>CM053771.1:292684964-292878926 GCA_028658325.1 Potorous gilbertii
ACAAGCTGCCTTTATATCTATAGCTCAGTTAGGAAAGAAGGAGGGGGAGGTGAAAAACAGGTTTCACAATGGTCTGTGCATACAGGGAGGTTGGGGTGGGGGAGGTAAGGGCGGTTCCTCCTGAGACTTAGCTCCTGGCAGTTTTCAAAAAGGATCAATGATATCATGGAGTGAGTCTTGGCTTGCACGTGAATTGGATTTAAGTGAGATAGAGTTACCAAAGTTGTCAGCACTCTCTTCCAGAGTCATCTCAGTCCAGTGGCAGGACAAAAGTGAGGATGACTGGCAGTGGCCTAGGATGCAGTGGGTGACTTTGGTGTCTTTGATATCTGACCAAGCTCTAAGAGCACTCCATAGTGCCTGCTTCAATTGCTTTCATGGTCATCGGAACAAATTGTTCCTATCTGCCCATTCTGATGGCAGAAGTCTTCACATGCTTGGGGTAGGTGAATTCCCCCAATTCATTAATGGGTTTGAAGCCTATTGGGGTGTGTGTGTGTGTTTGTATGTGTGTATGGGGGGGATTGTGTATGAGTGTGGAGGGAGGGGGGCTCCAAGAAGCTGAGCTACACCAGATATAATCCATAAGTAAAGTGGGATCGTTTTGTTGTTTTTCTTTTGAAATTCAGTTTCCCAGCCTCAGTCTAAATTATAAACTTCTGAAGGACTAATCTCCTTTGACATTAGGTGTTAAGTCATGTGGGCTCTCATACTTTTGGGCACTAAGCCAATGAGATGCCCAGTTTTGGTGCTGTGAAGGTGAGCTCTCTGCACTGAGCCAGCCAGGTAACACCCAGCAAAGTGTGTGTGTGTGTGTGTGTGTCCTTGTAAGGTTAATGGTGGGTAGGCTCACGAGGGTCATGCCCTCCAGACCTGAAAAGAGTATATACATACATACATACATATATAGATAGATAGATATGTATATATATATGCATGTATGTGTGTATAAACTCCAAGGTGAGGTTTTGCTTTGAGGCTTATTTTTTGGAATAAGATTCATGTGTCAGATGAGACTGAGCAGTCATTTTATGAAGGCACCCTAGCTTTGAAAACCCAGATGTTGGTGCTTCTATCTTTGGTAATGATGCATGCATTGTCTATGGTCAGACAGTTGAAAGCCCTGTCTGTTGGTCTTTCTGTGGCTAATTTCTGCTTGTAATTTCTGTTTGTATTTTCTCTGAAGTTCAGGGTACTGACTCTTCCCCCTAAACTAAGTGAATGATATACGCGCTTGATTAAGGTAGATTGTTGACCCCTCAAAAGCTGGTTTCCTTTTAGAAAAGCAGATCTAAGAACCTGTACATCAGGCCCTCCTGTATGCCAGGGGCCTTGTCAATACTGACTTTCCCATAGGAAGGAGGCTCAGCTTAAGTCCCTTTTAAGAGATGCTATCCAGGAGCCTCTGGGCTTTAAAAGTGAATTGAGATAGGGTGCTGGTTATGTGTGTAAATATTGTTGTTGCCCTGTTAAGCCTTGTTTTCCCAGAGATAGAAGCTGGAGGCAGGAGCCCCTGCAGACTGCTGTCAGGCAGGAGCAGGGAGAGCTTGGAGTAGAGCAGTCCCTTTCTCTGTGAGCTGAGATAAGGAACAAGAACAGAGAACTGCCTGCATATGAACCCAGGTAAGAGCTGGAAGCAGTTGGCCCATAGAGGAGGAGCCATGGGGCTTGGAATTCAGCCCTGAGTCAAGATGAAAGAGGACTTTACTTGAACACTCTATTTTAATTGAGGGGATTGTAACATATTGTGGCCTAGGGGTGAAGTATATACTGAATGCACTGATATATTCTTTGCACCATGTTATATATGGAATGATACTACTTTTTTTTAAGGCTATGTGGTCACCTTAGCAATAAGTTGTTATGTTGTTGTGAGTTAACACTTTAGTTTCTTAAATAAGGTTTAGTTCTGAATAAAAAGAGCGTTCATTGTAATTAGACCCTTAAAATTATTCACAGCAGCAGCCCTCAGGTGTGCTGCTGTGATTGGTATTATACCAGGCTGACTCATAGAATGACATTAGATAAAGTCTATTCTAATGTAGCCTTTCAAACTGCAGTAGACTTTTATGCCTTGCCTTACTGACTGGGTAGTAGCGTACCCAAAGTGGCTGGGGCAGCCAGAGAAAGCTAAGACATCAAGCTGGGGGTGGGAATCAGAAGCAAGGATTCCCCCGACAAAATTGGATGTTCTCAATAAGTGGCTACCTTACCCTTTCCAATTAATAAGGTGCTAACTACTTCCTGAAGTTGCCTATGTCCTTTTTAAATATAGGTTGTGAGGACATTATTTGGTTATTTGTTTTAGAGAGAGACAAACTTTGCCTCCCTGTGACTTTCACCTGTTGATCCTAGTTTACTGTTCTACAAATTGAAGGCTCTGCATGGGAAGGGATAATAAGCATAGTGTGTGTGTGTGTGTGTGTGTGTGTGTGTGTGTGTATGAAATTGATGCCAGGGCTACAGTGTGAACCCCTAAGCAAGTTGGATGCTATTGCTACTAGTATACACTACCCAGTAGTGGTTATAAGGTCCAAGAAGTAGTGCTTATCGTTGACTGTTGTAGTTGCTCATCCTTCCTCCAAGAGAACCAATGGCATCAGGATGGTGATCTTGACTTGCAAGTGAATTGAATTTAAGTGAAGCTGAACTGTGCTTATAACCACAGATTCCAAGGACATAAACCATTGTTTCTAACTGTACTCCTGCATTCACTTGTGGAAAGTGATGAGTAGAGGGAATATGTATATATATCCTAGGACCAAATAAGAGTTTTACACAAGTGAATTAATATGAATTTTTACACTTTATATAAGTTATCTATCAAAATGTTGGCAACCTCTGATGTGCCTACACCTCAGTCATTGACTGTGCATCATTATTTCTTGGGTTATAAGTAGACTTGTGATATCATCAATTTGAGGAACTCCCAGATGAGGGAACTCCCATCTACTAAAGTGTATACCTTTGCTTCAACTTAGAGTCTTACAGTATTTCCTAGGATAGTTCCTCCTCCACTCAACTGTCAGATTGTTCTGCCTAAAGAACAGGACTGCTCCTGCTAGTCCCTTCTCCCCGATCCAGTACAATTCAGTGGCTCCCTTCCACCTCTAAGAACCAGTACAACATCTGCTTGGCTTTTAAAGTTTTTTATGACTTGGTTCCTGACTGCAATTGTTTCAGTCTTCTTATACTTTACTTCCTCCCATGTGCTCTATGACCCTGTGACAGTGAACCCTTTGCTCTTCCATCTCCGGTCTCTGTGCATTTTCTCTGCCTGTTCCTAACGCCTGAAATTCTATCATTCCTCATCTCTGCCTTCTGTATCCTTCAAGGTCAACTAAAATACCATCTTCTACAAAAAGCCTTTCTTTATTCCCCTTGAGGTTAATGTCTTCCCTATGAAAAGATCTTCAAAGTTGTTTGTATGTTGCCACTCCCATTAGACTGTAAAAAGCCTTGAAAGCAAGGACTGTTTTTTTTTAAATTTTCTTTGTATCCCCAGTACTTATCACAATGCCTGGGACATTGCAGGCACTAAATAAATGCTGGTTGATTTGATGGAGAGGTTGAGTGACTTGCCTAGGGCCACAAACCTGGTATATGTCCAACATAGGACTTGAACTCAGATTTTACTGATTTTTGAGCCAGTTTTTTATTTCCACCACAGGGCTGCCTCTCATTACTTTTTCTTAAACCTGATGAGATCATGGTCAGATAATTCATATTACCCAAAAGGGCATCCTGATTAATGTGTAGAATTTCATTGTTGGATCAAGATTAAGTAAGAATCCAAATACTTTTAATATCACAGATCTATGATTTCTTAGTTGTGGGAATTTAGCTCACCAGTGCAGCTTATAGCCCATTCCACATCTTTTTTGATAGTGTTTATGAACTGCTGTGGGTGAAAAGAATATGGATCACTAGGTGGCCAAAGGAAGCCACCAAACTTCATGTGACTAATCTTTGGACAACAGATTTACAGTCCGTTCCTAAACCTTTTCAGATTGGCATATTCTATGAAAGTTTATACCCTACTGACTCTACCTTTGCAGAGGAAGTAATAGGTTTACAGAGCTATTGTGCTGACATCATTGTTGCATGCCTGTGAAACATGGACAGTCTACCAGTGCCATGCCAGGAAACCAAATCATTTCCATTTGAACTGTCTTAGGAAGATTCTGAAGATCACCTGGTAAGATAAGGTACCAGAAAATGAGGTCCTTGATCGAACTAAACTCCGTAGCATTCAACTGTGCTTCAGAGAGCACAACTCCAATGGGCTGACTACATTGAATGTAAAATGTACACTTGCCAAAAATACAAGTTTATGGAGAACTCGCATGGGGCAGGTGATCACATGGTGGTCAGAAGAATTGATACAATGACACTCTCAAAGTCTCTCTCAAGAACTTTGGATTTGATTGTGTGACATGGGAGACACTGGCACAGGACCTCTCAGCATGGTATGCCCACATCAGAAAGGGTGTTGTGCTCTATTAGCAAATCAGAATTGAAATAACACAAAGAAAATGTAGGATGTGCAAATTTGGATTAACCACCCCAAATGTTCACATGTGCCTAATCTGTGGTAGAGTATTCCAAACTCATATTGGTCTGATCAGTCACAGTTGGGCACACTGAAACTTGACTGTATCATGGTGATGTAATTTTGGTCCTCTTCAAGAATGAAGGACAACCACCAATGGAGGTCAATGTCATTGGCAGCTTTTACGTGAGTTTTTGCATTTTACAGTAGGAATTGATAAGGACTTAGTCAAAGAAATGGTTTTACTGTTATTAAAGGAATGATTGATCAAGTGCCTACAGTTAATAAGTTCATAGATCAAGAGCAGGAAGGAACATTAAGTTCATCTAGTATAACTTCATTGTACAACTGAGGAAACTGAGGGTCAGGGAGGTTCCACTAGCCTTCAAGTGTTGTAGTCTCCATCCCAAGTCCTTATTAGCACTACCTACTCACATTGTGATGAGATTCTTGTTTTCTAGCCCTAGGAAGTTTACAAAATATCCACTATTTTTAAAGTATTTATTCTAATTCCGTTGCTTCCTTTATGGCAGGGGAGAAACACTATATTGCGGTACAAGAAGATAGGAGCTCTGTGTGTATGTAGGCAGAGATGGAATGGACATGTGATCACAGGGGACATAAAGTGTAACATATTAATAGATCTATAGTAGGTTTGATTGAGATGCCCACTGTTTTTTTTTGTTTGCTTGTTTTGGATTCTTAATTGTCATACAGATACCTTGGGACTAGAGGATTTTTTTGCTTTGTTTCAGTCTGAACCATTTAAGTTCAAATAAAGAATGTTTCAAAGAGACTGATGGCCATAGTTAATGAAGATTCTGATAACTGTCCTGACTAGGGGTATCCTATAAGCATGTCAGTTAATTAGTTAAAGAAGAATTGGATAGAGTAGATTGGTAGTTGGTTGAAAAGAAATCCCCTAAAAAAAATCAAAGAGTAAAGATGAATTCTGACTCCTCACTGTGCTCTCTGTTCTACGATGTACAAACCAAAAGAACACAAAGTTATAACACCTTGGATGAAATAGAAGTACTTGGTCTTAATGATTCCTGAGATAATAAAATTATCTCAAGGTATTTCTTTAAAGATCTAGGATATCAGTCCTTCCCTAGATTCCTGCCACAACTCATAGTTATTAGTGGTATTACAAATGACAAGTGATGTTTTTAGCCTATTTACTCATTTTTAAAATGGGGGAAAATAATATTTGTGTTACTTAGCTCACACAGCTATTATGAAGCTCCAATGGGATAAAGCAGGTAAAAACTTTACACAAATGTCAATAATTGTTATGATGCAGTATATATTTTGTTATCTATTTTGTTGGTACACAGTTGTTTCTTGGGTTTTTTTGCTTTTTTTTTTGTATATTGTCTCTTCTGCTAGAATATGAGCTTGTTAAGGACTGGGACCATGGTTTTGCTTCTGTTTGTATACTCCAAGCTCAGTATGGTGTGCCATTGATTGATGGTCATTAGTGCTATGTTTTTGTTATTCCCCAGTACCTGGCTTTCTCAGCTCAATGGCTAGATTGACATAACTGGATCAGGAACTTGTCAGTACTGGGAAGAAACATAGGTTGTCGCTATGGAAGCAAACCCAGCTGGAGTCAAAGAGAAGATGATAGAGAAACACACAGCCATATGCATATGATTACTTTCATCATTTATTAATATTCAGATTGAAAAAGGAGCCTTGGAGCCGCAAGTTACGCTAATTGGCACATTTGCTTTATTTTTTTTAAAACAAACTGGGTTTTTAATTTTTTTCCTTTTAGTTCATTCCATCACATTGAAAAGGAGAAAAGAAAAACGTTTTTGAATTCACTCAATAGTTTGAACTCCTCAGATGAACGGAACATTGCACACACACTTGGAACAGAGAGAGGGAGTGTGGACTCCCAGAGGGCCACACGCACCAGATCAAAAAACTTGGATACAGTGCAAGAATTTCCCAAATGATTGGATCATCATTACCAAAAAACTCGCCATAACAACACCAAGAAACAAAGAAATGTTTAAGCCACACTGTTTGACTTGGGATCTTTCCTGCTTTTTTTTTTAAATGTTTGCCACACAGAGAGAAAGAGGGTTGTGGGGGGCAGGGGGAGAAGACAGGCCCACAGATGTGAGCAGGATAGGAAGAGGGATTCAGGAGTGGGGGGGAAGGGGGTGCAGAGAGACATGGTCAGGAGGAGGGAGGGAGGGGAGGCAGGGAGTCATTTCTTTAAGGTTCAGGCATGTTCTTGGTCCGCCTTGCTCTCATCTCCTTTCTCCTCCTCCTGCTGGGCACTTTCCATAGGTTTGGTTTCTTCTACAGCTTCTGAGGAAGATATGAAGAGGAAAAAAATAAAAAAGGAAAATGTTATCATTGATATATTATCACATAGGTTGCTTTTAAGATCAAGTTTGTCCATCCTTTCCTGAGAAGAAAACAAGCTATTTATTGACTCAAGAATTGGTTCCTGTGTTGGAAATTGGTTACTTTGAATTAATCACTCAATAACCTGTGGGAAATGACTCAGGAGTCCAATGGGTAATTTTTGTGGTCAACGTCTTGCTGAGAAGAGATGACCATTACAACTAGGCAATTAACTCAGTCCCACATTCCAAGTCCTAAAACAGAAGATAGCAACACAATAAACCATATTTAAAAGAAGTAACCTAGCTCATATGCTTTCTATTAGGGTTAAATTGACCCACTTTATATTAATAGCAATAATAGTACCTTGTATTCATATCATACTTTTATAATTTTCAGAGTATGATCACATTCATCATCTCATTTCACCATGATTAACCAATATTTGTTGACGGACTGAAAATGCATCTTCTACATGAAAACTTTCCTGCATGAAGCCTGAGGTCCAGTCTGGGAGAGAGGTGGGGGAAGGGCTATGCCATATACTTAAATGACTATAATACAAAATGGTAGGTAATAAATGCCAAAGTAGGGTCCAAAGAGAGAAAAATAATTTTCATCTTGGGGACGATATTTGAACTAAATATTAAAGGATAGATTACAACAGATGTGTGCCCTCCCTCGGGGAAGATATGAGGGAGGGCATGAAAGGAAGAAGAATTAGAACAAACAAAGATATATATAGAGGCATGACAGTAAGGAATATGTCTCAAGGATCACTAGCAGTCCAGTGTGGCTTGAATGTAGAGATGTAGAACACATGGAAGGTCGTTTGTATGAGATAGGACTTAAAGAACAGTAGGAAAAAAGCATAAATAATCAGTTAGTACCAGATTGTGGAGGACCTGGAAGGCCAAGCTAATAAATTAGACTTTATTTGACAGGCAATAGGGGTTCTGGACAAAAGTACCAGGATGAAGTATAAGCAAAAGGAAGGTTAGAATGGCTTTTTCTTGGATTGTGATGATGGGAATAGAAAGAAAGAATCGGTTGCTTATTTAGAATGGATGAAATCATCCTAATGGACCTAAAGGTATTATATGCCCACTGAAACACTGTTAAGGGCTTTCAAGAGAATCCTCTGAAAAATAAGAATACTTTTTGGAGAGGATTTATTTTAAGTTTCCTTAAACTACTCAGAAAATTGATTTCATGATATCAAATAGATTACTAAATAAACTAATTAGTGGGTATCAATTACTGTCATTTGCTTGTCTGTTTACTTTCAGTCATGAAAAGTTGCCAATCATTCCATCTTCTCTGGTTTCCTGACAGAATATTTCTAATAATAGATTGAAGACCCTTCTTTACAAAACAAACATTGCCGCCACCTCTACAGAGGGCTGGGGAAAGGGGATGGAGGGGAAAAAAAAGAAATTTACATGATAGCTTTATATTTAAAAGCAATAGCAAGTTACATAATAGATTTGCAATTTCATGTGCAATTGTATGCTTGTTTTATTCCACAAATTAAAAATAAAATAAACAAATGTGAAAAAAATAAACATTGCTCTTTACCTTAGTGTAGTACTCTCTGGGGCTGTGGGAAAAAAAGGTTGGTTTTGACCTTCCTTAGGACAAGAGAGGGAAATGGCAAACTACTCCAGTATCTTTGCCAAGAAAAACCCAAATGGAATCATAAAGAGTCGGATATGAATGAAAAGTGACTGAAAAGAACAGTTTAAATTCAACAGCATGGCCTGGTCGATAGAAATTTAGATTGAAAAGTAGGAAATCTTGGATTCATGTCTTGACTCTAATGTCATCAAGACAGAATATGATAAGCCTCATGAAAGTGCTAAGAACAAAAAGGTATTTGAGTTCAAAGGAAGGAGAGATGTTAGTTGGGAGGCATGTCATAGAAGGGGTAGAATTTCAATTAGAACTTGGAAGATGGCTTTGGATTCTGACAGGTGAAATAGGGTGAAAGTAGGCATTCTAAATGGAGGGGATTTAATATGCATAGGCAGGGGCGTGGAGTATGTTTGAGAAAAGTGGTTGGCATGTGGAGTGTTCGTTGTGGGTGTGGTATAAAACAAAATCAGAGAGGGAATTTGAGTGAGAGTAAAGAGAATCCAAATTCAAGGCTATGGAACTTGGACTTCAGAAATATGTTATAGAAGGTCACTGAAGGTTTCTGAGCAGGACAGTGACATCACCTGAGTAGCATTTTTACAAAGATTCATTGGTTTTTCTGGATTTCCTCATCAGGATGCAGTCCAGTACATTTTCTGGATCTGTTAGGAACAGTTTGTATAGAGGTTCAACCACATTCCTTCCTATCACTCTGCCATCTTAGTTCTACTTCCCTAGAAAGATTAATCTGACATCAGTGTGTGGAATGAATTGAAGGAGGAAAGAGATTAAAAATGGCAGGTTACTGTAGGAACATACAATTAAAGGAATATCATTCACTTTGAAATAGTTCCTGGAGAGAAAGGGCTAGTGGTACTGCCATTGGGGAAAAAAACAAAAGAAAAAACAAAACTTCTCAGAACTTTTTAAAAAATGCTTCATGCCCTTGGACATCCTCAGTGGGAGCAAATCTTCATCCTTTAAAGGTAGATTTTATGTTTGGAAATGACACAGCCTATTAAATAAAATGGAGGATTTAATAGATGATAGTGCTTTGGTAAAAAAAAAATGCGAACACAGTTAATGAAACTAATTTTCTTGTATGGCTTTCAAACTGACTTAAATGATGATGGAAGTCATAGCTTAGGAATGGGAATATCCCAAGGTCAACTAGGTTTGCCAAAGGATAAGTCCATCCAGTAGGAAGTAGAAAGAAAACATAAACCAATCCTTGGGGAGAAATGAAGCATATTGTAGGGCTGAAGGGAAAAGAGAGGACTGTGCTAGAACCTGATATTTTCCCTTTAAGATCAAATTTTAAAATTCCCTTCTCCTCCTGCTGTTCCTTGGACTTGGCACGCTATTTCCTGATCCATTGTGGCTATCTCCCAGTACTCTCCCTCTTCATAGCTGCCTCGTACCTTCAATTCTCAGTTCAAATTCCACCTTCTGCAAGACATTAACCTGATTCTTCCATCTTCCTTTCCCACACCCTTACCTAGTTCCTTCCCTTTGTGATTACCTTCCATTTACATGGCATATACTATATATGAACATATCCATTTATGTATTATCTCCCCTATTAGAATGTGAGCTTCTCAAAGCCAGGGGCCATGTTTTTGGCTCTCTTAATTTCCAGTCTTTAGTTCAGTATCTGGCACTTGATACACACTTAATAATTGATTGATTGATTAATCACTGGTTTATTCCATATATTGTTGGGATTCTTGTATTGTTGGTTTTCTTTTAAACTTAGCTACGTTACTCTGTAATCATTCACAAACAGAAACAAAACCCTCACTTATATGTGTTTTCCCTCATCAGTTAGACTGTAATATCCTTTAGGGTATCACAAACATCTTGCAATAAATTCTTTGTGGCAGAATAGATTTCTTTTTTAAACACTGTCAGAAGTATCAATATGGGAAAAAAAAACACCAACTATTTCTTTGTCTTCCAGTTTGGCCCTGACATTGAGTGATTTATCTCATTCGTATTATTTCATATGAATTTGAGCCAATAAATTGAGAGTTATTTACTCCATGCACAATTTCTGGATTGCTACTTACCCTCTCACTTCGATACAGACCTGTGAGGGAGATTCAGACTGGAGAGAAAAGGCAGACCCTACAGCCAAGAAAACTTGGATTCAAATTCTACCTACTACATACTAACTGGGTGACTAATCACTTTATTTCTCAGTGCTTAGGGCAACTCTCTAAGATGACACCCTAAAGATAAGACTTGGTACACTTGGGTAGAAGCAGTTTTCCACACTGGAAGGTGTTAGCACCCATAAAATCAGAGGTCTAAAAATCATATACTTTCTCATTACGTGAATTGATTCTGGTGGTACAAAAAGTAGTATCTCCTTTGTTGCTTCCCATTTCCTAATGGACAACTTTGTTCAGGGCACAACCTTTGTGTGCTAATTAATCCTATAACCTTATAGCCTCTGCTATGAGACTCTCCTATGTTCTCCAGTGAGATTTTATTAAAATTATTTGGAATCTTCTCAGGGAATTTACTTAGCAAAGTAGACCCTGACAAAAATTTGGAGGGAGTAAGATAAGATGGGATAGAAAAGGGGACTTGTATTCTATTGGTTTAATATTATTATGAGAATAATATGTTCCTTCTTTGAAATGAGATGAACTGAACTAGATTGTGGAGCAGTGACCATTTATCAAAGCATCAGCTTCTTCATCTGTAAAATGGAGATAATTTTTTTTATACTTCCTTAGCAGGTTCTGAAGAAAGCGTTTTGCAAATCTTAATAAATGTAAACTGTTGTTTTATTTATTTTTGGTCCAGATATGTAGTTATGTTGGTTTAGATCTCCTAGTGAGAAAACTCCCTCTACCAATGAAGATCAGAACCTATTCTGCAATTTAGGGACTTAAAGAGTCACCTAAATTACTGAGAAATTAAGGAACCTGGCTAGGGTCTCACAGTAAGTACTCATCTGAGGTGGTATATAAACTTAGCTCTTCTCATCCATTACACCATGCTGTTTTATTATTTTAAATGTGGTTATTTTTCTGAATAGGCCATCCATCTCTGTCAATGGGTTCAAAAAGAAATGGTTATGAGAAAAGCTGATATCCTGATTTTTTAAAATATTTAATACTCTATTGATTAATAGGTGGATAAAATAGTTGGTGTTTATACATTTTTTTAAGTATTAGTATGTAAACATCCATCCTCCATAGTCCTAGCAAAGATGACATTCCTATTGTCCTATTTGCACAGGATTTTTATTACTTCTGTTAGGTCTCTCTATATTTTTTGCTCCATGTAGAGTGGAGATTATTAAAAACTGATATGGTTACATCTAATAAAAATGTTACATTTTTATGACTGGTGGACAATGAGCAACAAGTTGGTCTGTGATAATGGTCTAATTTCAGTACAGTTATTGGTTGACCTGACATATTTATTGTTATGGTTTGACTGAAACAATTATGGATTCAGCGTCTTGGAAGCGGGAGCAAACATTTATGGGAGCATAAAAGCTTTAACATTACTTTCGGGTTTGACTTGAGACGGGAAACTTGAGGACAGGAAGATTGGACTGTGTAAATTGCATATAACCATAATGTACAGGGAAGAGGGGCTTATTCCCAAGAGATAAGGAAAAGGATAGATTGAAGTGATTCTGGAAAGCTGTTAGGCTTTCTGTACTCTACCTCAAGAAAAAAACCTTCTGAGTTTAACTTCTGTGTTCTTCACGTTCCCCTGCTCTGCTCATTGCCTAGGTCTAACAGAAAGGATCAAATTTTACAAGAGTTCGTTGTAACCAGTAGGACACTATGACAGGAAATAATTATTAGTTGCTTTCTGATTAAGGGATATACTGTATGTACACTCATTCATCTGAAGGTCTCAACTCAGTCAATAAAGAAACATCCTCAAAGGGAAGGAAGGCATAGAGACACAGAATGTTCTCTTTACAAGCAAAGTCACTGAGGCAAACCAGATCATATGACTTTTCAAAAGCAGCTCAGTAGATTGGATCAGAAAGAATGTAAGTCATGTGACTTTGGGCGAATTGCTTTACCTTGCTGGATCTCAGTATTTTGTCTATTAAATTGTTGCTGTTTAGTTGATTCCTACTTTTCATGATGCCATTTGGGGTTTTCTTGGTAAAGATATTGGACTGGTTTGCCATTTCCTCCTCCAGCTTATTTTACAGATGAGGAAACTGAGGTAGAGAGGGTTAGGTGACTTGCCCAAGGTCACATAGGCAGTAAGTGTTTGAGGCCAGATTTGAACTCAGGAAGATAAATCATTCTGACTCCTGGCCCGCTGCTCTATCTGCTGTACCACCAGGCTACTCATCAAGGAAAATACTATAAAATAAAACTGGAGGAGAAAGAGGTTAGTTTCTATGAACAATATTATGGCATTTCTATCCAAAGAACTAACTCCTGGGGGGAATGAATGACACCATTTATCGCTATTGAATATATTACAAATGCTCGTTATAAAATGTTAGTAGATGAAACACACAAGCACACTATGAAGTTTACAAAAAATTGAAGAGGGGGAGAAAAAAATGTTAGGAAAACCAAAGAAAGAAAAAAATAAAGGGAGAAAAGAAAGGAAAGGAGGGGAGAGAAAGGAAGGAGGGGAGAAAGCAAAGGAAAAAAGAGGAAAGGAGAGGGGAGGGGAGAGGAGAGGAAGAGGGAAAGAAAGGGGGAGGAGAAGGAGGGAGGGAAAGAGAGAGAAAGAAAGAGAGAGAAGATGATGAAGAGTCAGAACAGAGTGGTAGAAAGAGAACTTGATTAAATACCAGGAGACCAGAGGTTTAATCCTAGTTCATCCTGTAATTTATTCCATAGCTTTGGGAAAGTCAGTTGATTTTTTTTCTGGATCTCTGTGCTTTAATCATAATGACCATATCTGATATACCTCATAGAATTGTTTTGAGGGTTAGATACAGATCACATACACACACATATACATATATATATATGGCAGTTTTTAAAATGTATAGTTACAAAAGTTTACACGGTATGATTGTTTAGGTAGAGAGATGAGAAAAAGAAAGGACCTAAGGATAGGAAAGGCCATGTTGAAACAGAAGACTTGCTGAAGGCTAGCTTTTGATCTAAAGGCTCTCAAGGTCTTGCTGAATGAAATTGTGTACAGAGAAGAAAGTGGTTCTTTGAAATGAAGGTTAGTGGCAGATGACATCTTATTAGCACCAGAGGTCAGGAGCAAAATAACATCACACTAAGAAATAGCATTTTCTGGATGTCACCAATGGGAAAATCTATAAATTCTATCACCTCTGCCCTCCAAAAGAGGAAAATTCAAGCTACTCACAAACATATGAAAGAGTATTCTAAATCACTAAGAGAAATTCACATTAAAGAAACTGACGTTTAACCTTATGTTCATCAGATTGGCAGAGATGACAAAGAAGGAAAATGATGTGAACACTTTTTGATTCAGCATATAACTATTGACTATATATTCAACCAAGAAGACAAAACAGAGGGAATGTCCCAAATATAAGTCAAATCATGGCAATAAGTATTTATTAAGCACTCACTATGTGCCAAGCATTGCACTGTGTATGAAAAGACAAAAACTGGTCCCTGCTTTCAAGGAATTTTCAAGGAATTTTTGATTTCCTTTTCAGGGATTTTCACAATCTAATGGGGGAAACAGCATGCAAATAACAATGTAAAATATGTATATGTACATAGTATACACATACACAAAATATATACATAGATATATACATAAATGTGTATATACACATACTCATGAGTATATGTGCATATATACATATCTATGTTATGTACACGTGTATGTGTATGATAAATTGGAGATATTCAATAGAAGAAAGGCATTAGCGTTAAAGGGGAAATATATACATATATTTGTATATGCATATTTAAATCTATAGTTATACAATCTATAGATTGATTTAATTACAAAAGCAAAGAATGGAAAGAAGAGTGATATCCAAGGTTTAGAGAATAGTCTAATAAATTATAGTACATTAATGTGATAGAATATTATTGTTCCATAATACACGGTGAATATGAATTCAGAAAAACTTTAAACTTTCATGAACGGATGCAAAGCAAAGTAAGCAGAACCAGAGCAGTTTATATTGTGATAACAATAATGTCCAAAAAGGTAACAGTGAAAGACTGAAGAACTCTAGTCAAAACAGGGACAAAATGTGATTTCAGAGGACTTGATGGAGAAGCATCCCTCCCACTTTATAAGGAAAGATATGGTGTATAATAAACGCAAGATGAAGTAGACACAGCCAGTGGATTAGTACACAGGAAGATACTCAGAGGTGGTGAGTAGAGGATAAATTTTATTGAGAAGTGGGAGTTATATATTTAAAAACATGAAAGAATACCATTACATTTTTTTAAATGTTCTATATTCTCTACCATGATGATCTTTCTAAGAACATAAGAGAATGTCCATGATAAGCCGATAGGTTTAACTTTTAACCATACTATTCTTTTCCTAAAAATTACTTAGGAATTAATTGTGACAGCCATATCATCAAGTCTATTGGTACTTGCAGTCTACAGATTTTCTCTACGAATTTCTGCTTTCTCGGAGTTTAAACCTAAGTTTTCAAGACTCTCAGTCTGCTTACTTTGAAGAGGTGGGAACTTTGGAAGAGTTTTCCATTCATCTTTGTTTTCTCACAGTTCAAGTTCTTTGCTATCATGAAGAAAAGACCTCCCTACGTGACCTCAGAAGGCTAATGATCATTTCACAGAGCTTTCATTTATAGGAGATAAGCTTTCAGAAACAAGCAGTGTTATAACAGATTGTGGACTAGAATTTAATTCAATTCAACTCAGCTCAATTGAACTTAGTTCAATAGAATTCAATTCATTTTAATTCAACTCAAATCAGTTTTATTTAATTCTAAAACACCTACTATATCCAAGGAACTATTCTATGTTCTAGTGACAAAAACCATTAGTTTGTTGAGGTTTTTTTCTTTTTTTTTCAATCTTTCTCTGTTTCCAGCAGGATATTGGTACCTGGATCAGTGGTAATAGGTGAAAAAGAACACGTGCAAAGAATTTAAGAAATGACAATTTAATACATGATGTTTTTTGTAACTTGATGATCACTTTTTAAGAAATCGTTATAAGTAACTCTTTAAGAACATGTCCTGTCTACTAAAATAATATTTAAAACGTTGGTAGAGAGCAAAATGAAGACACCCTTTGAAACCTCAGTTTTATTTTTTCAAACATCACAAATATACACCATCAAAGAGCATACAGGAATATTAATGAATAATCTTTAACCTTCAGTGCAAAATGAATTTGAGTTAAACAGTGACTTCAAAGGAGAGTCAGTATGATATCAGTGGCTAGTCATCAAAGCAACCTGATTCTGGCTGTGGGAGACGGTCACATTGCTCCCTGACAGGATTAAAGCTCTCTGGTTATGAAACTGGAAATAGGTAGACGAAGGCTGTCAGATCTCTAAAACCTAAAGCTTTAGAGGTAGACATAAAAACTAAAAGGCTGCAGTTAGGTATTGCATAGGTATTACATCACAGATTTTGATCCAGAAGGATCCTTAAAAACCATCTGGTCTATCCCCTTCATTTTACAGGTGAAAAAACTGAGGCTCAAGGCGCTTGAACAACTTGCAACATCATACAGATAGTAAACTTTAGGAAGAGTATTGGAACTCAGGTGTCCTAACTCCAGAGCTGTGTTCTCTCTACTGTACCATACCACCAAAATAATATTAGAAATTTTATTAACTTTACCTATGTAACATCCATCCTCTTCGTTCTACTTATATACAATAACCATCCTAATTTGGGCTTGATCATCATATCTAGTCCAATATTTCAGTATGCTCCTAACTGGTGTCTCTGCTTCCAATCTCTCCCTTCTTGACTTCATCCTCACACAGTTCCAAAATAATTTTTCTGTAGTACAGATCTGACAATATCACTTCCCCATTCAAGAAACGCTAATGATTTCCTCTTGCTCTTAAGATAAAATTCTATTCAGATACAAGAAAAAAGATTTAAAAAAAATAAATAAGACTTGAAAACCCTCCTCAACTTGACATTTAAAATCAGGGTTGGTAACCTAACATAAATACAAAATCCTCAGACTGGCATTTAAAGTCCTTCAAAAACTGTCTCCCAGCAACCTTTTCAGTCTTTTTTTTTTGACATTTTGCTCTCTATTCCAGTCAAATAAACAAACTGTTTGCCATACATACATGCCATTCTATATTATAACTTTAATCCTTTGAACAAGTAGTCCCTCACAACTGGAATGTATCACCTTCCCACCACCAAGAATCCCTTCTTCTTTTAATGTGCTTCAGGTGCCACTCCTACATGAGGCCATTTCAAACCTCTCTCAGCCCTTCCTCCCAGGAATTTGCACCCTCTCTTTCATGAAAATAATCCAAACTAATTTGGACATATTTTGCTTTTACTTTTTTTTGTGTACACATATCTTCCCAATAGAATATAACATCTTTGAGAGTATCCCTAGTACCTTAAACATAAAAGGTGCTTAATAAATATTTGTTGACCAGTCATTATATTTCTACATGCTTATCATCTGTTCTCAGAAGCTCCAATTCTGCCACCATTGTCAATCAGTGTCTGGACTCCTCAGTGGTCCATAACACTTATAGGCACTATTTTTCAGCCTTGGCATACGTTTTAAGTTCTTCAAGTAGACTTGGGAGCAAAGCAGTAGTTACAACATCAAATCACTAGGTCAAAAAACTAAAGAAGCATGTTTTACTACTATCCTCTTATAATAAAATATTTTTCTGAAAGTTTCTCAGAAAAGATAAAAATCTAGAATCACAGGCAAAAAAATACAACTTTTCTACAAGTATTAAATTTGAAATAAGCTTTAAAAGACAGAACTTTGAATGGCAATACATAGGACTGAAGTGAAAGGTGTCTACAAGACGGGGACAAGAAGGGAACATTCCAAAGGCGATTAGTTTTCATTATCTTGACATGATAAAGCTGGGAGTCAAACACAAACTTCCAAGGATATTAAAAGTGGATAGTCATGCCAATCTAGATCTATCCTCTCTGAATTGGTAGATCATTGGTTCTTATACTGCTGCTGCCCTCCAGAGAAAGTTACAGGACAGTCTTTTCTTTACTAGAATACTTCATAAAACCATACATTTCTTTCATGAACAATTTAATACTAACCATACAGAAATGAGCCTGCCTTCTGTTATTTTCATCCTTTGAAAAAAAGAAAAAAAAGTGTGAGGCAAACTCTTACTCAAAAAATCTAACTCTTTTGTGCTGTTATCTATTTTCTGAGTGAGAATCAACTAATCAATTAATATTCATTTACTACATATTTACTATGTGTTCGATAATATGCTAACTTGGGGGGATACAAAAACAAAATTGAATGGCCATTAACATAAAGTAAACGTTCACGAAAGAGACACAACACATATAAGTATGTGAATAATGTCTAGACAATGAACATAAGGTAATATGGGGAGAGAGGGCCCCTGGCAGCTACAATGATACCAGGATGACACCTAGAAAGATTTCATGTGGAAGACAGTACTTGAACGGAGACTTGAAGGAACCAAAGTTCCTCAGGGGTCAAGGGGAGGAGGGAGATCATCCCAGGCATGGGAGCCAGCCAGTACAAAATCATAGAGATGAGAGAAGGAGTCATTTGTGGAAAATGGCAAATATCGCAGTATGACTAAAGTGTGAGATGCAAACAGAGGAGAAGTCTGTAAGAATTATGGAAAGGAAGGTTAAGGCCAGGTTATAAAGAGACTTATATGTCAAACATGGGAGTTTATACTTAATTCTAGAGGCAAATGGAACCAGTGGAGTTTGTTGAGCAAAGGGATGACAACATCAGAGCTGAGCTTCAGGAAAATTGCTTTGAAAGTTACAAGGTTGGAGTGAGGAAAGATTTGAGGTAGGCAGACCAAATAAGAAACTACCTGCAATAGTCCAGGAGGAAAGTGATGAGGCCCTGAACTAGGGTAGGGCCTTAGTGAGAGGACAAGAGGGAACACATGGGAGATGTTGCAGAAACTGAAACGCCAGATTTGGCAACTGATTGGATATCTGGGGTAAGTGAGAGTGAGGCATGAGAGAAGGCACCACGGTGCCAACCTATGTGACTGGAAGGATGGAAGTGTCATTAACGGTAATAAGAAAGTTCAAAAGGATGTGCTTTGGGGCAGGGGAAGTTAATGAATTCTGCTGGGGCATACTAAGTTTGACATAACTAAGGAATATCCAGTAGGAAATGCCCAGTAGAATTTGGTGATATAGGATTGAACTTCAGAAGATTCATTCACTAGAGATGGATATACAGATATGATAGTTATTTGTATAGAGATGAGAATTGAATCCATGGGAGCTAACGAGATCATCAGGTGAGAACATATAGAGACAAAAAATAGAAGGGCTGGACAGGGCCTGGGGATATAAGCAAAGTTAGTGGGCATAACTTGGATAATTTAAAAAAAAGTGCAAAGGAGAAAAGAGTGGTTGGATAACATAGGAGGGGGAACAAGGAGGAAAAGGAGAGAGTGAGAGAGAGGGAAAGAGAGAGAGAGAGAGAAACAGTATCATGAAAACCAAAAGGGAGGGAGTATACAGAGAGTATTAACAAGATGATACCAGAGGAGTCTGGGTCCTGAAGTTGACATACCATCTCCCTTGAGTTCTCATTAAATGTATCAATTTTCTAAGCTCATGAGGAATGAAACCTGAAAACTCAGGGTCTGGGTATCAACCACTCATAATGAGCTTACAACAAGGTGGGGGGGGGGGGTGGGAGAGAGACAGAGAGAAAGACAGAGAGAGAGAGAGAGAGAGAGAGAGAGAGAGAGAGAGAGAGAGAGAGAAATTTGTTTCATCTAATTACCTTTGCCTACAGTCTCTCAAATCCTCAAAATGAAGATGAGATCCTAGATATGTGACTGTTGTTCCATCTCAATACTTCAAGGATCTATGATTTTAACAGTATGGAAACTTCTTATAAAAGGGTAAACAGCAACCCCTCAATGTAGTAATAGTTTTCAAGAGTCGTGATGGCTGAAAAATTAATCACCTTGATGTCAACCCAGTCATGAGCCTCTCTAGATTGAGATAGGGTTGCTTTCAGACAAGCCCATCACTAAGGCCAAACTTGAAGCTTTTCTAGATGACTAGGACCTATCCTATCTAATAATTAATGGGCTCAGATTTTGAGAATTGAAGGTCACTAGAAAAATCATGATGGGGCATTTGAGTGGAAGTCAGTTTTAATTGACTTTCTCCTTAATGGTCAACAGCATTTCAATATTTTCATAGGTCTGTGTATGCATGTGTTTGGAGAAGGGTTATGTTCTGAGATAATCAATGTGATGACAGAAAACAATAAATTATGTTTTAATACAAGTTTTACAAAAGTTTCATGGATGATGAAGGACACTGATAAAATATTTTAAAGGAAAAGAAATCATATAGGGTTGCCCCCAAACTCACCAGTATTGTGAGATATAGATACGCACATGTATATGTTTGCATGTGTACATGTTATATACACACATACATATACACCTATATACATATATATGTATACATACACATGCATATATCTACATATACATCTATGTAAGCATGTATATGCACACACATGCATTATATATGTGTGTGGTGTCTATATTTTTTTATTGAGATTGAACAAGCCAATATAATGACCCAAGATTTAAGGCACTACATATAAATCAGTCCTTTATTCCACACCCTCCTGAAAACTCTAAACTGGCCAATATTTGGAAGCTTCATAGAGGAGGATGAAATCCAAAATTCATTTCTATACTCAGTTGGAAGCTATACTCAATTGTCTAGCTATATCCTCTAAAGAACATTGAGCTTAAATTGCCCACTATGGGATCACCTCTCAGGATGGCCTTGAAACAAACATGATGGACCTGCCTGATTTCTGATACCTTCTTAAACATACTCCAAGGAGCAGCTCCTGCCTATTTTCCACATTCTGTGTATTTCCTCGAAAGGGTGAGAAAAGCTGATCTGTAAGTTCTGTTGCGGAGCAAGCATTGGGAACATATGTAGCTACAGCTGCTCCAGAGCTCAGGCAAGCAGGCAGCAATTTGAGGGATGGCGCCATTCCCAGCTGACATCACCTCTCCTGTTGTAATGGAACAGCTTGTCGGCTCTTCTCCAGGCCCTTCTGTGCCCCCACATTACTGAAATTAGGTTGAGTGGATTTCCGAGTAAAACATTACCTCTGGGGACCTACCCAACTCTCTAGCCTTGTCAGAAGTGATTAAGAAGAAGCAGATATCATTTTGTGGCCATGCCCACAACCATCCTACTGCTCACTACTTTGGGTCTGGAGGGTTTTGGATGTTTAAGTATTGGTACTGCCTAAATAGTATGTACCATCCCCTCAAGTATTAAAAGCAATGCAAATAAGTATACCACTATAATAAGTGACACAAGTCTGTCTTTTGTGATTTTATACAGTCTATCCTCTTTAATAGTATGGCAGATGTCAATCTTGAGCCTACACCAGGATAATATTATTACTAGGTTAGATTATTTTCACCTGCTTGAAAGACCTTTTCATGTCCGTTACAACATGTCACATTCAAAAGCAATTTAAAAGCACTGGTCTTGAACATACCAATTTGATACTATTAGAATAAAGAGTCCCAAGGGTTTCCTGACTTCTGAGCTCCCAAATGTGGGGAACCTACAGCCTCAAGGTCATATGTGGCCCTCTAGGTCCTCATGTGTGTCCCTTCGAGTGAATCTAAACTTCACAGAACAAATTTTCTTAATAAAATGATTTGTTCTATAAAACTTGGACATAGGCACAAGGTCACATCCAAGGATCTAGAAGCCACATGAAGCCTTGATGCTACAGGTTCCCTATCTTTGCACCTAGATAAAAAGAAACAACCTACTGGATATAACTAGCATCTCTTGAGAATCTAGGTAATGAAGTACCATATGACACAGCACAAAGGACACAGGATTAGGAGTTAAGGGACCTGAGTTTTATTCCCAGCTTTGCCACTAACTGGCCATGAGCTTGGCAAGTCACTTCATCTCTCAAGGAATCAATTTGACCATCTATAAAATGATGGAGTTAAATTAGATCATTTCAAGAAAATTTTAGAATTCAGATTCTAAATAACTAAAATTCAACGAAGAGTTAAAGAAATTACTTCCTTTTGATTTTGCTTCTAGAAAATACCAATTCCCTAGATGTGGAGGGAGAAGGTAATCTCTTCATTTTAACCTACCTTCCCACGTGCTTGCCTGGGCTAGGCTGTGGGAGAAAATTATGTTCCCTCTAACCAATGGCCTATGCCAAGTTATGCACACTAACGCTTTGCTGGATGGTCCTGAGCATTATAAAGATAGTGGATATATGGAAAGGAGGAGAGAGAACATCACTGCAGCACTCTAGTAACATACAGCCTGTGAGATGTGGGCCATGGGTAACCATGCTTGAGTGGTTCTGCTCCCAGGAGGGAAAAATAATCTTCCCTTTCTCCAACAGATGCTGGCCCAGAGCTTCCCTCAGTAGGTTCCTGTCATACCAATCTCCACCCTGTGGATCAGAGAATCAGGCTTAATATGACCTTCCCCGGAGTCTCAACCAATTAGCTATAGAAATGGGACCAGAAGTCAGGCTTTTCTATTCAGAGAACAAACTACAGGAGATCACCTACTTTTCATACAAAGGAACAAGAAAGAAGGAGCAAAAAAGGAGAGGTAATAAAAGAAAAGAAGGACAAGAAAGGAAACTTACCAGGTCTCCAGAACTTCATCTTGATATTACCATTATCTGCAATAGCTTTATTGTTTAAATATAATATATACACATTTTTGGTTGTTCAGTCTTTTCGGTCATTTCTGACCCCTATTTGGGATTTTCTTGTTAGAGGTACTGGAGTGGTTTGCCATCTCCTTCTCCAGCTCATTTTATAGATTAAGAACTGAGGCAAATAGGGTTGAATGACTTACCCAGGGTCATAGAGCTAAGAAGTATCTGAGGCCAGATTTCCTGATTGCAGGTCTGACACTCTACCTGGTAGGGTGCTACCACCTAGCTTCTCATATATACATGTTTACCTATTAACAAAAAGCAATCTTACCTTCTCCCCTGATGTAAAGCAAATTAAAATATTAACAAAATTCCAATCATGCATACTTAATTTAAATCAACATCAACCTTCCTAAGTTATAGCAAACCTCCCAGACTCAAGTGAAATTTGACTTTAGGACACTCACCCATTATTTTAATACACATATATACACATTGCCTGCTGATTTGTCTCTTACTGATGCTGTTACTTAACCAGGCACATGTTCTGAAAAATGTTTACCCATTTGTTAACCAAAGGTATTATTTAATGTCAATGGTATAAGTTAGAGCGGGAGGAAATGGGATGGACAATGGTCTGAGTAAACCTACTGGCAAAATATCTGTTCTTTATAGCTCCAAAAAGCACACTACAGGGAGAGATCTCTAACTTTAAACATTAGCTCTACGCAAGGGCAGAGACAGGAAATAGTTCTTCCAATGCTTTTCCATATCCCAGATCCAAATAACAGTATAGGGTTATGCCTGAGGCCCTGATAAGAATATCTAAAAACAATTTGTTTTAACTTTTTTTTCTTTTGAGTTACAAAGAAGCTTCAAAAATTCCATTGGAGCTGATGTAAATGTGTGTCCAAATCATGATCCAAATCTGTGTGGTCCTGGACTGAAGGAATTCTGTTTTTTCCAAATTTGGATTTTAATTTGGAAATTAATATCATGATATGTACAGTTGTTGCCTATAGTTTTATTTTTCCATGCAGTTCATATTTAGGAGCTTGGGAATTGGATTAGATAATCTGTATATTTTGTGAATGTATGTGTATAAGTAGATGTGCATTTGTAAATATGTATAAGAATGAGTAAGGGCTTCAAATTCATCTTGGAATTCTTGGTAGAACATAGCATAGAAGAGCTGAAAGGGATCTTAATTATTTCCTCCAGTCCTCTCATTTTACAGATAGAGAAACTGAGGCTGTCAGTCAACAAGCTTTTAATTGTTGTTGATGATGTGCCTCTGCTAGTACTGAGGAGACAAAGAAAGGCAAAAGTAGTCCTTGCCTTCAAGAAGCTCCTCTTCTAATGGAGGAGACAGTAGTAAAATAACAAGGTACATATTCACTGGGCAGTAGTGCACTGGATAGCTCACTGGGCCTGGAGTTAGGAAGGCTCATCTTCCTGAATTCAAATCTGGTTTCAGACACTTACTAGCTGTGTGACCCTGGGCAAGTCATTTAGCCTTGTTTGCCTCAGTTTCCTCGACTGTAAAGTGAACTGGAAAAGGAAATGTCAAACTACTCCAAACGGGGATCACAGAGTCAGATACAATTGAAATGACTAGACAGTAACAACATATGAATTATATACAGAAAAGATGAAATATAATCTGAAAAGGAAAGGCAGTTGAGGAGACTGGGACAGGCCTCCCACAAAAGGTGAGTTTTTTAATCTAAGTCTTAAAAGAAACCAGGGAAATTAAATGTCTTACCTAATGCCCACAGCTGGGACTAGACTCCAGATCTTCTAATGCCTATACCAGCATTTGTTCTGCTAAGCCATAGTGTCTCCTGAGGTAAAAGCCTGTGTAATCACATTCAAGAGCTGCCATTTTGCTAAATTTTCCTTTGCAACAGTGGGTTAATTGACTGATGAAATTGCTTTGGCTTAATTATGTTCTGTTATACCTGCATGCTAAGGTTAATATGTGCATATACATATATGTGTGTATGAACATATGTGTATGTACACATGCACACAAATATATATATGGAGTATAGCTGTAGTATATACATACAGGAATGAGATCTAGCTAACTAAAGTGATTTAGAAATAGCTTTCTAAATAAAACTTGAACTCAACCTCTTTCATTCAGTTTTAAAAAGAAAAAAACAGATGAACCTATGTTTGGCATACATACATGGTACTTAGAGAAATAGCAATTGTCAGTTTGATTTCAGATGTGAATGTGTATATACGTGTATGGCTAGGTATTAATACTCCTGAGCAACTGTAGTATTCCTAAATCCCTTTGGGTTCCCTTTTGGCACCATCATTTATCACATCGTTCGTTCTGAGTCTTCTCCTCCAACAAAATCCTTTAAGTTAACAGCCATATGCTAAAGGCTTTAGCACAGATTAACTATTAGATCAGGAGAAAAGAGGTTAACCTCTGTTCTGTGCTTGGATCAAAATGATTAACAGGACTTCTCATCAGGAACTTGAATGAAGCAAAACTGTGAATTAAAAACCAGAATGAACCATACTGATGAGTTGAACCCTAACACAAGCCAGACCCAAATAACTCAACCCACCTGCCCCACAAAAAAACCCTATGAAGTCACATAAGAAAGAACCAAATCGAGCTAACTAAAATTATTTTGGAGTATTAAATAACTTTTAAATAGAATTTGAACTCAACCTCTTTCATTTTTACAAAGAAAAAAACAACAGGTGAACCTATGCTTATGTTTTACATGGTGCTGGGAGGTAGCTGTTGCCAGTTTGATTTCAGATGTGAATGCTAAGACAAGGGCTTTACTTTTGAATGCCTTTTCTCTCTAAGTATTCCTCATTGCCTAATTCACTGTGGGGGATCAATAGACTTGGAATCAATAAATAAATCAATTACTGAGATATATGTTCACAAACAGATGCAAAGTGGAATGTAAATTTAGAAGTGTGTTTGGGGATTTGGGATAAATGGTGCTGGTTGGCTGTAAATGTCAGTTACCATTATGATTGATTATCCCATAATATGTTTCTCACAGAAGTGTTGTGAGAACTAATTACTTAATGCTTGTACATCACGGAACATGAAAAATGCTTTATTTATTTCATTCATTAAAATGTACTAGGTGACATAAGGTCTCAGGGTGAAATAATGAAATTATATAGCTAAATATTGTAGTGGTTTAATAGACCCCCACAAATTTACCTTCATTTCATTCCAGGGAAAAAATGTTGAATCCAAAGACCTAATTTTTAGCACTGAGAAAATTATGAGATCATAGTGAATATGCTATCAAGCTCAATACTGTGTCTCCATTTCTTTTTCACTTGGTAGAATGAAAGGCTCACACTTCTTCCCCCACTCCCTTCTAGGAAGAAACACAGGGAAGGATGTGATTCCTTTGACTATATCTTCTTTTCTTTCATTTTAAAATGTTTTTTCCTAGTGACATGTAAAAATAATTTTAATATTTGTTTTTAAATTTTTAAATCCAAATTCTCTCCTTCCCTCCCTGTTCTCTCCCTGTCACCATATCTTCTAAATCCACCACCCTGGCTTGCTCTTATGAAGGTCAAGTGGGACAGGAAGTCCAGAGAGATTTCATACATTGTTGTCTCCCTGTCTTCAATGTCTAGCACCATGCCACGAAAAGAAATTAAACCATTGTTCTCTACTGAGCCCTGCTAATTGCCCCACAATGCTATTTGCTTTTCTAAGTGACTGAGAATTGATTGTTTGATGATATGTTATATTATGGTATCACAGCATCAAAGGAAAACTGAGGAGTCCATCATTAGGAAGGGTGCCCTTTTCCCTTTTTATAAGAAAAAAAACTCGTATGGGCATATGTCACCTAACATCATTAATTGTTCTGCAGAAACACATGAAGTAAGTAGTCTTAAAAAAGATATCTAGCTCCACAGGGACAATGGTGCAGATGTTAGAAATGAGCTATGGAGGGATTTAGTGACTTTATAGCTGAATTGATTATAATGTCTTCATGACGTTATTTCAGAATTATTTGGGGCATAGCAACCTTATGAAGGAGTATGTCCACATCTGACTTTTTTTTTAAATCTTCATGAATGTGGTAGCTACAATTATAAGGGAAGAGGAATTGGACCTGTGATTTCCCTGGCATAAGGAAATCCTGAAGTAGGAAACAAAACTCCCTCCATCCAGTGCAGGCCAGCACCATTTCTGCAGTTTATAATCTTAGAAAGTCTTCTATGGCAGAGGTTCTCAAAGTGTGGTTTGGGCACTCCTAAGGATCCCCAACACCCTTCCACAGGGTCAAAATTATTGTTTTCACAATAATACCAATATTTTAACTTATAATATATTAAATATTAATAGATAGAACCCACTTAAACAAAAGTTTTGGTGAGGGAAAATTCTCGGTAATTTTTAACAACATAAGGAATAAGGAGACCAAATAGTTTAAGAACTTCTGGTCAAGAAAATGAGTACAGCAGGATTACATAGCCAGAATGTGTCACGGGCAAGACTTCAATCTAAGCCTTCCTGATTTTGAGGATGGTTCTCCATCCACTATGCCATATTGCTCTCAGCCATAAATGTAATGAGCTAATAAATTCAAGTCTTTACAGGCCATGTTCAGAAAAAAAATTAAGTCAATCTTGATACTGTAGATAATATCCCACAATAAAACAAGCAAGATAGAGAACTGGCATTAGAATCAGAGTGTGTTTGGCTCAAGTCCTCTCTTTGGCTTACTGTGTGCCCATGGGTAAGCCATTTAACCCCTATGTGGTCACAGGCAACTTTCAAGATGGGTTCTTATCCTAGTTTGTGGATCTGTTTATTTTTTTAAATATTTTTACTAATTTTGGTTTTGATGAGCCTATTTTAAATATTTTTATAATAAAAATAATTCATTTCCTTTGGAATTTTATAGACTTTGTTTTGGGCTTTTCAAAACATTATTCTAACAAAAGGTCCATAAGCTTTGCCAGACTGCCAAAGGGTCCATGTCACATGCAAAAAGGGGTTGAGAGACCCTGCTGTAAAACAAAGCATTACAGACGAGTTACCAATCTGCATTGATGGAGGGAATTTCCACACAGGGTGGTCTTGGCATTGATTCACTTCACACTTAATCACAAATGTAGACCACCCTTTCCTCCTCCCCATCCTTTCAGATGCAGCAGCAAAAAAGATAGTGAGAATTAATAGGTTCATATATTACAAATAACACAATTTAGAATCAGAAGACTTGGTTTTAAAACATGACTTTGTCACTTACTAGCTAAGTGACAAATCATATATCTTCTACACAAATCATATAACTTCTCTTTTTCTCAGTTCCTATACACATATCACCAGTATTAGTTTTAAAAAATATTTAGTAAGTACAGCTAGGCACTATGCTGAGTATTTTATAAATATTATCTCATTTGATCCTGAGAGGTTAATACTTTTACTATCCCCATTTTACAGTTGAAGAGACTGAGGCAGACAGAGGTTAAGTAACTTAACCAGGGTCACACAGTTATTATGTGTCTGAGGCTGGATTTGAATTCAGGTCTTCCTGACTTCAGGCCCAGCACTCTATACTCTGCAGATGCCCTATGGATATATATATAGTATTACAATAACTGTGCTGTGCCATAAAAAAAAGAGATATGAGAACACATTCTTCATCCTTTCTAGAGCTGGGATATAATAGGTGTGGACACTGCATGTGCAGGATGTTCTAATAGTCTCTTTAATAATCTACAAATAGTACTTAAACTGTTGTGCTATACTATCTCATCAGGTATGACTGGTGTGTTGGGTAATTTTGCTGTTTGGATTTTTTTTTACTCTTTTTCTTTTAATTCCTTGTTATAAAAAATGACTCTGGTTAGGGCAGGAAAGAGATATATTGAGAAATGATAGGAATCTGAAAAAATATCAAAAAACTGCTTTAATGAAAAAAATCTTTATAGATTCAAATTCTACACTGGTGTGGTATCTTTTTTTTTCATTAAATTTATAGTCAGTGTTTTTCCTTATGAGTAACTGTGGACCTACACAGACTGTGGGCCAAATGTGCCAGCATACCTGATCCATCCTCTTTGTCCTTCTGTCATATATTACAGAGATGGACAACTCTTGCATCTATCTCCACAGTATCTTCTCCACTATTACTCTTCATATGCTTGAAGACAGAAATACAGTTATCCCTTAGCCTCCCTTGCATTTATTTACTTTCTCGCCCATAAGTAATTTTTTTCATCTTCTGACTTTTTTTCAGCATTGCTATTAAAATAAAGAGATGAAAGCTGGACATTTACTCAGACTCCACAAATATCTCAGTTAATATTGACTACAGCAAAAAGATGCTTCCTGGTTTTTTCTTATTTGTATATGGTCCCAAAGAATATTAGATTTCTAAAATTAGAGCATGACATTCATGAGTCATATTTATAACTTGTAACTTTTTTTCTATTTTTTGGTAGAATCTGTGCCTTAGTCTTACATCTTGGAACACTATAATGTCTGCTGAATTAAATTCTTGATTAATTCAGAAGGCAACAGATAGATACATGATGGGCATAAGTAGGCTCCATATTTCAATAATCATCTTCATTCCAAAGGTGACCCAAGGAAATGTGCATTTATCTCCCTGACATCTCTCACATCTTCCCCCTTTCTCTACTCACAAAGACACCACCTTACTTTAGACCTCTCATTACCTCTTGTCTGGGCTATTGTAACAGACTTCCTCATGTCGTGCCTCTCTCAAAACCCTCCGCTCTCCAATGTATCCTCCATTCAACTGCCAAAATGATTTACCTAAAGTACAGATCTGAACACATTACTCCCCTAATAAAATAGCTCCCCAGTGTCTCCCTATCCCTTCTGAAATAAAAAAATTCCTGTTTGATATGTAAACCTTGCATGACCTGACTCCCTCGTGACTTTTCAACCTTAATATACATTATTGCTTTCTTCCACTCTATTTAGAGGCCAACCAGGTACAAGTCTTTGTACTGTTCCTCAGACATAGTGACCACACCTGCAACATACTTCCTTACCTCTCTGCTTCTTGGAATGCCTATTTGCCTTTAAGGTTTAACTCAAGCTCCATCTTCTACATGAGGCCTTCCCAGATCTCCCAATTAAAAGGATTTTCTTTCTCTCTCCTAAAACTATCCCTTGTCTTGCCACTAGATTTTGGTGACTCTGAAGGAGAGATTATGGTTGATGCTTTTGTGCAGCTCTGTCAATACAGCATTCTCCTGATGACCATGATCTTCTTCAATGAGGGATGAACAACGACTACAACAAAATTTTTCTAGAACACTTTTTGTAGGATTTTTCTTTATCTTTCCTTTCTCTCCAATGAACTCTACCTTCTTTTATACTTAACTCTGTCCCCCAGGAGAATATAAAAGCAAAGAATATGAGGGCAAAGACGACATCATTTTCCATCTTTATATCTCCAACAATGTATGCAGCATCTTATCCGTGGTAAATGCTAAACAAATATTTTTTGAATTAGAATGAAAATTAAATTAAGATGAATGAAGAAATATTTTGGTAATATAGAAGAAACAGAGTAAGAAAAAATAAAGTAAATGACCAAAGAAAGGTGAATAAAATAAAAGGTGGAAATATCATATAAAGAATTTCTCTTCAAGTTACTGTACAAAACCAGATCACAATAACACTTAGAAAATCTACTAAGTGAGCAACTCCATTACCTAAGAAAAAATAAGGATAAGTTGAGTTATAGTGATTGGAAGGCAGCAAATGCTGCCAATCACCCAGAGGAGTACACTAGCCTTCTCTCTCATGCTAGGATTGATTGCAGTCAATAACAGAAGCAAGAAGCCAGGCTTCCCTGCTGATGTTTTGGAAGGCCGGACAAATCATACAGCTGTGACAGTTTGTCCTAATTGAAGGAGCAAGAAAGAGCATGCCCATATAAATGGCACCACCAGTTGAGTGTCCTGTCTTTTAAAAAAGTGTGTTTGTAGAGTCTGGTTCTCCTTGTATGTGCATGCACGAGGCTTCCATTGTGTTGTGCATCTGGGTCTTTGAGGGAGTCATTTGAGGTCCGTTAACATTTATTAAGTACTTGCTACATGCTAGGCACTGTACTACCCATAAGAAAAAGAAACTTCCAGAAAAATAAGCTGGTATGGGAAGACATTGCCCAAAAGGAAGCTGAAATGTGGGGGGGAGGCATGCACCAGCGGGTGAAGATATGATGATGATGAAGTCTAAACCAAGCAGAGGCCCTGAGAGAAAATTGAGAGTTAACTGGAAAATTCAGAGCCCTCTTTTAAAAATAAAAAGGATTTGAGAGGAGTTTACTGCTCCACCTTCCAATTAGAGGGGAGGGACAACTGAGGAAGCTGTGATCCCTTTCCAGTTCTCCTCTCCCCTTGTCTTTTAACTAAAGGGAGGAAATGAACCTTCCAGGCTAAGGTTAAGAGAAATCCAGAGGAAACTGAGACCCAGAGTCTAAGTAAGAACTGGAGAAATAAATATAGTATAAATATGGATAGAAAAAAAATAAACTGGAGAAATAAAGATAGAATGGGGCCAGTATTCTGGAAGCTAAAGGACTAAGGCACCAGTGAGACTGAATGAAGGAAAAATTCAGGTGAGTTTGGTTCTTCATAGTCATAACATATAGCTAACATTTGCAAAGTGCTTTGCAGATATTTTCTCACTTGATCCTTAGTATTGTGGGTAATGACACAACTCAGATAATCCTCTTTCTGCCCAGGGCCATTTCAAGACTTACTTAAAGTGAGGTAAGACATTTCTGTACATGCATTACTCTCACAACTCCAATTTCTCCACATTTGACAATATACATGTAATTCTCTGAGTATATATACAAGCAAATATAGTAGTGTCACAGTCAAGACATATTCTGATCCCAAAGAGGAGATAATCCCCAAGTCATTTATGTTTAGATAGATTTATATAGCTAGATGCTCATTTTGCAGCAGGTTGGTCTTTCTAACTAACTATATTGTGATGAACTGGTTCATGTTTCCTGAGGATACATTGGCCAAGTAGTAGAAGGCCTCTAGGCAGAAGCAAGCCAGAGCTGTGTGCTGTAGATGTGTTGGGGAGAAGGGTAGATGAAGGAGGTGTGAGGAATAAGGAAAAACTGGTCTACCTCTTTAAAAAAAATTACCCTAGTTGACGTAAAATCTAGATACCGTACTTGAGTGTAATTGAAAGTTTATGATAATGTACTTCATTTGCAAGATGTGTCAAGGAATTCCTTAGGGTTATGGGGAGAAGAAATCCTCTAACTTCCTACAGGTTCTTCATTATATTCCATTAAAAAATCATCTACTGCTGTGGTGGGTGATAATGCTCTTGCAGCCATATTTTTAGCAGCACAATGATTGAAGGAAGGTTTGGGGGGGTAATGTAAACCAAGGGACCAATATGCTGCTCCTGAGCTTGAGGGAGAACTGTGAAAAGGAAAGAGATGCATTAGGTCAAATTGCCACAACTACGCGTCATCCTTCTCTACCAAGCTCCAGGACATACAGTGAAATAACTAAGAAGGTTATAGGGATGCAAACTCAACCAGCCAACAATGCCAAATTTTGTTTTGCTTGGTCATATTTGTTTATTACAAGGGCTTTGGGGCTTATTGTTAATTTTTTTAATTTGGTTTTTTATGTGCTTTTTTGGGTTGGGGGATGGGGAAAAATTAAAAAATAAAATGAAATTTAAAAAATCAACCAGCCAAGCAATAAATAATTATCGAACAATAATCGTTGTTGTCTGTAGCAGGTGTCTTTTTAAAAAATGTCTTAACTGAATATATTGAAGACATCCTTTTATTTATACCTTGAAGAAAGGCTATTCTATATGCTGAAAAACCACATACCATAATCCTATCTTCATCAAAAGGTGTATACATGTATCCATATCTAATAAAAATGGAAGTTTCAACATTTCTATTGTAGAGATGGTTAGTAAACAAAAAGAAAAGGAAAATTGCAAAAAAAAGTCAGTGTTGCTTAATCAAAAACAAATCATGCTTGACTAATTTCATTTCCTCTTTCGCTAAGTTACTCTAGGTGGGTTGGAACAAATTAGAACTACAGAAGGTTGAATGACTGAGCTCTCAAAATAGTCATTGATGGAGAAGGTAGATTGCACCACAGCTCTATGTTTTTAGTCTTATGCCACTCAGTATTTATATTAATAGATATAGGGACTGGGTCTATGATTATGATTGCTATATTAGAACTTCCAGGTGACAAAAATCCCTCTGCCAATGCACATCAGCCCTATCTTTGCAACTTACAGTTTGAGACAATTACCTAGAGAAATGAAAGGCAAAGGACTTGCCCAGGGTCACACAATCAAAAGAGAGATCTCAACATATGGATTCCTGGCTTCAAAGCCACCTTTTCATCCTCTTAATGACTCTCAGTTTTGTTTTTGTTTGCTTGTTTTAGTGACTCAGATAAAGGCATAAATTGCAATCTTAACGAATTTCCATATGACATCAAAATGAAGATGGCTAACACAATGGATGATAGAATCTAAAAACATTCTGATAGATAAAACCATGATAAGATTAACGTTATAAAGACAAAGGGAAAACACATAAATAATTTTATATAAGGGAGGTATGGCTGTGTAGCAGTTGTTCTGAAAAAGATCTTGGGAGTGGGTGTTTATTGAATAATAAATTCATGTGCAATATGGTAGCCAAAATAGTTAATGTAATATTAGGCTGAGTGAAGAAATGGATGATGTTCAGAATAAGAAAAATAATTGCCCACTTTCCCATGCCTTGGCCAGATCATATTTAGATTGTTTTATGTTCAGTTCTGGGCTCATTTTAGGAATGCCCTTCATAACCTGGAAATGAGCCATGATACAACTACCAGGAGAACGAAGGGACTCAAACTCATGCCACGTGAGGATCATTTGAAGGAACTGGGAATGTTTAGCCTAAGAAAAGATTTGGAATGAGGTAGAGAAATGTATGGTAGCCATCTTCAAGTAATAAAAGTGTTATCATGTGGAAGGTAAGTTAGAACTCTTTTATTATATCCTAGAGAGGAGAACTAGGAGCAATAGATGAAAATTACAGGGGACAGTTTTCAGTTTCATACATAGAAAACATCCCATTCAAAAATGAAATAGATTTGGAAGGTAATGAGGCTGTCCCTCACTAGAGGTTTTCAAGCAAATACAGGATAATTACTCATTGGGGATGTTCTAGAAATGATTCTTGATCAAATATGAGGTGAAATATAATCTCTGAGGCCCCTTTCAATGTTGAAATATGTGCATGATGTGCATCACTTTATCTCCATTCCCAGGGCTATAACCATACCCCAGACCTTAAAAACAACATGCTTGAACTACTCTAATCACCTTGGATTGAAGATTCCTGCCTCTGAACTCTTCTCTATCCAATCTATCCTGCCCACCATGACCACATAAAGATTTCCTGTAATACTACCTGTTGTTTATCTCTTCCCTGCTCAAAAGCCTTCAATGACATCTCTTCAGTTATAGAGGGAAAAAAGTCCAAAACTTCTCATCTAGGTTTTCAAAACCTTAAACCCTTTATCCTACTTATCCAAAAAGATACTTTCTGGTGCAAAATCTCCTCTCATTGTCCTTTATACCACCTATACCTTTAAAATTCTTATGATGACAGTGATGTTTGGACCTCCAGACCATGAACTTTCAGAATTAGGGAGAAATAATGTTCTGAATATTTTTATAACTCCAACCTACCAGTAAAGAAATTTACTTTATTTTTATTACATTTTGTTCCCCTAGGCATACGTAAGATCCCAGAGGACGGGAATTATTTCACTATCGTTGCTATATACTCAGGACTTTCATTATATTCAGGGAACAAGACATATTTGTTGAATCAAAGGGACTAGAGAGGAATGAAAAGGTCATATGGGGAAAAGTTAGCTAAAAACTGACTACTACTACAACTATGATGATGAGTACAATTATCTTGACCGTGCTATCACTACTAGTACTAGAAGCAATTTGAAACCTATGTTTCAGGCATGGTTTCACCACATCCCAAGCAAGTTCCCACATTTACCTGCAGTACCATCTATTACTTGCCATCTAATAATACTTGTTATAGATTTGAAATCCCCAACCTCCATCCCATGGAAGAAAATAATTAAATTGGAGAGGTGCAATGTAATGGTTCTGCCCATTTTCAGTCCAGTAGCATCAACTCAAAATCTTACCCTGCTGGAAAATCAGGAAACAGTTCTTAAAGATGATGATGGCTCCCAAGAAACCAGTGTCTATATTTTCTAATTTAAAAATTTCTTAATTCTATAAAGATCCTTTGTGGATATAAACAGGCAGTTTCCAGAGGAAGAAATTAAAGCTATCTTTAGTATTATGAAAAAATGCTCTAAATCACTATCGATTAGAGAGATATAAATCAAAACTACTCATACTTATCAGATTGACTAACATGAACAGGAAAATGATAAGTGTTGGAGAAGATGTGGGAGAGTTGAAACACTTTAATTCATTGTTCGTGGAGCTGTGAGCTGATCCAACCATTCTGGAACATTTGGAACTATGCCCAAAGGGCTACAAAAATATGACCTTTGACCCAGCAATACCACTTCTAGGGCTGTATCCTGAAGAGATCATAAAAATGGGAAAAAGACCCACATATAAAAAAATATTTATAGCAGATCTTTTTGTGGTGGTCAAAAATGAGAAATCGAGGGAATGATCATCAATCATTTGAGGAACGGCTGAACAAGTTGTAATGGATTACTACTGTGCTACAAGAAATGACAGAAAAACCTGGAAAGACTTATTTGAACTGCTGCTGAGTGAAGTGAGCAGAGCCAGGAGAACATTGTACACAGTAACAGCCACCATGTGGGAGGACTGGTTTTGATAGACTTAGCCCTTCACAGCAATGCAAGAACCTAAAACATTTTCAAAGGATTCATGATGCAAAATACCATCCACATCCAGAGAAAGAACTATGGAGTCAGAACGTAGAATGAAGTGGACTCTTTTCTCCAGTTGTATTTTATTTTTCTCATGGATTCTCCCATTTGTTTTAATTCTTCTATGCAACAAGACTAATATGAAAATATGTTTAATATGAATGCATATGTAGAACCCTTATAAGACTGTATACTGTCTTGGGAAGAGAGGGGTGAGGAAGGGGGAAAATTTTGGAACTTATGGAAGTGGTTGTTGAAAACTGAAAACAAATAATAAATATGGAGAGAGAAAAAAGATCCTTTGTGAGGAAGGAAGTGGCATATCTGAGTCTGTCACTCCAGTTGTCTTCCCCTTCACTGATATGACAAGGCAGCAAACTTGAATTTTTCACCCTTCCTCTCTTCTCCTTTCTTTAATGGCCTGTCAAAAGGAAACTCCATCCTGTGTCAGCATTAATGCTGGCAGTAAATAAAAAGGAAATGGGAAGAAGGGGAGGGTGGCAGAGTGTGTGATGGAGGAGATTTGCGGCTCAATTGCAAGGCATCTCTCACAACGTCTAGACGCCAGCTGCCTGGTTGCCATAGAAACCCACTAACTTTGGCTGATGGTTTGAGTAGTAATGACTCTCAGGAGATCTTGGTGGGTGCATTTGGAGGGGTGGGGGTTGGAGGGAGGTGGGGAACATCCGTATAGAGGGTATCAGAGGAATGTGAGAAAGAGCAAGAAAAAGCGGGGCGGGGGGGAATGTTCTTTGTGAATGTTTAGCATTAACCTCATTATTGTTTCTATCATGCACATTACCCACCCAATGACAAGGTACAAATTTGCTGTGCCCAGTAGGTGTCAGGACACTGGTTCTTGAGATGTGGAGCTAAGATTTTTTTTTATGCTTCGATCAACCCCCTGCCGGTGCCAAAGCATCTCTTCAGGAAACTACAGTTTTCCCCAGTAAATAGATTGTGTCAACAACTGGTCCAGTGAAGTCAACAGAAGCAAGAAATTCTCATCTTCAAGAATGTCTCTTACTTTTACAGGTGCTGAACAACAAAGATGAATAATGGCCCTTTACAAACACAGCCTCTGTATTTTTCTCTTCATTTTGTCCATGCCTCCATGCTAGAACCAAGTATAAGAAATCAATCCACAATCAGTGAAACACAAAATCATACAATTTGAGAGTTGGAAGGACCCTCAGTAGTGAAACAGTCCATACATTAAAAAATATATATCCCTACTACAACAAAAACAACATGTGGTCCTCCAGCCTCTGCTTGAAGACCTCCGGTCAGGGGGACTCCAATGTCTCCCAAAGTACACAATTCCCCTTTTGGACAACTCTGATTGTTAGGAAGGCTTTTCTGACAACAAACCTGAATTCTCCTTTTTTGTAACTCCCTCCCAATGTTTTTATTTCTACACTTTAGAGGCAGTCAAGTCAAGTTCCTCTTCCATGGGATAGCCCTTCGAACCTCCTGAAATCTCCTATCATATCTCCCTTAATCTTCTCTTTTCCAAGCTAGACACTCCCATTTCCTTCACTTGACCATTGTTTCAGACAGACTCAAATGCCTCACTGGAATTACAGTCCTCTGCACATTTCTTTCCCTTATCAATGTCCTTTTCAAATGGTTCAGAAGTGAACACAATATTCTCCATGTGATCTAACCAAAGCAGAATATAGATAGATAATCTCTTTATTCCTGGAAAATATGCCTCTCCATGTGGTAGTAATGTTCTTTTCTCTAAGCAAGAAAGAGTCATTTTAGTAATGCCTGACATCAAGTTATCACAATTGAGTTACCAAGAGCTTTCACATGTTATCACATGTTATCACCTCTCAACAACTATGAGTCAGACAGTGTTTAATGCTATTATCCCTGTTTAACTGATAAAGTACCTGAGTAACCCAAGGTCATAGTCTGGTCCTACTAGGATTCGATTTTCTGCCTTTCATCCCAAATTGAGGACTTTTTCAGTTTCTTCATGCTAGCTCTGAGTACTTCTCTAACCCTTGGTAACATGAGATAAAGGGAATAAGGATAGAAGATCATGATCTATTAGGAAAAGCCCCAGGGAGACCCAAAACCTTTTTACCTTTTTGATATATACAGATAGATTTCTATGTTTAGTCATCCTTGACAAGAAATTCCGGATCTGCCTGTAGGTCTTGAACCCTTAACTGATAGACAATTAAGCTAGTAGCCCCCAGTATTCATAAACCCTTCTCCAAGATAAGCATCTTCTCCTAGGCTTTAAGGATTCCCAGGGAGGAAATAACACCTCCTTTATTTGTTCTACTTGAGGGTCTTTCTGTCTTCCTCCTTATACCACTGTTCCCTATGCAGGTCAGGCATGCCTCTGCTGGCATAGGTTCACCCACATATAGATCTGCCTGGTAGTTTCCAGGTCACAAGAAGATGAGGAGTAGTTCTCACACATAAAAAGACCTACAGGTCCTCATCTATGCATGCTATACATTCTGTTCTCCTTCAGCCCACCGTCTGAAGAACATGCCCCCTTAATTATTTTTCTAGTAGCAATGGATAAACCCAATCATCATACTTGTGTCTAGTCCTACTTGTGACAGCCCATATTCGTGGGGTTCCTTACTATTACCTTTAATGCAACATATAGCCCCAAAGCAGAACATTTCTCCTTGTAAAACTTACTGGGTTGAGGAGAGAATTAACCTATAACCTCATCTACTCATCTTAAATCAATTGAATTGACTGGCATAGGCCTTCTATCCCTTTATGCTAGGGTCCATATGCAGAGACTTTACTCACCTGCAAAGAGGTATGAAGATCAGATTAGCCTTTAAAATATTAGTGAGGAAACTCAAAATCAAGAAAAATGTCAACAGATTTTTAAAAGAAGAATATTAGCAATGCAAATGTCAAATTAATTTTAATTAGCAACAAATAGAACGAAGAAAAAAGGCAAGATAATGTCTGAGATATTCAGGCTTTGAGAATTTTACTTTGATAACTGAGAAGCAGAACTAGCTCTGGAGATGACAAAGGCTTGTTTCTTCCTGGAATTTCAGGGCTTTAAAGTGACCTCAGTCTGAGCCATACCTGCCAAGAATCTTTTCTATAGCGTTCTTAACAAGTTGTTATTCACTTTTCATTCAAAAATCTCCAAGGAGGAATTCACTTCCTACAAAGGCAGCTCATCCAACTTTGGACAGCTTGATTTGTTATAAAAATTCCCTTATATTGACCCCAAAGTTGCCAAGCACATGATAACCCTTTAAGTATTTAAAGATAGCTATCATGTCCCTCTAGTCTTCTTTTCTCTTTATTGAAGTCTCAGTTCCTTATAAGACATTATCTTTACTCTTAGCATTGAGGAACCCATTGGATGTGTTGGAAGACGGGCACTGAAGTCCTTTCCACCTCTAAAATTCTGCATTTCTATAACAATCTCTAGTTTATCAATATGGCACATAGAACTGATTCTCCTTATCTCAAAAATACTCTCTATATCTTAGAATAATATCTAATTAAATACAGAACGGTATCTACTTAAATATCTTACAAATTAGAGCTAATAGTTCCAAGAGTTTTGTTGTCTGTTGTTGTTCTTTTAACAACCTAAATGGTGCTCGGAATTTGAACAGTTATATTTTTATCCTTAGAAAATAGGGCTGATTTCCCCCATATGGACTGGAAATTCCAGGTAAGAGGCAAAGTGTGAAGCAAAGTCAGGAATAATGGATCAGACTCTCTCCTGCTATAGGTAGGAGAGGAACAGTCTTGATGTCATCATCCTCTGCTTCCGATGAAGTCTGGAGGCTAGATTAGTCTAACGGGAGGCTGCAATACTTAGATTTTCCCTCAATGCCAACCTGAGCTAAGTTGATAGCACTGAGGTAAAGGAAAGTGACAAGATAGCTAGGGGAAAGCAGAGCAGGAAATTATGAGAAGAAAATTTCCTCAGGTCCCACAATAATTTCTCCCAATTTCCTTTGGAATTTTCCTTTCCTACAGGATGATGGAAACTGAGGCAGGCTTCAGTCTGACATGAACTGAGTACAGTTCTCTAAGGGGAGAGGACAGTGGGTATTTTCTCAAGGTCCCTTCTAATTATATAACTCCCTATTCTTCACCTCACGTTTAAACAGAAAAGGTGCTTGTGAATAGAACTCACCTGTAACCTCACTTTGTTTAATCTGGTGATCTAGAGAGGCAGAGTCATCTCGTAGGAGGAGTCTTGGTCTTGGAATAAGGAGAAACATGAGTTCTAATCCTACCTCAGAAATATAACTGGCATAAGAATAACTAAATAAAAGATCAAAAGATAATACCAAAATCATGGACATGGGGAGCCAGATGAACAGTGGTGCCTAAGATGGAAAGAAAGTCTTGCATAAAATTCATGATTAATAAATGTTTGTTATGATCAAGTTTAGGAGACAAAATAATAAGTTCAGCTTTAGACATGATGTTGAATTGCCCCAAACACATTTAGATGGAGATGCATTGCCAACAAGTTGGAGCTATTACTGTGAATCTTAGAAGAAAAGATCAAAGATTAAGCTTGAGGACATTGTTGATGTTCGGTCATTTCCAACTCTTTATGACCATATCTAGGGTTTTCTTGGCGAAGATATTGGAAGAGTTTGTCATTTTCTTCTCCAGCTCATTTTATAAATGAGGAAATCGAGGCAAACAGGGTTAAATGACTTGCTCAGAGTCACACAGCTAGTATCTGTCCAAGGCCAATTTTGAACTCAGGAAGTTGGATCTTCCTGACTCTAGGCCCAGAGTTCTATCCACTGAGCCACCAAGGCTTCTAATCCCACTACCTCATTCTGCAGATGAGAGGTTAACTGACTTGCCAAAATTCACATGGTAGGAAATAACAGAATTAGGATTTGTACGCAGATGCTCTGACACCCAAATCAGTGGTCTTTCCATTGTACTACATACCCTCAAATGGCTCTAAAGATCTAAGCATCACTTGCATATAGGTGGCAGGTGGAAATCATATAAGTGAATGAAATTGCCAAAGAATACATGATGAGTGTAGGAAAGGTCAGACTGCAAAGGGTTGAACAGGAAGTAGATGGTGAAGATGTAGAACATCAGGTATAGATAATTTCAAGTGATTATTTAGTAAAGGGGATTAGAGAGAGAAAAGTGGATAGATGGGATGAAAAGGATCAAAGAAAACTCTTCCCTTAATTTTGAGATGTGAATGTCTGTAGGAGGGTAGGAAGGAGACTTTAGGATAAGTGAGAGGTAGAAGACTAGTTGACTGAGAGGAGATTGCTGCTGAGCCAAGGCTATAGGAAGCAGGAGGGAATAGATCAAGGGTACATGCATGGATTGACCTTAGTGAATAGGGCTAAATTTTCTCCTGTGACCAGAGGAGAAATGTAGGTCATGATGCTGAAAGAAACTGAGGAAGAAGAGAGCTAAGGTAGCTCACGTTGATTGGATTCAAGTCTTCTCAGTATTATCAGAGGCTATGTCAGTGGTGGGGAACCTGCAGCCTTAAGACCACATGTGACCTTCTAGGTCCTCAGGTGTGGTCCTTTGACTGAATCCAAATGTCACTGAACAAATCCTATTAATGAAAGGTTCTGTAATGAAATATAATGTAATGAAAATGTTCTGTAAAACTTGGACTCACTCCTGGGCTAGGTTATCTGTAAGAGACTAGCATCCTTAGAATCAGGAAGACCTGGCCTCAAATCCCACCTCTCACACCTACACCCTGGATATGACTTAGTGTCCTGGGTCACTTTAATGAAATCAATTGCAGAGAAAGTCCTGACCAGTATTGGTACAGTTTTCTGACCTGTGAGTTCACTAGACCAGTGAAATCATAGATCGTGTCTTTATCCCTACCCTAATTCAGGTCATCTGTTGTAATTGTGAAGAATTGGTATAGGCTCAAAAAGAAAAGATTAGGGACAGTGACAATGCGGAATGAGATAGGATGGGAATAGGGTAGAATGGAAAGATTTTTGAGCAGCAACCAAGACCCAGATAAGTGGTATGGTGACTCAACTGAATTTGGTTCCATTGATGCCCTGGAGCAGAAGTGGTGGGATCTGTGCCTGGAGATAAAGTTTTAGTGAACAGAAATAGTAGAAAGTCAGTAGACAAGGGGTCCTGGAGTGATAGCTAGTGGAAGACTAAAGCTGCTAGCAGTATAGGGAGGAAGGACTAAGAAAACAGGGATGGATGGATAAACGAACTGAAGGTTATTCACTTTTGGAGAAGAGTAGGTCCAGGATGAGACAGGGAGGAGATGGAATAATTAGTGGTCTAATTGAAGAATGAAATTCCAAAATTCCTATTATTGCAGGTAGAATAATTTTGAGAAATCATGAGGTCTATACTATGGCCATGGAGTGTAGTTGAAGCCAGGTGTGGAGGAGGGGAGGGGGAGGAAGAGGGGGAGAAGAAGAAGGAGGAGGAGGGGCTTATTTTTTTGGGCTCTTTTCAGAAGCCATCTATACATTTGAGCCCTGAAGGGCTCTGGGTCTTTGACTGATGCACAGATCCCCCCGCCTCAGGGAATGGAAGCCACCAACCCGGATTGTCCATGCTAGTACCTCATTTCTTTCTCCCCTTGTGAGTGGTAATAAAGTTGGTTCATGGTACCTTGGTGTGCTGGTTACTTTTCATCTGAACTCCCTTACATCATACTCTTCCCCCATCTGCCAGCCTTTCCCCTCCCCCACGCCAATAGGCACGTGCCAGTAATGAGCAGCCTGACTCCTTGTGGTTCTGGCCTCCATTAATAAGCCCTGCAAGACTGATAAATTGAGGATTCATGGTGCCTGCAGCCCTTCAATAAGGCAAGTTGTTATGGAAACCAGAGGCAGACCTCCGTGTCCAGTCTGACATGTTATTGATCCCAGAAAAAAAAAATTCTGAGAAGTTAGAAAGGGCTATGCCAGTCAGCTCCTGCCTATATTTTTCTGATTTATTTTAAAACCACTAATTAGCTTCTGTGAGAACTCATAGGTTTTTCACCTACAAAATAGTAAGTGCTAGCTAAAACACACACACACACACACACACACACACACACACACACACACACACGCCTTAATTATAATTAAATCTTTTTTTTTAATCTCTAGCTGGAAAATTAGCCAATCACTGAGACAAGAGGAGACACTATAAATCTAATTTAGCATCACAACATTAATGCCGATTATCCAAGCCAAGAAGTTTAGCTCCAACTAATGTTTTGCCTACCACTGAAATGAAATAATAATCCAATCAGAGAGAAAATGACTCCAACTTCTAACACTTGCATCTCAAGAGGCATTATTCTGTTGCAAGATGGCCACAACCCACACAGAGCCCACTAATGCAAGTTTTAATTAGGCAGCTGTTACTTAAAATTTCATAGAATTGTACCCAATAAAAAGCGTCTGGCTCCTAAATTGTCAGGATACACTGCAAAGGAAAATGGTCAATTTTCTTAGGCTATTTTTTTTAATTGGCTGGCAAGCTCCTCACAATAAAAAAAAAAAATCAGTTACTTTGTTTAGCTAATGAAACTATCTTTGATGTAAGAAAATACCTAACTAGACAGCCAGTAGTAAAAGGAAGAGTAGTTGAGTGTGGTTTGTCACCCAAGTTCATCATCACTAAACCAGCTTCTGTATTGAAGACTTGCTCACTATTGTATCTTGGTGAATTTCCAATATCAACCCAGCAGAGGGCACCAATGGAATTCAATTCTTAGTTACTGAGTCTATAGAGACAGACCAGGAATCATTTGCAGCGGAAAAGAGAGAGAAAAGAAGGCAAGCGGGGTGTGGCCAAGGGAGAAGGACAGATGAGTTAATTAATACAGAGCCTCAGATACTGTGAACAAGTTCTAGTTTTAGTGTCACCTGAAATCTGGTTTTATCCCAAATTTCATTAAAAGAAAAATGATTGCTTACAATTTTGAAGGTATTGGTCATTGAAACCATCCTCCCTAATAAGAACTGATTTTTAGATAGCACTCCTAATATTTAAGTGCTCTCCCTCTCTCTCTCTCTCTCTCTCTCTCTCTCTCTCTCTCTCTCTCTCTCTCTCTGTATATATATATATATATATATATATATATATGTATATGTATATATAATTTGAATTCCACAACAACCTTGTGAATGCTATCTTAAAGTGCCTTGCCCATTTGAACTCAGGAAGATGAGATTCCCAGCCCAGTGCTCTCTCTACTGTCCTATTTAGCAGCCCCCATTGGGGTGGGAAGGCTGGAGGAGAGATGTATAGATGTTAGAATTCCATCCTAACAGGGTGTGAGCATTATCAGGTGGTGAAAAACGGAAACTGTCATTGGTAACACTGTGAAGCAGAGGGGAAAAGCTGTTTTTCTTTATTATTCTGCTTTTCAAAATCATGTCCTAGAATATATTACAACAAAAAGCATAACTTCACACACACCCAAACAAAGTCTTTTACTCCAGGGACTACTTAATAGTTGATGGTGCATTAACTAGCATTTAAACAAAAACTTCAAAAAGTTACTCTTATTAATTGTTAACTCACATTATCTATAGTGGTTATTGGGGTTGTCATTGTAGTTTAATTCATTACTTATGATACCGTTCTCTCTAATGTCTATAAATCCAATATACTTATCTCATGGGTATTTATGGGAATACAGTTATCTAAAATCCATTTTTCTTTCTTTCCTAGAAATCCAGAACTTTTCTTTAAAGAGCTGAGGCCTCTGATTTGTTAAATATTAAACCAGCTGGATGAAGATTGAGTGTTTACCTGTGTTTGATAACTAGAGACAGCCTCTGTTCAAGTACCTTCCATTTCAGAAGTGCTGGAGATAAGTTTATTTCACAATTACAAAAGGTAACCATGCCTTTTTGGAAAATTTCTCTTGAGACACAGAATTTAATTTTATCTCATGAGGCTGACATTTTAAATTTGGGGATTCTGCTCTTTTCCTATCTAAAAAAATTCTTAAAGGATTTTGGGGAAAAGGAAGTATTTGGTCCTAAATGCTTGAAAAAATGCTGACTGAAGCAAAGCCAATCTGAAGAAATAGTCTGCTGTTAACAGGAGCTAGACCTTTAAAGGACAGTTCCTTAAGATACCAGATGACACTTTCTAGTTAGCTCCAACTTCTTCACAGAGTTCATTTATAAAGAAACTACTTAACAAAAGCAATCATAGAATATTAAAACTAAAAGGAACCTTCTAGAAGTTAATCAAGTCAATCTCCCTCATTTTACAGAACTAGGGATTCAGGAGAGAGAGGTTATAAAGAGTCATTCTCAAACTGACATAACTATTGAGTTGTAGAATCAAGATCTCCCAATTTGTAAACTAATGACCTATCCGCAATACCGCTCTTCTACTTTATATCTCACTTGTCTCCATTTTCTTTTTCTCTTCCTTTTTGTTTCTTTCCTTTCTTCTACTTTTCATTTTTCTGCTTTTCCCCTTGGTTCTTCCTTTCTTTTGGCTCTCTTTTATCTCCATAAACCTCAGTTTCCTTATCTATATCTTGAAGGAGTTGGATTAAATGAACTCTAAGGTCTCCAGTTATAAATACATGATTCAGTGATTTTCTTTCTTCGTTATTTGAACTATGAGAGTGTTAATCTCTTCTCCCCTTCATGAGAAGACACAAAACTCTATTTTTAAGCAATTCCAACTCCTATTTTGTCAGTATGCCTTGGGGACATCTCAAAGTACATCACAGAGTAAAAAAGTCTAGAAACACTGATGTGTAACAGTTAAATTGTCTAACAGAGCTAGGCTCCAGTATCAAACTCTGCTAAGAGATGCTATGATGGCCTTAAGTTAAAAACTTCAGGTTATATAAAAGAATTAGTTCGCTTTATGCATATCAAATTTACTTGGGAACAGAGGTATACAAGTAGAATCCATACAGGTGAATGAATAGCTGCCCCTCTATAGTTTAAGTCAACTAAGTATATCAAGAAAAAGCAAAAACCTAATTTGAATAACCTAAACTTCACCAATATATTTTTCTGGTACAGTGGATAGAGTACCAAACTTGGGGTTAGCAAGACTTGCGTTCAAGTCCTGACTCTGATAGAAACTGGCTATGTGAGAATGGTCAAATCAATTAACATCTCAGCATACCAAGCAACTAGATCATAAGTTTCAGATGATTTACCAGTATGCAGTTATGGATAAGAGTTCCGCATTAGTGAAATCATGGGTCCAGACTACCAGATGAAAAGAAAGAAGAATTATTCACTGAACACAATTCTTCAAACTATTATCAGATTCACAACTCCATATTTTATACACAAGCTTTATATAAAACAACTTGGGTTTGTTGGAGTATGTAAAGTCGTGACATGTTATATAGATGAGACTACATTTTCCCCCCTCAGAGTTCCAATTCCCTAAAGTAAAGATGATCAGAACTGAGCCCATATCCCACAAGTCAATTTCTCTTTAGATACCAGAATTCCAGAATATCATTTAGATAGCTTATGGTAGGCAAAAATAACTGTCTTCTATTGTTACCATAAAGCAGGGAAACAAAGTGTAAGTTTTTATAATTCCATTCAAACATATATATGTTTAGAGATTGGAAATAAAGCTTAAAAAGATGTTTTCTCTTTGAGTATGGCCAGATTTTTGCTGCATGCATAATTTTAAAGAAGTTTTTTAGGTAATTAGGCAAAACAAGTGTTTATGTCCTATGTCCAATTCAACCACATCACAAATAAAAAGTCTTCCTTGTAGGTATAAAATTTGGAGAATTTATATGAATTACATGCACAAACTGCATGTAATAGTCCAACATTTCAGAAATCCAATTCATTATTCAAATGATAAGGAAAATCATCAAGTCGTAGACATGACTGGAGACCTTAGACATTTAATCCAACTCAATGATACAAAATTCAAAAAGATAAAAGGGAGGTAAAAGGAAGATCAAAAATGAAAAGAAAAAAATGAAAAGCTGAAGAAATGAAAGAAACAAAAAAGAAGAGAAAAAGAAAATGGCAAGAAAATAGACATAAGTAGGAATGTGGTATCATGGATCAGTTATTAGCTTAGGAATTGGGAGGTCTTGACTACAATTAAATAGTTATGTCAACTTGAGAATATCTCTTCATAACCAGATTTCTAGACTCCATCCAGTGCTCTTTTAACTATACCACTGAAACTTCTGAATGCAGACCATATTGTCCACTGTCCACTTCAGCTACAGCTTCCACTTAACCTCTAAGGGTCATGATTGCGAAATAATGGAGAAATAAGGGTCATGAATTACATTGTAAGTATAAAGTAATCCATTATACAAAACAAAACAAAAATACCAAACTGGGAGTGTAGATAAAATTGCCATGTTTTGCAAATGAGGATCATCTGGTTGTGAATGAAACCACCCAAGCGGTACAGAGAAATGTCTGCCTAAAGGGATGAATGGAGTAATTTTAAACTAGGAATTGTGTATGGGTGACTTTTAATCATGTCAAAACTAGAGGTCTTTGGAAAAATGATCTTTAGATTTAGAAAGTAGAAATGCATTCTCAAACAAGCCAGTCCTTCCAACTTGTGTTATTTTGAGTTACAGTAGAATTCTCTGTGAGACTATCTGACTAATAGGGCAAGAGGTAATTCAGACCAGACCCCTCTGCCACTGGACAACTGGACAGTGAACCCCCCTCCCCCAAAGAAACAGTCAATGGAGTTCATGGCTAGTTCTCAAAGTGATTAACTCAGAAGACCACAAATCAATACAGATTCAGTGATGCATTCCAATCAGGAATACTAGTTTTTAATAACCATTTAGATAGAATTTTTTTCCAAGGCATCATCCATTTTGCATAGAGAGTTAAGTGAGAGAGACAGAAAGACATAGATAGATACATAGACACAGAGACAGGAAGAAAGAAATAAATGGAGAGAGACAGGCAGAGAGATGGGAAAGAGAAAGAGGGAAAGTGAGAGGAAGGAAGAGAGAGAGAGAGAGAGAGAGAGAGAGAGAGAGAGAGTATAATAATCATGGACATCCTCTGTTCACTCCCTTTCCACCAGTTTCAGTTTCTGCAGTGTTCCCACTAGTGTAAGTTGAGAGCATCGTTTATGTAAAAATTATAATGAGAAAAGAGGGAACAGCAGCTCTTCACTGGGTATTAGAGGTCATGAAAATCTTCAATGGTTCCAATGCTATCTGAACCCTGAACTCATTTCTGAGAAGACAAAAAGCCTTTCAATTCATTAAAAAGATCCAACTCAGATCACAGTAAAGAGGACAATGTAGCCAGCCCTTCTGTAGCAATTACTTTTTTCAATTGAATTTCAGCTTAGAGTACTAAACTTTAGCCTTTCCCTTAACCCTTAATAAGTCAACAATGCACAAGAGAAATGATTGCAAATTTGAAAATGAGTTCTCTGGTCATCACACGTGTATTATATTGGAAACCATTATTGTCCTATGAAGTTTTTTAAGGGCTCTTAAAGTAAAAGCTAATAAACTTAAGTTTCACTATTTAAATGGATTGAGAGCCAATAAAAATAACATGAATACCGTTCTTCTGTTTCATATTGCAGCATGTATCAATCTATGGCAATGATGGACTGGAATGGAAATGACTCAAAAATTAATATAAGGAGAGGCTAAAAGGCAAGAAGGTTGTGAAATAGTTTTATCATGACATCGAAATAATTTTTCCTGGTATTTGTATATTCAACAAGTATAATTAATAAAAAGATTTTTCTAATTGATCTGGATTAGAATAATAATCCAATAACATGCAAATTGTGTTTATAGTTCCTAATAAAGCAAAGTCTTGTCAGAGGACCATGGGGCATTTTTCTAGTTTGATATTCATCACCGACCAATTCTAGTCCTCTGAGTGAGTAACTTTATGAAAAGATTCATAAAATCTTTTAGTTCAACACCAACCTAGGTCAAGAAGCCTCTCTACAATATCCTTTCCAGATTATATTTTGTCAACTTGATGGCAAATAAGAAACTGGGTAGAGGGAAAGGAAATCTTGATTCATCCCTAAACTCTACCCTTTTAGCTAATTAATTTCTACACAGAGGGACGATGACGTGATTAGTGAGGGAGCCTTGGTCATAGTTCAATAAATTATTGCATCTACTGGACACACTTTTGAAACATAAGGTTTGTGTTTGGAGGCAACTGGGGAGTTACCTGGAATAATAAGAAGCTACTACTATGTGGAGTTTTAGGGGAAAGAGATTTTTTAGTAGAATTTGCTCATTCCTGGAAGAGATGGAACTGAAACATTAATACTCTTGTTAAAAAGTTTTCATTGTGACCAGAGTCACATTTTTAAAATGATCATTCAGGGGCCAGAGATCATGTAATGGAATAGCAGTTCCTAGCCTTGGCCATTTTGTAATAGTTAAAGAGCATAAGTTAAGTAAGAATAAGTTAACTACTAAGTTATGTAGAGCTCTAGGTACCATGGACAGTGAGTTGGGGACCAGATCAGGATTAGATCTCTTAGCATTCCATTGACAGGAAGAAGGTGTGGCAAAGGAATACATTCATTTAATTTCAATTCAATGTTCATTCATTTACTTATTTGTTTGTTATTAACATGAGAGAGACAGAGTGGCATAGTGGAAAAAGCCCTAGATTGAGAATGAGGAAAAATTGACTAAAATCTCAGCTCCAATACTTGTTAACTATATGACAATGGGCAAGTCACCTGTCCTCTTCAAGCCTCAATTTCCTTATATGCAGAATGGAAAGAATGATAGCACCTGCCTCATGGGGGTTGCTTTAAGGATCAAATGATATAATGTCCATAAAGTGCTTTGCAAATTTTAAAGGGATTTATAAATGAGAACTCTTATTATGTGAAGATACAGCAGAACTTGACAGATTAGGGGCCAATCCTTCATGTATTAAATATCATCTTTGTCACAACCTCATTTTTTGGGCTTCCAAGAAAATTAACAATGTTAAGGTCAGTTAAATAAAAGAATGAGAGACCCTCTGTAAATTTACTGTCAATTGTACAGTGACTACTGTATTCTTGACACTGTATTAAATACTGGGAATACAAAAAAAAAGGCAAAAGATAATCCCTGCCTTCAAGGAGCTTCCAATCTAATAGGGGAGAAACATGTAAACCACTACAGAAAAACAAGTTCTATACAGGAGAAACAGGAAACACATACTTAACATTATATACAGACCACTACTAATTAACCAGAAACGTTATGGAATTTCTCAAATTTTTCTTTCACTCTAGATCAGAATTCTTATGATGGCTCCAATGAAGATTATGTGATGAAGTGAAATATAGAAAAGCTTTTATTTAAATTTCTCTTCCCTCTCTTCCCTCTTCCACCTACTGGTGAAAAGAAAGAAGATGGTCCAGTCAACCATTCATCTATAGCAAGGAAATCAGAATTTAATAGCAGGAGGAGGAGAATGCTCTGATTCTTTCCAAGAGCATCTGATTTATATTACTAGAGAAGAAGCAGCAACCACATTGCTTGATTCTTGGCTGTTCTTAACCCTTAAAATGGGACTAGCAGGAATTTCATAGTGGGACAATGCCTGTCTTTTTATAAGCTACTACTCTACACTGCATCTGTTGGAGCTCAGATATTTGGAAGGATCTGCTCTACTTTCCACCACAGCCCAGTGGTCTGAACAGTTCACCAGCTGTTCACCAGTTACAAATTTACTACTGGGAAAGGCACTGTGGGAAAAGAGAATAGGCAACAGAGGGACCAGAGCCTGCTTTCTTTTTCCTTCCCAACAGAGATGATAAGAGAGTATTAAAGTGACTCATTTGTCAACAGAACAACAGCATCTTTTAACAATGGGAAACAAAGACTGTCTAAAAACATGGAGCCAGGACAAGCAGCCCATGGACCTGGCAGCTCTTTCCTTCCCTGCATAGATCTATCACCCTCACTGACAACTCATGAGAATGTCTACAGGTCACTTGTGAGGCTATAAAGAAATAAATCACATGCTCTTTGAGAAGGGAAAATGCTTGTTTTTCTCTGGCTCCCAATATGCTTCTTAGAATATTGCAGCTTTCACATTAGTCTTGGTGGCAGAGTTTTCTGTTTGCACACTGATGTCCCCAGATATGCTTGCCTCCCCTTGCCTGCCATAATATTGATATATCTTCCAGACAAAATGAAATATCTATCATTTTATATTGAGAGCAAACATTTCAGCAGCTGTTGAACTAGTATTAAAATTAATGATTTTGCTTGATTTTAATGTTTGCTTCCAAAAATTGTTTTTTGAAGGTTGAAATATTTTTCATGTTTATTAAATAACTACCTGTGAAATATTAGTCCTGCGGTATCACTGAAATAAACAACGCATCTATGAAGAAATTCCTTCTACCAATGCAGGCTGGCACCATCTTTGCAAATTAAGAGTTTTAGAGAGTTACCTAAAGCATAGAAAGATTCTTAACCTTTTTGAACCTATAGCCAACTCTTAATGTGTGAGTTTATGAGGCCTCCTACTCCAAGTACAGACCTCATTTCACTATACTGCACAGACATTCCACACAGCAAAAGAGGAAAAGCCGTTTCAGAAATGGACCAGGAGAATGGACCTCCCCAAAATAGAGACTAATGGTACCATGTTTATCTTGAGAGTTGGTAATTTGCAGAATCAAGGGGTTTGTTTTCATTTTCTGGGACTACTACAAAGTTTGATGCAAATAAATTCAAGCCCAGAGCCTAAGGCTATCAAAGAATCTGTAAGCACAAAACTGCACAAAGAGAGAAATGGAACCCCCTATAGGTACCTCTCCAACCTGGAAAGAAAATGAATTTTGAATATAGTCACACACAGCAAAGGATTTATTTCTCCAATCAAAGAATCTTCTTTCAAGAAACTTAGAGATAACATTTTCAACACTAAAAGACTTCTTCAAATTGTCAATTCCCTGTATAGCACCTGCTATAAGACTGAGAAACTGGTATGATAATAGCAAAATAGTCATTGCTAAATTTTCTCTTTCTTCAAAATGCTTTAAAAGTAAATAAAAGGTTTTTCTATGTTTCACTTCATCATATAGACTTGATTTGAGGGATCAGAAGAAGTCTGAACCAGACTGAAAGAAAAAATGAAGGAATTACAGTATATTTTTGGTTAATTAGTAAATATGTGTGCATGTGTGTATAGCCAGGTAATATGACCATGCTAATGGCTCAGACATATTTTTACTATGAACACAAAATCAGAGGATTTTTGAATAGTTTCTCTTCTTCCACTAATTTTTCTCTCAAAATAAAACTCTCCTGACTCCTTGAATGACTATCAGATATCCTCATAGGGGTGTCCCCTAGCCCCATGGAAATGGAAACCATTATATCTCCACCCTAACCTATCCCTCTTCCTAAATTCCCTATTTCTTTTGAAGGTATCACTATTCTTGTCACTCTGGTTTGTAACTTAGAAACCATCACCAAATTTTCACTGTCATTTATTTACCATCAATTAGTTGTCAGGTGTTGATTCTGTTTCCTCAACATCTCTCATAATCATCCCTTTCTTTTCACTCACACCACTAAACCTTCTGAAGTCCTTCATATCTCAGATTCTGAGTCTTTTCCTCCTGTTTTAAACTCTACTACTGTGGCTCCTATCACTTGTAAAACTAGAGAAAATAGGGGGTGAGATATAAAATAGAGCAGCTGTATGAAAAAGAAGCTCTCAAAGCATTCCCTTATGATCTACTCATCCTTAAATAAGGAGGATCTACTATCCTCCTTATTTAAGAGGACATTTATTTATGTATTCATCCAAAACATATGCATTTAATGCTTATTATGTAGGTGAGAAGTACCAGGTATGGAGCACTGTGCTAAATTTTAGGACAGATGTAAAAATCAAGGATTTAAATGAGATCAGATAAAACCTAGCCCTATTTCCTCACTTTAGAGATGAGGAAAGTGAGTCCCAGAGAAGTTAAGTCACTGTATCAAATTTTGCTTCTTCTCTGGTTTTCTTTTTGTGGGGAATCTACAGGAGTCCTTAGAAGTCAAACTCATGTATAAGTTTGAGAATAAAATAGCTTATGACTGTCATCACTGCCACATCCCTTCCAGTCTTTTCTTGATTTTCTAAGGAAGTATTCTTGGATTCCTTTAAACCTAAAGAAATATAGACAAACAGACCCCTAAAAGGGAAATCTAGTCTCTCAAGGACACAGAAGTCACACTGATTCCTTAAAGGGGAGCAGAGCAGTCTCAAAATACTCACAACATAAAGAAGAATGGATCCAATTATCAGACAGAGAAAGACTAGGACTCTCCAAAAGCATAATTTTCTTAGGATGTAATTTGTAGCCTTAAGACCAATAGTCAGTAAGCCAGTGAGTCACTTCGGTAACTGGGGGAACAAAAGAACTCTCAAAAAAGCTGATAAAGTCAGTTACCACCAAAACAAACTACTATTTGTTGGGGATTTCGCAGGCATGATTATATTGGGTTTCTACTAAATGTACTCAAGTGAAGAATGCATGCAGTTGTTTTCACTTGTCAAGGATTGTTTACCCATTAGAATACATAGAACTTTTAGATCCAAGACAGATTATTTTGCCTGACTGGTTCAGTACCACAGCCAGCACCTTGAACTTATTAGTCATTCACCTAGTTACTGGAAGCTAAATCTCTTCAATTTCAATTTAGTTTTCTTTGCATTGTGACAAGCAGTTGGAATTAGATTATGAAGCTGTACTGCTACATACCCCTGGTGTAGAACAGTATCTATTTGGAATGCACATGATACATATACACACATAAAATTGGCATATTTATGTTACATCTACTTTACATCAAAGTTATACAACAGACACAGAATGCAGATTAATCAAATCAATAAACATTTATTAAGCACTTACTATATAATAGGTGCTTTGCTAGGGAATGAGGATAGAAAGACATAAATAATATAGTATATGACTTCAAGGAGTTTGTATTATATATAGAGAGAAAACATGCATGCATAATATAGTGTATGTATATGTGTTTGTGTGTGTGCATATATGTGTATGTGTGTGTATAGCTTGCAAAGACTGGAGGCATTTGGAAAGATCTCATATAGGATGTGAAATCTGAACTGAATTTTAAAGGAATCTGTGAATTCTAATATGTGGATAGAGATTTCAGAAGTAAGCAGTAAATTGTTGGAGCTGAAAACAACCTTAGAAATCAATGACTCATATTCTTTAATTTTTTAAATGAGAGAATTGAGGAAAGATATAAGATATAAACTCAAGTCTCCTAAAATCTAGACTAGTGAATCAGATAATAGGTCCTAAACTGTTTTTAGAATTCTCTAATTAACATATTATCCATTACTCTGATACTAATATATGATTAAGCCTTTTATTCATTCATTCAACATGGTGTAATTATAAGGAACAAGACTGGTCCCAGAGAGTAGGGAACTATGAATGTAAAATGCTGCATATATTTTTTGATGTTTTTACTGGTGTTGTGGAACTATTTTTTTTGTCTGTCTTCATCTTTACTACAAAGAACAGCTCATTGGGTATGACAGAAGAGATCTATACTGAAATGAAGGTTAGCAAAGAAAACCAAAATATGTCAATAAGAATAAGATTAAAAACAATTTAATTTATATTTATTAAGCATTTACTCTTTCAGTTCAGAGCATTTGGGGGAGCATGAAAGGGTAGAGAGATTAGAAAATTTAGTAAGACATCACTTTATAAAGAAGGAAATTATCAGTTGTCTAGATTATGCAAATTGATTCAGCCTCACATTTAATTATTTTTCTAATGAAGAAACCCCTTCTCAAGCATGACTAAAAGTGAGAGTAGGCAATATACCTTCACTAAAAACTCTCAAAAATTCTCTTTCTAGGGCCTTTGTTTACAAAATCTTTGTCCTTTTTCTGAGATCTTATGAGGATCCTGACCAATTTAAGGATGAGAATCCTTAACAAGAACCTACTTCTAAACTAGGTTGAAACCTAATATTTAGATATCCTTTGCTTACAGATAACATCTCAACAAGAATTATTAGCCTTTGCTATGTTATGATGTACACTGGCAGACTTGTGAAGTCTATGGAATCCCTTGTCAGAATGTTTTTAAATGCATAAAGTAAAATACAATGGATGAGCAAGGAAATCAGTGACAGTGAAGTAATATCAAAATATTTCTCTAAAAAAATCACAGACCCACCAAACAAGAGATAGAGAACATTATGAAATGCAAAATGGGTAATATTGATTACATTAAACTGAAAAGGTTTTGCACAAGCAAAATCAATGCAACCAAGATTAGGAGGAAAGCAGAAAACTGAGTAAGAATTTTTACAACTACAGTCTGTGATAAAGGCATCATTTCAAAAATTAGAGAACCAAGTCAAATTTACAATAATATATCATTCCCCAATTGATAAATGGACAGGCAATTTTCAGAGGAAGAAATGAAAGATATCTATGGTCACATGAAAAAATGCTCTAAATCACTATTGATTAGGGAGATGCACATCAAAACAACTCTGAGAAACCACATCACACCTATCAGATTGGCTAACATGACAAAACAGGAAGATGATAAATATTAGAGAAGATATGGGAGAGTTGGAACACTAATTCATTCATTATTGGTAGAGCTGTGAGCTAATTCAGCCATTCTGGAGAGCAATTTAGAACTATGCCCAAAGGACTATAAAAATGTTCATACCCTTTGACCCAGCAATACCACCAGGGCTGTATCCTAAAGGGAACATAAAAATAGGAAAAGGAGCCACATGTACAAAAATATTTATAGCAGCTCTTCTTTTTAAGATGATCAGGAACTGGATATTGAGGGGATGTACATCAATTGTGGAATGACTGAACAAGTTGTTGTATACAAATGTAATGGAATGCTATTGTGCTATAAGAAATGATGAACAGATGGACTTCAGCAAAATCTGAAAATACTTATATGAACTGATACTGAGTGAAATGACCAGAACTAGGAGAACATTATACACAGTAACAGCCACAGTGTGTAAGGACTTTTTCTGATAGACTTAGCCCTTCACAGCAATGCAGGGAGCTAAAATATTTCCAAGGGATTCTTGATGCAAAATGCCATCCACATCCAGAGACAGAACTATAGAATCAAAACACAGAATTAAGCAAACTATTTTCTCTTTTGTTACATTTTGATTTGCTTTGTTTTTTCTCATGGTTTCTCCCATTTGTTTTAATTCTTCTATGCAATATGACCAATGTGAAAATGTGTTTAATTAGAATGTATATATAGAACCCAAATAATACTGCTTGCCATCTTGAAGAAGGAGGGGGGAGGAAAGGGGAGAAAATTTAAAATCTATGGAAGTGATTGCTGAAAACCTAAAACAAATAAATTAACAAAAACAATTAACAAACCCTCTGAAATATATCCCCTGGAACTGTATGGACTTCAAGTTAAGAACCAGTGATCTAAATTCAACCATCTTCACTTCAGTGTTAGTATCATGAACCTTTTAGCCCCAAGAGCTAGAAAAGTTTTCCTTCTATTCAATTATGGTCTAGTTGTAAGAAATTTTTTATTCTTTGTTTCAAGAAACCTTGGTTATACAAATAAAAATGTGATGGATTCTGTTCAATAATCACTACTCCATTAGACTGAGCTCCATGATGCCCCATGCTGTAATAGCTTAGCAAAATGACTGTGCAATACCACCTACTCTCATGTCTCCCCTTTCTCCTTCCACCTTTCCCTAAGGAAATCTTGTGGTAGCAATGGGGAAAGGGGAGAGAAAAATGTAATAAACATGTATGCTATGTTTGTGTATATGTATTTCTTATCTTTTAATAAAACAGTACATGGGGGGAGGAGCCAAGATGGTGGAGTAGAAGGACGAAACTGTAAAAACTCTCCCCAATAACCCATAAAATATATGCAAAAAATGACTCTAAACAAATTCTAGAACAGCAGAAGTCACAAAACGATAGAGTGAAGGAGATTTCCAGCCCAAGACAGCGTGGAAGGCCAATAGGAAAGGTCTATCACACCAGGTGCAGAGTGGAGTAAATCCCAGCCTTGGCCACCTGACCTCAGGGGGTAGAATCCCCAGTAGTTGCTGTGGTTCCCAGATTGTTCAACCCACAAACACCAAAGATAGCTTGAAAGATCAGTAAGAAAGCTCTTTCCCCTGGGAGAGAAGAGAACATGGTCTGGCCCCACCAGCAGCAGTCACTGCAGTGGCAGCATCCATTTTTGGAGCCCTCCGCCTAAAGACCCTGTGGGAATTGAGCCCCTGATCTGAATCTCAGCCCTGAGCAGAGGTCCTGGAGTGAGGAAGAGTGCTGATGTGGTGAAGCTGGTGGGGGCTCTGGAGAGGGAATTCTACTCATAGATCCTGGGCAGAAAAGCTTGTGATAGCTCCCAGAGCAGAGTACAGGCCAGGAGAGGAGTAAACTCCTTTCCCTTGATTGTGCCACCTTGGAGGAACTGAGAACATACAAGTCTTGAGACTATACCCTCCTCTTGACAAAGGACTCCAAAGTCAAGTAACTGGCTGAGAAAATGCCCCCAAAAGAGAAAAAGAATAAGACAATAGGTTACTTTCTTGGTGAACAGGTATTTTCTTCCATCCTTTCCACTGAGGAAGAATGATGCATACCACTAGAGGAAGACATAAAAGTCAAGGCTTCTGCATTCAAAACCTCTAAAATAAATATGCAGGCCATGCGAGCTCAAAAAGGATTTTGAAAATCAAGTAAAAGAGGTGGAGGAAAAATTGGGAAGAGAAATGAGAGAGATGCGAGAAAATTATGAAAAGAGAGTCAATAGCTTGCTAAAGGAGACTCAAAAAGATGTTGAAGAAAACAACACTCTTAAAAATAGACTAACTCAAATGGCAAGAGAGGTCCAAAAAGTCAATGAGGAGAAGAAAGCAGAATTAACCAAATAGAAAAGGAAGTTCAAAAGCCCAATGAATAAAATAGTTCTTTAAAATTAGAACAGATCAGATGGAAGCTAATGACTTTATGAGAAACCAAGAAATTATAAAACAAAACCAAAAGAATGAAAAAAACAGAAGACAATGTGAAATATCTCATTGAAAAAATAACTGACCTGGAAAATGGATCCAGGAGAGATAATTTAAAAATTATGGGACTACCTGAAAACCATGATCAAAAAAAGAGCCTAGAAATCATCCTCCAAGAAATTATCAAGGAAAATGCAAAATAGAAATGGAAAGAACACATCAATCACCTCCTGAAAGAGATCCGAAAAAAGAACTATTGGGAACATTGTGGCCAAATTCTAGAGTTCCCTGGTCAAGGAGAAAATATTGCAAGCAGCTAGAAAGAAACAATTGTGGAAATACAATCAGGATAACACAAGATCTAGCAGCTTCTACGTAAAGGGATCAAAAGTCTCGGAATATGATTTTCCAGAAGTCAAAAGAATTAGGATTAAAACCAAGAATCACCTAGCCAGCAAAACTGACTACAATACTTCAGGGGAATAAATGGTCAGTCTTTGAAACAGAGGACTTTCAGGCATTCTTTATGAAAAGATCAGAGCTGAGTACAAAATTTGACTTTCAAATACAAGAGTCAAGAGAAGCTTGAAAAGGCAAATAGGAAAGAAAAATCATAAGGGACTTACTAAAATTGAACTGTTTACATTCCTATGTGGAAAGATAATATTTGTAACTCTTGAAACTTTTCTCAGTATTTGTGTAGTTGGAGGGATTACACATACACACACACACACACACACACACACACACACACACATAGACAGAGGGCACAGGGTGAGTTGAATAGGAAGGAATGATATCTACAAAATGAAATTAAGGGGTGAGAGAGGAATATATTGAGAGGAGAAGGGAGAAATGGAGTGGGGCAAACTATCTCTCATAAAAGAGGCAAGAAAAAGCTTTTTCAATGGTGAGGAAAAGGGGGGAGGTAAGAGGGAAAAAATGAAGCTTACTCTCATCACATTTGACTTAAGGAGGAAATAACATTCACACTCAATTTGGTATGAAAATCTATCTTATACTACAGGAAAGTAGGGGAGAAGTTGATAAGTGGGGCAGGGAGGATGACTGAAGGGAGGGCAAATGAGATGAGAGAACACTCTTGGGGAAGAACAAGGTCAAAAGAGAGAATAGAATTAATGGGGAACAGGATGGGATGGAGGGAAATATAGTTAGTCTTACACAACATAACTCTTATGGAAGTGTTTTTCATAACTACATGTATAGCCTATATTGAATTGCTTTCCTTCTCAGTAAGGATGGGTGGGGAGGGAAAGAAGGAGAAAAGTTGAAACTCAAAGTTTTAGGAATGAATCTTGAGAGTTGTTCTTGCATGCAACTGAGAAGTAAGAAATACAGGTAATGGAGGATGGAAATCTATCTTGCCCTACAAGAAGGAGAGAAGATGAGGATAAGAGAAGGGAGGGCAGATTAGGGAAAGGGGTAATCAGAATGTGCAATGTTTTGGGGTGGGGGAGGGGAGAGAGGGGAAGAAAATTTGGAACTCAAATTTTGTGGAAATGAATGTTGAAAACCAGAAATAAATAAATAAACATTAAAAAAATAAAACAGTGCATTGGACAGTGGGAGGTGTCATAAATCAAACAAAAAGGTGTCACATTTCAAAAGAAGTTGTATACCATTTTACTAGACAGACAGATGGAGAAATCAAGATGTCACTTTTGTGTCTTTTCCTTATACAAATTAGACATGCTTGTTAACAAATTCATTTAAAATTAATTCAACCAGCATTTGTTGAGTGTATAGTCTATTTAGAGCACTGAGTTGGGATCCTAGAGGTACCATGCCTTATTCACTCATTCAAATAGTAATTAAGCACCTATTGTTTTGAGAGCACTATTCATGGATGAATAAAAAAAAGTGTTTGTTAAGTACTTACTATGTTCAGAGAACTGTACTAAGCAGTAGATGAGACACAAAGTTTAGACAATTTTTTCTACTTTACATTCTATTAGGGAAATGTGACACTTACCTAGATAACTGTCATGTACAGTTATACATGATTGGTTTTGTGTGGTCAAAGATTATCATCAACTATATGAGTCAGGAAAGTTTGATGAAGGAGGTTGCATTTGAACTGAGATTTATAAAGTATGGGCAAGAATTCAAGAGCCAAAGTAAGAGAAGCATTCCAGGGAGAGGAAACACCATGAGCAAAGTTACTGAGGCAGGAAAGCAAAGGCTGTGCATACTTGGGAGAGAGTGAGCAATCCAATTTAGCTGGAGCATAGAGTATGTGAAGGAATATCATATGGGAAAAGGCTTAAAAGATAGGGCAGAATGGATGGCAGAAAGTCAAGAATGCCGGACTAAGGAGACTGTCTCTCACTCAGTAAGCCAAAGGGGCCACTAAAGACATCTGAGCAAATGAGTGAGGTGAATTTGAAAATTACATAGGATGAGGATAGAGAAGGGTCCTGTGATTTCATTGATTCAGGAAACAGGGAAATGAGGAAGCTTCCTCTATTAACTTAGGGTATCACCTCTCTGGTACTTACAGCCTCAGAAAGTTGTCCAAAGCTTTGAGAAGTTAAATTATTTGCCCAGGGTCAGATAACCTGTATGCATCAGAAACAAGATTTGAACCCACTACTTTCTGATTTAAGTCCAGCTTTCTCTCCATTCCACCACACTGCTTTTTTGGCTTATGTATTAGTGAAAATAACAACAATAACATATTTGTGTAGTAATTTGGAGTTTCCAAAGAACTTTACTAAATTATCAGATTTGAGTCCCACAAAAATCCTATATGATGGTTGCCACAGATATTTGTCAATCCAGAGGTTAAACGACTTGTCCATGATCACATAGCTAGTAAACAGCAGAGGAAAAATTTAAGCCCAGGTCTTTCTGAGTCCAGACCTAGCATCCTCACCACTAAGCCTTACTGTTTATTTTTCTACAAGATATAGAGAATTATATGGAATTGGATTACAGAATGAAACAGACTATTTTTTCTTGTGTTTTGTTTTGTTTTGTTTTCATGGTTTCTCCCACTCATTTTAATTCTTCTATGCAACATGACTAAGGTGAAAATGTATTGAATAAGAATGTATGTGTAGAACCTATATAAGATTGTATTCCATAGGGAGGGAGGAGGGAGAGGAGAAAGTGTGGGAGTTGGGGAAAAAAATCTAAGATATATGGAAGTGATTGTAAAAAACTGAAAACAAATAAATTATTTAATTTTCAAAAAGATACAGAGAATGAATAGAACAAATATAGGCAAGAAGATCTATTTGGGATAGATGACAGGATGCAGAGTCAAGAAGTCCTGGGGTTCAAATTCTGTCTCAGTCTTCCCAGCTATGTGACCAACTTACTCAAGACTATCTAACTTCAATTTCCTCAAAATATGGTTAATGATGGCACCTACCTCATGAGGTCATTATAGTGAAGATCCAATGAGATACAAGCCTTAAAGCACTATATAAACATGATCCAGGGCAGTTTGGTGGTACAATAGATAATTGCTGCACCTGGAATCAGGAAGATTCATTTTCATGAGTTCAAATCCAGTCTCACACACTTAGTAGCCATGTAAGTAAGAAAGTCACTTAATCCTGTTTGTCTCAGTTTCCTCATCTTTAAAATGAGCTGGAGAAGAAAATAGCAAACCATTCCAATATGTCTATCAAGAAAACTCCAAATGGGGTCAGGAAGAGTTGGACACCACTAAGGTGGCTGAACAAGAACAAACATGAACTGAGATTAGTGTTGCAGTGGTCCAAGTAGCAAAGGAGGGGGCTGGATTGTTTTTAAATCTGTGGATAGCTACTAGACATAAACATTTAAATAAGCATTTGATCATAGGAGTATAGATTTCAGGACTGAAAGGAGCTTTAGACGTTCTCTAGACCAAACTCTTTATTTTATAAATAGGAAATTGAGACACAAAGTGATTAAGTTGCTCAGTCTCACAGTTAATCTAATTGACAGAGCTGGAATTTGAACTCAGGTCCTCTGGCTCCCTTGATCTTTCAAACTGAGAAGTTGCTTCATTCCCAGAGAATAGCATATAAGGGATACCTTTAGAAATCTGGCATTGCTCAGGCTTTGGTCATCACTCCAGAGATCTTGCTCCAATTTTTCTACCAATATTCCACCCTTCACTTGCAAATGAATATAGCAAAATAAATGGTAACAGAGATAGAATTTGGGCAGCAGCATAGGTAAAAGCAAGGGATGCTTTCAGAAAGAATGGATAACCTTTTTGGAATGCAAAATTAGGAGTTAGATATGAAAATAGATAGGTAGTAAGTAGATAGTCACCTATGTAGTTAGACTCAGAATTACCTGCCTAACCTTAATCCAATTCACTCAAGCAAAGCATTTATTAAGCACATTCATGGAATGGTGCTAGGTTTCTGGATAAACAGAGAAAAAATGTATCAGTATGCTCAAGAAGCTTACATTCTCCTGGGGGAAATATAATATTTAAACAGATAAGTATATATACATATATATATATATATATATATATATATATACATATGATAATTTAAAGAGGAAAGATAAAGCACCAAAAACTATGGGAATTCAGAAAGCCTGAAGAGATTGCAGTTGCAGGAAGCTAGGGAATCTGAGAGGTTGAGGAGGAGAGGGAGTGCATACCAAGAATGGGTAACAGCCTATGCAAACATATGAAGGTTGGAAACAGAATGTTGAGTTTGGGAAATTAAAGCCTTATCTCTAAGTCTAGTATTATAAAAAAGGTAAAAATGACTTTAAAGAAAACTCTTCCACAAAGAATAGGTCCACCTAGAACTTTAGGTTTCTTATTTCTCTAAAAGCAAGGCAATATCAACTTTGCTAGGCACAGAGAAGAAAAATGAGGGTTTAACTTTGATTGCTATTGTTGGGTAGACAATGTCAGTTCAGCTATTGATAAGATGATCAAAGGGAAAATATAGAATTGGGGAGGGAAGAAGAAAAGCTTTCTGAAAGGGTAAGCAGAGTTAATATAAAGTCCCACATTTGTATATTTATGAGAAGAATGTTGCTTCACTTTGTCCTAATTTCTTTGACTACAAAATAGGAAGCATAACTTTATCTGAAACCACTGGGTTTTGTCAAGAGGGGCCAATAAAAATGATTATTCTAGCTATATAAAAATTACAACATAAAAGTTTAATAACAAACAGTATTTAGAAAGCATTCTGCTGAGAATATGACAGGGTGCACATCTTTTATAGACAGCATTAATAGGTTTTCACAGACTTCCTGAATTTTCCCTTTTTATGGATGGTATGTAAATCTTGGGAAATAGCTTTAAAAAACTAAAGTTCAAATCAGAATTGCTCATGAGGCACCCTGCTATACAAATGTAAATATCCTGGGGAAATACCAAATCTTAGACATAAGATTAGGCCATGCTTGCTGGAAACCATTTCATAATGTACATATCATTGGGGCAGTTGAAGTATAGAATTGATGGTGATTTCATGAGGCACTTAAGAGTAAAGAGCAAGCAAATTAGAAAATAATGGTCTAGAAGAACAAGAATCACAGGATCATAGACATAAGGTTATAAGGAGGCACAGAGGCCATCTAGACCAACCCCCCACAATTTATAGATATGAAAGTTGAGGCACAGAGAGGTTAATTGACTTGTGCAAAGTCATACAAGGTCAGAAGTAGGATTCAAATATTGGCCTTACTAATTCTATATTTGGCATTCTGTCTATACCATGCTGCCTCTCCCTAATCTGAGATGGTATAATGGACACAGCCATAACACATATCAAAATGCCCAGTCTCATACACTCAGCTATCAAATAAGGAGATTGTACTAGATGACCCATTGGGTCCCTTCTGATACTAAAGCTAGCATCCTACAATCATTAATACATCATCATTAATCACACCAGAAAGTCAGAAAACCTTGTCCAAATGCTGAATTGCTGAGCAAGCATTAATAATCTTTACAAAAATTATTTCTATAGAATTTCAGAAATATCCCAGAAATGTTTCACCTAATAGTGTGTTTTTAATTAAATTTTCTTCTCAATACAAAAAAGAAAAAGAAAACTCTTGAAATAAATATTAGTCAAACAAAAACTATTCCAACATTGGCCGCATCCAAAAAATATATATCTCATTCTGAACCCTGAGCCCATGAACTTTTTGTTAAGAGCTGGGTAGAATGTTTCATCTTTGGTCTCCTAAAATCATAGCTGGTCATTATATTGATCAGAGTTTTTAAGCCTTTCACATTTTACTTAACATTGTGTTTTCATGGAGCCAATCAATTTCAAACTGTAGGATATGTTTCATTCAATGGTGAAAATTGGAAAACTGACAGGAATTTTATTTATTTTCCCTGAATCCCAGGAATTATAACTTTTCTGTCTTTTCTTGATTATGAAGACTTATTCTAGCCAAATGAGAGATTGAAAAGGAAAGACTCATCTTCCCAAATTTCCCTTCTGTTCATAATCATTTATCAGAGGGGATAAGACCATTCAAAAATATAATCCAGATAAACACCATAAAAATATCGAGTGGCCTACAGTTGCTCTTCTTAGCAGTAGCCGCCAAGCAAACCATGGCAAACATCCAGTCAATGACAATGTCTAGTAGCCAGCTGGAAGGGTTACCCTTGGCAATAGAGCATCTTCATATAGTATTGCTAGCCTGGATTGTAGGGGGAAAAAAAGAGATGAGCTCTAAAAAAGGCAATGGTGGTAGGATCTTGGGGGTGGGACCTGAGGAAGTCATAGGGACTACTGAGATAAAATGAAATTGGCAGAAAACTCTACTTTTGGCTTTCCAGCAGAGAAACTAGCAGAGTAGCATTGTTATATAGCAGGTTTCCAAATGAAAAAACTAAATCTTGAGAATTTTATCCCCATAGCTAAAAGGTTAAAAATATTTTTCAAGATGATTGTTTTGAAATCCAAAGGGGGCATAAATAAAAATGCACTGGAATCCTTACACATAAAGGAGAGGAGAGGAGAGGGTAGAGGGAAAGGGAGGAATAGAAAGGGTTTGATGGGAAAGTGAAAACATATGTAGATTTTGAAGTGGTGAGAAACATCTAAGAACCTTATTGTCAACCCATAAGAACCAATGAAGGTAAAGTTAAAATGTTTACTTTATCTGATGCAACCATGACTTACTTATGAAGGAATTACCTTCTTTTATTTTTCCCCTTCCTTCTTCTTTCCTCAGTTCTGCATTTTCCCTATCTACGTCCCACTCTTTCTTCTTTCTCCATGTTTTTCCCCCTTGTCCCATTTGAATGTCCATACAATCCTAGGAGTTAAACTAGGCAGTATGCTTTGAACTCCCTTTGCCAAAGAGGTCACCCAAATTTAAGAAAGTGGAGTGATAATGTTGTGGGTTGGAACCTCATGTTCAGGGGAATCTTGGTGATGTTACCTGTCTCTTTTCCTTAGGTGGTATGTGGAGGAAGGAACATTTTGTATTATATTATCAGTAAGTAGAAATTCAGACTGAGTTTCAATTAAAACATAGCAAATATTACATATACATTCAGAAGAAAGGGGAAAAATTCTCCATAGAAGCAGGGAAAACTCCTCACCTTGGACATTTATACCTGGATTAAAGAAAATTCAATAGAAAGCAGTAAAAAAATATTGTAAAAAATCCCTAGAGATTTGGGTTCAATGTATTCTCATAGATCTCCTTGTCACCTCTAATTTCTGTGATCCCATGAAACTTACCAACTCAGGGTAATTTGTGCTTGTCAAATAGAAAAAGCAAGGCTAATATGTCTTCTGCAAAGAAATCTGAGGGCCAGTGCTACAGGAAAATAGTAGCTGTCCAAAGCTGAGGAATGCTTAATAGTAAAATAGTTCTTCATGACTAATGGGCCACTCTCATTTTGAATTTCACTCATATTCACAGAACCAGAGAATGTTAGCCTGAAAAGTCCTTAGAGATCATCTAGTCCATTTTCATCATTTTTCAGTTGAGAAAGCTGAAATTCATCCCTTGCATCACCACTACATATTATCTATTTTTTAAGCTTAGTCTTATTCTTATAGGTTATGGATATTGTCATAATAAACAGATGAATCTTACCCTTGTTTTGTGGAATGTGCTCGTTCTATGTTATGATGTAGTAGAAAGTAAACTTGCTGAGGACTACTTTTTATACCTATATCCACAGTATCTATCACAATATCTGGGATACAGTCAGCATTTAATAAATGTCAATTGATTGACTGCTTGGTTCCAGCTTCTTAAGGTCATTGGTATTTTCTCATACCAAATAACCAAAAGAGATTACACAGCTGGAAGGGAAAGAGAGAAATACAGAAGAAAAAGGCTTGGCCCGGGCTGTAGGTTCCCCCTTCTGTTATTGTGTTTTGTGGAAACAGATTGCAGGAGACTGAGCAACTAACAGCTTGGCCAGCTAAAACCACAGCAGGAGAGTTAATATCAAGGATAAGAACTGGCTGAAGGATACTAATCAGGAAGGAACAAGAAAGTAAGAATGTTTCTATGGCTAGTTCCCCATAGTTGGTATGTGGGTCTAGGCTAAGCCCCTCTTTTTTTTTTAATCTTTACCTTCTCTATCCGTTTATATTTCCTTCCCCACTTTGAATGTTTCATTTATACTCTAGTGAATGAAATGCTGCTTTAAGGCAGACAAAACAAAAGAGGAAAAATCTTCCCCCACTCATGGGGATATGGCCATGAAAGAAACCAGGAAAAATAGGGAAAGTGAAGGTATTGAGAGAATTTCAGAAAAAAAAGTCTAAAAGTAACCTAATACTCTAGAGTTATTCTTCCAGACAACACCAGACCACACTTTTCTGGACCACTCCAGAACAGAGCAGGCATTTTGAACAAGTAGCCTAGCCCCATATTCTAGGGAAGAGGTCAAAATCACCGTGGCCCCTACTGGTCAAATGTGAGCTCATTCAGCTTTGATCAGTTGAAAATTTCAAAAGATACAGGAACAATCTCAGCTTTTAGGGAGTAGCCCCAAATGGAAGCCCCTTTTTTACCTTCATACATCAAGTCTTATGAGTTGACAATTATATCTTCCTACTTAATTCCCAATTACCCATGCTGATGGTGAGGAGCCTTGGTGCCAATCATCCAAATCTCCTCCATGTCTGGGCTTCAGGATGCAGTGTACAAAGTGTTTGCCACTGTGGCAGCAGCTGCATTTATTTACTTGTGTTTTATTTAAAGAAACATTAATATTAACACTACCTAAGTATGCAACAATGGCTGGCAGCGGAGAGATAGTCCAGAAACACTCTGAGGGGTAGGAGGGAACCAATCTGGGATTATCATTTTTCTGGAGACAATTCATAAAGTGGATAATCTGCCCACGGCTAATAGGTAGTTGATGGTATCTATAAGAGGTATTAGTTGGAGCCAAATGAACATACTAGCTGATTGTCATGCAGAAAATATGCACAGTCTGAATAATCACCTATTAGGCTCTATCTACTTAGAACAAAGTGAAATTTTGACCTGAATTATCTAGTTTAGCTCTTTACACTAATCAAATTAAAAAGATAATTGCCAGAATTCCTCTTCACTTTGTGCTGTGCAGACTCAGCCTGGGTGTCCACATGGCTTAGAGGTTGTATGTGCTTAATTGAATCCTGACAACTTGGAGAGTGGGAGTCGTGACCCTTTGCTCCTTGATCTCCAGAAGGGTGGCTCATTCTCATTTCTTCCTCCCACCACTCATGCCCTACTCCCTTGCTGCCCCTTGTCTCAGAGTAAGAAGGCGTGGGCACTACTCCTCCAAGACTGGTCTCTAGCCCCTACTCACCTGTCTTCTCTTCAGTTTTGCTGATTTCTGCTGCCTCGGTCTGAGGCTGGGCTGTTGCCTTGGCAGCAGCATCCTCTGCAGCAGCAGGCACGTCGGCTTGTTTGGGCTCCTCCTTGGCAGGGGCATCTTCAGCCTTGGAGGAGGGCGAGTTGTCAGTGGAAGCTTTAGGGGCACTTTCTGTTTCAGCGGAGGCCGGCTTCTCCTCTGATGGGGCAGTGGCCTTGGGGGCTGACTGCTCGGAAGCAGCAGCCTGGGCACCGGCCTCCTTCTCCTCGGCAGGAGTCTCCCCCGCTTTGCTGGCCTCTTCTGGCTTGGCACCAGCAGCTGGAGGGGCATCTGCAGCTGCAGCGGCATCGCTCTCTTTCTTCTCCACGGCATCGGCGGTGGCGGCAGCTCCTTCCTTCTTCTCGCTAGCGTCGGCCTCGGCAGCTCGGGCATCTCCCTTCTTTTCCCCCTTGAGCTTTTTCCTTGTTATGTGTCCACGGAAGCTGGCCTGAATTTTGGTGGCTGCCTTGTGAGCTTTCTCTTCGGGTTTGATGCCATCCTGTTCAATCTTTTGGTCAGCATCATCATTTTTTTCAACCTTGAGATAGAAAAGGAAAAAAGAAGGAAAGATCATGAGGATATATAAGATCTCAGGATCATAGACTTAGAGCAGGGAAGGACATCAGAAGCCATCTGGTCCTGATTCTACAGATGAAAACCGGACATGTTAAACGATTTGCCAAGGGGCATGCTGCTAGTAAGCGACTGAGGTGGGATTTGAACCCAGATTCTAAACCCAGTGTTATTTCAACTATACCATTTTGCTCAAAGCAGAAACTAAATAGTATTCTACCCTTTTCCATAATGCAGAATTTGGACCAGACTTGCATCTGGCAGAGAAGAAGGGCAGACTGTTTTACTAAAAAACAGAATACTTGTGGTCTTCAGGGACCAGAGGTATCCTTTAAACAAAAAAAGTCTGTTCTGACTGTGACATCTGTGGCTTAGGTTTTAAAATCCCAACATATTGAACCTCTGGTGATCCCAAAGAAGGGCCACAAAAAAAGAAAAAAAAAACTTTCAATGCCATTCTAAGCATTCTCTCTTGACTGAACTCAAACCAGTGCTTTTTGGGTGGGCCACAATGTTTGAATCCATGTTTGCTCCCAGTCTGTAACCAAAGTGCTCCCAGTAAAGCTGTTTTTCTGGTATTTCTGGCTGGACGCAGAGTGTGGTATGCCAAGAAATTCTATGAAAAAGCCTGTTCTTCCAGAATCTACAGCCTGAGTTTATAACAGTGATAGCTTTAAAGCAGATAGCATGGTAAAACTGGTACAAACCAAAGCAAGGTTTGGTTTCTAACCCAAGGTAAATGTGAATTTAAAAATTTTAAGAAATGATCCCAATTGAACTGACTCTTTAGCCTAATAATTTCCAAGCAATAAACACACATACAGACTCACATAGACATAGATACACACACATACATGCACGTGCGCGCACACACACACACACTTTCACATTCATTCATGCCATCTGAAGATCACACATTCAAACAAGAATAGAGAAATTAGACTGTTTAAAATGTGTTGTTAATGAATTTGTTTAAAGTTTTGTGAAAGGATATAGTTTCAATTTTTAGGGAAAAATAGCATAAATTAAATAAAACACGAATCCCTATTTAAAAAGCAATATAAAGCCACTCACTGCCATTAAAAAAAGGACATTATATCATAAACTTTAATTTTGCTACCTTCAATAGAAATCTCCTAAGGGGGAAGCTAAAAGGTTAGTACACACACTTTTTCATCTTTTAGCACCCATGTTGGAATCAATGAACATTTCGTGATTTCTGAGACTAAGAGTAGGGATTACTCGGTAGAATAATAACTCAGGGAATAAAACACTTGCCCATCTGTGGAAAACACTCCATAAGTATACCCCATCATTATTGTGCCTAGAATTGGTCACTACTGTTCTCCAGATCATTCAGTCATTCATGAACATTCTTTCACTCAGCCTTATTTACCTTGTATCTATTATGTCACAGGTATTGTGGAGAACTATGAAAAATCCACTTAGGTTGAAGACATTGTCATTAGACAAAAGAAATGTTCCCAAATCTATGACTTGTGAAATATTGAGATATTCTTCCAACTGGATAGATAAATATTATAGTCCATAGTATAAAGGGAAGATTTATTACAAATTCAATCAATAACAGGCATCTATTAAGGATTTACTATGAGTCAGACACTGTGCCAGGTCCTGGAAACAAATACAAAGAATGACATGATCCTATTTGCAGGAAGCTTACATTCTATCATTCTATTAGGAAGACAAGAAATATGTAGATGTTGACATAGACCAAATAAAAATTTGTGTATATATGAAGACAGAGAGAGAGAGAGAGAGAGAGAGAGAGAGAGAGAGAGAGAGAGAGAATATTGTGTTTGCTTTGCTAAAACTATTCACAAAATTCACAAATCACTTTCTCTGTGGTCTCCTCCTTCTCTATGATTTCCCCACAATACTTACTTTATTTCCCAATAATGTGCCCTGTCTTAATCTACAAATTTCTACTATGTCAGCAGAAGGCACTCCCTTTACTCTCAGCTGTCTTAGGAGAAGTATGATGCTGAAGATGTATTTCTAAGCAGAGTTAGGGCCCAACTGGGGAGCACAAGGAAAGGTAATAACCATTCAGGCCATAGTACATTTAAAGATTCCATTAAGGATGCTCTAGAGGTAAGCCATGCTTCCCCTAAGAGCAGAGAAGTGGGATGTCAGTTAATAAAGAGCATTTAATTTAGACATATACCATTTTGTCCCAGTCTAGCCTAGAATTCAATCCAAATACTTCAATGTTCTTATCTCCAGGGATCTTGTAGGAGAGAAGAGGTTTCAGTTTTCCAGTCCCCAGAGCCCAAGAAGCAAGGGATTTTCTTATTTCTTTTTTTCTAAGGATTCTTTCTGTATAGAATATGTAGTTGTTGATGATAGTACTAGTAATAGTAGTAGTGGTGGTGGTGGTGGTGATGGTGGTAGTAGAAGCAGTTGTAGTCATTGTCATAAGAGTAGTAGACTTTTCAAGTACAGGTTTCTATTTCCAAAAGATATATGTTTTTATTTGCTAAGAATACTTTGCTAATAAATGAATTTACCTATAACTAGAGTTGGGGAAAGGATCTAAGCAACCACAGGGAAGAGAGTTGATTGTCTATTACTCAGTAAACTGACTGGGACCAGCAGAGAATGTGAACCCTCTGAATCACAGGACAACATTCTGTCCTACAGCTAAGAAAAAACCCCCAGCTAAAGTAAAGAAGACAGTCATGTGCGTTTCAGGAATGGAAAATACAAATACAAAGGATGAAATTATCTCTACTCTCAAGGATCTTATATTTTATTAGGATAGACAATAAATAGACCAAGTGTCCCAAAACTCTAAGTGCAATTTAAAATTATTAAAGCTTAGAACTGCACTAATATTGTTAGGATGTTCAGTGTAATGATGAGGTTTTGAAAGCTCAGAAGAAATTCTGCTATTCTGTTAATGTGCCAAGTAGAAGTTAAAGAAATCTTTTTTAAAGAACAAGGAACAATGATCTATTTCAGACCAGCAGAGTTTCCTGACTTGAGATTAATATTTATATCTTTCTGAAAACTGCCTACATGCTTCAGCATAATGAGGTTTTCAAGTCTACAAACAGAGCAAATGGCCTTTTACAATTAAAAAAAATGAGATAGAGACAGAGAAACACACACACACACGTGCATACACACACATGTACATACATACACACACACACACACACATACACACACACACACACACACACACACACACACACCGAGAGAGACAGAGACAGAGAGACAGAGAGAGATGTTTCCTAGTAGATAGAGAGCTATACTTAAATACAGGCCTGACTCAGACTGCCTGGATGACCTTAGGCAAGGTAGTTAACCTCTCAGTACTCTAGGCAATTTTATATGACTATAACTTTCAGAGAAAGCAATGTTCTTAGCAGATGGAGGATCCCCACCTGGGAGTTCCCTAGGCCAATGAAATCACAGATCCAGTCTCTCTCTGTGTGTCTGTCTCTCTCAGTATCTCTGTCTATTTCTGAGCAATCTTATACACACACACACACACACACACATACATATATACACATATAGGGGAGTAAGTACATATAGTATATATGTATATATGCACGTATACACACACACACATACACACACACACATGAAAAATGACAACTTATGTTCCCTAAACAAATATTAAATCAATTTAGATTTGTTTCCTGAAAATCTTTTTCAAGCACCTTTATTAGTATCACTGAAAATTCACCAGTGCTGACATGTTTGATCCAAATATGAAGGATCTTCTTTTAAAAAGATGGATAATTGAGTCTTAAAAGTGAAACAGTCTCAGTCCTTCCTGTTTCCTCACTTCTGAATGAAACAATAGAGAATAAAGTTGTCCGTTTTATTTTCTCTTTATTTTTTAATCTTTGCTACAAAGGATGGCTCCCTGGGAACGAGAATTGGGAAGGACATATTTAGAAACTAATACAAAAGGAAACAAAAAAAATAATATAAACATTTTTTTAAAAATACATTTTTTAATCTATCATCTTCCCTTTTGAGAAAATAACGAATGCATCATAAAGGCTGTGACTGCTGTTCAACATAGAATCTGTCATGCTGATCTCTCTTTGTAAATGGGAATAAGAAGGTCTTCTTAGGTCACCTTGTTTAAAATGTCTGCACCAAACAAAAATCAATACATTCAAATATCAAAGATCAATCCCAGAGTCATTCACCTCTAAGGATTTGTTCAAATTCTGTTTCAGTCTCAAGAGACTCTTGTTAATCTTATTTTTCTCCTGAGTGACCTCTACTATCACTCCTGTGAATCAATTGGAAAGCTAACAATAAAGAATGCAATATATTTATGTAAATAGTGTAGCATCAGAGAAAGGAGAGAAGATAGAAGGAATTCCTCCAAGTTAACAAGTGCAAAGCTTTTTGGAATTGTCTAGTCTTTCTCTAATCCAGATTAACTTCACCTTAGCCATACATAGTCTCTTTAGTTGCTGTTGTGTTTGTCCTTCATGTTTGAACAAGATCATGATATCAGAGAAATGATGACATGACTTGCACAAGTCTCTTTAGTATTGACTTGTCAAATGGGTAGGGCAGTGTAGACCATCAAAACCAAACACATTCATATTATGTCTATTCTGTTCCAGGTCCTGCTAACTTACAACATAGGTCCATACATCAAAGTAGACGTAAGTCATAGAATGACAGAAATGGAAGAGATTATTAAGATCATTTGTTCTGGAGGTTCTTAACCATTTTATGTGTCATAGTTGCATTTAGTAGTCTGCTGAAGCATACGTATGCTTTCTTAGAATGTTTTAAAACAGCTAAATGAAGTGCTAAATGTCAGTTTAGAGGTAAGTGAAAATTAAAGTGTGGTTTTTTTCTGTCCAAGTTCACAGACCTGATAAAGTTTCTATGTGGCCATGCTGGGAGTCTGTAAACCCCAGTTAAGAACTTTTGATCTAGTTTAATTATTTTCTCTTGCAGACAAGGAACCTGAAGTTCAAAGAAGTTAACTAATTTGCCCAACATTAACACTGTCAAACCCAGGAGAATCGGGATTCTAACTCAGGCATTTGGTCTTTCCATTGCACCCAAGTGCCTCTCTGTAGGCAAGTCCATCAGCTTGCTCACATATACAGCACAAATGACAGTAATCACAAATGAACAAATAGAGCAAAGTAAGAATCTCTCAATTTCTTATTAAAATATAAGATGAAAATTCTGGCTTCCTCTAACTGTTCCCTTACTAATGTGAAGAATGAATGAATGAATGAACATAAGAGAGCCTTCCCCTCCCTACTTCTGCTTACCACCCACCCTCTCCCCAGTCCCATGCTGTGACACTGGCCTCTTCTCTGATATACAACTACTTTCCTGAAATCCTGCTGTTCTTGCCATTTCCTACTGTGATGTACACAGCACAATCTGGGGCACTAGAGCAGCTGTCCCCATGAAGATGTCTTCAGTTAGAAGATGGAAGCATAACCCTGTTAAATGAACAGTTGTGAACTGAGTATGGAGCCAAGATGCTGTCATTTTACTTCAGTTTGTTTTTTTGAATGAACTCATTTCTCCAATGAAGAATGGCAGTGAATGGCGATGGAAGCATTGGTACTACAGGAAGGTACTTAGGGCTGAGAATGGGAGAAGTCCCCGCTGTGAGTCACAGTCCTGCACAAGTGACAATAGATAAGCCTGTGGTGCAGTTGTGTAGAAGAAAATCAATCACTATCTTGTTCTCAAGGAGGCATCATAATGTCTTGACAGAACTCTTAATTTTAAAGCCTCACTTTCTATTTTTTAAAAAAAAAAAAAGTCCAAAAATATATGATGAACAGAGTTACGCCTGACAGAGAGGTGATAATTCAACTATGCAGAGTGAGACAAACATTTTTGGACATGCATTGTGAAGACTTGTTTTCCTTGAAAATGTACATATTTGTTACAAGTTGCATATTTTCCTCCTAGTTGGGGAAAAGAGGAAGAGTGAGATGGAGAGAAAAAAATTCTTGTTCATTGCAAAATATATTTAATTTTTAAAAGAATAAGCAAGAAAGCTACTATAGCTAGAAGAAAGCTGATCATCTCTGCAGGGTTCATTGGGTGAGAGGAAAGATTCTAGTGAAGAAAAGTGAACTTTAAGGCATAACTTACCCACTACCTAATCTGCCTTCTTGTATTTATTTCTCTACCATTAGGAAATTCCCATTATGTTAAATGATGTACAAAAACTAATCCTGTGTACTAAGACTAAAGTGGCAATTAGACTGATTCTGAGAAGGGAAACCAAAGAAGAAGATGGGGGAGAGAATAGTGACTAATAAGGGAAAGGAGTCCTAGAGTCTTATATTAGGCAAAGACCAAGTGGGTCTCATTAGTTGTTCAGAAGAGCAACACTGCCTGAGTTAAATTTTTGGTGTGCCATGCATCCCCTTCTTTGGAAGTCTGGTGAAGCCTTTGGACCCATTCTCAGAACAATATTTCTAAATGCATAGAATATATAAAATATATAGAATTCCATAGGAATTAAACTTATAGAATTACAAAATAAATCAGTTATATAGAAATTTAGTAACAAAAATATATTTTCAAAAATCAAGTTCATGAAAGAGGTATATGGAACTAAATAGAAAATGTGGAAGCCTCAGATGCCTCAGGAAGAGAATTTGTGCTGGCACTCAGGTACCTGGGACAGAAACACCCAGAAACAAGATCATTTTAAATACCTAATTTAAATACTCATTGTAAATAATTACCTACAATATAATGTCTACATACATTATTTACATGCATAGAATAAATGCAATATGATTCTATGTATCCACATGCATGCATACACACATATATAAATAATTGCTCTAAGGTGATTCAGTTAGGAAGGTACTAAATATGGTATGTTTAATTATGTATGCATACTTACATGTGTATGTCTCTCACATATATAATATATATGTATACATTTGTATATTTCTATATATATACATGTTGTCTCTCCCCACTTTCTAGAGACCATGGGCAGTCTTCACTTTTGTCTTTGTATCATCATATGCCTAGCACAGAGTTTGGTATCATCATATGCCTAGCACAGAGTTTGGCATATGATAAGTGCTCAATCAATAAATGTTAATTGATTGGTTGATCAGTGGGTCATGACCCTACTGAGTCTCAGACATCTAGTAAAGTGGTACTGAAACTGAGAGGATGCTGTCAGTTGATTCCTGAGAACATAGACAGGAAATTGAGGGCAGAAAAATGGAGTGTATACAGAATAGATCTCATCCAGGAACAAATTGAACTCTCCTTTAGTAGATGAGCAGATGATAAAGAGAGGTTTATATTTTCCCTCAGATGGGTGAACAGCCAGGCTTACCCAGGAGTCAGGGTGACCTGGATTCAAGTCCTACCTCAGATGAGTATTAGCTCTATGATTCCAAGCTAATTGATTAACCCCTCAGGGACCCCTTCTAAGGCCATCAATTGCAGAGGATTACTGTTCTCCATTCATGGAGAGAATTTCCACACCAGGAGTATTCCCTTAAGCCCATGATATCACAGTTCTGAACTAAAAAAAATAAACATCAGATTTCCTGACCAGGCACCTGATCTTCCTACAACATTTAAGCACAGTGATTCTTTTAACTAAGGGTGACTGATGAACAAGAAGGATCCAATCAGCTACTTGCTTTGCTTATATACCTGTTCTTTTTCTTGTAAAATTTTAAGAACTCAAAAATGAAGCCTTAAAGGATAAACAAAAAAACTATAATTATAATTAAGCACCCATTTTAAACTGTCTTTTTTGGTAGCAGTAATTCATGCTATAAATCAAATGAGATAATATTTGTAAAAAGCATATAGCTCAGTGCTTAGCACACAGTAGACTCTGTATAATCAGATTCCCTTCCATTCCCTGTAAACTAGACTAAGGAAAGCTTGAGGTGGCACAAAGTCATGGTACTTCTGGACTTCTCTCCCCTGGAATTCAGTTCTCTGCAGCAAAGAGAGAAATGGAAGAGGGGCAGTGGTTCTCAATTGATAAATGAGCAAAGGCAGTTATCAGAGGAAGAAATTCAAATGATTGAAAGTCATATAAAAATATTCCAAAACACAAACAATTAGGGAAATGTAACTTGGAGTTTCTACCTCACGCTCATCAGATTGCCAAAGTTGTCCAGAAAAAAAGGGAAAATTGTAAATGCTAGAGAGGCTGTGGGAAAACATACATTCAGGCACAGGTGGTGGAGCTATTCACTGGTCAAATGTTTTGCAGGGCTATTTGACTATATCTCAAAAGTTGCTAAATTGTAGATTCCCTTTGACTCTCCAATATCTAGGTCTATACTCCAAAGAGATCATATAAAGATAAAAAAGATATAGATGTGCAAAAATATCCATCCATAGCAACTTATATGGGGTTGCAAAGGACTGGAAACTAAGAGAATACCTGTGTGTATATGTATACATACATATGACCACTTTCTATATGCACATTCATTTCATATATATGTGTATATATGTATATGTGTATATGTATATACATGTATATGTATATACATATATATACATATATACATACATGTACATGTATGTGTGTACACATATATGTGCATGCGCGCGCACATATGTACAGCTATTAATTTGTTTTTTCAATTGTGTTCAACTATTGGTGACCCCATTTCGGGTTTTCTTGACATAGATACTGAAGTAGTTTTCCATTTTCTTCTCCAACTCATTTTACAAATGAAGAAACTGAGACAAACAGGGTTAACTGACTTGCCCAGGATTACACAGCTAGTAAGTTTTTGAGGCCAGATTTTAACTTAGGAAGATGAGTTTTTCTGACTCCAGGCCTGGCACCCTATCTACTGTGCTACCATATATACATATGCATGTGTGTATGTATATACATATACACACATACATATATACACATGTATGTATATTTATACATTTACATGTATACATGTTAATATATACACACACCTGTGTATATATGTATGCATGTATTATATATATGCATGTATATGTTCATTTATTCATATATTTACTTCCTGTAAAGCCATAGAGAGTAGAAATTTAAAAATTTAGGATAGCTGCTATCTGCTTATAAGTAAGAACCAGCCTAATAGTTTCTTCAGGTACAAGTTGGATTAGATAGGCTCTGAGGTCCCCTTCAAATTTGAAATGCTGTAAAACCATCATCTCACAAATGACTGGTCATTTGTTACATACTGGAGTAAGTTACATACTGGAGAGACCTAGAAACCCATTAGGAATTCCAATTTATTTAACTGTTTCAAATTCCCCAAAGAAAGAGATTCAACTTTGGGCTTTTGTATTTAAGATACTGGTGACTGACTTTTAAAAATCTCTATATATATAACAAAGTGTCTGTGGCAGAATCTTTTGCATGTTAAATAGAGCAATTTTCCTGGCAGATAAAAATGAAGGTGGAAACCATTATATACAGGTGAAGGAGAACATCCATCAGTCAATGCCAGAATTACTATGCATAGATTTATGTAGGCACAAGATGTCCAAGATAAAAATGAATATAAAAAGCCCTCTCTACTACTAAATCTTATAACCTGATGATATTAAAAAAGATAGTCCAAGAATTCTAGAGGCCTAGAAAAACATCAGTGAAAGAGGAAATGATAAAGTCCAGCTCTCTCCCACTACTCCAACAAAAATCAAAGAACATTAAGCTGAATAGTGATCCTAAGGAGATTTCTAACTAAACCCAACAAAAAGCTACAGTGAGCTGTTCTTCCAGCCCAGGTAAGCATAAAGAGATGATTAGTGTCCTATGGGTTACTGAGATGGGTCCAGTCAGGAAGACTCACATTGAGCCTTCCAGCAGAGGGTAGCTGTATACTTGTATATATATATATATATTCATTGCATATATATCTGTATACTCAGATCCTGCACATACAAGCACTGAGATGGAGTATCTGGAAAAGAGTAAGGACAGAAAGGATAAGGCAGTGCTGTCACTCTGATTCTGGAGCAGTGAGAGATTCAAACATGGGCTGAGACTGGAGTCTTTAGGTATCTATCAGGACAAAGAGCAGAATCACAGATCCAACAAGACCAGGCTTGAGTCTGTATACCAAGCATGGTTAGGAATGAGTTTGGAACTCTGATTTAGAAGCAAGACTTCAGGTTCAGTCCACAGACTTTGGCTACAGCCTACAACCAAATAACCGCAACAGGAAGCTTGGACCAAGTGTGAGACTGTAATTCAATTGTTCTAAATCTAGTCATCCAGCTTGCTATCTTCTGGAGGCCAACAAGGGGCAAGTCTTTAGTTGTGTTGCCCAGACCCAAACTAGGGACAAGAACCCTGAAATTTGCAAAATCTCAAAATAGTAGATCAGTGATAAGACTTTATTTTAGATCAGAATGCTTCACATACACTAAAAAGAAAAATTGCATGTCCTTGGCCTTGAGCTACCCCTCAGACTTTTGAGGTACAAAATACTTAATCTTCAGAGAAAGCAGCAGCAGGACTCCAGAGATATATAGATGAGAACCCAAAAAGGTCCCAATGTTCATCCCTGATGTATACAGATCCTGGCTATAAAAAAAATGTATGAATTCAGAGAGTAAAACCGGACAAATAAACAAAAGAAAAATACTGTTTTAGAGTCAGGGACACCAAAGACACAAACCCAAGAATTCTGTAACTATTGGATTTGGAGCCAGAGGAAATAAGTATGAGTCGCAGTTTGGCTCTCATGAGTGCCTATTTTCTCATCTAAATGTGGTGACTAGATGTGTCTATTTTAGTTCTCAATCTATAACATTTAATACTTTAAAATCTGAGTAGTTCTAAGAAAGGTCAAAGGAATTCTCCCCTAGTTCTGAGCTCAGTTACTGATTTACTAAGTTAATTCAACCAGATTACTTTACCTCTCTGCCTCATTTTATTTATTGGTAAAATTGTGATGATGTATTTCCTGCCTTCATAGGATAATATAGTTAATGTGAAAAAGAGTATCAGAACACTTGAACTTTCAAGAGATACATAATTAATTTTAATGTATATTTTACCTCTTAAAGATGTTAGGTAGGTAAGATGTTCTTCATTAGTTCTAAGGAGAGTACTAATCACTATATGACTACCTCTGATGAAAACAGAACACACTTTAGGGTCTTTTTCTTCTCTGTTTCCCCACTCCCACCCCTATTATTCTTTTTTTCCTGTTACTTGAGGAAAGTAACTTATAGAACCTATCTGTATGATTACCAAAGAGGTGAGAGCTGAGATCCAAAAAATAACTAGAAACAGAAAAGGATGAATTAAACTCAACTGAGAAGCATATTTTCTCTTGAGAGCTATATTCCAGTACTGAGAATGGCTGCCTTGATATCTCTTCCCACTCTTTCCTGAAGAGGCACACTCCATTTGGAGGGGTCTGGAAAGCCCCCTTATTCTTTTAACCATGTCAGATCATGCAATGATGTCATATTCTGAGAGTAGGATGGGGAAAAAGTCCTTTTTTTGACCTCAAAGGAGAGAGTTTCCCATATAGGGAGGAAGAATCTGGTTCATCAACTCATCAATTTGTGTGACCTATCTATTCTCAATGAGGTAAGCAGAAAATGCTCTTAAATGCAATCCAGTCCTTTCTTGGCTCAATTCTTTTTTCCTACCTTAGAGATTTTTTTGCCAGTAGGTGTGGCAAAGCACAGTAGGGGAATAATTAGTTCATTTCCTATTAACAGAGGATTATTTTATATAGTGTCACCCCATTTTCTGATACCCAAAGTCCCAACATAGGTAAGGAACTAGAAAGACAGTTAATTTAAGAATCCAGTCTTACTCAAAAACCATTCTTTTTGGCTCTCTCCCTTACCACAAATATAAACTTAATTCTTTCTTTACCCAAAAAAGTGTGCAACTTGACATCTTCCAAAATGACATTGTAGAAAGTCTCTTTTAAAATCTCACCTGGAATCCAAAAGGGGACATAGTTACTCATTTAAACTAATGGCTTAGTGAAAATGGTGGCACTTTCAAATTAATGCCAAGAAACTACAACTCTGCTATTGACACCTGTGTTAAATAGAAAGATGAGTAATTGACAATTCTTGCATTAAAAGTAATTGTGTAGACAAGATATAGGGAAAAGTAAGTATAATACAAGAGCTTATCGTGTCTTTGAAGGCCTTCTAGTCCAATCCCCTCATTTTGTAGAAAAGAAACTAACTCTTGGGAAAGTTAAGAAGAATAGCATGAGGTCATACTGAAATGAATTGAAAAGGTCCTTGAATTTCAGAACAAGGAGTTTATATCATATTCCATAGGTAGTGAGGAGCCACCAATTTTTTTGAGTTGAGTAATGTTGTGATTAGGGCAACAGATTGAAAAGATGGCTTGGAAAATGGAAGTATGGACGGCAGATCAGCTGAGAACCTATCAATCTTGTGATAAAAAAGGAGAGGAGTTAAAGAGGGATAGAAAGAAAATGCAGGTGGGAGAGAGAATGATGACGTAGAATCAACTGGTGTTGGTCATGGATTAGATATGATTGATGGGGAAAGGAAGAATCAAAAATAATTCCAAGTTTATGAGCCACGGATGTTGGTACCATGAACAGAAAAGGAGAAGCTGGAAGAAAAGTCAGATTGGGAAGGGAAAAGGAGTTGGATCTGGTGAATATTGAATCTGATGTGCTACTGCAATGAGACTTCCATGTAATAATAGCTAGTAGATGATTAGAATTAAGCCCCTCCATTAGAATATAAGCTCCTTTTGAGGAGGGATTCTTTTGTTCCTTGTACCTATCTTATCCAGTGCCTAGGCAAATTCTGGCACACAGTAAATACTCAACAGATTTGCTTATTCATTGATTAATTGTTAGACATATGTACTGGAACAATGATTAGAGGTAGATATTTGAATAAAATACTAAACAGAGTGGATACCTGAAGCCAAAAATGTGGATGATAGCCTCAAAGGAGAGTGTGTAGAAAGAGCCAAAGCTCTTTAGAACTGAGGACAGAACTTTAGGGGGAATGCATACAAATAAGGAGTGTGAAGGGAATGAGGCACCAGAAAGAGGGACTGAAAGGGACCAGGCAGAGAAGGAGGAGCAGAATCGCATGAGAGAAGAGTCTCAGAAACCAAATAAAAGGAGAGTGTGAAGAAATGCATCAAAGAGATTGAGGCTGAAGACAACAGAAAACAGGTAGATGGATAAAAGCGCTTAAGGGGATCATTAGAGAAGTTGAAGAGAGTTTTTTTTAGCAGAGAGTTGGGAAAAAGAAGACAGACTGCAAGTGGATAAGAAGTAAGTGGGTGGTGAGCTGAGGGAATCAGCAAGTATAGACTACTTTTTCTGGAAGCCTTCCATGAAGGAGAAGATAACCATAACATAATAGTGTAAAAGGGTCAAGGGAAGGTTTTTGGTTTTAGTTTAAGGACAAAGATATGGAATGATTGTAAAGTGAAGGGAAGGAGTCAGAGGGAAGAATTGAGGATGTGTGAGAAAAGAGTGATCATCAACGTAAGAAGGTCAAGGAGATGACAAAGAATGAGATGAAAAACCAAGAGGGGTTAGTCCTTGACAAGCAAAGAGGCCATTTCATTTTCTGTAACTGTAAGAAAGGAGAGGAAGAAAAATTGAGAAGTTTATAATGGTAGAGGTGGGGAGTAAAGAGAGTTGAAGTGGATAGTAAAATAGGAAATGAGGTCACCTGTGAAGAGTAAGGAAAAGAGGTAGAGTAGGAGACTAGGTTAAAGAGAAACTTCAAAAATCAGCTTTGGGGAATGTGTTAGAGAGCTAAGGGAAGGTGCTCAGGAGCTAATAAAGGATAAATAAATTTTACATCACAATGAGGGCCCAGTTAAGATGAAGGAGCACGAGGATCCATGTGTTGTTTGGGGATTTCTTATAGCAACAGCAGTACTAAGTTAGTGGGGAATATGAGTGGGGAAGGCAAAATGGTAGACACTACTCAAAACTGAAAGCTAACTGGAGCCTCCAATGACCTAAGCATTAATTTTCTATTCATTTTCTATCTTGAAATCTTGCTTTATCTCCCTTGCTTTTATCTAAACCATTTCTCAACTTATTCTAAAATCTACATCCTCTATCCATCAACTGGGGAATGACTGAAGAAAGTATGACATATAAATGTGATGAAATACTACTGTTCTGTAAGAAACGATTAAGGAGAGGATTTCAAAACCTCAGAAAATAATTTATATAATACAGTAAGTGCAACATTGTGAATATCATCAATTTTGAGAAACTGATCAACATAATGCTCAACCACAGTTTCAAAGAGCCCATGATGCAAATGGATTCCGAGCGCAATTGAAGGATATTTTCATCTATTTCTTGCTTTTCCTTTATTTTTATTTTATACATGAATAATGCCGTAATTTGTTTTGCATGTTTACATGCACATATATGTAATAGATTTTCTTTTTCTTGCCTTCTTGGGGGAAAGGAGAGAGAGAATTCTGAACTGAAAAAATAAAAATAATAAAAACATCAAAAATATTTATCATTAATTATACCCTCTATACTATAGAATATTACTTTTTCACTTAAATAAAAACTCAGTTTTTGAAGGATGGTGGCAACCATATGACCATAAGCAAGGAGGCGCCTAGGTCACAACACTTGATAACACAGAAAGGGCAACATTCTTTAACAATTTTTTATGAAAGGAAAACAACATATATTTACACAAATGTTTAAAGCAGATCTTTTAGTAGTGGTGAAGAATTGGACATTGAAAGGATGCCCGTCAAATTGGGGAATGGCTGAACAAGTTGTGGTATATGATCATGATGGAATACTATTGCACTATGAAATGATGAGCAGGATGCTCTCAGAAAAACCTGGAAAGACTTACATGAACTGATGCAAAATGAAATGAGCCAAAGCAGGAGAACATCTTACATAGTAACAGCAATATTGTACAATGAGCAGTGGACGATTTAGCTATTCTCAGAATGCAACAATTTAAAACAATTCCTAAGCACTATGATGAAAAATGCTATCCATCTCTAGAGAAAGAACTGATGGAATCTGAATACAAATCAAAGCATACTTATTTTTACGTTCTTTATTTTTCTTTGTGGGGTGGGGTGGCTTTTTTTCATTTTTAGTCTGTATTTTCTTTCACAACATGACTAATCTGAAAATATGTTTTGCATGACTGCACATACATAGCTTATATCAAATTTCTAGCCTTCACAATGAGGAGGAAGAGGAAGAGAGGAGGGAGAGAATTTGTAACTCAAATATATTTTTTTAAGAAGAATGCTAAAAATTGCTTTTACAAGTAATTGCAGAAAAATAAAAATAAATAAATAAAAAGAAAATGTATATCTTTTTATGAAGACACATTTGTAATGCCAGTAAATTCCATTCTTTGTGGCATGTATTTCTTTTGCAGTAGATCAAGTCATATTTACAGTGAAGGCTCAGAGCTTCCAATGGAGAGTGATTCACAGGAGATGAGACTTTTATTTCCCTTTCTGGGGAAAGAAATGTTATATTGGCCCTACATATCCATAATCAACCCAGTTCATCTTATAGAGTAGTGATTCCACTAGAAGGGTGTATCTACTGATACGCACTGGCTGTGTGACTCTGGATGAATCATTCATACCTTTAAAGAACTAGACAACTCTCTACCAATTTCAGAGGAAGTGCCTACATGCATTGGTAGAGAGAATTTTCATATCTGTTTGTTTACAATGCTCATGAGATGACAAGTTCCTATAACTAGTTCCTATTCTTACGTATATGCATTGCCTACTATCAGACCTAGGTGGCAAGTTAATGAAAAAATATTCAGGAAATGCTTACTGTGTTTAAAGCCCTGTGACATATAGGTATTGAGAAAATTAAAGAATTTGTAATACCAGAATCCCACCATCAAGGACTTTGTAATTTTACAATCTTGTACAAAATAAAAATAAAGGAAAAGCAATTCCCAAACAAGAATTAATTAGAGAACAATTTAAGAATTTACTATGTGTCATGGATAGTTTCAAGTACTCAGGATATCAAGAAAAGTGAAAATAGTCTCTGCTCTCAGGAGAGTACATTTTAGTAGAGAGACAACATGAAAATAAATAGGTATATACAAGACACATACAGACTAAATGGAAGGTAATCTCAGAGAGAAGGCACTTGAAGTTGGGGACACGAGGAAATGCTTCCTGCAGAAGGTGGGATTTGAGCTGCCAGGAAAACCAAGAAATGGAGGTCAGGAAGAAGGACATTGTAGGCAAGGGAAATTTCTGGCACAAAGAAGATAGTAAAAGGTCAATGTATCTAGATACAGTATGGATAAGGTATGGAGGAAATCAAGCATAAGATTGGAAAGGAAAGAGTGGGAAAGATTATAAAGAGGTTTAATTTCCCTTCCTCAAAAAAAAGGAGTTTATATTTCATCCTGGAGGTAACCAAACAGTGAATTGGGGTGAGGGATACCTTACACAGTCAAATACAAATTTTAGAAAAATTACCTTGGCAACTTAATAGAGATTGGAATGAGGAGAGATTTGAGGCAGGGGAGACTAGTTAAAAGGAAAACACAATAATCCAGGCAAGAGATGGTTGAAGACCTAACCTGGGGTTCTGAGTGTGTGAGTAGAGAGAAGGGACACATATGAAAGATGCTATGAGGACAGAAATAGTAAGATTTGGCAACAGATTGAATATAAGTATGAGAATGGGAAGTCAAGGATGACACCACAGATATGAACCTGAATGACTAGGAGGTTAGTGTCACCACAGACAGAAATAGAAAAGGTAGAAAGAGGGGAATACATTGAGGGAAAAGATAACGAGTTGTGTTTTGGACATGTTGAGTTGTGATACCTATGAGACATTTAGGTGATGTACGGTTATAGCTCAAGAGAGAGACTAGGGATGGATATACATATCTTGGAATAATACACATAGAGAGTATAGTTAAACCTACTGGAAATGACGAAATCATCAAGTGAGATAGCATGGAGGGACCAGAACAGAGCCTTAGGGTATATCTAAGTTTTATGGGTATGATATGGATGAAGAACCAGCATAAGAGACAGAGAAAGAGCAGTCACTGAGAGCAGAGAAGAAATGACAGAATAGTATCCCAAAAACACAAAGAAGAGAAAGTGTCTAGGCAGAAAAGGTGATCAGTCGTGTCAAATACTACTGAGCAGTCTAGAAGAATGAGAACTGATGAAATAAAGTACATCTCTACAAAAAAAGAGTGATATTGCCTTATTTTGATAAAAATATGACTTGACATAAATTTATATATTTATATAATTTATGCAACATTTTTATTTATATTTATATAATGCTTTAAAATTTTAAAATCAATTTATACACCTTATCTCATTGATGCCTCACCACAATGCTGTGAAGTAGGTTCTATTATTCCCATTTTACATATAATGAAACTGAGGAACAGATAATGAAATTGACTTACCTATGGTCAAACAGTTTATAAAAGTGACAGAGGTTAGATTTGAACCTAAATATTCTTGATCACAAGTCCACGACTCTATTATGGCATAATGTCACTCATTTAAAAATGACTACAGCTAATGAAAAACATAAATGTTGAATAAATTTCAATTTAATTTTGAAATCTCGAGATAACCCATTTAATTCTTTCATTTGTGGAGGACTAAATAAATAGCTGTCATATACCTAATACCTACCATTGTACATTGAATAGTAGTTTTTTTTTCTAGAAAGGGTCCTGTTGTTATTGTGCTGTGTTCATCCTTCGTTGCCAAAGAAGACCATGCCATCAGAGAAATAACATGACTTTGACTTGACTTTGTTTTGAGTGAGGGAGAACTGTGAAAGGTCTTTTGGGAAGACCCTAAAGCTGAAAAATGTATGTTTTAAGAGGTCTTCCACAGAATTCTGGGGTAGGACCATGATGAGCAAGAAAGCATGAGAAAATCTGGTCAGTTGTCTCTCTTTGGGATCAGGCTATCTGTCCCAAGACTGAATTTAGTCATCAGGAGTCCAGAGAGGGAGTCTAACGCAGAAGCGGGGTGGCCCCTAGATAACCAGTGACATCTGTAGATTTCTTTGCAAACTTGAAAGTGTTGGACAGTGATGTAGCTAGAGCACTAGACCTAGAGTCAAGAAGACCTAAATTCAAATGTATCCTCAAATACAGAGAACGTGGTAGCCCCTACTTCTTAGTGGTATTGTGAAGATAAAATGAGATATTTATAAAGTGATTTGAAACCTTAAGGCACTATACAAATGCTAGTTTATTATGATTACTATAAGGCAAATACTATGATCTGTCTTGACACATCTGAGTGTTATCATTCTGTGTATATGGCACATGACTTAAGATCACTTGGAGGGACTTGGGACACCTTCCAGGAGATTGGTTTTGCTAACACCTGCCAAGATTTTATTTGGCTCGTAGTTCACTGAATCTTTAAGTCCCATTCTTTAGGGCTTTAACTTAGCAAATGTTAGAACTTGAAAGGTCTGTGTCACCTCCTACTATTTTACTTAGCAAGGGAAGTCACTTTAAAATGTAAAAAAAAAAAAAGAAATTTCAAATCATGGAGTTAAAAACAAACCATGGCATCAGGAACTGATCACCAAGGTGATGCTGTGACTCATTTCCAGTGCCAAAATCTTGCCAGGGGAGAAGCTTCCCACTTGTTCTGCTGAGAACTGCACAGAGATCAGGTTTCCTATTTCATGCCAAAAGTTAGAGTAGAATAAGTCTCAGAAGAGGGCAAAATTTTTACTAAATGAGGAAAGCAATCCAAGAGGCATTTATTGAAACATGTTGACTGAGATACAGCTCAGTTCTCTGAACGTTCTATATCACTATGTCTCTTTTATTTTAACATTGGGTTAGTTTTTTGATTGCCATGTCACACTGTTGATTTCTATGGAGATTTCATCTCCCAGATCTCCCAAATCTTTTTCACAAAAATTATCATCCAGTCACCTTTCCCTCTTTATGTACTTGAAAGTTGATTTTTAAACCACATATAGATTTTAAAAACTGAATGTAATTTCATTTCTCCTAGCTAAATTTGGTCTAATTAGATCTGACCCATTGATCTAGCCTTTGAGGAGTTTCTTGAGTCCTGACTCACTTTTCTAATTTGTTACCAAATTTTCAAATGACACAAAAGTGGAAAGAATCAAGAGTTATATCTTCATCAAAATGACTGATGAATATTTTACACAGTTCCAGATCAAAAATGAATCCCTGAAACATTTCACTAGGGACCTCTTAACAACTTGATTTTGACCTATTAAGTATTCATTGGATCCAGTCTTTCAACAAGTTCTTAACTCACCTAACTACTAACATTTAGCCCAGCTCCCTGCATCTCATTCACAAAAATATAGATTTGAAACTAGAAAGGTCTTAAGAGGTCCTCAAGTCCCATCCTATTATTTTACAGATGAGGAGGCTGAGGTACAGGTAGATTAAGTGGTATCCTAAATTACACTGCTAATGAGTCCAAGGCAGGATTTTAAGCCAACTCTTTTTGACTTCAAGTCTAGCACTTCATCTAGTATACCATGCTCTTTTTCTAGCTTAAGAGACCTTGTCAAACGCTTCACTGAAATCTAGGTGTATAAGTCTGTGACATTCTTCCACTGTGTCAATTTGACAACCCTGTTAGGAAAAATTTCTTGATGACCACATCACACCTATCAGATTGGCTAACATGTTGCAATAGGAAAATGATAAATATTGGAGAAGGTGTGGGAAAGTTGGAACACTAATTCATTGCTGGTGGAGCTGTGAACTTAGTCAACCATTCTATAGAGCAATTTGGAGCTGTGCCCAAAGGGCTATGAAAATGTACATACCCTTTGAATCGGCAATACTTCTTGTAGGGCTGTATCCCAAAGAGATCATAAAAATGAGAAAAGGACCCACGTGTACAAAAATATTTATAACAGCTTTTTTTGTAGAGGCCAAGGACTGGGAATTGAGGGCATACCCATCCATTGGGGAATGGCTGAATAAGTTATGGTATATGAATGTAATGGAATACTATTGTGCTATAAGAAATAATGAACAGGTGGACTTCAGAAAATTCTGGAAAGATATATAGGAACTGATGCTGAGTGAAGTGAGTAGAACCAGGAGAACATCATTCACAGAAAGGTCTACAGTGTGTGAGGACTGATTTTACCCTTCTCAGCAATGCAAGGACCTGAAACAGTTCCAAAGGACTCATGATGGAATATGCCATCCACATCCAGAGAAAGAATTATAGAGTCAGAATGCAGAGAGAAGCAGACTATTTTCTTTTTTGTTTTGTTTTGTTTTGTTTTCTTTCTCACGGTCTCTCCCATTAGTTATAATACTTTCATGCAACATGGCTAATGTGCAAATGTGCCCAATAGGAATGTATAGAGCCTATATCAAATTGCATTCCTTCTTGGGGAGAGAGAGGGATAAAATTTAAAACTTATGGAAGTGAATGTTGAAAACTAAAAATAACTAAATTAATGAATTTTTTAAAAATTGAAAAAGAAAAAAATTCTTGATGGATTACTATTGTATTTTGGGAGGTTTTTCCTTTTTATTTTTTTCTACATGTGTTCAACTTCTCTTTTAAAAAGAATGTAACCTGGGGCTCTAAACCATTTATACAATATTTTCCTCATTGGTGAAGAATGATTGCTTGATGCTCAGTGCCAACGTGAGACTAGGACTTGGCAAGACCTCAAGAGAGGAGAAATTCTTGTTCTTCTAGATTCTAGCTTCAACAGAGAGCAACAGTGGATTCCAAGTCTTCTCTGAGAAGTGAAAGACTGAGAAGAAGCTGACAGGTAGATGGTCTAATACCTTAATAATAATGTCCCTACTCTCAGATTACACTAGAGACTTCAGGGAATTCCCCTTTGGGTGAGCTCAGGGATTCCCTCTTTTGGCCAAACACAGTGTCTGGCACATACATAGTAGGCATTTGATGAATATTTATTGACAGACTGACTTTTGGATGAACTGAGATATCTTGCTCCCAATGCAAGTGCTCATTCACTCTCTACCTTATATGATAAATTTTAATCTGCATAAATTCTCTGACTTTTGTTTGCACTGAGATAAATGGTTTATATGCTACTCCCTATGTCATAGTGTAATTGGCATTGGGTGGGAAGGGATTCAAGTCTATGAATATATAGATTGGGGCAACTTAAACTGAGATTTATCCTGCCTCTCAAGACTAGTAATATTTAGGATGACAGATATTAGAATTCCAGACTGGTATTCTGCCTCTGAGAAGATTAGAATGGCCAGCCTTATAGCCCCAATCTCTTGCCTCCCTCCTGGCAGGAATGAAAGGCTAGACCCTTGGAGAAAGGTTGATGAAGGTACCTATTCATGTCTCCTTGGGAGCTACATTTAGACAAAACCATGTAGATACACATAAACCAGCATGAGCATGAGCCTGTACATGTGCATGCATGTACACATATACACACACACACATGCAAATGTACTCTACACATACATTGAGGAACTCATTGACCCATTGATGTACAATGTATGTAGGGTAGAGTCCTAGAATCATAGGCTCTTCTTAAATTGATCTTTGAAATGTATTTATTCCCTCCAACAGGGCAGATAGCAACTTATCTCATCCGATGCAACTTTTTGTCTATCTTGTCCAAAAGGAATGCATCTAGAGTGCTGGAGGCTTTTCTCTTGTACATGGATAACAGTGCCCTACCTAACCAATACCAACTATACTACCCTTTCTCTATTATGAATAGTATATAAACACAGCACAAGAAGTAAGTTCCCAGATTCTTCCCCAACTTTCTTAATCATCCAAATTATCCTGTGGAAAAATAAATTAATCCTAAGGGGTAAGAGGGAGATTTTCCTCTCCTAATATGCCACCTACCAGAGAAGAACTAAACATGGGAGAAATTTTCAGAAATACTGTTCTTTTCAAATGTAAGTCCAGGAAACAAGCTATGAAAAAAGAATTCGAGACAAGGTATGAAGTAAAAATAAAAGAACTGATGGTCTGTGGGAAGATGCTGTGGAAGATTTTCTGAACCCCAGCTGAAGTGAGAAAACACCGTGCCAGCTGCTTGCCCAGAAGGTGAGGAATGAGATGCATCTGGGAGGACACTTGTGAGAGCAAAAATGTTTTTTTGTTTTTTTAAACCATCTGAATGGAGGAAGTCACTTTATATGAGAAAGTGGTTTTGTGGCACTAAGTTAAATGGTGTTAGTCTCCAGACAGAAGATCATACTCTCCAGCTCCACGTGTCTGCCTCCAGGGACAACTTCTAATAATTTCAAGGTCTGGATGAGGACGAGTCAGTGAGAGACACCCAGAAGATGAGCTCCAGTATCACAGGGACCCGGCTGGCAGGAGCAAAGGGAAAACTTAAAATCTCCAAGGCAGCGCTCTCAGTGGAAAGGGACAAGTAAATGAAATGAACTGCCTACAGCCCTGAGACTACATATACCTGTTCTGAGCAACTCAGCATCCTTTGGAACATATCTCTGAAATATGATTGCAAAGAGGCTTCTTGTCACTGCAGGTTTGGATGGCAGGGAAGCCTGGAAAGCTCTGCATGCTAAGTTCTTAGCATAGAGGCTCTCCGAAGTGCCTTAGAAAATGCACCTAGTGTGTGTAGTTGTCACTTCTTGAAGCTGAAAACAATCTCTGAGGTTGACAATTAGATAGTATTAACCATGTGTCAGGCACTGTGTTAAGTGCTTTCCAATTTTTATCTTATTCAATCCCCACAACAGCTCTAGGAGGTAGGGGCTATTCATAGCCCCATTTTATAGATGAGGAAACTAAAGTGACTTGCCCAAGGTGTCTGAGGTCAGCTTTGAACTGAGTGTCCCTAGTTCTAAGCCCAGCCCTCTAGGCACTGCACTACCTAGCTTTCCCAAAGAGGAGTTGTTTGACAGGCCTTTCTCTAAGCTTAAATGCCAATCCAGTTTCCTTCTTCCTTTGAGTTCTCACAGTCACATATAATGCTTCTAGCATCCAAAGAAGACCTTTCAACAAAATCTGGCAGTTTCTGGCAGGAGAGATGGATACCCAGTTCTCTGCTATGTGTAGTGTTCCTTAGTCAGCACACTCTTTCCTTGGCCTTCTTTCCCAAAATGCTTCCATGATGCATAAAGGATTCATATCATGTTTGAGGCCAATACGGTAAAGCTGAGTTGTCAGTCTGTGGGGTGGGATAAGGGGGAGAAGATGGACCTTACCCTGCCCTACTTTACAAAAAAAATTCTGGGGAAATATATTTCTAACCTGCCCATAGCTTTAGCCACAGTTGGTTTCAACCTAGTTAGAGAAGAAAAGGAGGTCATAAAATAAAGGGAAAAAATTCCCCAACTTCCCATCAGCTTCCCATCTCCATCACAAATACTCCCAAGCCAATTTCTCAGACTCCTTTGCTACTCAGCTTCTATTTTAAATGACTCCTGTCCCTACTCAAACTGTCCCTTCACTCTTACCTCTTTCTTCTTTTTCCATCAGACCCTAATGCCTTTTTTTATGATGGTGGGAAACATCATAGACCTAACCTAGAGCTTTGAACCAACTGCCTTGATCCTGTCATACCCACAGAATGAGTGACCCATTTTTTCAGCCAGACCATTCCTACAGAGAGTGCCACTTATAATGGCGAAATTTAGAGCTAGCACAGTCAGGCTCAAATCCACTTCTCAATCCATGATCATAATGCTAGACTAGCTTACCCTGGGGGAACCAGGTGATCATTTCCCTAAAATGGAAGATGAGTTGTTTTCCCAAAGGAAGTTACTTTCCCTCACCTCTGTCTTTCTCCTTTCTCCTAGACCATTCTTGCTATGTTTAAAAATAATAATACCACCTAGCAAATGGAACCCCCATCTGGCCTCTGATGCATGCCTCTTTTTAACATCTTAGAGAGACAGGCACTAAACAAGAACTGGCAATGTTAATGAGTTTGTCTCAGCCCTGGTGTAAGATCCAAATCAGTAAGCAGCTTTCTTTACTCTTCCCCACCTTCTCTTAGCTATGAGGGAATAACCTTGCCATCATAGAGGTCTGTGTCTCCAGAACTCAGACAGCTTCAGGCAGGCAGTGGGGCCACATCACATAAAGAAGGGAGGGAGAGCCACTGTATCCTTCCTGCTGGCTGCTTTGAGGAGCTGCTGAGGGCCTAGGTCCCTGTTTTTGTTCTCTATGTCACTGGGAGAAGCAATTATCTCCCAAACAAGAGTTTGCAGAGGTTCATTAAAATAAAACAGAACTCCCTAAAGATCAAGGAAATCCAGGAGAGAATTCCCAGGGGTGTCAGGAATGAGAGAAGCGGTCTGTTTTCTTTGCCTGTAGCTGCAAGAGCCCTGTCTGCCCTCCTGCTACAGTAGCAGCCATAGGCTAAATGAGGAGACTTGACTTCAGGCATTAACATTGGAGTCACGCCCTATTTAGCCCTTTCTCTGGAGCAGCCTCCAGTCAGCCCAGCCCAACCCTGTCCAGCCCTGCACATGGAAGTGAGAGAGCTGAAAGATGCTAGGGTAGAAAGAAGGGAGGGTCTGACGGATGGGCAGCACAGAGACAAAGGGAGAAGACCACAGAGGACAGACTAGAGAGAGAAGGAACAATGCAGGTCAGAAACAGAAAGGGGGTGAGATAAGCTTCAAGAAAGGTCTGCTAATAGCCAAAATGGGGGGGGGGGGCGGTGAGGGTGGCAAACAGGAGAAAGAACAAAAGGCGAGGACAGTGGAAGAGGAAGTTGGTTGTTGAAAAAAATAAAATAAAATGAACCTCCCAGATGGTCAGTACTGGTCAACTAACCAGAATTTTTCATGCTTGCAATCATTTGACAGATCCTATCAATCTGTCAGAGACTTGAGCTCACCCTCAGTGGCCTGCCCTAATCTCTAATAATTCAATTAGATTGCCTTTTTTTGTTTTAGTACGAAATTGGGGAGGCATGTTGGGGGTGGAAAGGAGTAATAGGGAGATGACCCTTTAACACAAATTTCTCTATCAGATCAGTTTTCAGTCACTTGGCAGAATTGTTAATGTCTAGACAAGTACCTTCATTTCAGGATTTCTCTGGGAAAGGAATATTTTTGTACCTTTCTTCCCATGGAATCATTAAGTTAAAAAGAACCATAAAATCATAAACATCATTATAAAGCACCTCTTCAGAAGCTGTCTAGTTCTAATTTATTCCCCTCAATTTACAGGTAAAGAGACTAAATCCCAGAGAGGTTTAAATGCTTTGCTCCAGGTCATGCCTCCTAATTGACAGAGCTAGAGATTCACCAAACAGAAAGGATAATGGAACTATAGAGTTTGAGCTGAAAGTAACATTTAGAAATCATCTTGTTCCACCCTTTTATTTTTCAGATAAGGAAATTAAGACCAGGAGAGATTTGAAGGACCTATCCAAGGTCATATACCTCAAGTGGCAGAGCTGATACTTGAATATAGATCATGTGATTCCAAATCTACTGTTCTTTCCTCAATACCAGACACTCAATAAATATGTGGCTGGTGAATGAATGAACGGGTGGGTTAACCTAAAGTGTAACTCTTCCACCAGTATGTGATAGATAGAACAATAAAAGAAAAAGATTGCTTCTCCTATGAAAAAAGGAGAAATAGGGTTTATTCATGTTTGAAAACAAAGGCTTGTTTTCAGTATTACTAGTTAGAATACCTCTTCAATAGAAACATCTAAGTACCCCCAAAATAGAAACAACAAACTGGAACATTGTTGGGCTACTTTTAGAGAAAGACCATCTGAGTCTAGTTCATCTTTCTACACTTGAAAGAGCACATTTCAGTCCAGACCTGCCAAAACTACTTCGTCTTCCCTAGGGAAATGAATCTACTCAACTCCAGGGTCTAAGTTATCCTCACTGGTGAATGAAGAAGCAGGGGAACTGGGAAACTCACCTAGCCCACTCAATCTGACTGGTAGTGATGGGGATGGGATCTGAATGCCTAAAAAGAAAAGCCCCTGGACTTTCTCACATTGCCTGCACCTAGCCTCTCTTTGCTCCTCCTTGATTACTTCTGGTTCTCTTATCTCCCAGTTATCCCAAACTACGAGGTCACTCCCAGATAACATCTCAATCTTCCTTATATAAAAAGGTTCATTAAAGTGCTCAGATTCCTTAAGCTCTGGCCCAGTTGTATTGACATCACAAACACTCAGATTCAATCTTCCTGTCAATAAATAGGATGGATTCTTAAAATGTCATCCAAGGCTCTAATAAACATTGTCTCAGGCTGAAAGAAGCCTTGGGTGTAATTCCTTTGAGGCACGACCCATGTCGTTTGCCCTTGAATGTTGGGGTCCCAGAATCCCTAGACTGCAAAAGCAGCAATCGTTTCACATTCACTCACACAGGACATCTTGCCATATGCCCTGGCATAGTGTACATGTATTCCTTCCTTCCTCCCCACCTCCTTACCCCTACCCCTTTGTTCTGGAAACTGTAATAAAGTCACTCCTACCATTTCTTCAGGAAAGGGCATGTTAAGAGCCTGCCTTGTGACTTTACTCCCCATTCCTGTGACTTCCCAGACTGAATCAATGTCTTTCCCTGAGTAACATTCCCTTAAATGTGGCATTTCCTCTTATTACAACATGAGCTCATGAAAGGAAGGGACTATCTCATTTTCCAATTGTTTCTCCAGCACCTACCTAGCACAGTACCTAGTACACAATATATCATATAGATATAGAAATATATTATAAATATATGCATAGATTCCCATTTCATAATAATATTAATAGCTGGCAAATACTATAATGCTTTGCTCTCTGCAAAGTGCTTTGCAATGCTCATTAGAGCCACAGAGACAGTTCACCTGAAAGGAATCAAATAAAATTCCTTTTAAATCTCAGCTATCCCATGGTGCATTTATAAACCAGCTAAACAGCTACAGTAAGTATTCATGTCAATTCAGAATGTCTATGTAATAAGCATTTACTAAGTTCCTATTATACACATGACATTATGTAACATCAGGATATATTAAGATTAAAACAACATATTCCCTGCCCTCAGAAAGTTTCTAGTGTGTTAGGGATAAGGTGAGATGTAGATAGGAAATATCATACAAGTTAGAAATATGATAAGCTAAAGGAAAGATTAAGACAAAGTGCCTAGTGAGGAAAGAGAAATTATTTTTTGTTTGGGGGTGATCAGGGAAGGATTTGTAGAAGAGACAGCACTAGAGCTGGGCTTTGGAGGAAGCAAGGACAGGTAGAAATGATAAGGAAATACAATTTGTAGGCATGTGAAATAGTCTATGTGAATGTACAAAGGAAAATATAGAATCATATCAAAGAAACAACTAGATAAAGAAAAATCAGACCAAGATCATGAAAGCTGTAAATTTCAGGTTAAGATATATTTATGTTTTATACTATAGTCAATGGGGATCCACTAAAGGTTTTTGAGTGCAAGAACCCAGGTGACTTAGAGGAGGGTGTTATCAATAATAGAAATGGATTATTAGAGAAAAGCAGGTTTAATAGGGAAGGTAATTCAATTTGAGACATATAAAGCTAGAGTTACCAGTGGAACAGTCATTGAGAATTGCCCATCCTCCACATAATTGTCAAAATACTAATGAGATTACAGGAACATAGACATTAACTGGAAGTGACTTTATAGACCACCAAGTTCAAGTTTCTCATTTTACAGATTATAAATCTTATTCCTTTGGGGTCCAAAGAGGAGAAAGGGCTTGTTGAGGGTCACATAGTAAGTAAATGAAGTGAGATTTTAACCTGATCTTCCTGACTTCAGATTCAGTTCCCTATCCACTGACAAGCTGCCTTCTAAAACACAAATTTTACCAGATTCTTTCTCAAGAATACTCAGTGGCTCCCTATTACCTCTAAGATAAAACCAACTGTTTAGCTTGGTATTTAAAGACCATCACAATCCGACTCTAGCCCCCAGGTCTATTTCATATTATATCCCCCTGTTTATTTTACAGTCTAACCACACTGGCCTATTACTGTTTCCTCAACCTCTTTTCCTTTGCATAAGCTGCTCCCTTGCCTACAATACGCTACTGTATCTCGTAGAATTCTTAACTCCTTCAAACTTCATTTCACAGATCTCTTCCTTTGAGGAGTTTTCCTAATTTACCTAATTAGTGTTTTCTTCTTCAAATTAATACATATACTTATGTAGAAATAAATTCAAGCTCCATGAAGGCAAAAACTACTTTTCATTTTATCCTTAAATTCTTTGGGTCTACCACAGTAGCCTACACATGATAGATATAGGTTACTCTTGGACTGTATTTGGATGGAATTGGGCTTAGGGATGGCTGAAGACATAGGGAGATTTTATGTGAAGACAAGGAGAGTAGTGGTAGTTTATCATGGATAGTCAATTTTCTTGAAAAAAAATTAGGGTTGAGATCACTCACTGAGAGAGAAGATTCAGGCCTTAGAGTTGGAAAAAAGGAAAAGGTTTAGAATAACTAGTATAGGGAATGTGATAGGAAGCAAATCCAAGATGAACAGAAGAAGTATCATGTCCCATTGAGGGTCCAGTTGAGGCTGGAGAGCATGATTTTTAGTGGACCTAAACAACATTGTCTCATGACTTCATCCATTATAACTCCCTGACTTGAGAGTATGAGCGAAAAAGTTGGATGATGAGGGTAAATCAACATTAGAAAAGCAGAAACAATGGTAGGACAAGACAAGGGATTTCAGGGGGCCAGTGGCTTACTGATATAGTCATATATAAGATCAAGACTGTGAAGGAAGGTGAGTGAGGCCAAAAGTAGGTAGATAGACTCGTAGGGTAAGAAGGGGTTCAGCTACCAAGGATCATGGTAAGGATAAATAGCTTAGGAATAATGAGAATGGCATTGGTGGAAGAATGGGTGACTGTGAGAAGAAAACAATATTGGAATTTTTAATTTTGGAAAGAGAGAAGTTTGGGGTGATAGTGCGGCCTTACGATCTTCAGGACGACTGAAGGAGAATCTGAACTGCTAGCTTCCCTATTATAAACATCCTACACACTGCATAAAGGTTTTTCCCAGAACCACCTGGAAATGAAATGTACTGCCTCGTGGTAGGGAGGTCATTATCCCTGTAACAATGCTGATGTATTTGAAGGAGCTCTGGATTGGGATGCAGAAATAGGGGACCTCAATTTTGTCAGATGTTGGCTCTTCTCACTCCCTGACCTTAACAAGTTGTTTCATCTCTTTTATGCTGTTTCTTCATCTGTAAAATTGGTGTTGAGGGGAGTTAGATAAGAAGACCCCTTATAATTCTCAATATAGCATTTTAAAGTTTACTAAGTGCTTTCCTCATAACAAGCCTATGAAGTTGACAAGGTTAATACTGATATTTTTTCTTACAGGTGAGGAGACTGAAGTTCAAGTGTCCGTGACAGTAATAGCAAGTAAGTAAAGAGATCTGATTTGGGAATATTTCCTATGAAAAAAGGTAAGCATAAGTTCCTATCTCCTCACTTCACAGTTTATGCGTCTTGCACTAAATCATGCTACTACCACATACTTTCCTCATCACTGGAAGTGTTCAAGCAGATAAACCATTTGTCTGAGATGTTACACTGACTATTCACTTAATAGATTTATAAAACCCCTTTTCCCTCTAGGATGCTATGTTAAATAGAAGACCAAATTTGAGGACAGCACAGATAACTAATTTCAAAATATAAAGCCAAAAGAGATGTTTTAGCTTCAGTCATCTGGATGGGACTCATTCATTATCCTTCTGCGCTGAGTCGAAGTGAGCCAGACTGAAGAGAGAGACTGTCTTTCTTCTTTCTTTTAATTGTTGAAATCTGGCTTTATCTACTATATTATTTCCTCCTGGCCACAAAAGCAGAACACATTTTGAAAGAGAAACTCATGTTTATCTTTCTCCATAGGCAAAATCCCCAAATAACCTAATGGGATATTTTTTTTAGTGTAGAGAGTACTTCCCTCCAAATAGTCTACTATTCTAGTGACACTGGCCTCCTTGCCAATCCCTGCCACAAGACACTCTATCTTTGGACTCCAAGCTTTTTCATTGCTTGTTTCTCATATCTGAAATTTTCTCCTTCCTTTTATCTTCCTCCTGGCTTTCCTGACTTCCATAAGACTCAGCTAAAATACAACATTCTTCAGGAAGCCTTTTTCATTTCCCCTTAATGTCATTGCTTTTTCTGTGAGACCATCCCCAATTTATCTTATATATCTGTTGTCTGGACGTAGTCATTTGTAATGTTGTTTGCAATGTTTCTCCCAAATGAGAGGGCGAGTTCCTTGAAGGTAGGGAATGGAATGATTTTGCCTTTCTTTCTGTTCTCAGAGTTTAGCACATTGCCTAGAACATAGTATACACTTAATAAATGATTGTTGATTTGACTTGACTATATAAGGTGCAGCCAATTTTTAAAAATTATTTATGACTATAAGTAAAGATGATACTGACTTAAAAGAGAGTGATTCTTCCTCCTTGTATTTCTGCATTGACTTGGATCAGACAGTGACTGTCCCATGACAGTGGAAAGAATTCAAGATCAAAACAGGAAGAGATTCTTATGTATTTGAACATATAGAGGTAATTTAGGAAAACCATAATTATTTACTCTTGTGAATGATATGAAAGGTTATTCAGCTATTCTAAGATATTAGCTTTCTAAGTGACTATGCTGTCTTTTTAAAGAATGTCAGGGTGAAATTTTACATGTAACATATATATATATATAAAACACATATATAACATAACATACATTGCAAGGAGGAGAGGCTTTAATCCCAACTCTATATGAATTGATGAGATAGCTAGGTGGCCCAAAGGATAGAGTTCTGGGCCTAGTCAGGAAAACCTGAGTTCAAATCTAATCTCAGTCACTAGCAATGGGACTGGGCAAATCACTTAACTTCTGTTTGCCTCAGTTTCCTCAATTGTAAAATGGGGATAAGAGTACCTACCCAGCATGATGGTGAAGAAAGATCAGATGAGATAATATTTGTAAAGTGTCTGACACATAGTAGGCTTTACTAAATGCATTCTCCTTTATAACTTACTAATTGTATGACTTCAGGGAAGTCACCAAAATTCGGTGGCCTTGAATTTCATCATCTATAAAATGAAAAAGTTGAACTGGACATTCCCTTAAGTCCCTTAAATTTCTAAATCCCACAATCTTATAATCTGCTAAGTAGCGCTACCACAATTCCAAAGGACTCACAATATAAAATACTATTTACCTCTAGATAAAGACCTGATCAATTTAGAGTGCACATTGAAGCATGTTTTTCTTTTTATTTCAATTTATGTATTTTTATTTGTTTGTTTTTCAGAACATGGCTAATATAGAAAAATATTTTACATGACTGTATATGCATAATGGGTATCATATGTCTTGCTTTCTCAGTGGATAGAGGAGGCATGGAGGGAGGGAGAGGATTTGGAACTGAAAATAACTTCTTTTAAGGAAAAAAGAAAATCTCCAGTCACAGACTTCCTTACTGTTCTTTTGGTAGGGCATTCATCCAATACTAAGTGGGAATAAAAGAAAATAAAACACCCTCACTCTGCCTTAATGCCTATTCTAGGGGACTCTGAACTTTGTAAGATCCCTCTTCCTTGTGTTCACTCCTAAGACGTTCCTGCATTCAGTTTGTAGGAGTTACCAAGGCTTATGCCCTCACTTTGACAGTTGCATCGTATTCTTCACAATTCTGCAAAACTAACTTGGAATTATTTTCTTCTGAGAGGGCCCTAGTTTACATATCTGTTCTTTGCAGAAATTGACATAATTACTAGGGCCATTTGTAGACTCATGACCCTTTGAAGGGGCACTGGTTAAACATCTGTAAACAACCATAAACATCACATCGTGTCTCTTTATCAAGCAATTGGGGATTTTCTTTTCTTTTCTTTTTTTCGCTTGAAAGATTGCTTTAGACCAGTTGATGTTTCAGCAAGTCATTTTCTTTCTAAGGGTGTGAATGTGTTAGATTGTTTTTGCCCTGAGGAAGGCAGATTGTGCTGAAGCACTCTCTTGCCTCAGTCATATTGTATCCAAATAAAAATAGGCTTGAAAAGAGACTTGAAAAGGGTGTTGTTAAGGAGGAAGATGGCCTTGTTCATCATTTTCTCAGACTTTCCTGTGAAGGGCTAAGCTCTTCAATACTGACAGTTTGTATTTCTGTAGTGTCTTTCTCCACAGAAGCCCTTTACAAAAGGGGAAAAAAATCTTATGATTTCTTATGTCATCTACTTGAGTTGGGCTGGGACAAGTCAAGTACATGACTTGTTCAAGGTCACATTGCAACTTGATAATTGAACTTGAGAATTCAAGTTGCCAATCCTGAATTTTGTTCAGAAATCACCATTTTCTTACGTGACCCATTTGGGATTTTTAGTCTTAAACAAGGGAAAATGAACTTCTAGAAGAGAGAACAACTGCTCAAGCTATTGGCATCTGTGAAGAGGGGAGTAGGAAAGACAACAGCTTCTTCTTACTATGTCCTGGTTTATGGAAACTATCCCTCTCCCCAATTTAGGCTCGGGTTACCATGATAAAGTGTGTGTGTCTCAGGAGTTAAAAAAGAATCTATCCTTACAGGACAATTTATTCAAAATAATTAAAGAACATAACCTTTAGAAAGTTTCACTTGATGTATGAGAAGATTGCTTTGGTTATGGAATCAGAAACAAATATAATAATTACCATTTTCATAAATAATTTTAAGGTTTATAAGATACTTTACTTCTCATTTTGGTCTTATAAACACCCTGTGAGACCTGTACCACAATCTCCATTTTACAGAAGAGTCAGAAAATTTAAGTACATGGTCCATACTCACTCTCATGCATGAAGTGCCAGATGCTGGATTGGAAGTCAGGTCTCTCAGTCACAAGCTCATTACCAAAAACTTGAGGATGAGGCAATGTACAGTCAGAGACCAAGGAATGTAAAATAGGATTGGATTCAGGGACAGATCTGGCAAAATTTTCCCAGGTCCAAGGCATCATGTCCCTTATTCTAAGGAATATGGAGAGACTTGGAGAGGTAGAGCCAAAATTGGGATTTCTCTACCTTTAGCAAGACTTGAAAACTGTGCATGTATTATACTGCCCACCACAGCCAAGTGATCATTGCGATATATCATGAGATGCAACGATGCAAAATAAATAGGTATCTATTATGGATTTCTGGTCTTATATACTTAAACACAAAAAGTATTCAAAGTGCCAAGAGGATTTGAGTTCCACTCTTGACTCTACAACTTACTACCCGTACAGTCACTTTACTCTCTGGGTATCAGTTTCCTCATCTGTCAAATGAAAGCATTGGGTAAGGCCCTTTCCGATTCTAAATCTATAATTCTTGAGCCCATGATCTTTTTAGATACCTCTCCCTATTAGTATACATCATAAGTCTAACCTAATGTAAGGGCAAAAATATCACCTATTAACTTCTTCTTCTGGTCAGCCTTGGTAGTGAAAGATGTATCCCCATCTTTTGTTCAATAAGAAGAATATTGTTGACATTTAATTGGCCACTTAGCTTTAGCTCTCTTACTTAACTAGATAAAATTTTAGAGTATTTCCTCCTTGAAGAATATATTAGTTATTCTTTGAATGGCAGACTTGACGAAATGAAATTTATCTCTTTAACTTTCTTATATTTGTGAAATTTCACAGAAATTCTTTACAAACAATGAGACATCCATTTGAAAGTTACTATCACTAATATTTTATTTCAAGATAGCAGACTGAACCACAAAATCAGATCTAAAGTGTATTTTGATGCTTATTATCTTGATAATGTATTTAGCTCCTGGAAAAGTCAATCATCTTCAAATATTGTCACAGAGCAAGTAGACAACTGCACTCTTATCAAGTAATTCATTTAAATCATCCCAGAAGACATTTACAGAAGGCTCATTGTTTGTAGATACTGAGCTGAAAGTTTAGAATATAGAAAGTATAAGATGAAGTCCTAATATTCAAAGAGCTTACAATTTAATTGGCAAAGTAATGAATATACACAATGTCCCAAATGAATAAAGCTTAATTAAAACTGCACTAAGACTTTTGGAACTTCCTGTATATACAAGAAAATAATAATTATGGCAGATGTTTAATACTAAATGAGTGGTATATACAAAAAATCCAATAAGAATCCAGACTGTGGAGAAATCATAGTGGGCTGAATCAGGAATTGATTTTGAAGGAAGACATAAGCACTATAGGTATTACATCTGGAGTGAACTTCTTTGAGGTAGAAGCATGGGTATTTAAGAGGAAATTAAGAGATCACTTTAACTGCCATACAATATTAAACAACAAAATAATTCGTGATATAGGAGAGAGATCAGTGGTTTCTGAGCCAGAGAATCTGGGTTCAAATTTGACTTCTGATTTTATATGCTATAATCTTGGTCAAGTCATTTTACCTTCCTGGGTCTCAATTTCCTCCTCTGTAAAATGAGAGCTTTGGACTTGTAGTTTCAGATCCATTAACCTATGAAGATATATATATAAAAGTTCTAGGCACTGTGGAGGCAAAAGACAAAACATGGATTTCATGTCCTTGAGGAGCTTGAATTTTATTGCGAGGATATATGTGCACAGAGAATGATAATCCTTGGTCTGGAGTGAAGGGGTAAGAGAGAAATCAAACAAAATGCTCTAAGATAATTTAGGGAGGGAGAAAGCACCAACAATTAAAGAGATTGCAGGATGCTTTGGGCAGCTAAATGGCTCAGTGGATAGAGCAACAAGCCTAGAGTCAAGAAGACCTGAGTCCAAACTGGGAATTAGGCACTTTTTATATGTGTGACCCTAAGCAAGTCACTTCACCCTGTTTGCCTCAGTTGCCTCATCTAGATCCAGGGAAGGAAATGGCAAATCATTCCAGTATCTTTGCCAAGAAAACCCCAAATGGGATGACATAACTAAAACTGAACAATGAGATGCCTCTGATGTGACACCAGTGATATGTCTTAAAGAAAGGTACAAATGACAAGAGAATGCATTCTAAATATTGGAAATGGCTCTTGCAAATATACCAAGATGGAAAATGAAGCATTAAGTACAGGGAACAGCTAGGGTAAAACATAGAAAATATAGAGTCATATGACTTGGACTCAAATCCAACATACAGTACCTACTGTGTAGTTTTGGCAAGATTCCATGGACTATAATCTCTTCATCTAGAAAGTGAGGTGAATGAATGAGACATAGATAGATAGATAGATAGATAGATGATAGATGGATAGACAGACAGACAGAGAGATACATAGATAGATAGAGATATTGTCATGGTCAATAGAGAAACTACCTTTACTTGTTTATGTATACTTACCTATCTGTTACAAGGGTTCTGCTTTTCTTCTTTTTTTTCAATGTGTGAGGTAAATGAGAGTTGGACTGGATGGCTTCTGCTATAGATCAGTGATCATATGATTAGATGGCATTAGAGGTTCTTCTATAAGTCAATAATCCTATAAGCTCATCATCTGCATGGAGAGAATAATTAAGCTCATGGGAGTGGATGAGATCATCAAGAAGGAAAAGAAGAGGGACAAGGGGAGAGTTTTGGTAGACAACCATGCTTACAAGAAAATAGATAATGCCCCAACAAAAGTGACTAAAGGAGTCAGAGAGGTAGGATGAGAATCTGGAGAGGGCAGAGTTAGAAAAAAGGAAGTATTCAGGAGAGGAAGGTGTCCAATAATCTCAAAATGTTGCAGAAATATTAAGCATAAATGAGAACTGAGAGTCATTCTGATAGAGCATTTATGAGATCATTGGCAGTTTTTGAGACAACAGTTTTTACAAAGTAGTTGGGGTGGAAGTTGGCTTGCTTGAAATACCAAGTAGTGAGAGAGAAGGTTTTAAAACAAATAGATGAGTTAGAGGAAAATTAAAGAGAATCTTGAGTCCCAGGTTGAGGAGTTGAGACTTCATCCCATTGATAAAGAAAAGTCTCTGAAGGATTTTGAGCAAGAGGGTGACATACAAGTTATTAGGAGTAGCGTGTGTGTGCACGTGTGTGTGCGTGTGTGTTTGTCCTTCACTGACGAAGAAGATCATGACATCAGAGAAGTGATGATATGACTTGCACTTGACTTTGTTTTGAGTGAGGGAGGGCTGTACAGGTCACCAGCCTCACTTCTCCTCCAGAGCCATCTGAGTTCAGGGACCAGATATTCATCAGGAAGACTGGAGATGACCTAGGATGAAGCAACTGGGGTTAAGTGACTTTCCCAAGGTCACACAGCTAGTGAGATTTGAACTCAGGTCCTCCTGACTCCTGCACTAGTGCTCTATACACTGTTCCACCTAGCTGCCCCATTAGAAGTAGTACGAAGTAGGAAGTACGGATGGAACAGATGAGAGAGTGATGAAAGGAACACTAGCTAAAACACTGCTGTGATAGTGCAAAATCAGGAGATAAGTGTCTGAACAAGTAACAAGGGGGAGAGAGAAGGGATGTCTGAGAGAATCCATCAAACTTCAAGATTAACTCAACATGGGAGGAGAGGGAGAAAGAAAGATCAGGAATGCTGAATCTTGAAGGAAGATACAAAGTGGAAGTGCTGGCCTAGATTAGCAAGTAATGCCACTATAAAGGTACTATTGGCAGTAAAAGGGAGGTTCAGGTTAGAAGTCTTTGGTGGGGAGGGGAAAGACAATGAATTATTCTAGATATTTTAAGTTTGAGCTAGTGCTAGCACATTTGATTAGCTGTTTTTCAGTCATGTCTGACTCTTCATGAACTCATTTGAGGTTTTCTTGGCATAGATACTGGAGTGATTTGCCATTTCCTTCTAAGCTCATTTTACAGATGAAAAAACTGAGGCAAAGAGGGTTAAGTGACTTGCCCAGGGTCACGCAGTTAGTATCAGAGGCCAGATTTGAACTCAGGGAGATGAGACTTCCTGACTCCAGGATAGGTATTCTACCTATTTGACCATCTGGCTGACTCAATGCTAGTACATACAAATAGGAATGTGCAGCCAGTGGCTACAGATGTAGAGGGATAGCTAAGGATAAAGGTTAACTGTGACATGTCTGCTGCATCACCTCTATAGAAATAGGTAGCGATGAAAGCCATAAATATGAATAAGAACTCCTAAAAAAAGAGTACAGAAAGAGCACAGATCTTATGACAGCCTCAGAATATGGGTAGGAGAAAGTATGTCCACATGCACAGAGTAACCAGGTATGTAATTGCTGAACCAGCATGGTATATGCCAATGGGAAAGAAAGTGCCAAGAAACAGGAAATTGTCAAAACTATTGACTAAAAAAAAGAGGCCAAGGAGAATAAGCATTAAGGAGAGTCCATTGGCTATAAAAATTAGTTATTCACTAGTGGTCTGGCAGAAATCAATATTGGTAACATGGTGAAAGTTGATACTAGACTATCAGCAGTTAGAAAATGCATGGATAGTGAGGAAATAGGAAACAGCTGATATAAAATGTTCTTTTAAAGAAGTTCAACAGTAACAGGAAAGAGAACTAAAAACGTCACTGTGTTCAGGCTAAAAAGAGGGGAAAGAAGGAAAAGCTAGACTTTTTATTTTCCCATTTAGTCTAGATCTGTGATTTCATTGGTATAAAGAGCTCTCTAGTGTGGAAAACCTCCATCAATTCAAATCAGAAATTCAACTATAATTCAAAGTCTTAAAGAGTTACTTGAAGGACAAAGAAGTTGCCTAGAATCACACAGACGGTACTGAACTAGGTCTTCCTCTCTCCAGACTGCCCTTTAGTTACTGAGAATCATGTAATTTGTTGTTGATGTTATTCAGTCCTGTCTGACTCTGTGTGTCCTCATTTGTGATTGTCTTGGCAAAGATACTGGAGTGGTTTGCCATTTCCTTCTCAGGCTCATTTTCACAGATGAGGAAACTGAGGCAAACAGGGTTAAGTGACTTTCCCAGGGTTATACAACTAGTAAATGTCTAAGGCTGAATTTGAACTCAGGAAGTTGAGTGTTTCTGACTCAAGGTCTGGCATTCTATCCACTGCACCACTTAGCAGCCCATGTAATTACTCATGAAATAGTTTTAGGATTCACTTACCTTCCATAGCAGCATCCACCTCTTGCTTCCTAGGAGCTACCCTTGGAACAAAAGATGTGTCTCATACATGAGGCAGAAATGGAAAATAATTACCTTCAAATATCAGTATGATGATAATTTTCATACGTTAACTCCAACTACTCTGAAATGGGACCATAGAACCTTTTAAAATAAACTCTACTGAAACATCATCTTGGGGGGAAGGAAGAGATAACACACAAATGGAGATTTTTATTTATTTTAAAGAAAATGCCTCTTCTCCCTCACCATCGCCACCCCAAATGTTCCTCAAAATAAACAAGCTAAATGAAACTGAGTAAAGATCATCTGTTTTTAGAAATTTTGAGAATTGAGTATGCCCATGAATGAATAGAATTCCTGGTGGTGTTTATGGTTTCCTAACTGGTGAACCTCAATAATGAAATTCCAAATCACACAGCTATTCCCTCCCTCTCGCACAGTCTACCACAGTGATATTCTCTACTTTTTCTATGGAACTTAATAGAGACCAGAAAGCAAGATTCCCCAAAAATGTGAAGACAAGACCTGACATAGCATAAAAGGGTATGTTTTCCATTTCATGTCCAAGTTGTAAATGATTTGTGGGACAACCCTTCTTTTATTTAGAGTTTTATTAAATTCTCCTTGGAAGTCAGAAAATCATCCAAATACCTTTAACTTTCTAAGCAGATGACCTAAACAGAAGTCAACATCCACAAGAAGAAAGGAAAGTAAGACCATCTGAGGAGCTCTTGGACTTAAACCTTTTTGCACCTCAATAATTCCCTTTATATTTGACCTTCTATCTTTCCCTCCTTTATTAAAATAAAAAGTGATTGCCCTCCTCAACAATTCCCTTTATATCTGACCTCCTATCTTTCCCTCCTTTATTATAATAAAAGGTGGTTCCCCTCCTTTCTAAGTCTAACTTTTGTGCCTGTGCTTTTGAAATGGTCCCACCTTTGTTCCTCACTTCCTCTTCAGCATCTCAGATCTCTCCCTCTCTACTGCCATGGTCCCCTCTGCCTTCATCTGTATGAGATTTTCTCCGTCTTGAAAGAAACTTCAGTCATTGACCCTTCTCATTAGAAGTCCTACAAAACTAAAGTGACTGTTTTTACCCAGACCTGTGATTTCACTGGGGTAAGAACTCTTCAGATGGAAGAAACTCCATCTCAAATTCATATTAGCAACTGCCTCGAAATATATAGCCTTTGAAAGTTGCTGGGGGTACTGAGAACTTAATGCTTAGACTAGAGTCACACAACCAATAAATGACAGGGGTAGGTCTTCCTGACTCAGTTCTCTTTCCACTGTGAAATACTGCCTCTCCATTGAGTGAACTATGAACAATTTCACTTACTATGAAATACATTGAATGACTGGTCTACGTTCACTACATCCACTCATTTTTCTCCAACAAACCTGTTATTTTTCTTATCTGCAATGTCTACACAAATCTGACCCAGTTCAAATCCCACGTGAGCCTGCATGACTACTCCAGTCATTTGCTGTCTTCTTCACTGTTATACCATATAGACTCTATTCTTAGTACTTAATTAATTGTTTAGACCAGCTAGGTGGTGAAATAGATAGAGCCCTGACTTTGGAGTCAGGAAGACCTGAATTCAACTTTGACACTTACTAGCTACGTGACATTAGGCAAATCATTTCCTCAACTGTAAAATGAAGAATAACAGTGCCTGCCTCACGGGGTCATTGAGAGGATGAAATATATTTGCACAGTGCCTAGCATAGGTGCTATATAATGGTTCATTCCTTCTTTCCTTTCTCACAGCTGTATCATGATATATCTTATCTTTTTAATGACTCTTATGTAAGCTTCTATCTCTCCTCCCACTCCCCCCAAATCTAAGGTAGGACTTCAAGAAATACTTATTAATTGATTGGTTTGCTGACTGGCACCTAGTGTGATGATGAGATGATTGAAAGTTTTCCACAAACCATGATTGATTGTTTAGTTGTTTTTCAATCATGTCTGATTCTTTATGACTCCATTTGGGGCTTTCTAGGCAGAGATACTGGAATGGTTTGCCGTTTTCGTCCATAGCTCATTTTACAGATAAGGAAACTGAGGCAAATATGGTTAAATGATTTGCCTAGGGTCACACAGCTAGTAAGTAAGCTAGTAAGGCCAGGTTTTAAACTCAAGAAGCCTCCCTGACTCCAGGTCTGGCACTCTATCCACACAAACCAAGATATCAGAGAGCACGAAAGCACCCCAGAGGAGGTCTTTTGGTATCATTCCCTATCCTTTTTACTATACAAGAAACCAGTTGCCTCAGAAGGTATTTTCATAAGGTGCTGTGGTAAATAGAGAGTTCAGGACCTGGAGTCAGGAAGATATGTTTGAATCCTGCCTCGGACACTTACTTGCTATATGGCCCTGGCCAAGTCACTCAACCTTCCTCAGTCCCAGTTTACTCCTCCATAGAAAGGGGACCAAATAATAAAATCTATCTTACAGATTTTTTTTTGTGAGAATCAAATGAAATGTGAAGCACTTTGAAACCTTAAAATAACATATAAATGCTAGATATCTCTATTATTGGAATCTACAAACTTAAAAAGAAGTGGTTGTGACCAATTTTTCTTTTCCCTTGAGCTCAGGTTTCATTCAGGATTCCTACAGGATCCCTACTCGTCTTTATCTCAGATGGATTCCATATGTTCTCACCCTAAATGTGAAAGCAACTATATAATTTTACTCTTGCATCAACCCTGGGAGGTCTCTGATGCCTTATTTATTCTTTACAGCTTCTGTATTTTATTTTTTGTTTCAAGGAAGCAAAGTAGCATGGCAGTAGTAAAAAAAAAAAAAATGCTTTCACATCCTACCTCCAGACTAAAGTTAGGAGAGGAGAGGACCTTGCGTGGTTGAGTCTTCCCTCTCTCCGGTGAATAGTAAAACATACTATAATGTATTTACTACAATAATGAGTAGCAATACAACTAAAAATAAACTCAACTATGGCATAGGAGCACTGGGAGCTTCCACTAAGCATGCAAGCAGCAGGCACTATTAGAACAATTAGAAAGAAAAATCAATATGGGTCACAAATATTGGACAGATTGCTAGATCAGGTCAGACAAGCTGTTTACCAAAGCCTGATTTACCCTCAGCCCTGAGTTTCTAGATCTTGGCAGGGAGGTAATATTAAGTCATGGCTTAGGAATAGTTGTGGCTAATACACATGACTTGGCATGTTTTGGTTGTAATGATACTTTTGGCATATTATTAAATGCAATGGTGTTTAATTTTAAAAACAAGAGCTCTGATGAATGAGTTCTGGAAATGTTAAATCAGTCAGTCAAGAATGTTCAGTATGTGCTGGGCCCTATACTAAGCAATGGGGATACAAAGAAAGATTAAAAAAAAAACATGATCTGTGATCTCAAGGAACTCACATTCTCATGGGGGAGACTACATGAAAATAATTATGTACATTCAAGATAGATACAGAGGAAATGAAAGGTAGTCTTAGGGAAGACTAAAGAGACTGGGAAATTCTTTTAGGGAAGACTGGATTTGAAATGAGTCTTAAAGGAGATTAGGGAAGCCTGGAAGAGTAGGTAGGAAAGAGAACACCATTCCTGGAAGTCCTCAGTGTCCCTGAAATGCATCTTTTTTTTCCCCAACTAATTTTCCCTTTTTCAGGATTGATTCATTTCCTAGTCCCTAGGAAGGGCACAAAATGTTGTTCATGAAATATTTCTAAGCATTTTTACAAACATAAGTATTCTGTGTTAACATATTGGACTCATTTCCAAAGCATAGTGTTTCCATGAAAACAGAACTTAATTTCTGAGCCAATCTAGGTTCAGTTATTCCTAGGAGGAAAAAACTGTATTCTAAAACACCACCAAGAGATTTCAATATTTTTTCATGCCACCACATGATTAATATCTGTTATTAAAATTCTGTATGTCTCTTCAACTCCTTGCTAATATAGGACTAAAGGTGAGAGAGGCAAGGAATGGAATGGTTAGGGAAAAAAAGGAATTCAGAAAGCATAAGAGTAGAAAAGGGGGCTCATTTAATTGGCAGTTCAGATCCCTAAGCATCAGATTTTCTTCATAGCCTGAGGCAAATCAATCTTCTTTGCTGGGACCCAGAAACATTCTTGCTTTCTCTCTCAGCGATGCTTTGAGGAAATAAAATTAAGTACAGCAATGACACTGAAGATAGGTCTGTGATATATGGATTAATCTACAAGACAATGAAAGGTAGGAAGGGACCCCACATGACTCCCCTCTGGACTATGGAGATGTTATCAGGGGAAATGCGGAGACAACAGGTAACTTCAAACTGCTCCAATCTCCCCAACATTAATTTCATTCACAAATGTCCTACCTTTAGAATGAGTTTGAAATTCTGAAGGTTTGGGGTAGCCAGGGGGTGCTCTGGAGTCAGGAGGACCTGAATTCAAATCCAGCCTCAGAAACTTGACACACTTACTAGCTGTGTGACCTTGGGCAAGTCATTTAACCCCAATTGCCTTGCCTTTCTCCCTCAAAACAAAAAAGAAAAGAAAAGAAAAGAAAATTTAAAGGCTTACAGAGTCAGCAGTGATACTGCCTAAATTTCTGTCTGGAATAAATCTTCTGATAAAACCTGACTGACTTAATCCCAGTGGTATTTGGTTCCGTTCTGGGCTCAGGTCTCAGCCACCAAGTTCACTGAGGCCAAAGCCTGGCACTATGACATTAACCATTCTAATGGTTTGTTTTTTACTTCCCACAAATCAAATTGCTTCTTATATTAGGCTGAGACTCTATCTTGAAAATATTTTCTTTTCAAAAATAAATCTATTTTAAAGCAATGGCACTTAGAAATGCAACCGCAGAACCCCATGTCTAACCACAACCATGAAGAATCACATGAAGTACAGAAGCTGTAAAGAAAATTTCTTTTCTGGCTTGGAACTTCAAGTTTTGCCATTTGTTACAGCATAAAAAATGCTGGATTGAAAGTCAGAAGACCTGAACTGGAATCCCAGCTCTGCCAACTTAGAACACACATGAAGTAGGGTAAGTCACTTCAACATTACATGACTCAGTTTCCTTATCTGTTGAATGAGGTGTTGGACTGAATGGCCTCAAAGGTCCCACTCTGCTCTAAATCTGTGATCTTATTGTTTTTAAACTTGCAGTGTTTTTGCAACAAGGAATATCTGAAGAACATCTGTATAGATAAAATTACGCTGGGTTTAGTTAAGTTGCATTCTTACCCACAGGCAGTAGGGGAATCTAAATGACCTTTTCAGATCCCTTTAGGGCTGATGGTTCTGAGAAAATTGACATGGAATATAAATGAGATAACACCACGGATTCTCTTTCTCAGTAGGTGTTAGATTGTCACACAATCTCAGTCTTATGTATGTTTGTTATTGCTTCTCAATCAACATCCTGTCGCCTCCCACTGTCACCCATTCATCACAGTGATTGTCCCATCCAGAGACTTCAAGGTAAAATACGATAATCAATCAAAGCCAAATTGTGCCAGTGGCAAAACAAGCATTTCCCTGTTAGAAGAGCTCCAGCAATAAATAAATAATAAAGTCGTTATTTGACAATATAATGAATATAAATTTACCACAGTAAGAAAATCCTCCCCAAATATATAAACAATTAAAACTCACAAAGAGAAATAAATAGGGGTTCTGTTGTGTTAGGCAAGCAAGCACCTCCTTCGCTTCTATTCTCTAATTCACTGCATCTCCCATGACTCCCAGATGAAAAGCATAGGGGATCCTAATGCTTGGATTAAGCGTGTAGGTCCTAGCAAGTGGCTGGGTTGTAAAGTAAGAGGAATTGGGTATCGAGAGTTGGGAGGAGGAAAAGGTACTAACAGTCTAGAAATGCCTTTTAGACACAGACTCAATTCTGATTTCTATACATGGACGATCTGGTACCTGTACCCCAGGTACAAGGTATGGAGGTAATACACAAGCAAGACTGAAAGAAGAGATTAAAGGTTATACCTAGAGGATATAGTATGCGGAAAGCTTATAATAGTGCTTTCATTTCCTTCTTCTCTGGCCAACCAATCCTGCCTGCACTGAATCCCACACAACATCTGCAAAACCAAAAATCTGCTTATGGAATATCAAATATACCAGGATGTTAGGAGATATGGTTAGCTTATTTTCAGATCAAGAACTTGTCTGTATTCCTACAGTAAATCTTCCACCCTTTCTCTAAGACAATGTCCACCTATTCAGTAACAAATTGCCTTCCAGAATTCCCACCCCCACCCCACCCCACCCTGGGGAAATAAACTGCTCAACATTTCCTGCCTTGGGGCAGGGTCGTTTGGAGAGTATGTATCTCATATATGCACCACGCCTCCATAATCAGTCCAGTTACCTAGATTCCAGGGACCTTTGCCTTGATCACCAGATAGGCTACCCTGGGAGTTAGCCCCTACCGTCGTAATTTCTGGTAAGGCTTTTCTCTGTGGCTCCACTCAGAATCCTTAGGAAGGAAGGAAGAGAGAGAGAGAGAGAGAGAGAGAGAGAGAGAGAGAGAGAGAGAAGCGAGGAAGGAAAGAAAGAGAGGGAAGGAAGGAAGGAGAGAAAGAAAGAAAGAAAAAAGAAAGAAAGGAAGGAAGGAAGGAAGGAAGGAAGAAATAAAGAGGAAGGAAGAGAAAGGAAGAGACAGAAAGGAAGGAAGAAAGAAAAAAGGAAGGAAGAAGAAGAAAGAAAGGCAAGAAAGGAGAAAAATGAAAGAGAAAGAAAAAGGGGAAATGGAAGAAAGAGAAAAGGGGAGAGAGAAGGAAGGAAGAGAGAGAGAGAGATACAAAGAAGGGAAGAATATTAGGGAGCTGGAAAGTCTACAAAGGTAGAAGGGGTAGTAGGTTTCCTGTTGTGATGGCAGTGACTGAAGCAAGTCTTCACAGAGGAATCTTAAACAGAATTGTAAAAGCAGAATGTGCTTTGTTGGAATGGAGAAAAGGCTGAAGTACTTACTTGGAATGGCAAGTAGGTCTGATGTTCTTTCAGACTTGCCCCTCCAAAGACATTTCTACTAAAAGGGGACCTGTCTTTACTGTTGGAATGGTAAGCTCTTGGTTAAACCAATGCCCTAATGGAAGAAGACTCCATCAGAGTTGAAGACTAGTTCAAGGACTTAAGGATTCCTGGGGCTTGAAAACTGGACATGGCCTAGACCCTTTAAACAGAGTCAACCTGAGTTTTGCCATAAGCAAAGACAGCATGGCATGCTGGACAGAATACCTACTTCACAGTAGGAAGGCTTAGGATCAAATTTTGCCTGAGTCACCCACTAACTATGTGACTGGGACTAAGTGTGTGACTGCCGGGACCATCCCTTTCCTCATCTGTAAAACAGGGGTAACAATACCTGTGGGACATTGCCCAGAAAGTCCCTATGAAGCCTAAGTAAGGTAATTGAAGTGTTTTGCAAACTGATGCAGAGTTATTACCACAATTTCTTTGGTGTTCTTGTGGGGTTTTTGTTTGTTTATTTTGACAGTTTCTCTACAGGATCGTGGAAAGACTTGAGGAAGATGAAAAGTAGAAAGCTAGATAAGTGGGATAAAAAAGGGACCTTCCTTCAAGTTCTGGGACATCAAGAGGCTCCGCTGGTGCTCTGTTATTCCCTTGTCAGAATCTCAGACCTCCAATCCAGCCCTTTCTGCCTTGTGAAGACTTTTGCCTCCTACTTCCTCAGTTATGCAGAATCACTCTGTGCCTTCTCTGTCTCCCACATAATCACTGAAATAACAAATGCACAACCAAGAAAAGCGATTCGCTTTTTTCTGCTGAAATCAGCTTCATCTTTTTTTTTTTTTTTTACTGTTCATCTACTTGAAATCCCTAGGAATGGAATTGTTGTTCTTCTTGGAGCCCCACCATATTCATCATCAAGTATTGAGAATTACAGGATGATCAATGATTTGAAAAGACAAGTAGTGTCTCCCTTACAAATGGAATATGTTCCAAACACATTTGTAAGTTTATTATTGGGAACTCAGAATACATTTTCCCATGGAAAAGTCCAATCCAAGTCAACAAATATTGTTAATTACATTGTGCCAGGCATTAGGGAGAAAAATGTGAAATAAAATAAACTGATGCCCTCAGGAACATTTTTTCTTTCATGAAGTGAGGGGAGAGAGATAAGACATACAGAGTGTCCCAATAGTCTTAATGCCATTTTAAGTTTTAATCAATATGAATGCATATGTGCACATATGGATAGATAGCTATATCTCCCTCATCTACATATTTCAATATCTCTCTAAAAAAATACCCCATCACTATATAGATATCCATACAGATCTGCATCTATCTATACATATAGACCCAGATATTCTATATACCTATATAGATGGAGATGATAAAGAGTGAGTGAGTAAGAAGGAGATATAGAGATATATAAAAAGAGATAAGAGATAGAGACTTGTGTATATGACTAAGGACCATGGTCAGGTAGGACAGGATATTTGTCTCTGAATATTGTTTTGTCCCTATGTATTTTCTGTCTCTCATCTTTTTTTGTGTGAGAGATCAAAGAATATTGGGGCTAAAAATATTGGAGATAGGGAGTCCCCTTGGAAGTTTATCAGAAGGGCAACCTGTAAAACAAGGCTGCCTGGGTAGACTTTATCAATGAAATATTGAGTAAAGATCCACAAGGAATTTCCAACACTAAGTCAAATTAAGATTTCAGAGAGAGATTCTTTCCTTGGTAAGCAAAAATTCTGTAAAATAATTATAAAACTGAATCATTCTGCATTTTTCTAAAGATCTTAGCTCCTAGGGCAAGAAATTTCCTTTGGGTGAAGATTCTCCTTTTATAGCCAAGGCCCTGTAAACAGAAAAACCCTCCTTATGCTAGGAAAACCTGCTAAGGTTTCCAACCCCACCATCCCCTAGTTCATTTGCTGGATGTGTGAAATCTTTTTTTTTTTTTTAAAGAGCTATAGAAAAAAAAGCTTCTGGGCTCTAAACTAAAACAGAGATGGCAGAGTTTACTCTTTTTCATATGGAGAAGTTAACAACTCGGTTGAAGCCAGCAGCTAGAAAAATAGGGAAATTCTGCAACCTCCTGCCCAGTGAAATCACGGCCACAGGAGACCAGCTGGAAGCAGGCCCAGGGGAAGTGTTGCAGTGACGGTACCAGAAGGCATAAGTACCATTGCAGTTTCAGAGGCATGAGTTTCTTCTCCTAGTTATGTCCCTTAGACACCTATTTCCTATGGATCTATGGTTTACTGAAGGCAGCAATATTTCATTAATATTCTTCTTACTATACTGTTTGATTAAATATCTTTGCTTTTAACTACTTGTACCCCCTGGCCTGACCACAAAAGCCTATTTAACCTATAACATTGTTTAAATCTAGTAACATAGCTATGAATGAAACAGGAACTTCATGCCACAATGAAGCTACCTTGCTTTCCCTGTTCTTCCAATTTACACTCTCAAAGAATTAGTTAGAAGATTTCAGAGGTCATCTCTCCCACCTTTTACCTGAGAGTAATCCCCTCCCCTGCAAGTCACCCAGTCTCTGAGCAATGCAAAGATTGAGAATTTCTTTTCCCCAAATGTTGGATTGAAATATACCTTCATATTACTTTCAACAATTGGTCTTAGTCATTCCTTCCAGAGCAAAAGAAAAATAATTCCTCTTCTGAGAAACCTTCAGATATGCAAAGACAACTGTTATGCATTACCTCCTAGTTTTCTCCTCTCCAAGTCAAGCATATCCAGTTCCTTCAACCAATCGTTGTATCTCACTTTCAAGACCCCTCATCAAGCTATTCATGCACCTTTTCAAACGGATAACACCTAGAACTGTGTACAATATTCTATCAGAAAAAAAATAGCAAAGGCATAGTTTTCGAAACTATAGTTCTATTTATTCAGGAGAAATTCACTTTAATTCTTTGATCTCTCTCTCATATTACACAGCTGACTCATATTGAGCTTTAAATCCAGTAAAACTCAAGATATTTTCCCACCTGAACTTTCCAATCCTATCATAGTTGAGTTGTTTTTTGAGCCCTTGTAAAACTTTACATTTATCACTACATTCCATCAAGTTAGCAAAATCCCACTATTCTATCAAGATCTTTTCAAGTGCTTATTCTGTCATCTTCTTTATTAGCCATATTGTCTTTTTTTAACTTTTGAAACAAACCAGCCACTAGCCTCAAAAATAGAAGAAAAAAAGTGTATAGGTAGATGGCAGAGAGTGGGGACAGGAGGAGGGAAGATCTTGGGAACATACTTCTCATTGTCCACAGCTACTGGAAGAGTTCATCCTTACTTCTATAGCAGACCAGCCATCAGGAATTATCTCCCCAACTTTTTGTTCATTTTTATTGGGGCATATTAGAGGCTGGAAGGATTTGAGAAGTCATTTGGTTCCCTGTGTGTGGAAAGAGAAATTCCCAAATACAATATCTTTAGCCAGCATTTTTGTAATAGGGCTTCAAAGACTTATATCATAAAACATACAGATGCCAACACAATATAGGTAGCAAAAAAAAGAAAGAAAGAAAAGGAAAAACACAAGAGCTGAGAAATTAAAAATTAAAATTTTCTAACTGGAAGAGAACAGCAATTAGAAACCACAACCTAATATACCACATTTGACATTATGAAAAAGGGAAGAGGAATACCTTTAAAAATATAGTCTAAAATAATAATAATAAATAATAATTAAAAATAATCACTAATGAGCAGAACTAAGAGAATGGTACTACTGTTATTGCAAACAGTAGTACCATTCAAAGAATAATTGTGAATGAATAAGTTATTCTGAGTATTATAAATACTCAAATCAACTATAAAGGCCTTATGAAGGAAGATACTATCCACTTCCAAAGAAAAAATTGATATATGTATGTATGTATATATGCATGCATGTATAGAATAATTTCTATCTATATGTATATCTATATATCTATAGAAAGACGTATGTATAGAATTTTGCATATATTTGAATCATATGGTGGCCTTCTCTTGTGTAAGGTGGGGAGGGAGGGAAAGAGACAGGAGAGAAGAAGTTCAGATTTAAAATATAAGAAAAAATAAAAAGTAATATTTCAGGAATGATCCTGAAGGAAGGTCATCAGAGAAGGAAAATTAATTACTTTTTTTTCTAAAGTTGTAAATTTTATCTCAGTGGACAGTGACTCCTAAGGTAAGGTATAGAATTGCTTGGTCTTAACCCTGTTCTCAGCTGTGAATTAAGGATTAAATTGGGTAGTGATATAGAGTTCAGATAGAGAGAAGTGGTAGCCACAAAGTGTATCCTCTCTTGGTCAGAAAAGTTCACATGGGGAAATAGCTTGAATTTTTACTGGATTTAAAGCTTAGTTGCAATATAGCATCCAGTTTGGGGCACATTTGGAGAATATGACTAGGGTAATGGAGACACTCAGAATATTTGTGAATATTTAACTTACAGGAGATAAGATGGGGTACATGATAATAGTCTTCAAATATTTGACAGCTTGTCAAGTGGAGGAAGGGAAGAGGGGACAGACATTTATTAGGTACCAACTGTGTGCTGAGCACTGTGTTAAACACTTTACAAATATTTTCTTATATGGAAAAAGGATTTGACTTGTTCAGATTGATATTAAGACTGGAACCAATGATTTAAGTTACAAGAAAGCAGGGATTAATTCAACTCAATATAATAATTTACCAACAGTTATATAGCTGGCCAAGTCCGTCTTAGGTTGTCAAAACAATGAGGAAATAGGGGAGATTTTCTTTTTTTAATTAATGTATTTGTTTTCATTTTTCTACAATCACTTCCATAAGTCTTAGATTTTCTTCCCTTCCCTCCTAAATCCCTCCCCAAGACAGCACGTAATCTTACATGGTTTCTATACATACATTTTTATTAGACATTTCACATTAGTCATGTTGCATAGAGGAATTAAAATGAACGAGGGAAACCATAAGAAAAAAACAAACCAAACCAAAACATAACATAAAGTATTCTGCTTCATTCTTCAATCCAGTTCCATAGTTCTTTCTTTGGATGTAGATGGCCTTTTGCCTCAAGAGTCCTTTGGGAATGTTTTAGGTCCTTGCATTGCTGTGAAGGGCTAAGTCTACCGGAAAAATTCCTCACACACTGTGATTGTTACTGTGTACAGTGTTCTCCTGGTTCTGCTTATCTCACTCAGTATCAGTTCATATAAGTCCTTCCAGGTCTCTCTGAAGTGTTCCTGTTCATCATTTCTTATAACACAATAGAATTCCTTTACATTCATACACCACAATTTGTTCAACCATTCCCCAACTGATGGGCTTCCAATAAGGGAGATTTTCAAGTAAGGTCAAAGAATGATCAGATTATTGTTTTAGGAACCTTAGCAGGAAGCATGATATAGTGGTTAGAGGGCCGGGGAAGCTGTGTCTACTCACAGATTATTGCTGAAGAAGACCATGCCATTAGAGAAATGATGACATGACTTGCACTTGACTTCATTTTGAGTGAGGGAGGGCTATGCAAGTTCATCAGCCTCACTTCTCCTCCGGAGCCATGTGAATTCAGTGACCAGATATTCATTAGGATGTCTGGAGATGACCTAGGATGCAATGGAAGACCTTGGAAGGTCCGGGCTGACTAGATTCCTCTCCTCTCCTCTCCTCTCCTCTCCTCTCCTCTCCTCTCCTTTCCTCTTCTCTTCTCTGCTCCCCTGTCCTCCTGCCTCCCCTCTTCTCCTCTCCTACCTTAAACCTATTGCACTCTGAAGCTCTTTAGTAACTGTTGCTGTTTCTCTCCCAATCTGATGTCTTTTTTTTCTATGCCTCATTGAAGGGGCCATTACCTGACTACTTCTTAAACAGGCCTGTTCACTGAATGGGCATTGCCTCACTTTAAATGAGTTCCTGCTTAGACCTTGGCCTAAAGGGGCCAAGGTTCCCATTGAATCCTGGCTCATCTCTAGTCATCCTGATGAATATCTGGTCACTGGATTCAGATGGCTCAGGAGGAGAAGTGAGATTGGTGACCTTGCACAGCCCTCCCACACTCAAAACAAAGTCAAGTGCAAGTCATGTCATCATTTCTCTGATGGCGTGGTCTTCTTCTGCAACAAAGGATGAACACAACAGCAATCTAAAAGAGAAATATTCAAATGGCATCATATCCTTAAGTTGACTTCTTTTTATTTATTTGTTTTTAGGGGGAAGAGGTGAAGAGAGTTGGGATCATTTCCCCATAGCTTTCTTTCTTCCAGTCAACAGCAAACATACCTTCATTGGGCCTCATAGGATATAATATCACTACTGTTCAAAGCTATAAAGTTAGAAAGTAGCAATCTACCCAACAAACTACTCCAATGGAAAATGTAATTTGATGATGATGTCCCATTACTATTCATCACCCATTCCATTTTTCCAGTTAAATTTGCCTCATGGATGCTCCATTTGACATTCCATCTCTTGTTTCCATGTTTCTCTCAGACCTCACTCCCCACCTGTGACTCCTGGAATCCTTAAGTCCCTTTAAGGGTGAGTTTAAGTGATACTTTACACTAGGGGTTTTTCATGATCCCAGCAGTTATTAGTGCTGGCCCCCCTCCCAATTACTTTGTATTTATTTACATTGACCCATCTGTGTTCAAGTACTTCTCCTCTAATAAAAAGTAAGTTCCTCTAGGGCAGGACCTGTTTGATTTTTTTTTTTATCTTTGTAGCCCTAGTACTTGGCACAATGCCTAGCACAGAGGTACTTAGTGTTTATTGAATTGAATTGATGCGGTATATTTAATAAAATAGACCCAACTTTGTGCTATGTGGCAGTCAGTTTCATGCAGCACTAGAAAGAGGAGTACAGTAGAAAACAATATACTAACAGGCACCAGGAGACCTTGATTCTAACTCCAGCTCTGGTGCTAACTAGCTGTGCGACCATGGACAAACTACTTCATCTTGCTGGACCTGTTTTTTCATCTGTAAAAAGAAGGCATCCCTGAGGTCCCGTCCAGATCTAAAAATGTTATGACTCTATAATTGTGCAGAAAAGCAGTAGTCTGGTCAAGAAACTGACTTGTGCTAAACTATGTAGTGGAGATGTGAATGGAAACAGTGGTTTGAGGTTATTAACTCACGATCTTTGCTTCACAGAAAAGCAACAGCCATTTCTTATCGAAAAGCAAATTGAGATTGAGATGGAATTTGGATTAAAGGCCAAAGGAGGTGACTCGGGATTTGAACTTAATTCTTATAAGACTTTTTGATGAAGATTGGTCCTATATTCTCGGACATGCCATTATCCAGATGATATTCAGAAAATGTGCTTTGAGCCAGCTATGACCCATGACTGTTGTTTGCTAGAATTTTGTGGTCTAATTTTTAAGGGCAGCAAAGTGGAACAATGGACAAAGCTCTGGACCTAGAGTTCAAATCTGACCTCAGATACTTAGTGGCTAAGGATCCTGCGCAAGTTACATAACCCTGTTGACCTCAGTTTCTTCATCTATAAAATGAACTAGAGAAAGAAATGGCAAATCACTCTCATATCTTTGCCAAGAAGACCCCCAATGGGGTCATCAAGAGTTAGAAATGATTGAACAACAACGAAATTTAAGGCACTTATTTACTTGTACAGTTTCTATTAGCTAGGGGATTTTTCACTTTACACTGATAGAGAGTTTTGAGTGTCTGTTAAATATCTGTTAGGTTCCTGCTCCATGACAGATTACATGAGGCTCATTCAGGATGAAAGGGGGACAGTGTTGGGCTCTGAGTCTTTTCCTCACTTCTTCCTATATTTCTCTGGAGCAAAATGCCTAATAGTGGCCAGAATCCAGAATCTGGCTTAGTTAATGAAAGCTCTCATCCTGTGTCTTTTAATCAAAGGTTCTCAGAACCCTAAGGAGCAATGGATTAAGGGGATTAACATGTAAGATTTTATTCCAAGTGATTGCCAAATGCCAATCTACAATGTCAGCACACTTTACCACACAGTAAATCATGGTTTCTTGGTATTTGGTACTTGACAATCTGCAAATAATCTTCCTCTGCCCATGGGGCATGGAAGAGTTAAGGATATATTGCAAAATTCTGGAAAGTAACTAAGAGATCTGAACCCTTAATTCCTATCACTAATCTCCAAAAGCACTATAGCAAGATACTTTGAGATGTTTGTATTCCACAAATAGCAATCCAGTAAAGCCTGAACAGGCACTAGAAAAAGGGTCATCCAAGCTTCTAACTGTGGATGAAATGAGGAGCTTATGATCATTTACATGAAAAGTCTCAGAACTCTTTGTCATAGGGTGGTCTAGTGAAAAGAGCGATGAATAGAGAGATCTTCTGGAAAGAATCACAGAGTCAATACTCATATCTCATTCCCAGCCCTCCTCTCCAACAGGACATGTAATCTGGATCAAGTCACAACCTCCCCGGGCCTCAGTTTCTTTATTTGTAAATTGGAAATAATTTTATTCTGCCTCTCTCACAAAATTCAAAATAAAATGAGATCATGGTGATTAAACCCTTTATAATTTTGAAACTATAAAATCAATCCACGAGAAGTTTATTGCTACATATTTTGAATCATCTCATTTTCTGCTGTGTACATGACATGCTTTTTTCTTTTCTTATTTTGTATTTAAGTTTCAGTATTTAAATTTATAATATGTTTCTTTTTCTTTTCTCTATTGTATATTCAAGTTTTAGTATTTAAGTCTAAAATTAAAAGAAATTTAAAAATCCAATCCATGAATCCTTATTGAGCATTTCCTATATACTAGTCACTCGGCTAATGGCTAGAAATAGAAAAAAAAAAGTGAAAACAATCTCTACTCCCCCCACCTCCAAAAAAAGCTTACATTCTACTTCAGAAAATTATATATATAGACACATACATATATATGCATGTATGTATGTGTACATATCTGTGTGTGTGTGTGTAAAACACTTCAAACTGTTGCTATTATCTTTTTCCCCTTTAAAATTAACAAATTTGGGGGGGGGACAAAATTTGGAAATACTGTGAACTGAAAAGTAAAGAAAGAATTCAGTGCTTATTCTCCTAACCATTTATAATCCCAGTGGCACTCTATAAGAACTAAGAGTGGCAAATAAGAAACAAATAGGTGTAATGCACTTAACAAAATCAATAAGTTCCTAAAAAGCTATATGTAAATTGATTTTTCTTTTATAAATAAAGAGCTTCCTATCTAAAGGAGCCCTTCAGTGAATTTCTATAAGTGAATCGTTTTGTAATTATCATTCTTCTAAACCTGACTTATAAGTGAGGATCTTCATATTTTAGGCAGCTAGGGTCACTCTTCTACCATATATAATGGAAGCTGATAAGCAGAGTAAGTTTATTCCTAGGCTACAGTTAACCTCAGCATCAGTGTGATTGGTTTATTTGTGCATATTCTATTCAGATTATATGCACTCATGAGATTTGACCAATAAGTTTGTACTTTCAGTGAGAGCATGTTTCATCTTCACTCCTCTCCTCATTGCATCCAATATGCCCTCTCTTGCTAAAGCCATCTGCCCCATATAGTTCTTTGAGGACAGAAACTATTTCATTTTTGTCTTTTAATCTCTCTGGTTTAGCAGTGTGCCTGGTAGATTTCCCCTTTGGAAAAGGGGTGTGTGGTTTTTCCTCATGATCAGAAATAGGAACTGAGTGGACTGCAAAGAAAATGAGCATTCTACCACTGCCAGACTCTCTGCCCTCTTTTTTACCCTTCCCCCAGTCCCATGTTCTGCTGATTCATGAGATTCAGGTGCCCTGTGAAAAAGCAGCAAGTCCCTTGAATTTTTCCACATGGGTCTCTAACCTTTGAAGAGCTTTCATTTTTGTCTTCATTCCCTCCTCTAGGCTCTGCAACATAGTCGTTATATGAACTATTAATGGTGAGATATATATATAAAATGATCTTTCAAATTTTCACAGAAAGATGACATTTCTGAGTCATTATTGGAACGAGGATTGCAAATAGTGGCTGGAAAGGATAATTACCCAAAGTCCTACATTTAGAAAAAACTGGTGCATATGGAGATAACAGTTCAATATTTTGAGATGCGCCAGCTTTCTAAAAATAGGGAAATATGGTGATTATCACTGGAATTAATTCAAGAACATTCAGAATGAGATGACTAATGTTAAGGAATACCATGTCTGCAATACCACTCACAAGGAGCTCAATTTCATACCCCACATACCGTAATCCTTTTGAGGAAACTGGTCCTAGGAGCCCTTGTAAGTGAAAAAAGAAAGGTTAGGAACAAACAATCAACTCAAATGAGCAATAGCACATCATCGTTCTCATCTCTTTAGAGTTAGGCTAACTGCCAAGGAAGCTTCTCAGAGACCTTCTTCCCTATCCCTCTCCCCAAAAGTGACAGAAGGGGCCCTTAGTTATCATCACCTTTAAACAGACTGGCAGGCTGGGGACCAAAGGGATAGGCATGCTACCAATAGCAGACTTAACCAACAAAGCATGGCAAGATGCATTTATTAAACATTGACTATGTTCTAGGCAGGGCAGCTAGGTGGCACAGCAGATAGGGTGCCAGACCTGGAGGCAGGAAGACATCTTCCTGAGTTCAAATCTGGCTGCAGACCCTGGGCAAACCCTATTTGTCTTCATTTTCTCATCTGTAAAATGAGCTAGAGAAGGAAATAGCAAACCACTGTATCTTTACCAAGAAAACCCCTAAAGGAGTCACGGAGAGTCAGACATGACTGAAAATGTCTCAACAACAACAAACGTTCTAGCCACTGTGCAAAGCAAAGGGAATAGAAATATTTGCAAAAACAAAGACAGTTTTTGACCTCAAGGAGTTTACAATCTACCGGCAAAGGACAACATGCAAAAAAAACCGTACAAAAGGGAGATGAAAACGGGCAGAAAGGGAGCAAGAATTTCTTAAGTTTATTATGACTATGTACCAGACCCTGTTTACCCCAGTTTTCTCATCTATAAAAATGATTTAAAGAAGGAAATGACAAACTATTCCCGTATTTTTGCTAAGAAAACCCCAAATAGGGTCACCAAGACTCAGACATGACTGAAGTGGCGAAACAACAAATGAGACACTGTGCTAAGCTTTAGTGATACAGAGGTGGGAAATCAATCTCTGACTTCAGAGAGCAATACAGACAACAAAAGGCAGATTGTCTTAATAAGAGAGTGCAATTGGAAGCAAATAGGAATGAAGCAAAGATGAAACATAATTTCACTGGAGGTAAAAACTTGCTCCTCAAATCTCTTGAGTGAACAGAATAGAACAGAATAGAATGTGCACAAGCAGACACATGCATGTGTGTCAAGATGGGTAGAAAGGAGAGTACCATGCTGAAGTGGGTTCACTTTAAATTCAGGAAGATCTGGACTCATGCCTTTACTGTAACACTTGTGAGCTGTGTGACCATGAGCAAGTTACTTAACTACTCAGAGATCCAGGCATCTTTCTAGGACTTTAAATGGCTGCTTTGCATTTGAGGAGGAAGTATCAACTCCTCTGACTTTTGCACTGTCATTGAGAGTTGTTGCATCTTATGTGACTAACCTAGATATAAACCGCCATGAACTTAGTTCAAGTAAAAGACATAAGGTTTTTCACAGGATTGCTATTTGAAGGTTTATCGGTTGGTAAGACCAATGACTGAGAAGGATTACTTAATTGAATCCGTGCACAAAGTTGTATTTGAGGAAGAATCATAGGACTTAAGAGCTGACAGGTATCTCAGAAAGAGAATAATACAATCATACAATGTCAAAGGAGGAAAAGATTTTATTTTTCTCTAGACTCCAAACTCCTAGCATTATTAGTTGGCAGGACCTACCAAAGGGTCATCTCCATGCCATGATATAGGATAAGATATATGTTTGTATAAAATGTGTATTTATATAATTTATATGTACATGTATTATTATTTTATTTATATTTTCTATGAAATATTTTATATGTTTATGAGCATGTATATGCAATACATATGCTTGTCAGTATGTGTTCATATGTATAAATAGATATGCATATATCTGTATATGATTATGGCTAGAATTATGGTTGATTTGTGTTTCCTAATCATTAGTTGTAAACTTGACTTAAAAACGGGGGAAAAGATTGTCCCATGACCAAAAGTTGTTGTTTTCTAACCCCTTTGAATTAATTATTTAATTTTTACTATTATTCAACATTTCTAGTCTATATAAACCCTTCTATGCCTATTAAATTGATTATACTTGAATTCATTCACATAAAAACACTGAGCACTTTCTATGGGCAAGATGTTCATCAAGATATGTGATTGGGTAAGACAGAGTCCCTGACTCCAAGGCGCTGATGGTTTAATTTGTAGTCAGGCTTTTGGATTCTAGGAAAACAAAATCACAGCTATTCAATTATCATAAGCCTAGCTGCCACTCAGTATTCCCAGTGTACTTAGTCCACATTAAGGAAAATGAATTCTTAGGACAAGACAGAATCTAAAATTGGTAGTACTAGGGCTTGGTCTAAAACTATCCTATCCTAAACATGTGCTACAGAAACTGAAATGAGATGAAGGGTAATTTGGGATTAACTTCCAACAAGAAGATATTACTGAACACCTGTGATGATACAGAAGCCTGTGAACACAACAGGCTCTAAAAAAGCAGATAAATGACACTGGAAGACCCTTTCTGTCCCAACACATCTTCCTTACTAGCATGCCACGGAGAATGATCCCTTTTGGCCTGGTAGAAATTCCCACAACTAAAATCTCTTAAGGGTTAAGAACATTGGCCTCAGAAGGTTCCATCTCTGCAGGGGTCCTCTCCCATTAGCACATTAGCATTAAGAGGGATTGATTTATTAAATCCTTCTACAAAATTCTACTTGAAGAAGAATCACAGAATTTAAGGATTGGCAAGGACCTCAGAAACAGAAGCATGAAATAACAGAATGTCAATATTGGAAGAGACTTTAGCTGCCATCTAGCCTGGCCAGTACTTGAAGAATCATTTCTACAATACACTTAAGGAGTGATCTGCCAGCCTCTACCTGAAAAAAAAAAAACAAGGGGGAATCCATTATTTCCTGAAGCAAGTTGTTTTTTTTTTTTTTTAAAGTATCACTTTGGGGAGCTTTTTCCCCTTTCAGCAAGCCTAAATTCATCTATTTCTAATTCCTACCCCATCAATCCTAACTCTTCCCTTTGGGGTTAAACTGAGGGGAAGAGGGACTAGATTTGTGATCTCATTGATATAGAGAACTTGTTAATGAGCAAATTCTTTCATGTGAGATGGTACATTCTTTGCAATCTATAGTCTTGGAAACGTTCCTGGGGGACTGAGAGATTAAGTCTTCTTGACTCTTGACTCACCGTCCAATCATCTCTCTACTATGCCAAAATGAACAATTCTAACATTTTTTTCCAGTTGCAGTCCTTCAAATGTTTGAAATTTACTACAACATTCCCCTCTTCTTCAAACTTAACTCCTCCCCCATTACTTCAATCGATCTTTGTGCAACATGAATTTGAAGCTATTTTCTTTTGAAGACTCTTCATTTTGTTACTCCATACTAAAATGGAAGCTAGGTGGTGCAGTGAATAAAGCACCAGGCCTGGAGTCAGGAAGACCTGAGTTCAAATCAGAAATTTACTAGTTGTATAACCCTGGGTAAGTCACTTAACCCTGTTTGCCTCAGTTTCCTCATCTGTAAAGTGAACTGTAGAAGGAAAAGGCAAACTTCTCTAGTATCTTTGCCAAGAAAGCCCCAAATAAGGTCACCCACAGTTAAGTGACTCAACAACTTAACAACAACAAGATACTAAAAGGTGGTGGCCAGGACTGAGCACAGCACTCCAGGAATAGTGAGAATAGGGCAAAGTATAGCATGATCAACATTCCTGTATCCCCAGAAGTATATCTGGAAATATATTCCAGGATGATGGTGGCTTTATTCACTGTCATATCATAGTTTACTGTTATTAAGTCCATGAAAACACTGAAATTTTTTTTCAACAAAGTTTCACTTGTGCCTTTCCCATCATGAACTTGTGAAATTGATTTTTTGAACCCAAGCATAAGTCTTTACATTTTTCTCTGAGTCCAATTCATACTTGAAAAAGAATCCTTCCAACATCCTATCTTTTAAGTGGTCATCCAGACTGTGATAGAAACTTGCCAATGAAGAGACTTGGCTATCTACTGAGACAGTCTATTACACTTCAAGATATTCTTAACTCTTGCTATTTCAATGGCTCACCAGGGGTAGAGGTAACACTGGATGTTCAAGACTATGTTAGTGGTTTGATAGATTCTACCACTATATAAAATCTTCAGTTAAACATAAAATCCCAAGGCCATCCTTGAAAAATTTGGAATAGGTTGATCACCAGAGGTTTGGTCACCAAGTAATGAATTATTTCAACCCTGGCCAATTTAAGATAGTTTATTATGAGTCAACCATGGGCAGAGGAATAGGCTAGTTAAGTTGAAAGGTTTATTACTAGAAGGTTGGGCAGGTGCTGATTTTTGGAGGCCATAGTAAATTCTGATTCACAAAAGTATAGAAGGGTTGTAATCTGCATCAATGGAGGGAGTGCCTCTAAAAATTGGAATAAAAAATCAGGGACTATTCTGATACACCCTACCAAGGTATTTTAGGGCCTGCAATTCCCAGGATTACTCTAGCAAAATTGTGAACATATAATATTATACCTTTTTATAAAGTACTTTGCAAAGCTTAACATGCCATATAAATACTGGCATCATCATCACCTGAATTTTTGCTACCATGTGATAAATTATTTCAGCTATAGAAATTCAAGAAGATAGTAGATACACTAAGGTAAAGAGGAATGGAAATCTGCATCAGTTCAGGGAGTGCCTAGACCAATAAAATCATGGATTATAAGATCATAGGCTCAGAACTCAAGAGCTGGAAGAGAACTCATCTAGCCCAGCCCTCTAACTTTTCAGATGGAGAAACCAAGACCCAAAGTGATGAAGGATTTCTCTAAAGTCATACACATGGTAAGCTTCCAAATCCCAAGTGCTGTTTAATAATTTAATTTGTTGGGGTTGGGAGAGTGGAGAAAAGATGCAGAGAAGAGGAAAATTTTAAAGAGAAAGAACTGGGTGGTGAAAACTTGGGGGAAGAGTGTCAGGAAGGCTAGCCAGTCTTGAAAAACTGTACTTGGTCCAGAGGTTCACTTTTAAGTGAAAGACTGACACTACCTTTAAATAAAAGGTACGACACTCTCAAATATCCGCTTAGTAGAAAGAAGCTTTAAGCTTCCTAATCTCTTCTTTTGATACCAGAGGGACTTCAGGCTATTAGATACATGTCACCCCAGTGGGAAGAAGTATGTACAATACACATAAAGAACTAGATAATCAACAAAACCGTAAGTCTCAAGCTCTGATTTTTAGTATTTGCTGATTTTTGAGGTATAAATGGTAACAGTGAAAATTTAACAATCAACTCCCTGGTTCAGAAAAAAGTTGACTTCGGCACACCCCTGTGATACATCCTGGTAAGGGGAATTTGTTATTGAAGTTAGGGTTGCATACTGTCCTACTTTTGGCTAGACTAGTTCTACTTGAATGTCCAATGTTCTTCAGCCTATTCAAGCTTTAAATGGGATGGCAAAGGTCCTCCATGCATTTACTTCTATTTACCGTTCTTTTCTTTTGTGTATTATTGTTATATGGCTGGTTGGTTAGTGGTTACTTGTACAGAATTCTAATTTGTGCTCAAGTATCTTTGCAAACTCATGCATCTGAGTATAAACCATCCAGAATGCATATTGAATCCTTAAGCATTCTGCACATAGTCAATGTAAGGGAATGGAAATATGGCAGCAAGAGAGGGAAGGTAAATGACAGAGAAAAGTGCAATAGTCCCAAAATAGTAACTGTCAACGTGCCACCAAAAATTTTAAAAGCAAGAAACTTACCAGATACAATGAAAGCTGGGAAGATATTTTTTAATCAGGATTGTTAAAAATCCCAAAGTATGGGATTCATATCTTTCAGCCATAAAATTATGTTCTTCTCTAAATCCATCTTCAAATTAAGTTGTAAGAAAGAAGGATGACAGCTTTAGAGCCTTTTGAGCTCTAAAGATCATCTAACCTAACCTCTTCATTTTACGATTAAGAAACTGAGGACAGAGAGGAGAAAGATGTGCTCAAAGTCAGACAGAAAACATGGTAAGAATTCAAACCTGGGTAGTCTGACTTCACAGCCAGTGTTCTTTCCACTATACTTATTTGAACTTGCCAGGTCACCTGAAAATAGAGACCCTAAAAAGGATCCTTCAAGTATATTTAATCTCATACAGTCTTTATCAATGGTAACGATGAGGCTGCTAGGTGGCGCTATAGAGCACTGAAGTCAGAATTAGGAAGACCTGAGTTTGAATGCTACCTCAGAGCCTTATGAGTGATGTGACCCTGAGCAATTTGTTTAATCTTTCTGGGTCTCAGTTTTCTCATGTATCAAATGAAGGAGTTGGACTCAATTCCCTTGAAAGTTCTTTTCACCTCTAACTCTAGGAAACACACATGATCTTGGACATCCTTGAGGTGAACTACTTCACATCCTAAAGAGGGATGCAAACTCTTGACAGTCTGAAAAATAGACTTTCCATAGTCAAAATCAATTCAAGGACCATATGTCTTTGGTTCTTAGATGAACTACTTGATCATACTGAAAAGATGGCAACTCTAGGTCAAGGACACATTTCAAAAACAGGAGGGCAAATAGATACACACAAATACCAAGGGACAAAGACAACATTTGCTACCATCTTTTAATTCAGTATTTCAATGATTCTTGATTTCTTTGGTTACCTCTATAGAGTATGCCACACTGTTCATTGTTTGTGCATTAGTAAATGGTCTTCATGAATTACTATGACCAAGAAATTCAACACTACTTAATTTTCCAGTAATGAACCTCTCAGAACTAAACAGGGCTGATCATCTGCCAATGACAGTGAGACAATTCACTGAAACTTTTCCAGCACAAAAGAATCTACCAGAGAATACCTTATCTATAAAATAAGTGACCTAGAAAACTCCTAAGTTTCTTTTCAGCTCTGTCTACGAGCCCATCATTAAAATTAGGGAATGATTAAACACAGAATCTTGTCTTGGGACAACTCCTAATTACATATTTCTACTGATCATTGGCTAGAAAGAAGCCTAAAGGGGTATCCTTCCAGATGGAAGGAAGCACTTGATGAACAGAAACATTTTTTAAAAAATATTTGGATAAGGAACTAAGGACCTTCATTTGGAATCAAGTAAAACTCTGAAGCATGTAGCATTTTTCAGTGAAAGACAGGTATATTCTTGATTTCATTGTGGGGCTGACAAAAGAGACCTTACATCATTCTCCCTCTCAGTGATGCCCTTTAGCATGAAACATGAAAAGAAGATCTCTGTAATTGTGCCAAATCAGCAAGAAAAAGAATTAACTCTGTAGTTACAATATACTGACTCACACAATATTAGAGCCAAAAGAGACCTTGGAAGGTATCTAGGCTAACCCCTTCCATATAGAAATGAAGAAACTAAGACCCCCAAGTAGTGAAAAAAAATTGATTTTATATGCTCACTCTTTAGTCTTGAGATAGATTACAGAACAAATTCATGAGAAATGAATACATGCTTAGATTCATTACAATTTTCTGAGATTCTTTGTGAAGATATTGGGAAGAATACTGTCTCCTCCCTATTTCTGCTCTTGTTTAAATGTGAACATCTGAATGGTTGTTTGAAACATCAAAAAATACACCTTCTGTTGCATTAAGGAGAGTTGCCTATATTTAATTATTGCAGGAAGTTATTGGGTGTGGCTTACTGATAAAACATTTAGGAAGCATCCAGTTCACCACTAGGAGGAATCTCCTGGAATCAAGGGATAAGGACATTATTTCTAATATGTTCAAACCTTGCAAAAGAGAAACCAGTAAAATAAAGATTGTAAACCACATTCAAACTTCCTGTTCATTGAGGTTGGGGCACGCAACATGGCTCTTTTCACTTTGGCTAAAGCTAAATGGTTTTTTGGTTTTTTTTTTTTTTAACAAAAGGAAACACCCACATCTCTTGTTCCTTGCCTGCTTCTCTCCATTCTAACACACCTTGCAAGATTTTCACTGTCTTCCATGTGCACTGTAATTAAGCTTTATCATATGAGGCCCAAGGCATTTTAATATCTAGAGCAATAAAATGTCAGCTAGTCATTAATTTTTCCTCCTCCTCCTACTCCTTCACTCCATCCCTTCTCCATTCCCCACATCCTTCTCCACCTTTTTTCTTCCCAGGCTCCTGACACAGCAAGACCTAGCAGAGGCTATTTACTGAAATAGTTCATTAATGCTGGTTTCCCACCTATTTACAGTAAACTGCAACTTGGAAATGTATGGTAGCTTTTTTTTCTGCTTCTCATGCGGAAGAGGAAGGAAGTGCAAAGCCCTCCACCCCCTCCCACTCTGCTCTGTTGGATTTCATGGGTGTGGCAGAGTTGAGACCTTAGCTGGATCTTGCTGGGTCTTTTTTTTTTTCCCTTCCAATGGCAGAGATGATGAAAAGATGGCTGGGAAAGGATGGAAGCCATCAGCTTCTGCCCTTGAGGTCTAGGATCAAATCACCACTTATTGAATCACTCATGTAATACAAATGCCACTCAGTGTTCCAGTGAGCCCACACCCTTATTACAGTAGTTCCATCTGTTCTGAGTGATAGTCTACTGAGAGCTAGCTGCATGTACATTGAACACTCCCAAGACGGGTCCGTATGTCCTATGAAGATTTTTTCAGATATATCTGCAAAGTATGTACCTCAATATGGCTATCCAGATATATGATACGACATATATCTCATATGTGTGTATGCTTTTCTCCCATTTCTGCTTGTGATTAAACACATATAGCTATAAAGAAATCCTGATTGAATATGGATGGATATACATGAACATAAGCATGTGTGTGCATATACATAGATACACTCTCCCAAGTCTATGACTGTAGATTCAGGAGTTTTCACATCAGAGAAACCATATATGAGGCAGTCAGTAAGGAAGGATTTGACTAAAAGCAACTGGCTTCATTTTAGGAGGGAGATTCCTTAGTTCTAATTCTCCTTCTTAAAAATCATGCTTAGTTTCCTTTGTCAAAGATTTTTTGTGTGTATGTATATGTATATAGGGTGGGAAACAATCACTTGTACTGGCATTGCTTCCTTTCCAAAATTAAAGCTTCTTTAAGGAGAAGTATTTGACTTCCCAAATAGGGTTCCTCCTTCCTAAATTTTATTTCACTAGAGAGGCAACCTTAGTTCATCTCTCTGACGATGTGCATAACCTGGCCACCTGTGTCCTCTAGATTGCTATATTAAAAGGAAAACAGGATGGGAGCATCCTGACTTAAAGCATGTGCATCTTGAAGCCTAAATTGTTTGAACCACGGACCAGCCCCCTGGAAGTACTGCAGGAAGGGCCACACCCCCACTGCTCTTCTCTGAACACACCGGGCCCCACAAAACCCCCAAATCTGCTACTTTTTTTTTAAAAAAAATAGGATCTGCTCTGCCTCTCTCCTCCCATTGCTCATTCTTCTTGTCTGCCTTCCTCTTCCTCTTCCGTCTTCATCAGCCTCTGCCTCCACCCCTCAATCCCACATAGCTAGCTGAACGTGCTCCTCGCTAGCTGTCTGCACCAAGCCCACTCCCCTCCACCCCACCCTTTTCGGATTTTTACCGAGCGGATTACAAATTGCCAAGTATCCAATACCTGCACAGGAAGAATGCCCAAATCCTTTTTGCACCCCCCCAGCCCGTGGCCATGATGCTACATGGATTTCTTTGCCCAGGGCTTCATGTGTGTGTAAGTGTGTGTGCCCGCACACACAACACACACACACACACACACACACACACACACACACACACACACACACACACACCATCCCCACCACCACCCCGCATATATTTTCTCCTTAACTCTCCTCAAAGATCTACAGTATGCTCCAAATTTGAGATAGCTGGGAACTGGGGAATCCTGTACACCGTCCTTTTCTTTATTTCCTCTGTCAAGTTTCCAAAATGCCTCGGAAGATATAAGTGAGTAATATGAAAAGGAGAGAAAAAAGTGGGGGTGGGGTCGAAGGAGGGAGCCTGGGGGCTGGAAATCTGGTATTTGTCCCTCTTCCGGATGAAAATGAGTCACCTGCTCATTATCTTTAGCCTCGGGTGTCTCTGGCCCTGGAAGCCCCGGAAGGATCCAAAGGGAACCAGTTTTTTTTTTTGTTTTTTTTTAAGAAAAGAAGAAAGAGAAAAGAGAGAGAGAGAGAGGGAAAAAAAAACTAAAACCTGGTTTCCAACAGGTAACACCCGGCTACTCTTTCCCATCCCACCGGAGCTCAAAGCTCCTAGGGGCGTGGTGCACCCTCTCCTCAGACCAGCTGGTGCACAGTTGTCTAACTGCTCTTACTATGAAGGGGATCAGGAAGAGGGCTCCCCCCCACCCCCACCCCTCCCGCTTCACGTCCAATTGCTTTTTCTGTAAATTAATTATTTCCTTCAGTCTATGTAATAAAAATATTTTAGTCACCCACAAACAGATTTTTTTCCTTAATAAAAAACCTTCACACGTTTTTGTTTTTTGGAAGTACACCTGCCCCCCATTCCAAGGCATATGCCTGTAAGAAATAAAGCATCTCTAGCTGCACATCAGAAGGAATTGCATGACAGAATAGGCAGATTTAGCACTGAAAAATCACCCCCACATGCATCCTATCATTCTGTACATAAGATAAAGAATTCTCTATTTCTCAGGCCACCTCTTCTCTCCCCCGACCACGATAACATCATCCTACCTTTCTACAAGCACACCCTCAAAACCAGAGATATAAAACCCTGAACATTTGTCAGTAGCCCAAAGAATCCTTATTTCTCGCCAGCCAAGCACGTTTTCAAGATTTTTCCCGATCAGTGACCACACGCTAAACCCAAACCATAAAGAAAACGTGAATAAAGGCAGGGAAGTATCACTCAGTTAGCAGATGCTAAGGAAATGTAAGCATCATGTCCAGACTAGAAGCAGTTAAAAGATTTTTTCTCCCTTCACATCCAATAGTCTGGGAATTTCTTACCAGTAAGTAGAAAAAAAAATCTTTAGCTCTACCTGTTTTGTTCTTCTCATACAGCACAGCATGATTGTATTGTCCCTTCCCCTCTTCTTCTTCCTTCCTTCCTTTCCTGCTCTCTCTTTCTTATTTCCCCCCTCTCCACCTCTTTTCTGCTTCCCCTCTCTCTCTCACACACACACCAGGGCAGTTAGCAGCAACTGTAAGGTCCTCAGCTATTGCTCATCACATAGGCGCTCTCTCTCTCTCTCTCTCTCTCTCTCTCTCTCTTCCTCCCTCCCTTTCTCTCCCTCTATCCCTCCCTCTCCTCCTCCCTCTCGCTCTCTCCCCTTCCTCTTTTACCCCCTCCCTTTCTCTCTCCTTCCCTTCCCTTCTCTCTCTGCCTCTTTCTTTCTCTCTCCCTCAGTATCTTTCCCAGAATTGTTCACTAGCTCTCAATGACTAGTCACCTCCCCCAGCCCCCACCCCCATTCTAGACAGCCACCCCCTCCCAGTCCCCTGCCAGTCTCATGAATATTTAAACATCTCCAATCTGGACCCAATTACCCACTGACTTTCCCACTACACTGAGAGGATGGGGGTGGGGGGGTGCGAAGAAAGATATTACAGCTTTTTTAGGGCACTGGGTGAGGCATATTTGGGGTAAAGGGGGCTTGAAAGGGTCCTTACATCCTAAAACTCTTGCTTTCCTCCTTTTCTATCAGAGTAGTAAAAGAAAGGAACACCCATCCCTAGACAGGTTTTTTTTTTCAGTGCTAGTGCAGTGAGTGAGGTTATGTCTGCCATTTAGACTTCATACACAGGTAAACTATGCCTAGGCTAAGTTCCCTCAAGAACAGCAACATAGGTAGGGGGTCATCTACCTCTTTTTCCATATACATACACAGTATTTAAAAGAGTTACACAAATACGTAGATTTCACATGCTGAATACAGAATCATATTAACTATATGTATACATATATATATGCTCCATATACTAACTGATGCACATTCTTCATGTTATGCTTTTGTCAAACTTCTGAATACTTAAATTTAAGCAACAATGTACAGTATTTGGGAAATAAATCCAAATCTTTTGTGGCATTAAGTCCTTCCATAATCCTCACACTTCTATGTGACGTGCATGACTTCTACCAATTTACCCTGAAAATCTGAGTACAGTTGAACAGTACAGCAGGAACACATTGATGCTGACCACGGTGCCATGAATCAGTGTGGGGAAATGAAAAAAAAAAGGGAAATACTTTGCCTGCCTAGCCTTGGAGGGACCAGTAAGCCACATCTTATTTATCTGAAGCCTAAGTGATTGTTCTTGATGAATTTCACAATTTGGGAAGGAAAAGAAATATCATTTATTAAAATGGAATATATAATGCATGACATGCATGTGCATCTGTTAGTATACTGCAGCATATGTGTGTATAGTTAATACATTTGTACATTCTTTCTACATATGGGACATTTTTAAGAGAAGAAAAATATTTCTCATAAAACAGATCATTAATTATACCTACAAAAATATTTAGACATTCAGGTAACCTATCTCCAGTGTCCTTTCATGTTTTACATATTTACAGATCTCAAAGAATTTTTCAAATATTCACCCACTAATTGATGATAACATACTAATTTGGTATAAAGATTCTTTCTGGGGTTTCTAGCGAGAGAATATGCAGTAGAAGAGACTTCTTTGACCTAATTAGTAAATTCCTTCCGTTTAGCATCAGGTAGAATAAGATATTTAATCTTGGCTTCAAATATTGCTTACTGTATTTTAACAAACTTTGTGCCACAGCCATCTTAAATTAAATTGTCATAGAGAGACCCACTCCTCAGAGCTAAGGATTTAACTACTGTGCCACCAGGGACTTACAAAAATGACTCACAGTGTAGATATTGATTTTTCATATCTTATATTGAACATCTATTTTTCATATTTTATATTGAAAAATAGAATTTAATTTATAAAATTTAAATTTTTTTTGCACCAAGGAGACTACAGTTGGGCGGTCAAAATTGTCAATCATTTACAATAATACCAGGCATTTAAAAAAATTCTTAATAGAATTTCAAAGCATTTTCACACACGTTATCTTATTTGATCATCTCAATAACCCTCTACCCTCATTTTAGAGACAAGGAAATTAGAGAAGCTTAAAGAGTAAATTGATTTTTGGCAAGTAGCACTCTGTGAATTTAAATGGGCTTGCATGGGTAAAGAAATGAAACCTTTGCTTTTCCCTACCAGACTCATATCTAGGTTTCAGTGATTCAGATTCTGTCCTTGGTCTTATCTGACACTCCTCATAGTAGTGCACATGGAAGGCCGTCAATGATAGGACAGGAGTTGGTTGAACTACTTGGCACTCTAATATTAAAAACAACTCACCTCATAGACAATTATAAATTTATGTAGTCATTTAACAAATTTCTCCAACTTCAACAGAGGGGAGGTGCTATTCCTCCCTTCCAAATCCCTCTCAAGCAGCTGTTTAAGATTCCTATACTGTCTTCATGACTGTCCTTGGTGTTGATAGAATCATAAAATGTAAACATCAGTAAGGACATTGGGGGTCATCTAAATGCATAAAATCTTTTTTATAAAATGGGAAATAGATAAAAGTAAAGACATTGAGTCCAATTATTGATAGTTCTTAGAGAAGTTTCATTGATGTAAACCAAAAGAGCCCACGAACCACCTTTGGTGGCAAATTCCATCTTTTCAAGCACAAAAACTTGGCAACCAAGAGAAACATTAGTTTTAGTTACAGACTCACTAAAAAGACCTTATTGAGAAGGGGGAAAGATTATGAATAGCATTACTCCATGAATCATAGAAAAGTAATAGAGGGGAAAATACCTTTTCAGAAATTTTAGTTGAGACAAACAATGCAGATTATGCCAAGAACATGTATTCCAATAAAGCTGATGGGTTTTGACAATGTTTCAGCAGAGATCTTGCATCATTGATGACAGTGGAATTATTGATTAAGACATTAAAGCACATATCTTGGGTGCTAATATGAAGAAGTAGGAATTGCATTTAAGACATTAGAAGGGACAGGTTCTCACCTAATACAGAAGAAAATAATCCATGTTACAGTTGACACAGTTTAAAAAATTCAGCTAGTGAGTGTCTGAAGCTGTATTTGAACTCAGCTCTTTTTGACTCCAGGCCTATAGTGAACCACCTACCTGCCTCCTGTTTGTTGATTACTTTTCCCCCTCAAAAATTAGCATCTGGCAGTAGAAATCAAAAAAAGAAAAGGTTAAAAGGCAGTGTGGTACAGTAGGATAAACACTGGCTTTGGAGTGAGAGGGCCTGAGTTCAAATGCTGCCTTTGTTACCTACTACCAGTGAGAATATGGACAAGTCATTCAACCTCCCTGAACTTTGGTTTCATCATCTGGAAAGTAAAGGTATTGAACTAAGTGAACTTTTAGTCCTTTTCAGATCTAGATCTATGAATCTATACCTAATGCCAAAAATGACAAAATAAGAGTGGATAAAGCTTGATGACTAACTGGGTGTGGGGTGGGGATTTGGGAGAGAGAAGAGTCATAGATGACTCTGAGGAGGTAAGCCAGCATGATTGGGAAAGTAGTGATGACATAATTGAAAAATGTGGGGAAAACATCATTAGATCATAGATCATTAGGTCATAGATCAAAGCTGGAAGAGATTTCAGAGGTCGTTTAGTCCAACCTCTTTCATAGAGAAGACAATTTTTGTTTGCCTTTCTTTGTAGCCCCAGTGCTCAGTGCAATGCCAGGAGATAGTAGGCTCTTAATGCTAGTTGACTGACTGAATACAAATGAGGAAACTGAGTCCCATAAAGGTTAAGTTACTTGCCCAAGATGACATGGGTAGCAAGCAATAGGCCTAGATTTCAATAACAAGTTCTCAGAATCCATATCCAGAACTTTACATTCAGTTGTGGTATTGCACTGATGTCTTCAGTCATATCATAAGGTATAGGCATATAAAGACATATACATACTGAGAAGTATATTTGGAAATAGGGGACTAGTGCTCATAATAGAAGACAGGATTGGAGATATAAATTGGGAAATGTTCCATATTCAGATGATAACTAGAGCTGTCAGAGTAAATAAATTCCCCAGGGAAGAGGAAGTCGACAAAGAAAAGCAGAAGCCTGCACCACCTGGAAGAGTGTTTAGGATTGTGGAGGGGGGTGAGAAAAAGGAGCAAGAATATCCAAAGAAGGAGTGGTTAAAGAAAGAGGAGTGTCCTTACAAACACCAGTAGGCACTAACAGCTATATATTTGTTGTGGTGATGGAGGTGGTGGTTGTGACTGTGGTGGTGGTTGTTTTTTGGGGAGATGGAAGCATGGGAAGAAGCAAGGAAGAGACCTGGAAGTACCTCTAAGACTTCATGAAGCATAGTGTCAAAGGGAACTAAAATCTAGAAAGTCTGTCCTCTTATCCTTTTTCGTAACAACGAAAACATATTAATTTCCTAGGAATAACAGCAGCATAAATTTAGAGGTGCAAGCTTTCTAGTCCAAATTTCTCATTTATAGATGAGGAAACTGAGACCCAGGGAGGCTGAGTGACTCGCCCCAAGGTCACACAGCATCAGAGCCACAATTTAAATCCAGGTCCTCTGACCCAAGAGTTACTGCTTTTTTTCCAATACACCATGCTGCCTTAAATATACTAAATGATTAGCTGATTTGTGAATGGACCATTTGTTGGCCCAAATTACCTTAAGTACTACAGTTTTTGGTCTCAAACTGTGTCTAGATATATTGATAAGTGTTTTGACTTGTTTTTGCCTCTATACATTTAAAGAGGAAGGGAACTAATTCATTGCTTGGCATACCCCACTTATATCCCCATCTCTAGCCAGGACCAGCAGAGATAGGATAAAAAGCATCATGCATAAAAGAAGCCTCTCATGTTGAGGCTTGAAAAAGTAACCTTGTCTTTCTTTCTCAGTTGTAAATTGGAGGAAATTGCTATGTGGGTATTTAAATACTTCCACTGCCAAATACATAGACTTATGATTTTATAAGGATCCGCAGCTAGAAATATTATGAGCATTACATATCTTTCCTCTGATAGAAAAGGAATGTTTTGCCCTGTACATTCTCAGGCTAGAGTTTTCAAGTACCCTGGACAGCAATTTTCCAAATCTAATGCCATCACAGTGGATATTAAGAAAAATATAGACATTGTCAGACTCCAAGTTTTAAACTAAAATCTTGTATAGCTGCAAGCACACTTCAGAAAAACTTGCCAGGCTTAGAATTCATAGACAACTTGGGGTCTTCTGAATTGTCACACCCTCTCTACTATGATGTGGTGCCTTTTGTTTTCTGTTGACCTCTCTCCAATGGGGTAGCAGCTATAATAAACCTAATAGGAATAGAGATCTCAGCACTATACCACAGAAACGGAATAGGGGAATGGAAATGAGATGCTATAGATTGAGTATTGGGTTGAAGTCAGAGAACTTAACATTTGAATCCTAAGTCTTGTTAAGTGTGTGACTTTGCCTCTTTACTTATCAGCCTCTCTGGGCTTCAATTCTTCAATTGTAAAATGATTATCCTTCTCTCAGAAAGTACTTCCTATATGTTTACTTTTCTATGTTTGTGCTTTTACCTCCAATAGAATGTAAGCTCCTTGAAGTCCAGAATTATTTTGTTTTTGTTTCTCTAACAGTTACCATAATGGCTAACATGTAGTATGCATTTAATGAATATTTTTAAATGCCTGAATAAGAGAGTGTATGAGTAAGATAGACTCTAAGTTCGCTTCTTGCTCTAAATCTATAATCCTAAATAATTCAATAGTATTTGAAGGATTTATTAAATGAGATGAAGGGGAGCTGAGAAATCATCTAAGAAGTCAGGATTTGCATTGAAGTCCTAAAATTCTAAACCTACTGATCTTTCTTTTGTTATTAACATTTTTATTATAAAGTCAACAAACATCAATAAATATCTCAAAAGAAATAAATGGTTACATAAGAAACTATATTTTCTATTACAGTCCTAAAAACTATCTATATATGTCTATGCTATAAAGTAGAACAAAGTAGTAACAAAATTGCTCCAATTATATTACTTACTGCACTTTTTTCGTCATTCGTTATTAAAAATGATGATCAATATTTATTGGTACCTTTCCATATCTATCGTTATTCACTAATCTATCTCTAATCACCCACCTTGAGCAGAAGACCTACCATATAATGAATATGTCGAGTCAAGTAAAAGCTTTTAACAGTTAACATTGGCCATGTCTGAGAATGCATGTCTGATTGATACGGTAGCCTATCTCCTCTCAGCTAAAAGGTGGGAAATATATTTCATGATTAGTTATTTGAAATCATGATTGGTTACAGCTTTTATCAGAGTTTCTAAGGTTTTATAAAGTTATTTTCCCCCATTTTATTATTGTGGTCACTGTATAAATTATCCTCCTGGTTCTACTAATTTCACTACATATCAGTTCATAAAAGTGTTCCATCATTCTCTGAATGAACCATATTCATAACTTCTTATTGTACCATAAAATTCTATCCCATTCGTATGCCAGAGTTTACTCTTCCATTACTCAATTGATGGACACCTGTTTGTTTTCAGTTTTTTGTTATAGCAAAAGGTGCTGCTATAATTATTTTTGTACATAAACCTTCTTTTTCTTCAGCTTTGACCTCCTTGGGATATATACCTAGCAGAATTATTGCTGGGCACATTCTAAACTGTTTTCCAAAGTGATGGAACCAATTTTGATCTTCACTAACACTGCATTTGAGTAACTGTCTTCCTCACCACTACTTTACAATGATCATTTTCCTCCTTTGTTAACTTTGCCAACCTGTTGGGGAAAGAGTTGATCCACCAAGTTGTTTCAATTTTCATTTCTCTTGTAACAGCAAGTATTTTGTATCATGTCTTCATGTGATTGTCAGAAGCTTTTATTTTTTTCATCTGAGAACTGCCTATTCATAAACTTTGGCCTCATCTATTTGGAAATATATGTTACTTTATACAGTTATAGTCACTTTTAATGTTGGTTTGCTAAATATATTTTTATCAGAGAATTTTGCTATGAAGATTTTTTTCTAAATGGTTTTATTATCTAATGATATTTGTACTACATCATACATCAGAATGAAGAACAGATTTAGAAGTGGCATATCTTAGGTTTTCAACAGATTTTTTAAACACTTAAAACCAGGAACTGGCCATTCAAGGATCAGATTACTTTGTTGTTGGTTACACTTGAGATTTTATGACCACAAACCACTACTATATTGTCTTAAAAGTACAAAATTGCTAGAGGAAGAATAACAGAGTATTAAAAACATGGGTCTTGGAGTCAAAATAGCCTGGGTTTAAATCCTGACTTTGCCCCTTATTAGTTGGGTGACATTAAGTAAATCACTTAATCTCAGGTTCAATTTGAAGAAAAAGAAAGAAAACAAGGCTTACCTCCTTACTTCTGCCTCTTAGGATTATCTTGGGACACAAATAAGATGATGACAGAGAACAAATGTATCAATCCATCCAAAGAGTAAATTTGTGATCTCATAAAAATGGGCAATCCAGCAGTATGTATTGAAACCTGTCCATATTTCCTCTTCCTATATGACCGATCCATGTCTTCTGGCCCAGACTTTACTTAAGCCAGTCTGGTGGCTTAGAACTGAAATGAAATGAGATACTCATAGACTATTTAACAATTTTAAAAGAGAAACTTACTTAACTATACTGGGAAAGAATGTTCAGCAAGGATACAACATTAATTCAACTGGCTGTAATTCTCCTGCTTCCATATTTGCCATGGTGTCATGCCAAGTGAAGAGAATGTTTCAAAACTGAGTACCTCCTGACTCATCCTGCACTGGATTTTGACAGGCAATCAGGAAGCTATGTTAATAGTGTGAGTCTTAGTTCCCTAGACCAATTAAGCCTTGAGGAATCTTGTTGTCTTTTATAGAAAAAGCCTATTTTGTCTGCATATAGTAAAATGACAGCTTTAGAGTTGCAAGGGAAATTAGATGTGGTTCCTACCACACCACATCCTCTTAAACATCCTACAGAAGTACCACTCAACATTCTGAGGTATACTAGGGGTTGATGAACTTCTGACCTGTGTTCTAGAAAGGATCTTTTGATATTGTATTGATACAGAGAATGTATGAATGAAATATCATCTATTTTTCAGTACCTCTACATGATCAACTCATTTTCTTTTCTGTTGTAATTCTCTTTAATGATGTTCTTCACCTCTTCTGTTCAATTCATTAGCAATATTTTGTAACCTGTTCACACTATGCCTCCCTCCTTGTCTTTTGGGTGATATGCAATTTTATCTCTGGAAACAGTAACATTCCATGATGCAAAGCCATATAGAATCACGAGAAAAACCACTGGTGCTTAAAATATCAACCCTTCTTTCTACAAAAGCTTAGAGTCATTAAAAACACTGCCTGATTTCCAAAAGCTATCCATCCCACTCTCTCCTCCTAGTAAAATCTAGCCTAATTCATTGTCTATCCAGTGTCTAGCTAAGATATGCATACTTATTGATCAGTTCTATATGCTGTCACCAATTTCAGGGCTACTTCCAGGTATTTTTTTTTCTTGAGTGGATAATAAAGCCAAACTTTTAAAAAGTAATTATGGATATCATTTAAGAAGCTCTGAAGTGTTCTGTGATTCGATGTTATTAGCACAATATCATCTGCAAACCCAATTGAAAAAAAATATGTAAAAGTAGTATAAATTATTGCTATTTTCCCCTAAACCAACACAATAATTTGGTCAGTCCAATGATGAAATCTTCTAAGTTATCTTCTAACTCCTTTTGTCCAGAGGCAGGAGCTAGAGTGCCTGAAGCCGTACTTACAATCCCTTATTAATCCTTCCTATACCATAACTTCCCCCCTCCATCCAGGGTTCCTAGCACTAATGTCAGGAAATTTTTCCCCATATGTTGCCTTTCTATGGACTTTCTCATCAAAATATAAGCTCCTAAAAAGTAAGAAGGACTGCATATATTTTGTATGTTCAATCCTACCATGAAGTGCCCATTATAAGTTAGTTGAACTATCAGGCAGGTATAAAATAAATTAAATAATTAATCTTGTTAACAATACAATGGACAAACACAATGACATGCATTCAAAATTATGGAACCCTTGACAAAATTTTCTCAGGGTCCCTTCTCTCCTCTCCTCTCTTCTCAGATGCCATTTCAGTTGAGACTTCAATGCCTATTCTAATTCCCCACTCAAAAGAAATCTAATGTAGTAGAAAAGATACCTAATTAGTAGTCAGAAAAACTTGTGTTCTAAACCTGGACTTTGAGGCATTTTACTTGGGTTTTGACAGAGAGCCCATGTACTTCTCTGTTTAAAAAATATATATATAATAATAGTGCCTTAACAATTTCACAGATTTTTGTGTGCATCAAGAGAGATCATAGAAGTTAAGATGCTTTACAAACTAAAAATATTATGTAGATGATATTAAAACTAATTCCTAACAAGGATCTATTTCGGGGGGTGTCTACACAATGTCAAAATACCCATATAAAAGGTGAAAAATTTAGTCAAACTTATTATTTGCACTCAGTGAAGCAAAAATAAATAGTGGTTGGACTGAATTCCAGCAGATATTTTACTTCACTACCCATGCAATCTAGTCAAAGCAATCCTAAGAGTTTACAGGTTTAGATACAGCAATGAACTGGAAGTAGATGAGTCTTGAATATTAGGGCAACCACTTTATTGCTTTCCACTTGACTATAGGAAGTAAGGAGGTCAATGTTTTCTCCCAAAGCCTTTACCTTTTCCTAAATTTCCTATTACTGCTCAGGGTTCACCCAGAATTGAAACCTAGGTGTCATCTTCAACTCCTCATTCTGTCTCATTCCCCATAACTAATCGATTGCCAATTCTTATTGATTATACCTCATGCCATTTCTCTCATGTTCTCCCTTCTCTCTGATGCATTGTTACCATTGTTAACAATACTAGGGTATTACCTCATGCCTGGACTGTTGCAGTGATTACTGGTTGATCTCCTGGTCCATCTTTCACCAAGCTGTCAAATTAATGTTCCTAAACCACAGGAAGATCTGGCCACATCACCTCTCTATTTGATAAACTCCAGTGGCTTCCTATTGCCTCCAGGATCAAATATGAAATCCTATATTTGGCTTTCAAACCTCTCACAACCTGGCTTCTGCCTCATTTTCCAGGATTCTTAAATCTTATAAGTACTATTCAACCCAGTGCCATTGGTTCCTTTGCCATTCCTCATGTAAGACACGCCATCACCTGATGGGGCATTTTTACTGGATGCTCCCAACTCTGTTTGGGTTTTTCTCTCTCATCTCCATCTCCCAGCTTCTTTCACTTCTTTCAAGTCCCACTAAAACTCCACCTCCTGTAAGAAGCTTTTCCCAATCCCGTATAATGATAGTTTTCCTACTGTGATTATCTCTTACATTTCCTGGATATGTCTTGTTTATACATAGTTGTTTGTGTGTTGTCTTCCCATTAGACTGTTAGCTCCTTGGAAATGATGATTGTTTTTTACCTTTTTATTATTTTGTATCTCCAGTGCTGAGCACGGTGCCTGACACCCAGTAGGTGCTTAATAAATTCTTACTGGTTTGACATGAAATTCAATCTAGTTCTAGGTGGAATTTATGTCACTTTAATTTTCTAGGGTAAATATTGCCTAGGACACCTCCCCTTGAAGTAAGCTGACTTATTCAAGGCTGGGTAGTAACCATCTGTCTCTTATTTTACCCCAAAACTTCCATAATGAATGGTTCTGCAGAACATCTTTTTAATTTTCTCCCATAGCATCAATGAGTCTTCATCCACACAATACCAAAGGAAAAAAATAGAGAAAAGAAAAAAAGGAAAGTATTTTGCAAGTGAAAAAAATCATCATCAACCATACATTTTTACCCTTTGTAGTTTCATGGACCCCTTTGGCATTCTGATGCCCTTTTTAGAATAACATTTTTTAAAATATATAAATAAAATACACAGAACAACAAAGAAAACATTTATATTGAAATGCTATTATTGAATGTTTTTATGAACAAGTTCACACATCCAAGGTTAAAAACCCTTGATCTACAAGTTTTCCATATAGACTATCAAACACGTAGTTGTTTCCAAAATAGTTAAAAGCATGAACAACAAACACACACATACACACACACACACATTCAATTCAGAAGGGGAAAAATGGCAGTAGTTGCTAGGGCTTCTTGGCACTATGCAGGAAAAATAATATAAATGACTGAAATTTTCACTTTTCATTTGGACTCCACAGGTGTCCTTGTTTGATTCCTCTTTGTGATGTGGAAGTGGCCCTAGGTTCTTAATGGCTTTGCCAACAAAGTGCAGACTCTGGCAACTTCTACCAGACTGGAAAGTTTTGAATATTATCCCAGTGACAGACTGCTGTGTCTGCCATCTGAGGAGTACCTGTCCAGCTAATTGAAGAGAGTCTCAACACCAATAGATGAGATTCTCAATGATGAATTCTTTGGCCACTCATCCAAAAGCTTCAAGATTAGACAATAGTGCAGCATCTGCTTGGCTCAATCATCTTATAAATACCCTTAGCATCATGTACGTATAGTTACAACATGTGTTTTCACCATGTCCTTAGCTGGAGACTCAGTGTCTAAATGATACCATACATTGATATGGAAACACATTAATCACAGTCAGCTTGACTGATTTTTTTTCCCATTGATTTGTCTGAATGAATTAGGCTTTATCGATACTGTAATACCCAAGATCTCCTCAAATATAGTTCCCCTGAATGTGATCCCAAGGTCTAAGTAGTCTATGACTCAGAATCTGCTTAAAGACCCTACCAATATATTCATTTTTCTATGCCAACCAGAAAGGATTAAAAGTAAAATGTTCAAAGTTGACAGTTATTTGATTAAACAACTTTGCAGATTGAATTCTGAGAAAATTTTCTCCATATCCAAAAAGCTACAATCTCACATGGGCTGCTATATTGTTAAAAGAGGAGTCCACACGCACTTACACATACATGCACATACATACACATGCACAGAGAAAACATGTGACCAAGAAAAGTACTTGAAGAAGAACATGCAGGAAACAAATGTGATGAGGCACACATGAAGAGACATGGCAAACAAAACTCATATTTCTATGTATGTGCCTAGGGAACATATATTCCTTTCATTCTGTGCGTGTGTTCATCCTTCGTTGCCAAAGAAGACCATGCCATCAGAGAAATAATGACATGATTTGCACTTGACTTTGTTTTGAGTGAGGGAGGGCTGTGTAGGTCACCTGCCTCACTTCTCCTCCAGAGCCATCTGAATCCAGTGACCATATATTCATCAGGATGACTGGAGATGACCTAGGATGAGGCAATTGGGGTTAAATGACTTGCCCAAATTCACACAGCTAGTGAGTGTCAAGCATCTGAGGTGAGTTTTGAACTCAGGTCCTCCTGACTCCTGCACTGGTGCTCTATGTACTGTACCACCTAGCTGCCCCTCCTTTCTTTCTAGCCCCTTCATAAACAACAGATGCAACACTCATCATGTTGTTTTGTGCTGGGTATTTAGTCTCCATGTGTGTTGGTTCCTACTGCTGGCCTCTGTCTGCTATCCTCACTAAACTGCATTAGGATTTCATCTGTTGATCTTCAGATGATATGCTACTCATTGTTACTGTCTGTAGAAGTGATCGGAAAGCCTCTTTCTTTTTCCCCAAGGAAGGATAAAGCTAATTTAGACTGCATTGCCTAGAGACATGATAGCTGTTACTAGTCAGACAGTCAAGAAAGGCTAGCAGAAGCCCTCAAGCCAAGATTTAGTCTGTTCTTTTGAGTCTTCATTTTCTGCTACTACTCAGTAGTTTCTGGCTCTTTAAATATCTGTCTTAGAATTAGAAAAATCTTTTAACTCCTATGACATCCTGGATTATTGGTCAACATCACTTTTTAGCATTTTTTTTGACTCTATTCAACAAAAACTACCAAGAACTTATTCACGATGAGGTTGCCTCCCTTCAGGCCCCCATAATATGCCTGGTTGGCATACAAATAAGCTTCGAAGAAAGAATCAAAGGGCTATATGAAGATGGCAAGACTACTGAGCTATGCCTTAGATCCTTTGTCTGAAATTCTTGTCTTTATTTTAGATAAAGGTTACAACAAAATCACTAATGTCCCTATAGTACCATGCAGATACAACTTGAGTGGCATTTGGTTTCTTCATATGTGATCATGGCTGATGAAGTGCTAGACTTGGAGCACTGTAATGAGTACCTCCTATCTCAAATCTAATGTTTAGTAGATCCATTTGACTGGAGTCAACCACCAAAATTAGTAAAGCAAAGAAATAAGGTATCAGGATCACTTCTTTCTGTCTAAGAAAAACTTACTTGGACAGGACAAAATCAGGCAAACAAGCAAACCCATCCCTTTCTATTTACCTTCTAACTCATCATTAAGGAGCTTTAATTCAGCTCCTTCTCATTCCTCTAACCTCCAGATAATGAGCAAAAGAATGAATTTTTTTCATGAACCAGAGTTCATGAAATGAGCACATGTCATTCACTTTTGTTCAAGTTCTATCATAATACCCATATCCATTCATTGTGACCATTTGTAATATTCATTTTCAGCCAGTTTCTTTCATATCTAAAAAGTGACAAATTTATGGAGCTGCTTGAGCGGGGTTTCAAGAATGGCTAGAAACTCACAGAACCATAGCTACTATTATTCATGTCTAAGGAATGCTTCACAAACCCCCCAAATATGTGTGTATATATGTATGTATTCATCTGAATTGTGTTGTCACTTCCATCCAGGCTTCTACATGATGCAGTGACCTAAAGATAGGAAGATCCAAGTTGAAATCTTGCTTAAGATACGACTTCAGGTTTGTGACAGTGAGCAAGTTACTTAACATCTGTCTGCCCCATCTGTGAAATGGGGATAGGAATAGCACCTATTTCTCAGGGTTGTTGTGAGGATAAAATAAGGTAGAGTTTGTTGAGTGCTTCATAAACTGTAAAAAAAACCCATATAAATAATAAATATTATTTTTATTCTTATTATCTATTATGTCTATGACCTTTATTAATTTTCTTACATCATTCCAACCTGAACTTTCTTCTAGAATATATGTAGTTTAGAGATGATATAAAAGAAAGGTAGCCCCTAGTGCCAATGTCAGAGAGAAGGTTTCCCATTTAACATTCACTTGACTAAGCTTCCACTCTTACTATCTGGGGAACCAAAGGAGATTTCTCTTCCAAAGACTCCATTTTTGGGATTCCTGGCCTTTTCATTCTCTTTCCCTTAGAGGGGGCCACTGCACTCAGCCATCTTAAAGTACAAAACTATCTTATTCAAGTGAAAAGGAACCTTAAAGTACAAAATGTGTGCTGTACAGTGGCAAACTAAAGTATAATGTTACATTTGCACTCTCCCTTTTTCTACCCTCAAGCAGGGCACTTTCTCTAGTAAACTGATTCTTCACTCTATTTCCTTGCTGTTGTTTCCTATTTCTGCTCCCAAGCAGAGATATAACAAAGATTTTTTTGCACCTGGGGCAAGAATCAGAAAAAGTGCTATTAGTTTGATGACTGGGAAACAGAGACCTTGGTTTACAAAAGCCTCAGTGGGAGGGAAAGATTACCCACTGGGGATTACCTGGTGCTTTGCGGTCCAATCTAATCCTGTTGATAAGATAAGATTTTACTTTGGGGTTTACTGACTGGAAGGGTTTGTTCGGCCAAAGGAGGACTCCAGGAAGCCGCTAAGGAGCCCCCAAACTTTGAAAACTTAGATGTCAGTGCCTCCCTCTTTGGTAACTATGGTCAGAGAGTTGGACCTGTCTGTTGAATTATGATGTATGTGTTAATCATGGTCAGAGAGATGAAGCTATGTCTGTTGATCTTTGATTTCTCTGTATTTTCTCTGAAGTTCAGGGTGCTGACTTTTTCCCCTGAACTAACTGAATGATAACATGTGCTTAATTAAAGTGATTGTTAACCCCTCAAAAGTTGCCTTTCCTTTTAGAGAAGCAGATCAAAGAACCTGGGATAGCAGGCACCCTGTGTATGTCAGGGTGCTTACTGTTACAGCTGGGTGCTAGGCATAGATACAAAAGAATTACTATCTTACCACAAAGACCTTGTCAGAAGAGAAAAGAATACTTATGTATAAATGTATGAAAAATATATACAAAAGCAATTCAGGTTTGTTTCAGGAATGAGGAATTCACATCTGAGACGATCTAGAAAGATTTCAGGTAAGAGGTGGCTTTTGAGCTGACCCTTGAAGAAAATAATGGATTATGTGATTATGCATTCATATCATAAGAGAGAGTTTTTGTAAAGGCACAGAAAGCTACTAGAGAACCACAGAAATTTCATGAGTAGAGGAATAACACTCTTCTTCTTTAGGAAGGTTAGTGGAAGACAAAATAAAGAGAGAAGGCACTCAAAGCTTGGAGGACAAAGAGAAGTCCATGGCAATAGCATAAATTCTTATCTATGAATGATGAGGGCCTATATTAGGGTTAGTGACCATGAAAGGAGGGATCTGAGAAACGTGGAGATGGAATCTTTGACATTTGCATAGAGCTCAATCTATGAATGGACAGATCCAATCAGTCCCTATTTCTTTGTTGTTCATGATGTTGGTAAGTCAAGAATGAAGGAAATACTAAAGGAGGTCTGATATGAACACTTCAATTAAGGATATAATTAGAGAAATACATATCTGTAAAAGTATCATAGACAATGGAAGCATGAAGATTTAATGCTAACATGGTGTAATTGAAAAGACAAGAAATGGAGTCAGAAGACCTGGACTTAATTTTAAACTTCTCTATTTATTGACACTGTGACCTTAGTTAAAATAAAAAAATAATATTTTTTATGGGGATGTGAAAGAAAAAAGGATATATCAAGGATGTATTTTTATATGAAGGATGATAGTGCCTGAAACCCTCAACAGAAATATGATCATTTGAGGAAAGGGTGGGTTTGGGAAGATATAATAAATTCTATTGAACATTTCGAACTTTGGATTGCCAGGGTATGACCAGTTGGAGATATCCAACAGAAAATTGTTAGTACAGAACTAAACCTTGGGAAAGCGATCAGGCCTGGGTATCAAGATCTTGGATTTATATTCAAAGAGATGGAAATTCAACCCATGGAAAGTGATAAAGTCACCGAAAGAGGATTTAGAGAGGAAAAACAGTTTAGTATAGAATCTCAAAGAATACCCATAGTTAGAGAGAAGGGACAGGATCCAATGAAAGAGAACGAGAAGGAAAAGAACTATGAGAGAGCAGTGAGAATGGCAAGAGAGGAAGACAAGCAAGTAGTTAAATGACTTTTCCTAGAATTTTGATTATGAATGGAAAAAGGCATATAGAATCATAATATTATAGGAGCATTGATAGAGAGCTAAAAGGGACCCAGAGAAAAGGTAGTTTAAATAAGTATATTTCCTATTTTTTTAGTAAGGGCATGTTGACTCCAAAAAAAACTGGCAGACACATTAATGGGGAAGATCTGACACCCTTTTCTACTCATCCATCCTCCTCTCATCTCCACCACCACATTAGTCTCCATGCAAGCAAAACCTGAGCTATATTGAGTGAAACCTGGATCCACTAATTTACTAAATGTGTCCCAAGACTATCAGGCATTGTTGATGTCTAACTGTGTGACTTCAGGTAAGTCACTTCCCTACGCCTAGCCTTCGTTTCTCAGCTATAGAATAAGGATGACAATCTTTATATTAACTAGCTTGTGGGGGTGGGAGGAAGGCTTTGTAAATCTTAAAGCTACTTATAAGTGTGAGTTGTCATTAATATCACACACACGTGCATAGTCTCTGTCTTTAATTATTTTTCCCTTGATATATTAGTTTGCATATTTTTCCCCTAAGGAGAATTTGTTTCATTCTTTTGGGGTCATGTGTGTAACCTCTTAAGGTCCATTTGTATCACTTTTTGTCTTTACCATTGATAATAATAGTTCAAAGTTTAATATCATTTGTAAATTTCATTAGTGTGCGATTTAATCCCTTCCCTGGATGACTAATAAAAATGGTAAATAGTCCCTAACCATAACTTAAAATACCAGCCTCGGTGACACCCTTCTGGGAGCATACTCATCAAATTCATACATTTTCATTTCCTACCATCTTTTGTTTACATTTCTAAACTGGATCTTAATCCACGCCATTATAAGGCAACACAGAGCCACTAGAAGTGATGTTTACATCAATTATGACAGAGAGGAGGATGTCAGTATATACCATTACTAATTGGATAATTTTATAGGGAAAGTTTATCTAGCCACTGTTTTGCAAAAGCTTTCCAGGAAGCTTCCTTACATTGTGCTTTCACATTATTTCTCTTTATCGTTTCAATAATCCTTCAATGGAAGAAGAGTATTGATCATTCCTATTTGATGCATGAGGAAATGGATCCTCAAAAAGGTCAAGTGATTTGCTTGAGGTCACCGTGCCAGTAAATAGTGAAATTTAGACTTAAACCCTGGTCTTTGGACTCCATTTCTCATCTTTTCAACTACATCATGTTAGCATAAAATCTTCACACATCTTTTCATTATCTATGAAAGATTTACAGATTTGCATTTCTATAGTTACATTATTCATTAAAGTATTCATTTCAGTCCTTCTATAGTGTTTCCTTAATTCTTGAACAACAATGAGACAGGGACTGCTTGGATCTACCATTCATAGAGAGATCTCTATGCATTTGAACATATTGCCATAAAGTGAATCTAATTCTGTCATTAACATAGCCAAGATAACTGAACTATGAAACAGTCAGTCCAATTATATCATCCATCATGGTGACCAAATCAGATCAGCCACCCAACAACAAAATCAATTGTTCAGTGACCATCCACTATGATGACAGCAAAAAGAAAACAAAAATAAATCAATGCTAGCTTGGATCAATTCTGCAAAGCTGTATAGACCAGACTATCATCTTCCAAACTTTATTGGATATAGCTTTTATTACTTTCTTCTCCTGAATGGATATCTTGCATTCTGGATATTTATAAATATTCAAACCAAATATTTCTCTTTGTGTGCTTTGCTGGCTGCTTTTTCTTTTTTTTTTTCATTCATCTTACTAATGACAAATATTTGAAGCAATTGATTATCTCATCTTTTTTGGTCATCATTCATCATCTCCCCTCCCCCTTGCTTATTAGTCTGTTTCTCTGTTGCATTTTTTCTTTCTACATGTGTAGAGTGTTTATTTGCTTTACTCCTCTTGGAAAACATTTGGAGTACTAGTAGAAGGGAACCCACATGGTCCTTGTAAGCACATGGTACAAGATAAATACATTTTTATTTCATAAAACTATGGGATAGCAGCACTAGAAGGGGTCTTAGTACTTATTGAGCCCAACTTTCTCCTTCTGAAGATGAGCAGACTGAAACCTGGAAAAACGAATTGACTTACCAGAGTTTACCTAGCAAGACAAAGCCAGATGATCTGACTTTCTTTTCAGTATCATTTCTACCATGCATACTATTTTCAAACTTTTCATCTAAAGAGACATTAACCTTACTTTACATTCAGATATCTGGGACTTCAGTCTAAAAACACCCTCCAAATACCTTGTTCTGTCAAGTATATTTTATCCTGCATGTAAATTTTATTCAGTTGCATTTTGAATAAATAGTAATTTATCTACCAGATGATGGGTTCTTAGACAGAGATAAGCCAGGAAATTGAAAAAAAAATTCTAGGTACTTATCCTATGTTTCTATTTCTTTTTCCATTGGGGAAAAGGATTAATTGGGGGAGGGGAGAAAGAAAGGATAGGTAGTCAAGGATTCTAAAGTCATCTAGTTTTCAAAGTATCTACAAATATCAATTTTACTTTATTTGCTTTAAATTTGAGATCATTGCAATTGGGAAGGAATTGACATACTATAGGAAGAACTGAATGACTTCTATATTGATACAATAAATGGAGTCTGGTGACAGAATGAAGTTACAAATAAATGGCTAAATGACTCACAGTTTCTCCTTGGAGAGACAAACAAAAGAGTCTGCCACATTGGTTTTACCATGACTATAAAGGCAACAAGAATTGTGTTGACTTGTCCCTTCTGATACTTACTACCTGTGTGACCTTGAACACCTCTCTGGGCCTCAGTTTCCTCATTTGCAAAATGAGGGCATTGGATCAGGGATTCTTAAACTGTGGATTGTGAGCTCATGCGGGGTCACAACCCACAGTTTAAAAAGTGCTAAAGGGGTTACAGATGGACAAAGTTTAAGAAGCCCTGCACTAAATTATCTCCAAGGTCCCTTTCAGCTTCTAATCTATGATTGTATAAGCTTTTCCTGGGGGAATTTTATCTTCTTGTTTTGTGCTATGATGAGCATGAGCAAAGGAATCATGAAAATCATGCTGAATCACCATGAAAAAAATGCAAATAAGATGTCAACATCTGTTGCAGAGGGTGTAGTGGGAGAAAATTGCATGAAGTACTTTTTAAGATACCCCAAACTAAATCAACATATATTTTGATAACTGGTAATTTCAATATGAAGATGGACACAGGTGAAGATGATGAGAACTGTGTTGGGAAAATGTGATTTAAGAAATTAAAGGACTCTAAAGTATATGGTCTACCAAGAAGCCTGGCACCTATGTAACAAAATTACTATCTTCCAAAAGAGAGTTGAAGGCGTTTGCATGTGATAAATATCAAACAATGGAAGAAAAAAATGAAATTAACTATATTTTAACAGCCAGAAAACATCTGTTAACATTAGGAGATTCCTATCAGAATCAGCTACTGAAGTGAGGTTTGACCATCTAGTTATAACAAAGCTCAAACTAAAAGGACTACAGAGAAGAAGGTATCAAAAACAACCACATCATCTTTAACCTGAACTATTCAAAATACTCATTGGGAAATGTGGGGAAAGAAGCAAAACTGTAATCCTCAGTTATTGCCCTTTCCCACAATGATATAAAGCAGGAACTATAATTTGGAGTCCCAGAGAATACAGAAATTTCCCTAGACAGTATACATTCAATCTCATTGCCAAAAATAATAATAAAGTAGTTAGCAGTCAAGGTTAATGCTACCTAAAAATAAAATTTCATTTGCAAAACAGTTCAGAGGAAGATAAAATATTATGAGCAGTTTCACCTTATAAAAAAAGTACTGGGAGATCTGACAAGATTTTAGAAAACTTGACCTGAGACCAAGATGAACCACATTCATGAACACGTGTGGTTGAAGGAAGTAGGACAACACATTGGTATAAGATAGAAAAGATTTATGAATTTCCTTGACAGAGGAACTACCACACTTGGATCCTGCCTGTATCATGTGAGATATAGAAATGGCACTGTGGAAAATGAAGAACTGGTCCAAACTAAGTACACAAAAAAGAATTCCATTCTTGAGGGATGCAATCATGAAAGCACTGAGGGAGAGGACCCCCTTACAACATAGCTTGAGGAAGGAAAAATAACAAAAGAATGGGAAAGATAAGAAGTGACAACTCAAAAAGCCAATGGAGAAAACATCAATGACTATCAATTTCTATGACTATTTCCCCATTATTCTAAAATCTACATGTGATTGCTCTATCCACATATTAAGACTCACTATAATGAAAATATGAAAAGGAAGCAAGTAAATGTTTTTCACAAATGATTGTCTACAGAAGATAGCATTTTATAATCCCACAGCTGACTTGCAAAGAAGGCAAAATACCATCGTGCTCATTGTTTCTGATGATCAAAAAGCATTTTGTTAGGTAAAGCAGACCACAATTTAAAAAAATGCTTTGTCATTACAAGTCTCATATGTGTGTGTATTTGTGTGTACACACATACATATACATATACACATACACATGCATGTACACATATGTGTGTATATAAGATCATTCAGCATTCTTTGACAAATGCAATCACAGAGATAACCCTACTCAGTGACTTTTATTATTAACATCAAAGAAAGCATAATATATGTATACATATTTATATATATATATATAAATAAATATATATATACTCATTAAAAATACTTGACACTCATGAAGGAAGTGTTATAAAAGTCCAAATGGAATAGGATTTCCTATATATGATGAAGTCCTTCCCCTAGCCCTGTTTTTAGATGATTTTGTGTTGAATGCAAGCCCTGGAAAATTATTCAGATAATACTATATAAATACATAAATTACACACACACATATGTGTGTGTATGTGTGTAGAGAGTGAGAAAGAGTTCTCTAAATAATAATCCCCAGTGAGATCTATAACTATTACAAAGAAATTGTCATACAAATTCACAACAGAAAAAACAAGTGGATGAGAAATGCCTATTGTTCAGATGTTTAATGGCCAGTCCAATTGAAAGGCCAAAAAGATGATATGGCAAATAGCATATCTATATTTGGCACAGATATTGGACAACAAATTGAACAGGAAGAAAAATGTGGAATGAATTATGCTTAATTAATTTTGCCATCCTTTGATCTACTTCAAAAATTGTCTCCAATGCATCTTTTTAGTATTAGAGTTCTCTCAAGGAGATTATGAATCACTTAATCCTACAGTCTCCAAGAAATCAAAGTTGTTGGCTACCTAAGGGACAATGATAGGGGAAAGTGGGCTACAGAATATTTCCAGTGATGATCTATGCTCAAGAAGGAGATATCATTAAAGAATGGTATGATTAGAAAAAGAGGTAGATATGTGGTAATATTGAAGGATATATGAACAGTCCAAGGGCTCCACTGGCCTCCATTGCTAACAACCTGAGTGGATCTTCTGTGGAGAAGCTATGAGAGGAAATGAATAAGAATTGTACAGCATGAGAGGCATAAGGGTGGCTATGATTTGTTTTGATAAAGGGCTTATCTCTATCACTTAAATCACTGGTCCATTGAAAAAGAGGTAACTTGTGCTTTTTTATGACTTTTAGAAACACACAAGCTCACTTCAAAGCTTTCCCTGCCCAAAAAATGTCTAAGCTTCACAGAATGCGAATGATGAAACAATTTAACATCGTTATAGGATGGGACTGGGTAAGGTTTTCTTAGCTAATAGGCAAGAATGATCTTTGGAAATGTATCTTTCCAGTTTAAAAAAAAAATACTCCAGCTATCTATGTTATCCAGAGTCTAGAACTGGGTGGATTTCATTTTCCTCTTCTTCACTGATATGAACAGAAGGAAAATACAAGGATATACTATGGATAAAAGTCATAGCCAAGCTCAATAAGTTTTGTTGAGGAATCTCATGGTCTGATCCCCTACGTACAGTGTTTGAAAAGGAATAATTTTAAGGAGCAGGAGAAAAGAAGAACATAAGTAATATCACAATCAAGCAGCAATTAGATCATCTGTGCTAAGGAAAGAGGCTACAATTCCTCTCTATATGTAAAGGCACCATAATTTCTCAAATGCTATTCATTTTCCAGTATTTTCACTGGTCTCCCAGTCAACTGGTTACCAGCCAAGGATGACAGCTAGCAGAAGAGACAAATCTATACTGGTTATCTGTTGAGATGGACAGACAGACAGACAGACAGACAGACAGATAGATAGATAGATAGAGAGATGGATGGATGGATGGATGGATGGATAGATAGATAGATAGATAGATAGATAGATAGATAGATATACCTGTTAATCAAAGTCCCTCCCCCATAGCCTTTCAGGAGGAAGGTATTGAAGAATTGTTAATGTGATTTGGAAACACATAAAATTCCCTCAGAGCCATGCACCTAAGAACTCTCTATCCTTCACAAGATTCTGGGAATCTCCTTTCATATCTCTGTGAGTTGTATATATGTTCCCAAGTTCCTATGCCATTAGACATAGACCTAAGTCTAGAACAAGGTTCTTTTATGGCATTGGATTAGATTTTGTATGTTAAATTAACAAAAATAAATTTACTCTCCTACCCTTTCTCCAACACACACACACATACACAAAAACTCAAGTGAAACCTTTATAATATGCATTATGTGTTCAAGACAGACAGACAAATTCCTGTGTCCAAGAATGTTTGACTTATTCCGTATTCTGAATCCCATCACCTCTTCGTCACAAGGTATGTAGCATGCTGCATCATTAGTTTTCTAGAATCATAGCCGCTCATTCTGTGGATCCAAATTCTTACTGCTCTCAAGGTTGTTTGCTTTTAGAATGATATTATTATTGTACTGTATATTATTATTATTGCATAAACTGTTCTTTTGGTTCTGACCATTTTACTCTGCATCTGTTTCTATAAGTCTTCCCAAGTTTCTTTGAAACTATACCTTTCATTATTTCTTAGCGTGTGCTCATATTCCACTACATTTGTTTACCATAATTTGTTCAGTCCTTTGTCAATGTATGGGTGTCCTCCTAGTTTCCAGCTATTTACCACTTCTAAAAGAACTACTTTAAATATTTTGCACATATGGGTCCTTTTCCTCTTTAAAATCTTTAACCTAATAGTGATATTGCTGGGTCAAAGGCTTTATATGTACTTTGGTAACTTTTTTTGGTAGAATTTCAATAGCAAAAGATGAAATTAACAAACATCAATCTTGGTTCTATAGATCCCCAGGTATATAGATTTCAGGGGGCTGTGAACTTGGATAGGGAAATAATGACATAATTATTTCTCTAACTTCTAAATGAAATTTAAAACTTCCTTAAATTACTTAAAAACATTCTGAAAGAGGATTAAGGCCTCCCTGAGATGGCCAGAGGGGTCCAAGACACAAAATGGTTAACAGCCCTGGGTCTTGCTTATTTATCCTGGGAAGTCAGGTTTCCCTAGTTGAGATGCTTGAACAGAGAGCTAATCACTTGGTTTGTGTTTGTTCTTTGGGCACAAGGAAATCTGGAGATCATCCAGAATTGGCTAAATCACAGTAGGAATAAGGCAGTGATGAAAACTGGCCAGAGATTTGCTTGATAGGATCATAGGATATGTTTCATAAGCTCTTTGTTTCTACTTTGAAGAAGCCCTAGGAAAGTGAGTAGACTCTTATCTTAAAATTGTCTTGGATTTTTCTAGAAATTAATATCTCTTTTGTGTATCATTTTGGCTTGGTTTGGATAGTTTGGAACTCAGCCTAGGTAGTCTATTGCCTGATATAATGGTCATTTAAGTGGGAAGATCTTTCCCATTCATTAATAGGCCCATGTGACCTGCTGGGCCACATGGAAGCCTGAGTCATATAAGTCTAAGTCACATGGAATGGGAGGAGTTGGAGCAGGAGGGTGGAGCCAGAAGGGGTGGAATTAGAGCAGAGCTGAGAGGAAATTTGGTCAGAGTAGTCAAAACTGAAGACAAGCAGGCAGCTGACTATGAGTGAGAAAAGGCATTTTGTACAAGGGAGTCTGTTTGTAATTTGTTTAAGGGAGCTGATTAGTGGGAAGACTAACAGAGGGAAGACTTGGGACTGGTATTGCCCTCTGCATTGTCATTGATATTGTGTATAGATTGATTTGCTGCTATGGTGGATTTGGCTTTCTGGTGTTGGGATTTGGCTTTGTGATGTCTGAATAAATGTTTTGGTTCTGTCTTCATGTGGAGAGTCTGTTGTATTTTGTGATTCAGAATTGTGCTTCCATATTCATGGCCACCGTAAAGCTCTGCAAACATTGCATTGACACTAAACCTGATTAGTTCTATCCATTTAATTCACGCATGAATGTGATAGGGGAAAGGAATTGTAGAAGAAAAACAGTTGCTTTAATGGAGGAGTAGACTCTACTACTCTATACAAATCTAGCTATACAGAAAAAAAGGGAGTGAAATTACCTTGTTGGTGCATGATATAACATTACAGATATTGTTATAAGGTCTAGTTTATTACCATTTACTTGGGAATGTTGTGTTTATCATAGTGACCTTTGATTTATAAGGATAAAAAGAAAGATTTCTAGAGAAAAAAATGAATTGGGAGCTTTTGTGTTGGTAATATGGGCAAGAAACCTGGGGAGATTAATCCCATTCTGACAGTGACAGTAATGTTTGAAATGAAATGATTTCTTTTCATCAATGCACATAGGATGTGAAAATATGATGTTGACTCAATGCAGGGGAAGGGTAAGTTTAATCAGTGGCAAAATTGTTGGCAATCAAGATCAGTATTGAGTAGAGTTGAGCAAGAGTTGTACATTTGCCCTTCTAGTCTTCCCCCAGGTTTTGCACATGGTCATGTCCTGTATATGGCTTTTTATATTTGAAGTTACCAAACTTCCCAGGTATCTTGATAGGGGCTCTTTTACTGACCACCAGTAAGCTGATAGGACTTGGTTCTCTACTGGACCGAGTCAGACACATAAGTGAGACTCACTTTCAAAAGTCCATTAAACAGAGTACCAAAGGGTGCACATGCTAGGAAGACAGATGGGTGCATATGCTAGAGAGCTTAGCTTTCCTCCCGTGCAATCTCCATCTGCTGCTGTTCTTGAACTAACTGAGCTAAATCTAGGTAAATTTCAAGTTATATAATCTCTATGGGCACAGTCAACAAGACAAAATGGACATTATGAAGCCAAGTACTCTTTTAACCAATCAATAAAGAAACATTTATTAAATGTGTAGTATGTATCAGGTGCTGGGCTAAGCATCAGCCCTTGGATTTGTGAAAGTGGGGTACAACATCATAGATTGTTAGATTTGGGAGCTGGGTTAGAGAAGAAGCCTCCTCATGAGTTCAACAGATCATGAGTTCATCACTCTAATTTTAAAGATTGAGACCAAGAGTAGTGAAGTGACTTGCTTAAAAACAGGCCTCTGATTAATTTCAGAGATGAGACTAAAATCTAGGTCTCTTGAATTCTAGCCTGGTACTTGTTCACCACATTAACTACAGTGACTCTGAAAACTTGACTAGAAAGGGGGGGAAAAGGACTAATGGATTTTGCATTGATTAAGTAAGTCACTGTGGCCTAGCGGTATTCTATATTACACTAATTAGAGGGAGTGGGGCTTCTTCAAAATTGTGTAGGTAGTCCTGACAGCCGACAGTTTTTCCCCCGTATGATATAGTTACTTTCAATAATAGTTAGCTTCTAAGAAAAATGCCAACCCAACCACCCAATTCCTCAACCTACTTAGCCCAAACAGTTTCCTTTGTCAGTCCATTTCCACCATATATAGCATGGTCACAGCTTAGACTTCACCATTTCATGGATCCACACCATCTCCAAGACCTGAAATTCAAACTTCAACTTTGTGGTCACAATTTCCGTATTTCTCCATCTTTCCATTTTAAGTTTAGAGATACTTCTACTAGGACTACCGCTTTACTCTCTTTTTGTGTCCATTCCTACTCTCAATTTTCATTATTACTACCCTAATTGTATCCCTTTTCCCCCACAGCAAGAAACTGAAATTTCTATAGCACTTTAAAGAACTCTATGTATGTTATCTCACAATTCTATGAGGTATATATTATAGATATTTCTGTATGCTCCTTTTTAAAGAGATAGGGAAATTGAGACTTAGGAAGTGATTACATAACTTGCCTGGGTAATGAAATTTTTAAGTCCCCGAACAGGGATTTGAATCTATGCCTCTCTGACTCCAACTTCAGCACTCTATTATCAATGCAAGGCTTTCCACGTTATATTTTCCTCCCAGGAACTTTTGTGTTATTTGTGATTGTTGTATCTATAGGGGCAGAGACTGTCTTATTTAAATTTCATTTAAATTTCCTCAGCAGCTAGAATAATATTTTATACACAGTAGTTGCTCAATAAATGTTCATTCAATTGATCTTGTAATCACCAAACATTTTGTTATTGATTTGTAGCTACCACTGGCACCTCTAGGGCCGATAAGGTTACCTTTCTACTATTCCTTCCCCCCCATTCTGTTTCTTCTACCTACAATTCTCCATTTATATTGATATTCTAATAAGTAACAGATCACAATCTGTCCTTGTGAAGACACATGCTACTTATGCCATCCTCATTTAACTTATTTCTAAGCTTGGCTATTCTATAAACTTTGTTATTTAGAAATAGTGATGAGTCAATATCTTTCATTATTCAAGCCTAGAACTGGGAAGGCTAAGCCTTCTAAGGCATTTTCACAATGATTCATCATTAAGATAGGAAAAAAAGATCCATTCAACCATTTGGATTTTTGTATATAATGTCAAATACAGAGATAATTGAAAATGTTATATTCTTTACCATTTTTATAGCCATTGAATCTCACAGAATCACAAACTCATGGAATTTCAGAAGCTATATAGTACAATTCCACATCTTTAAGAAATAGGTATACAACATATGCATGAATATCTCTAACAAGTGATGAACTTATTACTCTCTGAGACAATCACTTCATTCTTTTTTTTGGATAGACAATTCTGACTGCTAGGTATTTTTTTTCATTAGGTTGAACCAAAATCAATAATCTCCTATGGAAATTCAATCCATATGTTCTTTCTAAAATTTTAATAATATTTTCTCTAATTACCCATAAGGACAAATTTTTAATATTCATTTAAAATTTTTGAATTCCAAATTTTCTCTCTCCCTCATCCTACCAAGAGATAGAAAGCAATTTGATATAGATTATATGTGGTCATTAATTTAAAATATACTTTTATATTAGTCATGATGTGAAAAAGGAAACAGACAAAAAGGAAAAAAATACAAGAAAAAATAAAGTGAAAATATTATACTTACCTCTTTATTCAAACTCCATCAGTTCCCAGGATGTGAATAGCAATTTTCCTCATAAGATCTTTAGAATTGTCTTGGATCACTGTATTTCTGGGAATAACTAAATCATTTCTAGTTGATCATCACACAATGTACAATGCTCTCTTGTTTCTGTTCCTTTCATTTTGTATCAATTCATGTAAGCTTTCCAGGTTTTTCTGAAATTTACCTGCTCGTTGATATTTATTGCACAATAATATTCCTTTACATTAATATGCTACAGCTTGTTCAGCCATTCCTCAATTGATGAACATCTCAACTTCTAATTCTTTGACAGCATAAAGAGAGCTACTATAAATATTTTTGTACATATAAGCTCTCCTCCCCTTCTCTTTTTAATTTCTTTGGAATACAGACCTAGTAGTGGTATTCATGTATCGAAGAGTATGAATAGTTTGATTGCGCTATTGTACATAGTTCCAAATTGCTCTCCAGAATGGTTTGACCAGTTCACAACTCCACTCACAGTATATTAGTATCCCAATTTCCCCACATCCCCTCCAACATTATCATTTTCTTTTCCGTCATATTAGCCAAACTGATAAGTGTGATGTGGTACCTCAGAGTTGTTTTAATTTGCATTTCCCTAATCAATAGTGACTTAGAATATTTTTATTTGACTATAGGTAGCTTTAATTTCTTCATTTGAAAATTGCCTCTTCATATCCTTTGACCATTTATCAATTGGGGAATGACTGGTATTCTTATAAATTTGACTAATTTCTCTACATATTTGAAAAATGAAGTCTTTATCAGAGAGATTTGCTGTAAAAATAAAATGGTTTCCAGCTTTCTGCTTTCCTTCTAATTTTGTTTGCATTGGTTTTGTTTGTATAAAATTTATTTAATTTGATATAAACAAAATTATCCATTTTACATTATGCAATGCTCTTTGTCTCTTGTCTGGTCATAAATTCTTTCCTTTCCCATAGATCTGACAAGTAAACTATTCCTTGCTCCCCTAATTTCCTTGTGGTATCACCTTCTATGTCTAAATCGTGTCCCCATTTTTACCTTACCTTGGTATAAGGTGTAAGATATTGGTCTATACCTAGTTTCTGCCATACTGTTTTCCAGTTTTTTCAGCAGTTTTTGTCAAATGGTGACTTCTTGTCTAATCCATATATTCTAATTCTGCCTTATAGGATCAGACAGACCAAATCAAATTTGTGGATATTATGACGGACTTTAAATCAGGAAGATGGGGGTTCAAATCCTGTCTCAAATATTTACTAGCTTTGTGATTCTAGACAAGCCACAAACTCTTTGTGCCTCATTTTCCTCGTCTGTAAAATAAGGTAGTTGGATTCAGTGTTCCTCTAAGGTTCTTTCCAGCTTCATAGCGATAGTTCTACGAAATACTTGAAGATAACTACTAAGTCTCTCTCTTTTTTAATGTTTATTTATTTATTTTTAGTTTTCAACATTCATTTCCACAAGATTTTGAGTTCCAAATTTTCTCCCAATCTCTCCCCTACCCCACCCCAAAACACCGTGCATCCCTCAAACTGCCCTCCCTTCTATCACACCCCTCCCTTCTCTTATCCCTATCTTCTGTCTTGTCTTGTAGGCAAGATAAATTTCTATACCCTATTACATGTATTTTTTATTTTCCAGTTGGATGCAAAAACAATTTTCAACATTTGCTCCTAAAACTATGAGTTCCAACTTCTCTCCCTTCTTCCCTCCCCACCCATCCTCACTGAGAAGGCAAGCAATTCAGTATAGGCTATGCATGAGTAGTTTTGCAAGTGACTTCCATAATAGTCATGTTGTGTAAGACTAACTATATTTCTCTACATCCTATCCTGCCCCCCAATTTATTCTATTCTCTCTTTTGACCTTGTCCCTCCCCAAGAGTGTTTACTTCTAATTGCTCCCTCTTCCCATTTGCCCTTTCCTTCCATCATCCCCCACACCCCACTTATCCCCTTGTCCCCTACTTTCCTGTATTGTAAGATGAGTTTTCATACCACATTGAATGTGCATGTTATTCCTTCCTTGAGCCAAATGTGATGAGAGTAAGCTTCACTTTTTCCTTACAATGAAAAAGCTATTTCTTGCATCTTTTACGAGAGATAATTTGCCCCATTCCATTTCTCTCTTTCTCCTCCCGATATATTCCTCTCACCCCTTAATTTTATTTTTTTAGATATCATCTCTTCTCATTCAACTCATCCTATTCTCTCTGTATATATGTATGTATATATATATATATATATATATATATATATATATATTTATATATGTGTGTGTGTATTTATATGTATGTGTGTGTTTGTATAATCCCTCCAATTGCCCAAATACTGAGAAAAGTTTTAAGAATTGCAAATATTATCTTTCCAAGTAGGAATATAAATAGTACAACCTTAGTAAGTCCTTTATGATTTTTCTTTCCTGTTTACCTTTTCATGCTTCTCTTGATTCTTGTGTTTGAAAGTCAGATTTTCTATTCAGCTCTGGCCTTTTCATCAAGAATGCTTGAAAGTCCTCTATTTCATTAAATGATCATTTTTTTTCCCCTGAAGTATTATACTCAGTTTTGCTGGGTAGGTGATTCTTGATTTTAATACTAGTTCCATTGACTTCTGGAATATCACATTCAAAATCATTCAATCCCTTCATGTAGAAGCTGCTAGATCTTGTGTTATCTTGATTGTATTTCCACAATACTTGAATTGTTTCTTTCTAACTGCTTACAATATTTTCTTCTTGACCTGGGAACTCTATATTTGGCAACAACATTCCTGAAGTTTTTCTTTTCAGATCTCTTTCAGGAGGTGATCAGTGGACTCTTTCAATATTTATTTTGCCCTCTTGTTCTAGAATATTAGGGTAGTTTTACTTGATAATTTCATGAAAGATGATGTTTATGCTCTTTTTTCTGGTCATGACTTTCAGGTAGTCCCATAATTTTTAAATTGTCCCTCCTGGATCTATTTTCCAGGTCAGTTGTTTTTCCGATGAGAAATTTCTCATTAGCTTCCATTTTTTCATTCTTTTGGTTCTGTTTTGTAATTTCTTGGTTTCTCATAAAGTCATTAGCTTCCATCTGTTCCATTCTAATTTTTAAAGAACTCTTTTCTTCTTTGAACCTCCTTTTTCCATTTGGCTAATTCTGCTTTTTAAAGCATTCTTCTCCTCATTGGCTTTTTGGACCTCTTTTGCCAATTGAATTCCCTTTCCAGAGTCTCCACCAGCTCCATCATGCCAGCCAGCACTTCTCTCCCTAGAGATGCAACTCAGGGGTGATACCCAGATCAGAGGCTCAATTCCCCCAGGGCCTTTAGGCTGAGGGCTCCAAAAATGGACACTGCCACTGCTGCTGCCGCCACCTGGGACCAGGGCTAGGGGAGGACCCTTCTCCCTTCTCAATGAAAAAGCTTTTTTATTGACCTTTGAAGCTATCTTTGGTGTTTGTGGGTTGAGGAATCTGAGAACCTCAGCTGCTGCCAGGGATTCCACACCTGAGGCCTATTCCTGTCGTATTCCTTCTGGTTCCATGTGGCCAAGCCTGGGCTCCATGGGCTGCACTCCACTCCATGCCCCATGTGATAGATCTTTCCTGTCAGTCTTCCAGGCTTCCTTGGGCTGGAAATCTCTTTCACTCTCTCTTTTTTGTGACTTCCACTGCTCCATAATTTGTTTAGAGTCATTTTTTTACAAGTGTTTTATAGGATATGGGAGAAGAGCTAGAGTAGGTGTCTTTCTACTCCACCATCTTGGCTCCACCCAGCTATTAAGTCTTTTACAATTAAGTTGTATGTCTAAGGAAAGGAGATATGGTTTATGCCCAGGGTATTGAAACATAATTTTGTGATACTGCCACTCTAGTTCCCAGCCTTTTCTTCTCTTGTTTAGATTTATACATGTAAAGGTTGTATTTTGAACCTCTGTTTGAGAAAGTGCCCACACCAGCCCTGTTCACTTCTAACCCTATTCTCTTACTGATTCTCTGGATATTTAAGCCTTCTCTCCCACTCCCACCCACTCCTCATTACCATTTTAGCTCCCTTTATGTTTTGCCTTTCATCATTAGAATGTAAGTTCCTTGAGGATAGGGGCTATCATTCCTTTGACTTGCATTTTTCTTCTCAGGGCTTAGCACTCTCCCTAACTCAAAGTAACCATTAATAAATGTTTTAATCTAATCTAAAATCCAATCAGAAACTGACTCTCCCTATGCCAGCACATTCTTGTGTACTTGAGGGTCAAAAGGTTCTTAAGTTGTACTTCATGAGTTCACTGATCACGAATAAGACAAACATGAATGCACAGCTTGGTGAGCAGAATTTCTTTGAAGGATTAGTAACCACCCCTTGTAAAGTCACAGATCTTCTTGTCTCCATTTCATCCTGTTATACTCTCACTTCCTATCCACTTGGGGAATAGGACAAGTCTTATCAACCTGCATTAATATCCAATCTAGATCTCCTTTTCTGTTTTCTAAAGAGATTGATCTCAATACTTGGTAGGTTTTGTTTTGTTTTTTGTTCGGTTTATGTTTTTTGTTTTGTTGTCATTGTTTTTGGAAATACATGCTACTTTGGCTAGCTTCATCTTGTTTTTCCTATCTTGGTTATTCTCTTTTAATCAACCCTCTCATGTTATGGTTTATAGTACTTGTGCCATTCTGGTTTCTTTCCTCTGGACACACTGGCTGATCAATCCTTTTATTTAGTATTTAAAACCCAAAGCTATTTTATTGAAGTCAAAGGGAGTTCTGCTCTTCCGAATCTTTCTTGCAAGTCCAGGCACCCTCCAGTCTTATTCAGCTCTTCTGTTTGCTATGCACAGCTGATCATATACCCTGCATTTCCTTACGCATCACCAAGGAGCTGGCTCACTAAAACTGCCTCACCCCTCCTCCCTCGACACTCAAAAAGCATTGGGCAAAGGGATGGGTGTAGGGGGACGACTGAGACCTAAAAAGAGTTAAATAACAGCTGTGTTTTATTAGGAGAATAGTTAAAGATACAGATGAACCTCAATAAAACTGAGAAGTGAAACTTGCTTTTAGAGCCTTTCCGCCTTGTTTTTCCCCTTTCCTCTCATCTCTTCAGTACCTAAGTATATCCCGGTTGAATTCTGATGGTAAAAAATTCCCCATCATAACATTTTCCTAGGCAACGCTTCCGCTGAAGTACTATATTCCAAAAATTACTTCTTCTCCCTTCCCCTAACAAATCTCCCATTTTTCTGGTGTGGGATAGGATTTGTTTTGTTTTTAGTTCCCCATAGACTCATATGTCTGGGAAGTAGTGTAGACTGGGGCTAGCATATAGCACAGTACCTTGCATATGGCATATTTTCATAAATGCTTATTGATTGATTAATTGATAGACTGGTGGATTATAGAATAAAAAAGATTTCAGTTCAAGTCCTACCACTGGGACTTACTGGCTGTTTGATCAGAGACTTAATCTCTCTATTTTCTCATCAGAAAAAAAAATATGGATAATGACACCTTTAGGGGCTACCACACGGGGTTTTGTGAGGTTCTAATATGATAATATATGTAAAGTGCTTTGCAAACTTTAAACTGTGATTTAAATGCCAGCTCTTATAATGGGGATTGATCAGGGAATCCCTGATCAATTTCATGAGTTCCTTCCCAGCCCCCATCAACTTGATTAGATTACAGGATAAGATCCTTTGTTAGGAGACTATTCCTCTAGAGGAATACATACTCACTTGCACCTTACTGAGGTGAGAGGACACTAGGAACTCCTCAGATTAATCCCCAGTGACTGGAGCTGCCCTAATGTGACTAAGTCATGTGAAGATAGATTCAAAGAAGCCACTTTCTCTGGAAAGTCTCCAGCAACTGGGGCTGCCATAAAGTGATTGGTGACCACTAATCAGGGAGAATTTCTGGTTGGAGAAACTGCCTCCTCTGTGGTCTATAAGACTGAATTTTGAACTAGAGTAACACTGTTCCTTCTTGTTTATCTACACTTTCTCTTTTTTTGGACTTCCCGAATAAAGAACTGACATGGGAAGCAATGAAGTACAGGAACACGTGACTAGTGGTCTGTGCTTATTGGCCAAATAAGCCTTAAAAAAGAGAGTTCTAGGTCTCTAGTTCAATGGCCTTATTTTGCCTGTATGTTTCCTTCTTTGAGCATGTCAGAGATTAGAAATTCTAAAAGATATTTCCAGCATTGGAGGTTACCTCATTGGTAATGCTGAGTTCTAGATTTCTCATGCTGGAAGTTCTTGAGTTCAAAAATTCTTGAACACTAAGAAAACTCAGACCTCTCAGAAAAAGGTTTTCTTAACAGCATGCTTCTCAAAGAAGGAGAAAAGGGTCTTCTTCAAGGGATTGCTCTGCAATAGACTAAAACCAACATATTACAAAGCACCAGGATATCTGGAACCTGTCAGGCATCTGTGATCTTGCTATGAATTGCTTAGTCAGTGCAGGCAGAGGATGAATGGCAACCATTTGTTCAGAAGTCCCACAAAGTCTCTTTACCTTCCATAGGAAAGTCTAATAAACATAATGGGACATTTGAGTAGTTTCTTTTGTATTTGTTCAGGGGTACCTGTGAATTATTTTCATCATATCCATTTTTCTAGTGGGTGAAATAAAGGTTTTACAATATCTAATACCCATATTATACTTTGAGTGCCTTCTTGGAATTGGGAAAGCTCTTATTCACTTTTGAGAAAACCTAGGCATGAGCTATACTTAAGATCAACTCAGAAGGTTTGCCCTGACTTTCTTGGGTTGAGGCAGGAGTCAAGACAAAAACTGACCCCTAAGGGGCTCAGGGGCTCAGGATCAGATGAAGGTGTGTGAATACAGTACCATTGAGGGGTCTTGGACCATTTTGTTATCAATTTCACACTTTTATATCTGAAAGAGACCTTGAGGATCTTTTAATATAAATAAACTTCTTATTTTAAAGATGAAGAAATTGTTATACATGATATATGAAATGACTTCTCCAAGGCCTAATAATGTATTTAGTTACATTGCTTTCCTAACTCCTGACACCAAGGTGTGAGTGATTAATGTCTATTCTTTCTCATCCCAGAAACTTTCCAAGGATGTTTGATTTCTGACCCAAATGATAAGTTGAACTAGACTATCTCTGAGTTTCCTTCTTGCTCAAAATTCAATGATTCATATGAATTTCTTTGGACTATTAAATGTCATGAATGTCAACACAGCATAATAATCAGTGAGTTTCTGACTGAGAAGATCGTTTTACAAATGTTCACAGAAAGTTAGCAAATGACTCTACACTATCAGTAAGATCAGTTACTGAGAGATCCATGATAAAAGTACTGAAAATATATACAGAAATAACTGTGACATGAAAACAAAAGTTGCCAATGAAAAGTTTAAGTGAATAAAAAATGTTCTGGGAAATGAAAGATCAGCTTCATGAATGGTCCATCATTTATGCATCATGTGTAAGTTTCAGTCAACCACCAATCTACCCACCACCTGCTATCCTGTCATATGGTAACAAGATTTCAGAGTAACTTTTTCTAAAAGCTATTTTACTGAAACTGGTTGCCTTTTTTGGCCATTATTTTTACTTCCCTCTCATGCTCCATAACTACTGAAGGAACACTTATAAAAAATGTAGTCAAGTAAAACAAATCAATAAAGTGGTCATCTCTAAAAATTTTTTGGGCTTTATTAAATACCTCTAATCCACCACATTTTAGCTGAAAGGTGGATAAGAATGAGAAATCATGGGTCTTCTGAGGTCATAGTTGGTCATTGCAGAGTTCTGAAATATTTTAGATTTGTGGTGGTCCCTACAAAAATTCTCCCCCCTCTCAAACAGAATACTTACTTCATTGGGTATCCGTGCATAAAAAACTTCTTAAGTTTCTCTGAATTCCTCATAAAAAAATCTGGTTTTATGACATAAAATAATTCCATAATCATCATATATCAAAAAATATTCGATCATTCACCAATAATGGCCTCTCCTCTTGTTTCCAGTTCTTTGTGATTAGAAAAAAGTGATTGTGTTTGTATATAAGATTATGTTTGTATATATGTGACCTTATCCCCTGTCTTTGACTTCCTTGGACTACATGCCAAGTAATGGTATTTTTGGATCAAAAGCTATATTCAGCTTAATTACCTTTTTTTTTTTTTTACTATAATTCCAAATTATTTTCCACAATGTTTGAACCAGTTTACAATTCTAATACCATAGTATTAGTATGTCTATCTTCCCACAGCTCTTCTAGCTTTTACCATTTTAATCTTTTATCATCATTGCTGAACAAAGGGTGAGAAGTCACACTTAAGAGTTGTTTAGCTTGCATTTTTTCCTTACTAATAGTGACTTGGACTAGTCTTTCATATAATGTTAATAGCATTTCTGCTTTTGGAGGACATTCCTATCATTTAACCATTTGTATAATGGAGAACAGTTCTTATATTTATATACATACATATATAGAGAGAATAATCATAAATATTTGCTGTAAACATATTCCAGTTACATTTGATTCATACAAAAGTTTTTTAAATTTTATTTAATACAAATAGTCCATTCCTTTTTAAATTTTATATATTTTACTAATATGTATTTTCTCAATTAAACAATAAAAACAAAGCAAAACCCAGATCTTCAAAACAGACATCGTCCATCCAATAAAACAAATTGCCGCATTGGCCATTGGCCGTATCCAAAAAATGTACTTCTTATTTAATATTTAAGTTCATTGTCGCCCTAGCAAGTGGACAGTGGCAAGAGTCATGTTTAGACCAGTGGACTCATGGTTTATCATTGTGTTAATCAGACTTCGAGAGCCGTTCTTTTTCGTTTTCTTTCTGTTTTTCTCTCTCTCTTTTTTTTTGTGGTTGTTGTTATTCTAGAACGTTGTCGTTATGCATTATTTTTTGAGTTCTACTTACTTCCCTTGGAGTTTGTAGACTCTTCTCTGGTTGCCTATGGAACTGTCTGTTTCATCATTTCTTTTAGCACAGCTACATTCCATTCCATTCAGTCAACAAATATTTATTAAATGCCGACCGTGTGCCAGATTGATTAATTATTCCCTATTAATTAGCACACTCTTAATTTCTAATTTGAGGCTATTACAAAAAGAATGACCATGAGTCTTTTGTAATATGGCTCCTTTTCCTTCTTGCTTTCATGTTTGGAGGTAGAGATCTATTAACAGCAGAGTTGGGTGAAAGGGTATACATCTTTTAGTGACTTGGGGGAATAAAATAGGTACAAAACTGCTTTCCAGAGCGACTGGGCCATTTCACAGTCTCACCACCTTATCTTTTTCTCACCTGTGCTTCCCTAGTGTGTTTCCTTCCCTCTTCGCTTCCACTTCTTTTCACTACTAAAAAAGAGAAGCAAAAAAAGATCAAAGTCTTTATTTCTTCACTCTGTAATTCCAAAGAGGGTAGGATTCTGATGGAATCATATGTGGTTCTTCCTAATTCAGATATAAGCCCTAGATCAGTCATTAGACCTTTCAAGTTTCTCAAACTTATTTACTTTTCTCTCTGGTCAGCATTTCCATATATTTAAAAAATTCTATCCAACTTTACTTTTGTCAGTTGAAATGATTAAAAGGTCTTTTTTTTTAACCTGTTTAATTACGGTCAGCTTTCCAAGATAAGCTGTTCTTTGTAGTGAGCTTTCTTGTGATTGTTCAGCTTTTATATTATATCCATATATTTTATGTCATGTTTTTTAATAGTAATTGCTGCATAACCCTGTTATCCCAACAGTACTCCCTTGTTTCTTGATCTCTTTCTTCTTGACCATTTTGAAATGTTTTTCTTTGACACTGAAAATTTGATACTTGGAATTCATATTTCTGGGTAGGTTAAATGGGTGAAATTTTTCATGTGACTGACCTGTAAGTTCTATTTTAATTTTGCTCATACTTCTGAGCAGTTTTCTTTTATTACTTTTTGAAATGTAGCATTCAGTATTCTTTTTATGACATTTTATCCTGATATTCCTTTAACTCATTCATATTTTTCATTGTATTAAAAGGTATTTTTTTTTCTTTTTGCTCATGTCTTCAGCCTCTGCTAGGTATGACTGTCAAAAATTCCTTTTCATTGCTGCAATCTCCTGCTTGCACTCTGCCCTGGAATTAATTTCTGGATGGGATGGTGGCATCTTGGTGCCCTGCCTCTTATAGCTGTCCTGAAACCAGAACCCGTCAAAAGAGATCCTATTTGCCAAGCCCAGCTCCCTCTCACATGTCTAGATGGGGCTGTGAAGTAGAGTCCTGGCTTGGATTCAGAACTTGTGCCATGGTCTTTGTTATTACCGCTATTTTGGGGGAATTTTACCTCACTGATATTTCTCTTCAGATTTGTGGGGGCTGTTATTATTCATCATTCCCGAGGTGGTTCTCATAAAATCTGTGCTCAGCTAAAAACTTCCACAATGCCCTATTTGCCAAAGTACCTTCAGTAACTTTTGGAACAGATCAAGAGATTTCAATTCTTCATTAAGAATTGTTTGGCTTGATGTCGGTGGATTACTAAAGAGATTAAAGCCAGTGGACATTACTTTCTGACTAACCTTTAGATGTATTGACTGTGACTCAGCCTGCTGGGTGGGAGAGAACAAGCTAGCACAAACATATTCACTGACATCAGTCTATTTGTGCTGGGAATAGTGAGGGAATTCAAGAGTTTTGATATAGGGACGTGTTTAAAGCAGCCCCATGTCTGACATTTTCTGCTTTAGGCATCCTGTACCCACAGAGATGTAGAGGACCAAAGCCAGGTGGCAAGGCATAGTGGATACAGTGCTTGTCTTTGGAGTCAGGAAATCTTCAAATATACACATGTACAAACAGTATGACCCCATGGAAGTCAATTAACCTCTCTGTGCCTCAGTTTCCTCATTTATAAAAGGTTGGACTTGACAACCTCTAATTTGTCTTTCAGCTCTAAACCTATGATTTTATGAAAGATATTGCCATTTTAATACTTTTTAACTTCCTAGGAGCCAGAGGGGCAGCTAGGTGGGGGGATATGAATATAGTGCTGGCCCTGGAGTCAAAATGTCCTGAGTTCAAATCCAGCCTCAGACACTTAATGTGTGACCCCAGACAAGTCACTTACCCCTGTTTGCCTCAGCTTCCTCATATGTAAAATGAGCTGGAGAAGGAAATGGCAAACCACTCCAAGTATCTCTGCTAAGAAAACCCCACATGGGGTCACAGAGAGTTGGACACAACTAAAATGGTTCAGCAATAGCACTAAGCAGAGAGGGCGTTCAGTGAAGAGAATGTTAGACTTCAAGCCAGGAAGGCCTGAGCCTGAATCCAGCCTCAGAAACCTGCCACCTATATAACCTTCAGCAAATCTCGCTCTCTCTCTGTCTCTCTCTCTCTCTCTTTCTCTCTCTCTCTGTCTCTCTCTGTCTCTCTCCCTGTCTCTCTCTCTCTCTCTGTCTCTCTGTCTCTGTCTCTGTCTCTCTCTCTGTCTCTGTCTCTCTGTCTCTCCTCACTCTCTCTCTCTGTCTCTGTCTCTGTCTCTCTGTCTCTGTCTCTCTGTCTCTCCTCACTCTCTCTCTCTGTCTCTCTCTGTCTCTGTCTCTCTCTCTCTCTGTCTCTGTCTCTCTGTCTCTCCTCACTCTCTCTCTGTCTCTGTCTCTCTGTCTCTGTCTCTCTCTGTCTCTCTGTCTCTCCTCACTCTCTCTCTCTGTCTCTGTCTCTCTGTCTCTCTCTCTCTGTCTCTGTCTCTCTCTCTCTCTCTGTCTGTCTCTCTCTCTCTGTCTCTGTCTCTCTCTCTCCGTCTCTGTCTCTCTTTCCTCATTTGTAAAATTGGTGTAATAATATCACCCACACCTTAGGGTTATTGTGAGAATCAAATGAAATTACATATACATACCTACCTATATATATATGAAATTTTGCAAACCTAAAAGTGTTATGCAAATGGCAGCTACTACTGGACTCCCTAAAACTCCATAGGTAGAAAATCCTCTTTGGTTGCCATGAACTTGATACTATAGCTACCCAGGCATTATTGGAACCTGAAATGTGAAATGAAGGTAATATGGCCACGTATTTTGTGCCTGCTCATTGTACAGGTATTAGAAGCTTAAGAGAGAGAGGGAAATAATGACTAGCAATCATCTAGTGGTCTAAGCTTTGCAAAAAATCTTTTAAAAATATTATTTCATTTTATCCTCCAACACCCCTGGGAGGTAAATGCCTTTACTACACTCATCCTACAGATGAGGGAACTGAGGCAAACAGAAGTTAAGTTGCCCAGGGTAGCACAGCTATTAAGTATATGAGGTCCAATTTGAACCCAGATCTTCCTGACTCCAGAGCCAGCATCCTATTCACTGCACCACCAGGGTACTTCAATGCCTGAAGGTGAAGCTTGTAAAGCATCAGAAGAATTGTCCAGTACAGAATGTACAAAATTCAGATCAGAACATTTCACCCACCTCTCTTGAACATGAAGCAATGAGCCTTCTCAACCCTTTCCTGGTCAAACAGCATCTGGCATAATGAGTTTGGTTCCAGGTACTATGTTTAGGAAGGATATTAACAATCTGGTGAGCACCTGGAGGAAGAGAACCAGGATGGTGAGGGGTCTCAATTTCATGCCCTTTGAGAACCAGCCAAAAGAACTGGGGATGCTTAGCCTGGATGGGAAGAGGCATATGGAAGAAATGAGAGCTGCCTTCAAGTATCTGAATGAGTTGCATATTTTATAATGTGGAAGAGTGATCATACTGGTCAGTTTGGTTCCATAGGGCAAAACTAGCCTCAATGGGTGGAGTTCCACAGGCACAGCTTGATGTAAGGAAAATTCTTCTTCCTATTAGAGCTACCCCCAAAGTGAGATAGATTATTCTCAGGTTATGAGTATGTTTGTTCTCACTGGACATCTTCAAGCAAGAGCTGGAGAACCACTCATAAGATCATAACTCTAATGGGCTATTAGAAACCATCTGATCTAATTCCTTCATTTCACAGATGAGAACATTTAGGATAGAGTCTAAATGACTTGTCCAAGGTCACAAAGATGGTAAGCATCAGAAGTGAAGTTTGCAGCCAGGTCCTCTGATCAGGTATATTGTAAAAGCAATTCTTTGGCAGATACTGGTTGGACTGGATGACCACTGCAGTCACTTCCAACTCTCAAATTTTGTTATTCCATAAACACAATAGGAGGAGGAGACTCCTCATTTCTCTGTGTTTAGGAACAGAGAATCAAACACATATTTGGTGAGAGCCACAGGAGACTGATATTTATCCATTAACTGACTCAGATGGGATGGGATGGGATGGTTTATGATAGGATTTTAGTGTAGGAGGGGCACCTTCACATTGCTAATGAAGAAACCTAGTTCTAGTGACAAGAAAAGTCTTGTCTAGGTGCTCACTACTATGAGCACTGGCAGTACTTCATACTGATTTATGACTGTTGCAAAAAAATTCCAATGTAGCATACCTCCAGACCTGCCTTCTCTTTAAATTTTCCAACCCATTAAATTATGTCTTATTCCCTTTTCAAAAGTGGGATAAGCTTATTTGGTTGACACTAAAATGGAGTTCAAAATTGATTCTTGTTTGTACTAGGTGCTGTTGGATTCTGGATCTGAAAGGAAGAATAGGGAGGTAGAAGCAAGGAAAGATTGCTTCCTTTATTTTCCTGCCATTATGGTTCCTATGGATCTCCACTCAAAATTATTCCCAAATTGATTCATTTCATTTATTTAATATCCACTAGGTACAAAGCACTATGTTGTTCAAAAACATTCAAAACTAGGCCCTGCCCTCAAGGAGTTTATGTTCTACTGAAAGTATATAATATATTCACAAATAATATAGAACAGTTAACATGAAGAGGGAGAAAGAACTGCAAGATGTGACAAGTAAGATGAACCTTAAAGGAAGCTTAGAGGTGGAGATGATGGGGGACATTCCAGATGGAAGGAGAACTTCTGCAAGGGCAAGCAGGTGGGAGATAGACTACCAAGTTTGTGGAACAGCAATAGACCAGTATGACTATAATGCAGAATGACAGGAAGTGATAGAAAGTAAATGTAGAAAGGTTGATAGAAGCCAGATGGTGAAAGGCTTTAAATGCTAACCTGAGTAATTAGGATTTTTTCATACAGAAAATAGATTCTTGAGTAATAGAATCTAACCTGTTCTTTAGAAAATTTATATTGTCAGTCCCATATGTGTGTTCATCCTTCGTGGCCAAAGAAGACCATGCTATCAGAGAAATAATGCATAACTTGCACTTGACTGTGTTCTGAGTGAGGGCTGTGCAGGTCACCAGCCTCACTTCTCCTCCTGAGCCATCTGACTCCAGTGATCAGATGTTCATCAGGGTGACTGGAGATGACCCAGGATGAGGCAATTGGGGTTAAGCGACTTGCCCAAGGTCACACAGGTAGTGAGTGTCAAGTGTCTGAGGTGAGATTTGAACTCAGGTCCTCCTGATTCCTGCACTGGTGCTCTATCCACTGCATCACCTAGCTGCTCCAGTTCCATGTGAAAGATGAATAAGAAAGAAGACACTGGAAATTAAGAGAATTCTATTGCAGAAAAGTACTGAACACAAAGTGAAATGTAAAGAACAATTGACTTGGAATCAGTCTCAGATTTATTCATGACATCCATCCTGGATAGCTATGTGAAAATGAGAAAAAAAAGTCATTCAATATTTCTGAGTCTCAGTTTCTAACATGAAAAAGGGTGATGAAGAATCCATATACTGTCTCATTCACAAAGTTCTTATGATGAAAATACTTCTCCAACTCTAAAAGTCTATGAAAATACAATTTATTGTGACTATATAAACAAGAAATCATAAAAATTTGTTTCTAGAAAAAAATCCATTTCTTTAATCCAGTGAAGAAGTGTTAGGAGTCAGAGTTAGGGTGGCATCTCCCGATATCTGAAAGTATCATTACTTTGTGTTAGAATTTTCCTTTCTTTTACTTCCCTACTGGACCCAGATGGCTCTGGAGGAGAAGTGAGGCTGGTGACCTTTCACAGCCCTCCTTCACTCAAAACAAAGTCAAGTGCAAGTCATGTCATCATTTCTCTGATGGCATGGTCTTCTTTGGCAATGAAGGATGAACACAACAACGAATGAAAATACTCCAAAAGGGGTCATGCTTAGGTCTCTCATACTTTAGGGTGAATTAACCAATAAGAAGGCTCATGAGGGCCCTGGCAGCATTGAGAAAACTGAGTGGACTTAGATTGGTCAGACTTGGTGACCAAGGAATTCTAGGCCATCTGCACAGTCAGAAAGGCTAAAAGAAGAAAACAGAGCCTGGAGTCATCAAGGCCAAACTTCACCAACTCCAGGACTTTCTTTCATCTCTCAGGTCACTCTTTCTACCCATCATGCTTCTGGGACACCCCTAGATAGCCCCATAGATAGAAGGCATTAAGTTTCTCCCTCTGCCACCATTGTCTCTTAAGAAATTCAGGAGGTTCAATAGGAAAAAAAGGGGAAGGAAGGAAGGACAACTGATGGTTCTGGGTCACAACCTGCACTGATTTCGGCTCCAATCTGGGTTTAATTGAGGCCATTTATCTCATTTCTCAGTGACTTTCGTTTCCAGTGGATGTTTCTCCCCTGCACACAGACACCACACAATTCAGTATAATTGCTAGCTCCCATTCAGGCCCAGAACAGGAGGAGGTGTCAGTGGGTGAAGATGAAGGTGCTTTGTGTGGGAGAAACCAGCACAATGCCTGCCTGCAGTTCTTCAGCTCCAGCCAGAGCTACTCAAAACCATGGTTTCAATGACAAATAGAACATTCCCTCCCCCACAGCCAAGCCCTTGGTTTATTCTTTCCTTCTGTCTCTGCCTGGCCATGCAAGAGACATATACACATTTCCTCTCTGGTTTTATGTGCAAATCTCATTCACTTTTTTAACTTTGCTTTCTCCCCTCCTCGGTGCCTCGGTGGTGTTCCAGAAGGAGGGAGGGCAGAAAGAGTCCCTCTTACCAATAGAACCACGTGTTCACATCCACTGCACTCCCTTCCCCACCCTCACAGGCCCCCACCTCTGAGGGTCCAGCCTTGACACCTTCCCAGCCCAGCCCATTCCACAGTCATCTCCCATGGAGTCAGACTGCAAGAGAAGCCTCCATATGTGACTGCCCCCCGCCCTATCCCTGCAGTGCCAGAAAAAGAGCAGCTGACGCAGTATTTCCTTTCCTTATTACATGGGGCAGCTAATTGATTAATCAGTGCTCTTGGTTCCAAGCTATGAATATTAGTTTGAAATTATCCTTGTTGAATAATCTGTGCTGGAGTATGCATGGCTGTGCGTGTGAGAGGCAGAGAGGTTTCCAGAGAGATCAGGCAGATGAAAGATGCTGCTTTTTTCACTCTTTCCTAAAGAAAGATCTTTTTTCTCCCCTCAACAACAGGGTGCATGGTTTGAACTGAATGCTCACCTCTCGGTTATTTCCACTCCCCTGAATAAGCCTATGGGGTTTTGGAAGAATTAGCACAGTTTGTTATAAACTATTACACCTAGCAAGCACCAGCTATGACTTTCTCCTAATAATAATACCTCCTCACATTTGCAGTCATGTTTTACAAAATGCTTTATGGACATTATCTTGTCAGATTTTCACAATAACCCTATGAGGAAAGCAAGGCATCTATTATTAGGATCTGTTCATTTCTTACCTCAGATTAGACCCCATCACTCACTTGTTCAGGAATTTTGGGTGACTTGCCATTTTCTCTATGATAAAATTCAAATGCTTAGCAATTAGCTCTTTCACAACCCTGCTGCAGTCTCCTTTCCCACCCTACCTATGTGATCGTTATTTGACAATTCTGGGTTTCTGTTTCCTCATTTGACAGATGAGAAGGGCTGGGCTAGAGAATCTCTGAGGTCCGCTGTGTTCCCCAGGAGTGATGATGTCTATTCTGTTATCCCCATTTTACATATAAGTGAGTTGGGACTGAGAAGGTGAGTGATCTGACCCAGATCACACAATTAGCAAGGGTCAGAGCTGGGATAAGAAAGCAAGTCTTTTGCTGCCTGGTTCATTATTCATACAAGTAAGCCAGTCTAGCTCCAAATGTAGGGGATAGAAAGAATAAGAAAGGAACTTGCAATTTTAATTCAGTTCATTAAATATTTATTAAGTACCTACTATGTGCCAGGTGCTGTGACCCCTAAATGATTTAAATAAGTGGCGAACATTTGTGCCTACCTTACCTTCTCCTTTGGGGGATACAAGGATAAAAAATACAATTAGCTTTTAATGTCATCCTTATTCTAACTTGGTTGTGTTTATATGGCAATAAAACAATTGACTAACAGTCAATTTGGGCATAATTTTATTCCATTTAAATGTAGGTTGATCTAGGTTCAAGTCCCACACCTAACACATACTGTGTGTCTCTGGGCAAGTCACTTGGCCTCTTGGTTTCCTTGGTTTCAACCACTAAAATGGAGATTCTTAAACTAAGGTCTATGAACTTTTTTGTTGTATTTTGATAACTGTATTTCAATGTAATTCACTTCTTTTTGTAATGCTGTGCCTTTCCCTTTATGTTTTAAGAACATGATTCAGAGAAGAGGTTCATAGGCTTGATACAGCAGTGTCAAGGAGTCCATGACACAGAAAAGGTGGAGAACCCTGGATATAAAGACTTGCAAGTTGCAAAGGAGTTGTACATCTATAGAGACCAAATCCATAGAGTGATAGAGACAGTTTCCTTGCTAGGAGTTCCAACACCAGTGAAATCATGAGTCTTAAAGCTACAAAAAGGAGGTGGGGCAGGAGGTCAAAACAAAAATATGTTTTATATACGTTATGTATAAATAAGCTTTGTCCCTGACAATCACAAAACAGATTAGAAAAGATGTTCTAGGAAGATTACTGCCCATCTCTAGCCAGTGTCTTCCTGGGTCAGGTTCTCTCTAACCTCCTAGTGTAGAGGAAGAAGGCAGCCAGAGTATCAGTGGGGTCAAAGAAAGGCTGCTGAGTCTTCCAGAGTTATCTGTCCCTGCTCCTGTTGACCTGAGAAGATTAGATCACTCCCAGTCCCTGTGAGTCTCAATAGTTTCAGAGGATAATGTCATTCCATGCTGTCTAACCCAACCCATACTAAGGCCATTTTTTCCTAGGAGAGGGTAGGGGCCCTGCATTGGTAAAAAGGAAGAGTGAGATCAGGGCTCTCAGAGATGGTCCTCCTTGTACTACCACAAGAACTTTTGCTTTTATACTGCTCTTATCTATTGTAAATGAGACCTTCAGAGAGTAGCAGATCTGAAAAAGGGGAGAGAGCCACAAGACCACTAAGTATCTGCAGATCTTCAGCAAGTCGCGCAAAGTGTAGACTCAGCTCATCAGCAAAATGACTTCAACTAGATGGCTCCTCCCTTCTAACTAAATTCTTTCACTTTGTGAGACTGACAGAAGGAATGAAAGATCAGGTAAAGCCTTCATTCCTCCCCTCATCACCCCTCTCACCCCTCCTACTACTCCCCATTAATCATGGTTAGGCATCTTTGGGTCTACTTACCCGCCATATCACTTTAGGAAAAGAGTAGAAGTGAGGGAAAGTCCTAGATTTTGGGGGAAGGATTCCTAATATCATGAAGACTGACCTCATTGAGTTCCTCCCTTCAGGAGGAAGACAGGATGTGGAAATGGAAACTCCTATGTAACTTTCAGTGAGTCATGAGTTATCTGTTAAATGAAGGGTTGAACTCTAAAAGTCCCATAATCAGCTAAAATTTTCTGACTTAAGTTCTTTAACAAGCAGAATATCATAAGGTATGGAAGGATGTTAGGTCCATAACTATTCATTACTTACTCTGTGCCAGGCACTGTGCTAAACACTAGGGATACAAAAAATTTTAAAAAGGTAAAAAAGTGATCTCTGTAGTCAAGGAGTTTAAATTCTAATGGGGAGGAAAAAAGAAAAAGGAACACAGATAAGAAAGATGTTAGCTCCTCAGTCATTCTCTCAAATAAGAACAAGAATTTGGGAATTCAAAGGAGAATGAGGGAGATAATACTCACATGCTATTCCATTCAATTCAACAAACATGACATCATGCTTTGCTTTTTATTACAGTTATTTAGGTCTATCTCATCTCTTCTACTAGATCAAAGGTTTTTGGAAAGCAGGGATCATATTTTTGTACCCTCGGAGCCCACCCCAGGGTACTTGGTCTACATAAAGCAGATGTTCAGTTTCAGGAATGGAATTTTTCCATTCTCCTCATAGAAGAACCATGACCAGCAGGTAGCTGATCTCAGTTCCATCTAAGGAAGAGCCTCTATAAACAATTAGAGAAACCTCCAGCATAGAGCTGTGACAATCCTTCTATCCATTTACTCTCTCCTTGAGAGATGTTTTTGAGAGGAAAACTTGACATTGCTTAAAGGTGACCTTAAATGTGACCTCTATTGTCACTTTGTCAATTTGAGTTTAAATCCATTGAGTTTAAACCCAGTGTGTTTGTGTGTGTATGTGTGTGTATATGAATATGTACATATACATTTATATATACATATGTGTGTATGTGTGTGTATATGAATATGTACATATACATTTATATATACATGTGTGTATGTGTGTATGCATACATATGTATACGTGCACACATATATGTGTACACACATACATATATACACACATTATTCAGTCAGCTACCTAAACAGAGCTGCCATTCTATAATGATCCAAATAGCTGCGCTTCTCACAGGCACGGGTAACTGAATATAAGCTATGTAGCATATATGACCCAATCAGTTATATCTTTCCTTAAAAAATCAACTCTTATTGTTTTAACATGTAATTGGGGGAAATGAAATATTACATATTTTAAAAACCAACTCTTTATTAGTTGGAGAGAAAAGATGGCCTACTAGATAAAGAGCTGACCTCAAGGCCAAGAGGACCTGGATCCAATCACCTCTTCTCTCTGACCCACAACGGTCCTGTGACCCAGACAAGGCATTTGACCTCTCTGCACTCTAGGCATCCTCTAAGACTATAAATTTCTGTAAAGGTGCTAGACTTGCTCTGATGCAAGGAGTTTCCTCATAAAATGCATGTCAATGAAAACACAGATCTAGGCTCTATCCTACTAAAATAATAACGCAAAACAAGCAATGACCAAATGTGCTGATGCATTTATAAGGTTTAAAAAATATAAATAAAGAAGTTTAACAAGGAATTTGCACACATTCTCAAACATTATCCATCACTGCTTAGTCTAACACTGGTTCTATTTCAAGACAGAGCTGTTTGTGGAGTATAACAACTGGCCCTGAAGGCTTCAAGGCCTGTGCTAAGTTCTGGTGGGTGTTGCAGGATATCAAAGCAGCTGGGTGCCAAAATCAGCTTTCTCCCACCTTTGTTCAGAATCACAGTATCTATTTTCTCAGGATAATGAGCCTTTTTGTCCTTCTAATTTTCTTGCTCTCTTTTTCCTTTGTGGTAAATGCAGAAAGAAGTAACTTTCCATGCATTTTATGGATCTTAGCAAAACCCTAGGATGATGTTCTTTCCATCAGGACAATATATTCTTTCTCTTGACTCTTTTTTCTATTTTGTAGCTCCCTATTTTTTGAATCTAGGGTGTGGTGTCAACACAGACATTAGGGAATCATGCTCACTAATCCTTTATTGCCTGCAAACTCCTAACAGGACTTCTGTCACAGACTCAAAACTATAGATTGCTTCTTAAAGAGGCAATACCTTCCACCATCTCCCCTGCCCCCTCAAAAAGAAACCCATGCCTTTAAAATACATATTCAAACTGAATGCATTTGAATAATATAATGCAAATAGCACAATGGAGTCAGAAGATCTGAGTTGGATATTATTTGTTATTTATTGCTAAAATCATACAAACCCTCTGAAAGTCACCACATTTCTGGTCCTCTAAATCCTATGATTTTCCCTATAGGAAAGCACAGCAGCTCTGATACCAAAGGAGCTAGATTCAAATTCTACTTTTGACACTGGGGTCATCTCCAGTCATCCTGATGAATGTCTGCTCATTGGACCCAAATGGCTCAGGAGGAGAAAGTGAGGCTGGTGACTTTGCACAACCCTCCCTTGTTCAAAACAAAGTCAAGTGCAAGTAATGTCATCATTTCTCTGATAGCATAGTCTTCTTCAAAAATGAAGGATGAACACAACAACTTTTGATACTATCTGTGTGACTCAGGAGCAAGAAATTTGACCCCTTGGGTCTCAGTTTCCTTTATCTGTAAAATGAAGGATTTGCACAAGATGACCTGTGAGATCCCTTCTGACTCAAAATCTATGATCTTATCATTCTTGAAACAGAAGTTTGAAGAAATTTTCTTTAAGTGGCATTCCCTCCTGATGGAAGCCCCTGTTAATGCTGACATTCATTGCCTCCGATAAAGTGTTCTCCTAGGCACATAGGGGAGTTAAGTGACCTGTGTGTACTGAAGATTATATTAATTAATATTATAATATAATTATAACTAATTAATTACATTAATTAATATTATAATATAATTATTTTAGTTATTGCTATATTAATATTCCAAAGACAACTCAACTCTTGCCTCCTACTAAAAGCTTACATTCCAAAAGGACAGCCTAACTACTATCAATGAACATCCAAGCCAGGGGTGAGGAACCAGCAAACTCAAGGCCGCATATGGCCTTCTAGGTCCTCAGATACAGCCTTCTGACTGAGTTCAAGTTTCACAGAACAAATCCCTTTTATAAAGGAGATTTGTTTTGTGAAGTTTGGATTCAGTCAAAAGGCTGCTTCTAAGCACTTAGAAGGCCACGTCTGGCCTTGAGGTTGCAGGTCCTCCATTCCTGATAAAAAGTCAAATATTCTAAGAAAAAGTGTTTACTAATGTTACATATTTTTCTTTTCTTTCTTTATTGTTCTTTATTGTCCCACCTATAGCAAAGCTCTCCTTTGCTATAGGTGGGAAGAAACTCAAATGGATCCTTGCTCCCCAACAGATCCAGGCAGGAATAAGAAAAAGAAAAATCCAAACTAAACTCTATGTTCCCTAACAAGGTAATTATGTGATCCTGATTGATGGCAAAAAGAAATGAAAAGTAAAGGACAGGTATTAGAGATTTGGTGATGGTAGTTTCATCTATTGGACTTGGGTTTTTCTTATATGTGAGAAATTAGGGAGAAATCAGGCAAAGCTTCAACCCCTGGAAGTTAGGTGAATGGCTGTGACCTGAAAGATATGTTCAAGCCATGTGAGAGTTTAAGGGAAAGAGAATAACCTCACTTTTGAACTTGTTGAATTTGTTGTTGTTGTGGTTCCTCCTTCATTTCCCAAAAGACCATGCCATCAGAATTTTTTGCTTTTTGTTTTTTTGAGTGAGGGAGGGCTAGACAGATCACCAGCCTCACTTCTCCAGAGTCATCTGAATCCAGTGACGAGATATTCACCAGGATGACTGGAGATGACCCAGGATGAGGCAATTGGGGTTAGGTGACTTGCCCAAGGTCACACAGCTAGTGAGTGTCAAGTGTCTGAGGTGAAATTTGAACTCAGGTCCTCCCGACTCCTCCACTGGTGCTCTATCCACTGCACCATCTAGCTGCCCCTAACTTGTTGAGTTTAAGGTTGCTGTGGAACCCATATGGAGATTAGGGAGAGATTGGGGCCAAAAACATAGATTTGGAAGTGATATGCATAGAAATAGGAATGATTAGGATTGCCAATGCCCAGGTCCATGTATGGAGAGTTTTCATTTTGTCTTTAAAGAAAAGAAAAAAAACACTCTAGAATCTTAGAGACAGCCCTAGTTATCTCCTCAAAAGAACAGAAAAGTTTTTCTCTTTTCTCCCTACAGGCAAGGAGAATAAGTGTCTGTCATTTCCATGCTATGTAAGAAGATATGAGGACATGGTTCTCTTCCAAGAAGCCCTCATAGAAGAAACCGTGATAATAGTAAATGATATTTTAAAATCTCAATTTGGTTTTGTGCATGTATAAATGGAGGTAAGGGAATTGTATTTTCAATCTTTATATTAATGTTTTATAAAATTATAATATATATTTTATATATATATAATAAAGTATAATGTCTTATAGAATTGGTCTCCATTCCAGTGAAAATGGGCAGTCATGTTCACCTTTTCTGGTGTTGTTTTCCTTATCCAGGTTCTATCTCAGACCCTGAGGCCAATGACAAGGTAGCAGATCCTGAAGTCTCTGTCCCTGCCCTGGCAACACAATAAACTTCCTCAAAGACCAATGACAAACCTTGGGAACCCAAAATAATCATATGTTTTCTCTACTGTAAGTAGCTCATGTTGAAGTCTGTCTATTTCATAGGGTTTTCCCATTTTTGTAGGCCAACTACTTCTTTATGGCATGATTCATATCAATGAGCAAAATAAAGGTTTGGTTTTTGTTTCCAATCTTTGTTGTGTGTGTATGTGTGTGTGTGCGCGCGCGCACATGCGTGTGTGTGTGTTTTAGCTAACGTTCCTTAAATTGAAAGCAATGGGTCTTTTCCCACACAAACACATATATATTTTTTAAAAAAAGAAAATACTGTTATAATGTTTCAGGGTTGATGATTCTAAATATCTCTCTTGGCCTTTTTCAGTAAATATCATATCTGAAGAAAGGCTGTTGTGAAGTAGTGATTTTAGAGACCTGGGTTAAAGTCACATCTTGGACAAATTTTAGAGGCAGCAAAAGGTCTAGCACCACCTAGCACTTGGCACTTAACCTCACTTACCTCAGTTTCTTCATCTGTAAACGAAAAAGAAAAGGCAAACCAGTCCAGTATCTTTGCCAAGAAAACCCCAAATGGGGTCACAGAGATTCATGTCTCTCTCTCTCTCTCTCTCTCTCTCTCTCTCTCTCTCTCTCTCTCTCTCTCTCTCCTCTCTTTCTGACATGTATTGGCCGTATTAACCTGGGAAAGTCACATGTTATTTACTCTAGGCAAACCTTTCATGTTACATGCTCTATAGAGAATGTGTATTGGTAGAGTGAGTTTCCTCATCATGGATTTCCCTGTGTCAATGAGATCACAGGTCCAGTCTCCATCCCCTATGACATATGAAATGTCAGAATCTTTTCTATGAATAGCCTCACATGAACATTAACATGAAGCACCTTCTCTTTTATCAAATGATAAAGGCGTTTATTGAGCACTTTATTGAATCATAAAGTTTACTCAGTACTGTTTCCTCTTCCAATAACCTGCAATGGTAGTAAAAGAAGCAAGATGTTCTCAGAATGGGAATATTGACAATTGTTAGTAAACACAGGGAGCCCACTCATCAATGGTACAAGCTGCTTCTGGTGCTGCATTTAATGGACTCACCTCTCATATCCAACGCTACCACTTATTAACTCCATCTACTCTCTAGCTTCCTCTGTATCTGTGATTCCTTCAACTAAAGAAAATTCCAAATCCAAATGAGCAGTGCATTCCAAAGTCTAAATAAATCTAAATAAATCCTTAAAAGCTGGAAGAAAAAAATTAAAAATAAAACATAAAACCAAAAAAATGAGAGGAAGGAACACAGCCAACAAATCTGTCCTGCCCTGAGTAATGGGGGCTTATTTCAGCTCTATTTTGCCTGTTTGTTCTGGGATGACTTGTTCATTCTTTCTGCCCTTGTGGTACTCTTACCTAGTCCCAAGGGCATTCATCCAGGAACACTACCATACAGAGACGATTAATATTTAAAACAATAAAGAAGAGAAGAAGAAACCCTTCGTCTTTTCTGGCACAGGCTTCACCTATTCCCCCTTAATCCTTTAAATGGACTTTCTGGTTAGAGGGATTTACTGTTGTCTTTTGTTGATGATGGTTGGAATCTGTGTAGCTTCCCCAAGAATAGACAGCACTTACTTCGGGCAAGAGAAGAATTCTAGGGAATCCTTTCCCCCCCTCCATTAGGGCTCCCCTACTGGATTAGAGGGTTCTATAGCCATATGAAGTCATGGAAGATCCATTATTGCTCAGAGGAAAGAAGCCAGGAAGCTGCATCATCCAGCCCTCTCAAAGCAATTACATCATTCACTGGGTTCATGGATTATAGTACTCTAGGCTGCTGTGAGTAAAGTATTATCAACTATAATTATCTGATTGTCCCAGGTCCCCTGTTATTCAGTCCAGGTTTGATCCCATGCATCCCTGCCAGTCATTACAGCCCCTGGAATAGACTTCTGGGCACCTTGTCCTGAGTGGGATTATTTGCCCCCCGAATTTTCACTCTGTAGCCAAAAGGGCTAGGGGGATTAAAAAAAGATGCTCTTTGTCTGGCAGTGAAGTAAGCCATAGACATGTGCTGGAACAGCTTGGCTCTCCGTTCGCCAGGGGTTATACTAAACGACATTAAACAAGTAACAACATCAGAACAGGAGAAAAAAAATGTAATTATAAGATCGTTATAAGAAGAAGTAATTTGTAACAATTAACTCTTCAGGGATGCCTGGATTCAACACCTGTGGAAACCCCAGGAGCCCATTTAAAAGATCAAAACCATGAGTTTTAAAAGTTCTCTTATAACCAGAGCACCAACAGATTTGGGTTTTGGGCTTTCTCAAGGACAACCTGCAGGAAGAATTTCTGATTGTCTGCCATCCCTGGGGAAGTTCTCAGCTTGGGTTCCCTGAGAGCCTTGGGAGAATCTGATGAATTGGAAAAAAAGTCTGTTGGAGAACTAAGGAAGACTTCTTGCTGAGGTAGCTTTGGCATCCTAGGGCATGGACTTAGCTTATAGCTTTTTTCCAGGCCTGCTTAGAGCACAAAGCCAATCACAAGCTATCTATAGCATTTGAATGTACCAATAGGATACAGTCTACTCCTATTAGAAAGTTGGTTTGCCATGTTCCTATTGCTGCGTACAATATTTGTGAAGTCCTATGAGGCTACAGAGTGCTGATACAACATGGTTTTGTGTGTTCAATCTAAGCAAGATGGAGAGAGTTGAGTCAGATGCCTCAGAAGGGGACACCATTCTATCAGGTTTGATATATTTGATTGACCACAAAATATAAAGGGGTAATTCAGTCAACCAATACATTCCAATAACAAGTTCAGGTTTGTTTGTTTGTTATTTCCCAAGTACTAGGCCAGCCTAGGAAGAGTCTCATATTCCAAGACCCCTTCCTGTATGCACATGGATTCCTTGGAGGCCTTTTGGAACCAGTCATCTGGCTCCATCTGACAGTCTTCAACCCTTCCTCAGTTACATTGTGCCTCCAGCCTCAAGGGCACTTCTTGGTTATTCCAAGACTGATGTTTCTCTTTTTGGATTCCTGTGGCTGTTTGAGCTTTAATTAGCTCCCAAGAGGTTTTCCTTTGAGGACTTCCTGGGGTGTTCTGACTGTGGCCCTCTCTGGCCCTTACAATATAGAAGACTTCCTAGGAAGAAGTGTGACTCCAATCCTCCTCTTTCATGCCTATTGAGGTCTCCAGAGCATAACAACCTAAAGAACTTTGGAGGGGACAAAAAAAAAGTATGAGATTTTCTAAGAGGGCATTCTATTCATTCATTCATTCAATAAATATTTGAGTTTCTATTATGTACAAAACATTGTGGTAGGAGTTGTAGGGCATATCAAGAAGTATAAAGTATATAACTTAACCCCTTCTGAATCCAACTTCTCATCCTAAGGAAGGCAGCTCAATCTAACTTGCCTCCTTTGTATGTAACAAACAAAGTAAGTGACTAACATTGCTTTTTGGCAACTAAATGAGGCAACTGATAAGGACCTGGACTTAGAGTCAAGAAGACAAGTCAAAATGATCTCAAACACTGTCTATGTAAGTCATTGCTGTCTGGGTAAGTCATTCAACCCCTGTTTGCCTCAGTTTTCTCATCTGTAAAATGGGGATAGTAATACCACCAACTTCCAGTTGTTGTCGTTGTTGTTGTGTGTGTGTGTATGTGTGTATGTGTGTGTGTGTGTGTGTGTGTGTGTGTGTGTGTGAGAGAGAGAGAGAGAGAGAGAGAGAGACTCTAGCAAGCTTCCTAAGGGCACGTACTATTCTGTTGTTGGGGTGGGTTTTTTTCATCTTTGTATGAAGAGAGCCTAGAACTGTACTTAGTAAATATTGACTGAATAAAATTGAATTGAATTGAATCTAGTATGAAAACCAAGCAGTTTTATGGCACATACTCAACCCTAAGCATGAGATGTAGTGAATACCCTTGGTGAAAAATAAAGAAGACCCTTTGATCACTCTCTTCTTCTTGATATTATCGTCTCTCTGGGTTTTTGGGACACCACCTTCTGGTTCTGCTACCCATCAGACAGCTCTTTCTCCATGTTCTTTGCTGGATACTCATCCAGGTCACACCCACTAACCATGGGTGCCCCACAGGACTCTGTACTAGGCTCTCATCTTTTCCCTCAATCCTGCTTCACTTGGTGATCTCATCAGCTCCCATGGATTTAATTGTCATCTAGAGTAATTATTCTTATATCTACCTATCTTGCCCTAACCTCTCTGCTGATCTCCCACCTCTCATCTCCAACTGCCTTTCAGACATCTTAGACTATACATATCTGGTAGACATTTTAAACTCAACATGAGCAAAACTGAATTCAATATCTTTTCCACTAAATTCTCTACCTTCTTTATTACTGTAGAGGGAATATCATACTCCCAGTTCCTCAGGTTTGCAACCTAGATATCATCCTCTACTCCTTACTTCTTTCACCCACGGTGTCCACACTGTTACCAACTCCTGTTGATTTCACCTCTGTAGCATCTCTCAGATACACCCCTTTCTCTCCTCTGACACTATCATCACTCTGGTGCATGCCCTCATTACCTCAGTTGAACTATTGTCATGACCTACTAGTGGGTCTGCTTGCCTCAAGTCTCTCCCCATTCTAATCCATCCTCCTTTCAGCCTCCAAAGTGATTTTCCTAAAGCACAAGTCCAACCATGTCCAGGATCAAATACAAAATTCTCTGACATATAAAAATATTTATAACCACCTTTACACACACACACACACACACACACACACATACGTGCGCATGCACAAGCACAAACACACACATACACACACACCTTTCCAATTTTATTACACCTTATCCCCTGCCACATATTTCACAATACAATTACAATGGCCTTCTTGCTGTTCCATGAATAAGGCACTGAATCTCTTGGCTCCAGGCATTTTCTCTGCCTGTTGCCCATGCCTTGAATGCTCTCTCCCTCCTCCTCTCTAGTAACTGGCTTTCCTACCTTGCATCAAGTCACAACTAAAATCCCATTTTTCTATAGGAAGTCTTTCTCAATCACTCTTAATTCTAGTGCTTTATCTCTTAAAATTATTTCCTTCTCTCCCCACTTCTCCCATCCCGTACGGCTTATTTGTACATATTTGTTTGTACACTCTTTCCCGTTAGATTATGAGCTCCTTGAGGTCAGAGATTGTCTTTAGACTTTTTGTATCCCCAGTGCTCAGCTCAGTACCTAGCACATGTGAGGTACTTAATAAATGCTTATTGACTGACTGACTGTTCTGACTATACATTCATCTGACAGGAAATGATCAGTTTCAGGAAACATACAAGAGAGTATCCAGTTAGATATCTTGACAAACAAAGCATATGAGGCTTTGAGAAAAAAAAATTCTGAGTGGATTATTGTTCATGAAAACTGTGCCTATTTGACACCAAAATATTTGTGTTTCATTAAGATCTCTTGGCATCATGCAAATTTGCAGTCAGCAAACTGAAGCAGAATGGTAAATTACTATTTGGATTGATTAGCTGGACCAATCTGCATTATTCCAGATTAGCACACACAGGGATATTCAGGGAGCAGCAGGAATTCAGAAAGTCAACCTGAGATCCTGAAAGGATCCCAGGATTATAGATCTAGAACTGCATTTTAGGGAACCTTTTCATTTCTTTAAATTTTATTTTGTTTTTTATTTAATTAATAAAAATCTTTCTTTTTCCCTCCCTTCTACCTCCCCCTAATTGAAAAAGAAAATAAAGAAAAACAGACTCATGATAACAAATGGGCATTGTTAAGTAAAATAAATTCTTGCATTGATAATGTCCAAAGAGTGTGTCTCATTCTGTACTCTGAGTTCATCTATCACTTCTTTGCCAGAAGTTGGGTAGCATGTTTCATCAATAACCCTCTGGAATCATGGCCAGTCATTGTGTTGATAAGGGTCCTTAAGCAGGTCAAAGTTGTTTATCTTTACAATACAACATTCTTCTTTTATAAAGAAAAGGAAACCCAGAGAGGTCCCGGGCCACACTGCTAGTACATATTTGAGGCTATGTTTCTGATTCCACATACAGTATCCAAACCAAAACACCACTTAGTCAACGATCATGGATCCAGGTCAGTAGCCTGGGCTAACTGATTCTGAGAAAGACATATCTTATGTCTTTCAGGGAAAATATGTTAACTCAATCTAAAACTGCTGAAAATCTCTGCCTGGGCCCTCTCCCATGCTACCTGCTTGACCTTTTATGTAGTAAACACAGCTGTCAAAATATAGTGCCCCAAAGAAACCAACCTCAAGCACTGGTCACATGACATTGAGGGTCTTGTATTACGTTCTGTTTCCATACTCAGTCCTACATATAATTTGATTGGTTTTTTTTTGTATCCCCCATTTGATTGTGAGCTTCTTGAGGGTATTGACTATCTTTTGCCTTTTTGTATCCCCAGGGCTTAGCACAGTGCCTGGCAGATTGTAGGTACTAAATAAATATTTACTGACTGCTAAGCGTAAGTATTTAGGATACAAAAACTAACAAAAAAAGACAGAACCTGTACCCAAGGAATTTGCGTTTTAATGGAGGAAGACTACATATAAAAAGGACCTAGAAAGAGAATGAGGACAAAGCTTCTGAGGAAGAGGTGGAGGAGTCTGGACAATGTGAAATGTAAAAAGAAATGAAGTGAGCAAGGCCGAAATGTCTCATGATATGGCAGTCTGGGCTATGGACTCACCAATCAGAAAGGAGGGCTACAGAGCCAAGATTTCTCCAGAAGTGTTGTTTGTTGTTCATTTTCAAAGAGACACAATGTGATATAATGGGTGATGTCTTGACTTGCATGTGAATTGGATTTGAGTGAAGTAGAGTTGCATAAAATCCTCTGCCTCACCCTCTCCCTTCCTGAGTCATGGAAGTCCAGTGGGGAGACAAAAGTCAGGATAACTGGTGATGGCCATGATATAATGGCCTTGGTGTCTTCAATGTCTGACTAAGCTCCAAGTGCTCCACAGCACCTGCTTCAGCCACCTTCAAGGCTATTGGAACAAATTGTTTTCCTGTGTCGATTCTACTGTACTGTGTCAATTCATGTACTTGGGTGAGACACTCCCTTATAACATGAATGTTACACTCCATGCCTGGAATGTATTTTCAGAATAAGAAGGATGTTGAGGAGGAGGTAGAAAAGTCTAGGGAGGTGTAGAGTCAGAAGCCAGTACAGGACTGGTTACAGCAACCAAGTGGCAAACATTCATATGAGATCCTAAGAAATAAAGTCAAAACCCCTATTTTCTCCAAATATCTGGACTCTAGCAGTGTGAAGACTGAACATCAAGAGTTTTAAATAAATTTTTACATTTTCAACCCAATGTTTTATATCACATGGGTGTCAGAGTGCTGGACCTGAAATCAGCAATCTCTAGGTTCAAAACCTCCCCTGATAGTTACTAGGCATTTGAGTGTGGTCAAGACACTTAACGTCCCAACCTGTTTTCTCATCTTTAAAATGGGAATTATAGTAGCTACTTCACATAATTTTCATGAGATTAAAACAAGATTAAAGCATATAAATTCCTTTGCAAGCTTTAGTGTATGTATATATGTGTGTACATACATACATACATTCATATATACACACACACTTACACATACACACATAAGTAAGTATGTAACACAGTGGAGCTTTTACAAAAAGGAATATATTTACTTCAAAAGATAATCACCAATATACAAAAACTTTCCTAACTCATGGGGGGCACAATCATCCTCCTCCCTGTACCACCTCAGTCTCTAGTAGGAGAAAGAGGTTAGATTTGTAGATTAGTTCTGTTTCCATACAGCAAAATCCCTTTTCACAGTCCAATCCCCCCATGACACACTCCTCCTGTCCCAGACTCCCAGGGTTCTTATGGCATCCATGATGACATGGATGGCTACTACATCATCTCATCTGTAATCTTGACTCCAAGGTCAGCACGATTTGAAATTTTGGTCCTATGAGGATCACCTCTGGCACCTGAAACTGAGATCAAATACCACAAAGCAGAAACAAACACCTCGAGGTCCATTTCTTGAAGTTGAGGTAAAAAAAGGAGAGCAGGGAAAGAACAAGTCCCTTACTCCTCTGACCGATATTTTTCATAGTCTGAACTAGCTGCAGCAGCTATGAGCACGGATGAAAAGATGGTCTAAAGGAGAGGTTTCCAAACTTATTTGGTTTACCACCACTTTTTCTTTTTTTTTTTTAATAAATTTATTTAACTTTTTACATTCATTTTCACAAGATATTGGGTTCCAAAATTTTCTCCCCATTTGTCCCCTCTCCCCTCCTCAATACACTGAACATTCTAATTACCCATATGACCAATCTGCCCTCTCTTCTTTCATCCCTCCCTTCCCTTACCACATCTTCTCTTTTGTCCTGTAGGGCCAGATAACTTTCTATTCCCCATTACCTGTATTTCTTATTTCCTAGTAGCAAGAACAATATTCAACAGATGTTCCTAAAATTTGAGTTCCAGCTTCACCCCATCCCTCCCTCCCCACCTATTCCTTTTGGGAGGGCAGGCAATTCAATATAGGCCATATCTATGCAGTTTTGCAAATGTGTTGTGTAAGACTAACTATATTTCCCTCCATCCTATCCTGCCCCTCATTGTTTCTATTCTCTCTTTTGATCCTGTCCCTCCCCAAGAGTGTTGACTTCAAATTGCTCCCTCCTGCTGTTGCCCTCCCTTCCATCATCCCCCCCCACCCTGCTTATCTCCTTCGCCCCCACTTTCCTGTATTGTAAGATAGGTTTTCATACCAAAATGAGTGTACATTTTATTCCTTCCTTTAGTCGAATGTGATGAGAGTAAACTTCATGTTTTTTTTCTCAGCTCTCCTCTTTTTCCCTCCACTAAGAAGACTCCTGCTTGCCTCTTCTATGAGAGATAATTTATCCCATTCCATTTCACCCTCTCTCCTCCCACTAC
>CM053771.1:292879426-292917246 GCA_028658325.1 Potorous gilbertii
GGTAAGCAGTTTTCTTCTTCATCTTCAGAGATGAAGGTTGGAATCATTTTTTCAAGAAAATAACCTTCTATGGTCTTAGTTTTTTTTCCCTTTTCTGGGCATTTTCCCAGCCAGTTACTTGACTTCTGAGAGTCCTCTTCACCCTGGTCTAGGTCTGCCCAGCTAGTGCTTGGGGTCTGAGATTCAAATGCTGCTCCCCAGTCTCAGAGCTTTTGGTGGCAGGCCTGGCTGCTATTCAGGGTAAGATTAAATCAGCTTCTCAGGTGGGGGCAGGGCCACCTCCTAGGTTCAGTTCCCTCAGGTGGTTTATGCAGAGACCTTTTGTAATGGAGCTGCTGCTGAGCTCCTGCCTGCTCCTGGAGCCTCTGGATGCCTGCTCTGGGAGCCTCTGGCCTCCCACTCCCGCTGCCGCCGCCTCCTAAGGGGGCCTGAGTCCTGGAGACACCCCGCTCCCCTCTCAGCCCATCTCTCTCACCGACCTGTGAGTCTGTGGGTGGAGGGACCTTCGTGGCCTCTGGAGATTCTGTCCCTGAAGCCTGCTTGGATCTGCTCTCTCCTCTCAGTGCCGCGTGGCCAGGTCTGGGGGGGGGGCTCCGCTCCCGTGTGGGGTGCGATGGACCTTTGGGCTCAGTTTTTCAGGGCTCTCTGGAACAGAAATCTCCTTCTCTGTGTTGCTGCGCAGCTTCCACTGTTCCAGAATTTGTTGGGAGTTCTTTTTAGAGGAAATCCATGGGCTGTGGGTTCGGACCTAGCATAGGTGAGTCTTTCTACTCTGCTATCTTGGCTCCGTCCCCTACCACCACTTTTTCAAAAAAAATTATTCGGTATCCCTCTGAGAAAAATCTACTTTTTTTAACCCTTTATTGTTTTTTTCAAATTTTAGTTATTTCAGAAAATGTAATTTTAAAAAATGATGCATCTTAAATTGAATAATTTAATGTAAATTTGTGGTATTTTTCCTGCATTGAAATTTTGATAGTGCAATACCGCATTATGTATAGTATGTTGTAAATAAGTCATTGCATGCACATATTTCTACTGAGGCATGTTGGACTTCCCCATCCATGGACTTGACCATTGATTGCTTGTAAGTTGCATTTTGTTTGTTTATTTGGAAAATAATGAAATCACTGACTTTAACTCTGTTACACAAAAGATAAAACATATATGAATGGTTTTTTTTCAAAATTTCCTTCTCTTCTTTCCTTATGTTTCAACCACCCCCTTATTTTTATTCAACACCCCCCAACTGCATCTGAAGCTACTACCACCCCCCCTGGATCATTCCACTGCTTCCTCAGGGGCAGGATTGCCCACTTTGGAAACCTATGGTCTAAACTCTAAAAAAGGACAAACAACTTAGACACCCTACTTTTAAAGATGCAGGCAACCAATCAAGGAAGCTGCTGCCTCTGTTACCTCCATAGAATCCACCTTCAATCAACTAGGCACAGTCTAAATCTGGGTTACACACCACACACACACACACACACACATACACACACACACACATACACATACATACATACAAGCACACACGTATACATTTTGTTCTCGTTGAGTTGTTTCAGTCAAGTCCAACTTTTCATGACCCCATTTGGGGTTCTCTTCACAAAAATACCAGTGGTTTGCCATTTTCTTCTCCAGCCCCACCCCCCCAGATACATACATACAGACATACTTACATGACATTGTAATGCAGTAGAGAGAGCACTGACCTCTGGAGTCAAAGCACCTGAGTTAATGTCCTGCCTCCAATGATGTGCTTTCTACCTGTGTGACCTAAAACAAGTCATTTGACATGGCTAGGTCTCAGCCTCCTCATTTGTAAAATGGAGGATTGGAATAGATAGCATCTAAAGTCCCTTCCAGGTCAAATTTTATGATCTCATTATTACAAAGAAAAGTAAGACTTTGCCCAAGTTGCTAGTTCATTTTCTTTAAGTGGTAGGATTGAATTTCTCAATAATGACCCCCATCCTTACCAAAAATAAATTCATGTGTATGGGTGTACATGTACATACATGTAGGGTTGTGCAAGGGATATTGGTAAAAAGCCTTGTAGGGGTTTGTCTATGTGAATGACATACAGACGTACACATACACACAGGAACAGTGCAAGGAAAAAATATAACTGTATTAAGCCACGAACAAGAAGTATTTGCATCATAGTCAGGTAAAAAAATGAATGCATTATAGGCTCCAGGGACTAAGGTTAAATGCTTACATTAGGGCAGAAGTCAAATAGAACAAGGAAAACTCTCTGTGTAAAAGAAGCCATGAACCTTGGCCATTACACATAATTGAAATAAGACATGATTCCAGTTATCTCCTCTTTTCCTCAGTATCACCTATTCTCAGCATGCACACTGTTGTAACAAGACTAAGCCTCCTCCTTGAGAACAGCTCACATGTCTCCAAGCATCCCTGTTTATCACAACAGAAATTGGCACTAGTCTTATACAGAGGCTCAGTGTTGCCTGCAATTTTCATAGGACTACCAGAAACTGGTCCATAGAAAGGTAAATAGTCTATGCTGTGGCCAAGAGAACATCTTAACAACCTAGTCCATGCCTTAAATCCCATCTCTGCCTATTCATTATCTCCAATTGTTTTTCATCCTGTCTCCACCAAGTTCTTTCCACTACTCTCCGTGGCTCGTGTGACTGTTTTCCTTCCCTTGTCTGCAGGTCTCCGGGTGGGTAGGTAAGTGCCCAAAGAGAACAATAGAGAGGATGAGGATAGATAGGCTTCCCCATCTACTAAGTGCTCCATTCTTTGGTCCCCAGAATTTCTGCCTCCTTTTACCCTTTATTGTCTCCTATGTTCATGTCCTTTCCACTAATCTTCTCAAGTGATCTTTTATCTCTGTCAGAAGCTTTTGCCAGAAAGAACTGGAAATTAAAGTGATGCTCATCATTTGAGGGATGGCTGAATAAATTTTGTTGTATGAATATAATGGAATGCTATTGTGCTGTAAGAAATGATGAGCGGGCAGATTTCAAAAAAACCTGAAAGACTTACAAGAACTGATGCAAAGTAAAGTGAGCAGAGCCATTGTCCACAGTAACAGCAACATTATGAGGTGATCAACTATGAATGATTTAGTCCTTCTAAGCAATACAATGATCCGAGACAATTCCAAAGGACACATGATAGAAAATGCTACATACATCCAGAGGAAAACGGATGGAGTCTGAATGCAGTTCAAAGCATACTATTTTACTTTGGAGTGCGTGCATGTGTGTGTTTCTTTTGGTTGGTTTCATCTTTCACAACATGAATGACATGGAAATATGTTTTAGAAGACTGCAGATGTAAAATATCAAATTGATTACCATCTTGGGAAAGGAATGGGGGGAGAGAGGGAGGGAGAAAATTTGGAATTCACAAAAAATTTAAACGAATGTTAAAAATCTTTTTCCATGGAATTGGAAAAATAAAATGCTATTTAAAGAGGAAAGATAAATAAAAAGCACAAGAGAAAAATGAAATAACTTTTACCAGAAACATTCAGGTCATAGTCCTTAACAATAACTGTCTAAGTGGGGGCAAAATTACATTTTTCAAACACATATTTTCATATACAGTATGAAATCTAAGTGAGGGGTGAACCGCTTATGGCCCTTTAGGTCCTCAAGTGCTACCCTTTGACTGAAAGTAAATTTCACAGAACAAATCCCCTTAATAAAAGGATTTATCCTGTAAAACTTGGATTCAGTTGAAGGGCTGCACTGAAAGGACTTAAAAGACCACATGTGGCTTCAAGACCACAGGTTTCCCACCCATGATCCAGGTTCTTTGGTTCCATTAATGTAGTCATTCAACAAATACATATGGAGTATCCACAATGTTAATGAAAAGACTACTGGAATGGTAAGAAATAGGTTCTAAGGAAACCTCTGTCACGACATCAGGAGCTTCTATTGTCCTTGTTTATAAAATGATGACTGAAAAGAAGATGGCCCAGTTTTCTTGTAGCTCTAAGATCCTGTGAATAGAAAATTTAGGGGACAGAGCTGGAAAAAGGATCAAGACAGAACCTGAGAAGCAAAGCATCCAAGGTCTTGAAGAACATTTGCATCTGTCTAATTGAAAATAAGGAATGTCAGAATGATTGCATGAAATGGAGTCAACTTCAAGCTTGAGAACATTCAAGCTTGGGTAAAATGTAAGTAGAATCACCTTGAGATGGAGGCTAAACCCAAGCATTCCTACTGAGAGCAAGTCTCCATGTTAGGCACATCCTGGACCAAGCAGGTCATCCCCTTTTGAGAGTGTGGTAAAGAATAGAGTTTTACCCAAACACAGAGCCTCAACTCAGAAACGTAGGCTGGAGAATTAAGTAAAATGAAGAAAATACTGAATATAATGAAGAAATATTATAATTTTGAGAGAAATCCAAAATGTGAACATAAAAGAAATTAACTATACAAGTTCAAGTAGAATTTCAAAGAAAAAAATTATAACCATGATTCTAGGACGGTAATAGTACCTGGGAAAAATGAAGGAAGAGATGTTAAATATAATTGTAAGCAAAGTAAGAGTTTTGGAGAAAAACAATTGATAGCTTAGAACGTAAGATGGTAAAACTTATGATAAAATGAACTTCCTGAAAACTAAAATAAGCCAAACAGAATTTAATGACTCCATGAGAACATAAAAATATCGAAACAAATTAAAATATCAAAAAAAATATGATACATATATATATGTATGTGTATGATAAGAAGAAAGGTCCAAACAAAATCAAGGCATTTTAAAAATATTTTATAATGTAAAGCATATATTATTTAAAAACATCATTCTGGAAAACAGCTTGTGGAAAAATAATTTAAAAATCATTAGACTACCTGAAAATCACAACAATAACAACAAGAGAAGTGTAGGTACCATATTTTGAGAAATTATAAAGAAAAATTACCTGGACATATTAGAACCTAAGAACAAAGTTAAAATAGATAGCATTTACAGGTCACTTCCTAAATGAAGCCCCCAAAGAAAAATTCCCAGGAACTCCATAGACAAAATCCAAAACTTTCAGGTCGAAGAAAATATATTCTAATCAGCCAGCAATAGAGTTCAAGTAAGAAGAGGTCACAGTCAGGGTCACATAAGGCTTGATAGAGGTGACAAGACAGGTAGCACAGTGAACAGAGTACTGAACTTCATCTCCTGTCTCAAACGCTTTCTAACTCTGTGAACCTAGACAAAACATTTAAACTCTCTCAGTCTTAATTTCCTGATCTGTAAAATGGGAATAACAACAGTACCTACCTCACAGGGTTGTTGTAAAGACCAAATGTGTTACAGACTTTAAAGTGTTATCTAAATGCTGGCCATAAAGGAAAAGAGATCTTGCAATACTAGATACCAAAAGGTAAAAGATAAAGATTTACAACGAAGAATAATTTACTATACAAAACTGAATGTAATACTATGAGAGGGGAGGAGGGAATCTTAATAAAATAGAAGTCTTTCAGTTCTTCCTGATGAAAAGAACAGAGTTGAGAAGAAGATTCCAAATACAAACACAGAGTCAAGAGAAAGTTAAATACATTTGGGCATTTGAAAGGAGTTATACAGTGAAGTCCTTATTTTATGAAAGGGGTGAAAAAAATTACCCTTTTAAAGCCTCAAAGTCTTTTAAAATCATAAAAAGAGTTAAACAATACACATAAGTGGGGTGGCTTTGTTCTTTTTTTCTGATCTTATTATAGTAGAAAAAGGGAAAATGGGAATACACTAGAGGAAAAAGAAGAGGAAAGAAAAACCCCTGTTTTATTTATGCGCGCGCACACACACACACACACACACACAGTTATAACTGATAAAAAGTCTGCAAAAAAATAAAAAATCTGGGAATCTGGGGATAGGCATCTCATGAACCTTCTTTTGATCTGAACTAAACAAAGAAGGGTTAGCCAAAAGAGAGAGAAAAGTACAAAAAGATAGGATAGAAAGAAATACACAAGTGATAACCATAGCCATAAATGTGAATGGCATAAAATCTTTTATAAATAAAATAGGATAGGATAGCAGAAAGGATTAGAAGGCAGAACCCAACAAGTTGCATGAGAAACACATTTAGAACAAAAAGATTAACATGATATTAAAATAAGGAGCTGGAGCAAAATTTATTATACTCTACTCAAAAAAAAAATCAAACTCAAAAACCCAGAGAAATCAATCATGATTTCAGACTAGGTTATATTAAAAATGGACACACCTAAAAGACATAAATAAGGAAACTATATTGTACTTAAAGGTGCCAAGGTTGCCATAAGAACACTACCTAAAGGCATATTTCCTCTTTCTCTTTAACCCAAATCCTACATATTAAAAGATGATTTGTAGTGATGATTATACCAAAAAACAAAAAAGATTCTAAAAGGAAGAGCAATAAGTTATTTTGTTGGAAATGTGTGTGTGTTGTTCATCCCTCATTGCCAAAGAAGACCATGCCATCAGAGAAATGATGACATGACTTGCATTTGACTTTGTTTTTTGAGTGAGGGAGGGCTGTGCAGGTCACTAGCCTCATTTCTCCTCCTGAATCATCTGAATCCAGTGACCAGATATTCATCAGGATGACTGGAGATGACCCATGATGAGGCAATTTGGGTTCAGTGTCTTGCCCAATGTGACACAACTAGTGAGTGGCAAGTATCTGAGATGAGATTTGAACTCATGTCCTCCTGACTCCTGCACTGGTGCTCTATTCACTGCACCACTTAGCTGCCCCTTTGTTGGAAACAATCCCAGAGAAAGAGAGAACTTCAATGGAGATTGTGACTTAATGTTGCTATTTGTATTCACCAAAAGACATATTATCTAAGCACTTTAAAGTTAATCTAATTGTAGAGCAACAAAGACACTAACATTATGATATGATAAGAATAGGGAGCCTCAATATACTCCTTTCAGACCTAGATAAATCTAACAAAAAGATAAGAAAACAAGAAGGTAAGGACCTGATGAGAACTTAGGAAATTTAGATATCATAGACTTCTGGGATATTCATGAATGGGGTCAGAAAGTAGTATGTGTATTTCTCAGCTATACATTACACATTTACAAAAGCTAATCCTGTATTAGGACCTTAAAAACCTCACAAAATGCAAAATAGGAGAAATATTAAATACATGTTTGTACTGACCACAGTAAAATAAAAAATTATATTCAATAAGATTCAAAGAAATGATTATAAATTGATGTGAAAATAAATAATTTATTTCTAAAGAGTTTAGTGGTCAAAGAAAATATATAGGAACAATAGAAAAATTCATCAAAGAAAATTACTGCACTTGGACAACATACGAACATTTTTTGAATTCAGTTAACTCTATCAGACTAAGAATTTTATCTCTAAATATTTTCATCAACAAATGATAGAACAGATCAATACATTGGATATGCAATGGAAAAAATCTCAACAAATTAGGCAAAACAAGCAACACAAAAATAGAAATTCTGGAATTAAAAAGAAAAGTTGAAAGAGAAAAGTAATTGTTCATTAAAACTAAGACCTTTTATATTTGTTTTAATAGAAATAGAAAGTTATTGAATCTATTATTTCAATGATCTAGAGGAATTTCCAGATAAGTCAACTTTCTCTACCAATATAGATCTTCCCCTTTTAGGCTTAAAACGTTTCTTAGAACATCAAGATGTTAAGTGAATTTCTTAGAGTAAGATAACCAGCATGTGTTATACTTAAGGTTAGGACTTCTTGGCTCTGAAGCAGGTTCCATATCCACTATCCTTTATAACATTTTTTTATTTTGAAAAACCCAGAAAAAGTAAAGTACAGTTAATATGACTTTAAAAGAGAAAGAGGAAAGTCCACTTTTTGTATCAAAAATGAAAAAAATTCAACTCCCTTCTTCAGCCCTCCAAGTTTCAGATCGTTATCTATAAAGTGGAGAGAATATTTATACTAAATACTTCTTGGGTTTATTTTGCAGAAGGGATTTTATAAGCCTTACAACACTGTAGAAATGTGAGCCTTTATTACAAGGGTACAAGATAATATTTCAAATACAAATAAATTTAAGGTATTCAAATAACTATTTATACATATATTATATTACTGCTTCATTTTACTGGAAAGTATTATTTTTTGAAAATCATATTAGAGCAGCAGTTAACATTTGCTCTTTCTCTTTAACCCAGCCCCTACAATATTGAAAGATGCTTTCGTAATGATGTTTGTGCCAAAACAATATTGTAAAAGGAACAGCAGTAATTTTCTTTTGCTGGCAATGATCCCAGATACAGAGGACTACAATGGACATTAAGGTAGTGTCCTGGAGGTTGGTAGATAATAGCTACCAGCACTTTGATTGGATAGTAGATATAGTTTGATTGAACCTCAAAGAATGAGAGGTTATCAAGTGATGGTAGTAAAGGGTAAGCTTCGAAGTTGGAGTGAGGAGCTAGGAGAATTCCACTTCCTTACCAAGGCAAGTGAATTGGGGGTTACAAGTAACAGTTCTGGAAAGGGTGGCCAGGAATTTATATCATCAGGAGAGAACCAGATCTCAGTGAGATATGACACTTCAAAGAGACAAAAGGATGGAGGGAGTAAGAAAAGAAAAGGTTTAAGATGAAAGTTAACTGGTTACTTATGAAGCCAACATGCAAAAGAGTACAACAGAAGGGTTAAATAACACAGTGTCTGACATATAGTAAGCACTTCGTAAATATTGATTTGTTGATTGATTTGGTTTATGGGGATTGGAATAAATGAGGAGATTGAGGTCGAAAGAGTTAAAGTGATTTGCCCAAAAATGAATGCAAGTCCTTTGCCTCTACCTCCAGTTAGAGCACTATGTCTAGAATTAGGAACATTTGAGTTCAAATCTGGCCTCACACCCTTATCAATTCTGCGTCTTTGGGCAAGTCATTGAACCTCTGTTCGTCTCAGTTTACTCAATTGTAAAAATTGGGGGTCATAATAACACCCCCTTCCAAAGAGTTGTCGTGAGGACCACATGAGTTGTGCTTATAATACATAGTTCTATAGCACATAGTAAATTCTATATAAATGTGAATTTGTTGTTGTTGGGGATGGGAGTGAGGGGAAATATAATGAGTTCTGTCTTGGACTTGTTGAGTTTGTGATAAAAATATATAAATCCCTATGAGACATCCAGATAGAAATATCCAGTAGACAATTTGTGATATATGATTGAAAAGGAATATGTAATTTATTAGCTGAGGAAGCACTGGATAGATAGGGTATCAAACAACCTGATTGGAATACAAAGTAATCTCTTTGCCATCTAAGTGATTTTGGAAATATCACCTCGCCTTTTTAGATCTCAGTTTTCTCATCTGTGAAATGAGGAGTTTGGACTAGATGATTTCTTAGGTACCTTCTAGCTCTAAATCCTTTGATCTTTTGTTGTAGAAAGAACAAAGACTTTGAAGTTGGAGGACCTTGGTTCACATCCTGGTTGGACTGTTCATTCACTATATGTAAGACACCGGGTGGGTCACTTAACAGCACAAACTTAAAATTTTCTAATCTCTAAAGTTAAGATCCTGAATTATATTATCTCTGAAATCTCCTCTGTGTCCAAATCCTATGATTCTCAGACTTCATAATACACTGGTCAGAGAGGATTTACAGATCACTAATAAAATGAGACATAATAAAAGATGCACACCCAGACTCAGAGGTTTCATCTCACGCCCATTAAATTAGCAAGCATGATTTTAAAAAAGACAGAAATAGCTGATTTTGGAGTCCTTGTGGGAAGATAAGCACATTAATACACTGTTGACAGAGTTGTGAATTTTTTTTCCCCAAACCTTCTGGAAAAATATTTGAAATTATGCAGACAGAATGATATGGGGCAAAGACCCTTTCAGACTTTTATTGGTCTGTTAGAAACACAATTATTTTACAAAGACTGGGATCATTTTTCATTACAAAAGCAAGGAATCTGTCCTAGTTGATCTGGAAGACTAGTGGGTATAAAATGTCCCACCTAAGGGAAGGTGGCATTTCTGAATTTTGGCAGAGTTCACACCACCCTTTTGGCTATCTTTCTGATCCAACTTTGCTAGCCTGTCAAATGTGAAGGTAGAGGTGAGCATCACTTGGTTTTAGTAATGATGACTTTTTAAAATCCTTTGCTATAAAGTCATCTTAATTTTATCTTCTGATCCTTGAGTATCATTGGAGTGGCCTAAGTTAGGCCTAGTTCAGAATGATTGGTCACATTTCTATACAAAAAGGAGGATGGATTTGGGTTCAAAAGGTAAAAGAAACAATGGATTTACTCCTCATTGTGCACGCGAACACACATACACACACACACACACACACACCTTGACTTGACTTTTATCTTGTCTTTTCTCTGCCCATTGATTTACATGGGCTAAAAAAAGATAAATAGGGCTTAAAACCTAGGGGATCCCAAACTCAAGAGTTATTTGATTGTTATTGGGCAAATAAATCATTTGGTTTATAGTTCATTTTTCCAAGATTGAAAACTGAGAAGTGTCTGGGATAGTTATGGTAAACTTTAGCGGAAGTATCTAACGGAGGAGCCCATACCACTACACTAGGAAGAAGAATCCCAAGAAAAGACTAGGAGGAAGGTTATCTGTCATGTGGAGCTTGAGGATACTTCCTACTGCTCTAGAGTGTAAAACCATGAAAAAATGGATGGACTTTACAGAGCGGTAAATTCCATCTCAATGTGAGGACAAATGTCCTACTTTCAGAGTTGCTCATTGTAAAAAGTGGTGAAGTCTCCATTATAGGAATTGTTCAGAGATTGGGTGACCAAGTGCCAGTAATAATTAAAGGAAATTCCTGATTTTGGAAGAGCAGTGTTATAATAGTGGGGAAACAGTTGGATATGGGGTCAGAGGACATGGACTGAAGTCTCATCTCTGTCATTTATTACTTATGTGACCTTAGACAAGTTATTTTATGTCTCTGTACATCAGTTTCCTCATTTCTAAAATGAAGGTGCTGGTCTTGCATGTTCCTTCCATCAGTCTATAATGCCATGAACCAAGATGACCCCTGAGGTATCTCAACTCTAGCAGGCATATTCTAAAGCTAAAATAACTTACAACTTTTCAAGTGTTACATCTCAAGGATGAATTTGCATTTTAAAGGCGTAAAACTTCCATCCAGGAAGTTCAGGCTTAATGAAGAGGAGACCTTTGTTTAGCCAGGAACATCTTGCCTGAAGTTCTGCCTCTTCTCCTGCCAGGCTGACTGCTGGAGGTCACAGTCACTCCTTGCGGCCACGGAATGCAGCCTTATCACTGTGACAGAAAGAAGCTAGTGGCGCACAGTTCAATATTCCAAGGAACACTCCTGGCTCTGACAGATCTCAGCCTTGAAACCTTCAGGGCCAGAGTGAAGGGCAGCCCTCTAATCCCACTGCAAGAATTAACTTCCTGGTTTCACAGCAGTTCCTTTTATACCAGTCTGTCAAGAACAGCACCCTTCCTGGATCGCTTTGACACCTGTCTATTCATCAGAGGCAAAAACATTCTTTCCTATGGTGATGGAATTTTCCAAGTCAAAAATCAAGACCATGTAGTCCAACAAGGTCATATCTTTCTCCAAAGCCTCTTTCAGTGTTTTCTTTCTTTCCTTGAAATTAGGCTTTTCCCTTTCCCTAAAACCATTGCATTGTTTCAGTCAGTAAGTCAGTCAATCAGCATTGTTGTTACTATGTGGCCAGGCACTGTGCTTAAAGTTGGGAGCAGAAGGAGATGGGGGAGGGGAGGGGTGGGGGAGAATGTGAAAACAATCTTGCTCTCAAGGAGTGAACATTCTAATGGGGAAGACAACATATACATCTTGGTATGTGTGTATAAATATGCATGGGTACTGTACATAGATACACATATATGTGTATATATACATACACATGTAATACATACATAAAATATAAGGTAATCTTAAAATGAAACCCCTGGCAGGTACAGGGGGAGGGGGAATCAGGAAAGGTCTATAGAAGGTGGGATTTTAGCTGAATCTTGAAGGAAGTTGAGGGCAGAGAATTCCAGGCATGGGAATCAGCTAGTGCAAAGACATGGAGATAGGAGATGGAGTATTGTATTAGAGAAAGGACAAGTAATCTGTGTACATGTATTGTAGAGCACATAGAAAGGAGTAAGGCAGATGAATTCTGGAAGGAATCAGGAGATGAATAGTTTTCAATGGCACCCTGAAGACTTTATATTTGATCTTACTGGTGATACAGAGGCACAGGGACTTGCTAAACAATCAAGGGACATAATCAGACCTATGCTATGGGAAAAAAAATTAGCTTGGCTACTGAGAAGAAGATGAATTTGAATGGTGAGAATCTTAAGTCAGGGAGACTGGTAAGGAGACTATTGCAATAGTCTAGAAGAGAACCTAACTGAGGGTTGTAGTCACATGAGAGGAGAAAAGAAGGTGTATCTAAGAGACATTCTGAAGACAGAAATGATCAGATTTTGGCCATAGACTGAATGTGCAGGGTGGATGAGAGTAAAGGGTTGAGGTCTAGCACGGGGAAGCATGCTAGTGTGCACAACACATAACAGAAATAGGGAAGCTCTAAAGGGAAAAGAGTTTATTTTTTTTTTTTAGTTTTATCTTTAGTTTTTTTTCATTTTGAGTTCCAAATTCTCTTCCTCTCTCTCCCCTCCCTCCCCCATTCATTGATAAGGCAAGCAGTAGGATAACAATTATATATGTGAAGTCAGGCAAAATATATTTTTATGTTAGCCATGTTGAAAAGAAAGCAAGAAAAATAAAGAAAATAAAATCATGCTTCAATCTGTACTCAGACCCCATCAATTCTCTCTCTGGAGGTAGATAACATTTTTATCATGAGTCCTTTAAATTGTCTTGGATTGTATTGATGATACACACACACACACATACACACACACACACATACACACATATATATGTATGTATGTGTATGTATAAATATATATAGCTAAATATTTCACGGTTGGTCATCACTGTAATGTTGTTTCTGTGTACACTGTTTCCCTGGTTCTGCTCACTTCACTTTGTGTTAGTTCATAGAAGTTTTCCCAGGTTTTTCTGAAACCATCTTAAAGGAAGAGAGTTTGGAGAGAAAGATCAAAAGTTGTATTTTAGACGGGTTGTCCAAGTTTAAGAAGTCCATAGGATCTCCTTTCTGAGATATGCAAGAGGTAGTTGGAGATTGTTTCCTGTACTACATACTCTCCTTCCTTGACTCATAAAATGGTAGACCTGGAAGTCACCTCAGGTATCTTGTAGTTCAACCTCCTCGTTTTACTGAATGAGGAAGCTGTGGCTCAGTGAGATCATTTCTTGCCCCAAGTCACAGAACTAGTTAATGGCAAAATGGAGAAGAGCCATCTGAGTCTAATGCTTTGATATATCTCAGATCCTTACCCAACTGGTTCTGGGGACATTCTAACAACAGCTTCCTTAGTTTGTAATTAAGATCGAGGGACTGTGTGCATAGGGGGGGGGGGGGGCGGGATAAGGAAAAATGAAGGAGGGGGAGATAAACTACACAAATACCTCAACTTGGCATTTAAAGTTCTCCATTATGCTCCTCCTACTAACCTTTCCAGGTATATTCCATATTGCTTTCTGTCCCTTACCCACTGATCCATCCATGAAACTCCCATTCTGGGACTTCCCACCTGCTTTTCCATATGCTTGGAAGACAATCCTGCCCCTCTCCTCTGCATCCCAAGCTTCCTTCAAGGCTCAGTTCACCTATTACTTCTCATAGGAAATCCTCCTTCCTGTTGATAATTCTCTCTCCCTCACACTATCTCCTCTTATTTATCTGTGTACATGTAGTGTCCTCCAGTAGGTAGAATATGAGTTTCTTGAGAGCAGAGACTTGGGGGGGATGGGGCACTCTATTTCCAGCAGCTGGCACATAGTAGGTGTTTAATAAATGCTTGTGATTAGATTGAATTCCTTTATTTGAAAATGCAAGATACATACAAACATTAAGTATAATTCAAATCTTAGACATTGCAAAACCTTGAAAATGTATTTTTGTAGTTGTAGCAGAACTAAACAATGCAGCCACCACCCTCCTTTCTAGTGTGAGTTCCCTCCAACTGTTTTGCCTCAGGGTCTGTGCTGTAAGACAAGTAGGAGTAAGAGCCTTCCCTCTCTTGGCTGTTTTTTTTTCTTTTGTTTTGTTTCTGTGTGTGTGTGTGTGTGTGTGTGTGTGTGTGTGTGTGTGTGTGTGTGTGTGTTTAGAAAAGCTGTTGAATTCTTGAGGATAACTAAGGGAACTCTTCACTGATTGGCAGCAAGGTCAGTTAGCAAGGAGGCAAAGACCTTTCTGGTTCCATTGCCACTGAGTTAAAAACATAGAGAGCCTGATCACTAGATTAGTTTAGCCAGAGCCAGTTTTATATTAGACCAAGCCAGGCACAAGAGATTGCACATTTTCAATATTTAAAAATTATTTGTGGGATTGGATTGAAGTGTTAAGAAAGAAAAAAATGGGAAGTGAATTTTCAAATAGCAATTTGAATTTTCTTATGACAGATGAGAAAAACACAAACAGTGTTTTGACCTCTAAAATGAGTTTATTCTATTGAAGAGCTTTGCACTGAATTTGGAATTGGAGCACTTGAGTTCAAAACTTGCCCTTCCCACTTACTAGTCATGTGTCTAACCCTCAGTTTTCTCTTTTGCAAGATGAGAATTAGACTTTTTGACCTTGAAAGTTCTATTCAACTCTAACTCTATGAAGCTGTGTGGAAGTGTGACCTAAAAGGATCTTCTCATCCAGTGAAAGGATGGGCACAATGACTAGAATGCCTGAATGCTAACTATTTGGAAGATTCTTTCAGAGATGCAACCAGCTGAAGTCCTTCTTATCAACCTCTTGCCCTCTTTTAGCATCTATAATCATCTTGACTACAGTAGGAATAAAAAAAAGGAACTCCAGGAAGAAATCTCATTTCCCCCCAAGGATAAGAGTAAACCCCAGGAGAATAGGAATAAAAGAGAACTGAGAACCGAAACCATATATAAGGTCAAGGAGAACTACAAGAAGTTAAGGTCATTTTGTGAGGAAAAAGGGAGAAGAGAGGGTGGCCCTAAATTTTCTTGTGGCATAGGAAAAACACTATAAAAGTGCTAGATACCTCCGAGTAGATGAAAGAAAAGTAAGAAAAACTTCTACCTTCATATTACCTTTGTCATCACTCTTAGTTTTCACTAGATAACATGGTACCTACTCCAGAAACTGAACCCTGGAGGTCTCCACCTATTTAAGGCCAGAATTCCTGACCAGGGCCCAGCTGCTTTGACTACCGTCCACTGTGTCTTAATCCATGTCCAATCACTTTTCTCTCATCAGCTGCCGTAGTACCAAGCGCATATCCCTTGTTATTAGTTTAGTCTCTAGATCTAGATAACTTGTAAAGTTCTTCTCCCATAATATGCATACTTTAACAAAACAATCATTTATTGACGTAGTATAAATATTTCAATAAACATTTAAAATCAATTAACTGGACTGAAAATATTTAGCTGAGAGAAGACTTGGAGCATGATAGTTGGCCTCAAATATTTGAAATGTTATAATATGGAAGAGAGATTAAGTTTATTTTCGGTTTCAGAAGAAACAAGTGGGGCAAATGGTGGGACCCACAGGAAGGCAGATGTCATTTCAACAGAAAAGTTTCCTAATGATTAGAATATTTAAAATAGTACAGACAGCCTCAGAAGGTATCAAACAGTGTGAATGGATGGAATATCTACTTATGGATGAGGCAGGTGTTACACTGGACACTGGGAATACAAGTACAAATAATAAAATAATCCTACTCTCAAGAAGCTGACATTCTATTTTTAAAATAAGTTTTCACAACTGGCAAATATCTGCCTTTTCTCCCTCACACTACACCCTTCAATTGAGAACTAAAGAAGAAAACACCTGCTATAAACATATATAGTCAAGCAAACCAGATTTCTACATTGGTCATGTCAAAAAGAAATGTACTCACATATATACATATGTACATGCACACATGTGTATACATTTAGCTAGTATAGATATGTGTAGATGTCTATATAGACAGGTGTATGTGGACACATACATGTACATGTGCACATATAATGTTTGTGTATGTAGGTAGACCCTGGGTTTGAATCATGTATTTCATCATTAGAACTCTGAAATCATGGCTGGTCATGCTGATTGGTGTATCTAAGATTTTCAAATTTGCTTGTCTTTACAATATTGCTGTCATTGTATAAATAAATTATTCATTTCACTCTGTATTTGTCCATACAAATCTTCTCAGTTTTCTCTGAAAATTCATTTTTTTTTTAACGCATACTAGTATTCTGTCACATTTGTGTATCATACATCGTTCAGCCATTCCCCAGTTGGAGTGCACTCCCTCAGATTCCCAGTATTTGCCACCTGAAAATGAGCTATAAATAATTTTGTACAGTATTAGTGAGGGTTTGTTTTACTTAGGACTAATCCCCCTCTCTAATTGCCCTTTCTCCCTTCCTCCTCTCCCTCCTACTTCCCTGTGGAGTGAAATAAATTTCTATACCCACCTCTGTGTGTGTCTGTGTTTATTCTTACCTTCTTTGACCAGTTTAGATGATGGTTGAAGTATCCATGCTGTCCTTATTCCTCGTCTGCCAAGACTTCTATTTGCACACTCTGATTTTGTGAGTTACTTTTCTCTAACCTTCTGTTCTCTTCTTCCCCAGGGTTTTCCATTCTTCTTTTATCATCATCAAGATATTACAGAAGCACAGTCAGACTTTTTGTCTGGTTAGCTATACTCTTGTGCCACCTGATAGGATTCTGAGGAGATCCTTAGAACCCTATCCCTTGTATCATCTCCCCCTATTAGAATGTAAAATGGCTAATGATGGCTAATTAGTGTTTATTTACCCTTTTATGTTTTTCTTAATTCCGGCATATAAACTTCAAGGTGTTGATGCTGCTCTGGTCTTCTTGTCGAGAATGCTTAGAAGTCCTCTATTTAATTAAAAATCCATTTTCCCTTATATAATCATACTGTTTTCTCTAGTCTTCAACCCATATGGACTATAAGATCTTGAGTAAGTCACTTTAGTAGTGACTTTGAGACTGTAAGTTTCAGAGATGGTCAGCATTGGGAGAGGGGGAAGTTCTTCCCTAAGAGTTCTTTACGTTAATGAAATCACAGACCTATTCCATATCATACCCCCTATTATGATGAGCAAGGCACCCTACTAGGCTCTGAGTTTTTAATAAATGCATTTTTTAAAAAAACTAAATTCTATACACAATGAGGTACAATGGAAAGACCCTTGGGTATGGAGTTAAAAGTTATGGGTTCAGATTCAAAATCTGCTATGTTGCTACTTGTTGACTTTAGGCAAGTCACTAAACTTCCCTGAGCCTGTTTTCTTATCTATAAAATGAACAAGTGGGACTGCATAGTGTCTGGGGGTCCGTGGAAGCCCTCCATTTATGAACTTACTATCCTCTGAAGATGCTGATCTCTATAAGAACACAAGAACTGTCCTGTGTGGTAAAACCAATCAAGGTACTGATAAATAGGAAGTTTCCCAGCAGTGCATTCCTGGTAATTTTCAGCCACCACTTTGGAAACACTCAGAGGTCTCTCCTCCATAGACTCAGTCCTTGACTTTTTTTTTTTAACATTCACTAGCATTTTTCCTCTTTTTTTTTTTTTTGTTCAGCACACCATTTGTTGTCAGCCATTTAAAGTGCAAAGACTATTTTAAAATAGTACTAAGAAGTCTTGGGATATAAGCTATATATAGGAAAGCAATAATTTCGTAACTGAACTAGCTTAACTTGCTAATTATACTCTTATGAGTCTGTTTATGTCCACCCTACCCTCTCTTCCAAAATCAGTTGGCTCACTCTATTAACCCCTGAATTTGGGTCATCTGACCTATCTTTTATTTGCCTGTAGATGAAGCACTTATCACCATCATCATTGCCATCAGTGACATTTATATAGCACTTTAAGGTTTGAAAAGCACTAGATGTATGTGTGTATATACATGCATACATATGTATATTGTATATAATTTCATTTGATTGTCACAATGTTGTGAGATAGAACGGTGCTAGAAGAGGGACTTGAGTCTAAGAGAAGTTATGTGACTTAGTCTGAGGCACATGACTAGTAAGTGTCTGAGGCAGGATTTGAACTCATGTCCAGACTCCTCTTAACATAACTTGATGAAATTTTTATAGATTTTTACTATCAAAAAGATTCAATCCAATTAAGGAAAAATCAAGTATACAAAAGAAGATATGAAAGAGGGTAAGAAAAAATGCAAAAGAAGGATCCAACCAAATAATTATAAAAGGATTTTGAGGAAGGAGAAATCAAAAGAGGGCTCATCTGGGGTGGAAGAAGGTGAAGAGGAAATCTTTATGGAAGTGGTGATTGTTATCTCAGTTGGGATTTATAGGAAGAAAAATAGAGACTTTTAAAAATAGATATGGGGAGGGGAGGGGGGACATGAGGATGATTTTGGTAAAGGTGTGGAGATAAGGAGAGGGCAAAATGAGAAGGAATATGGAGACCACATCATTGACTAGAAAATAGAATATGAAACAGGGAACAGTATTGGATAAAACAAGAAAGATAAAGTATGCCAGATTGTCAAGGAGCTTAAATGCCAGAATAAGAGCATAAAAGATTGAATTTATGTTTATATAGGATATTAAAGGGAAGGCATAAAAGATTGAATTTATGTTTATATAGGATATTAAAAAGTAGGTGATCATCCCGTTGTGATCCACATGAACAACTAATTCAACTGAGTCTTTTTACATTTAGATTTCGAATTTTCTAGATTGGTTGCCTACCTTGGTCATATTCGTGGGTTTGGTTACCTTGTTGTCACTGTCTTTTATAGCTATGGCTTATGTGGCTTCTGAGAAGCCATAGAAGAAATCTTGGGGATGCAATACAAGTATGGCCATTGCTTCCGTTTACATTATCCGTTATGACTAGCACAGTGGACCAAAGAAATGACTTTAAAAGAACATTGTGGACAATGATAGATGCAGTGGATAGAGCACTGGACCTGGAGTCAGGAAGATGAGTTCAAATCCAGTCTTAGATATTTACCAGCTGTACGACCCTGGGTAAGTCAATTAACCTCTCACTGCCTCAGTTTCCTCAGTTGTAAAATGAGTATAATGATAGCACGTTCCTCTCAGAGGTGTTGTCAAGTTTAAATGAGTTAATATATAAAGTGCTTAGCACAGTACCTGTTGTATTTCTTTCTCCTTCCCTTCCCACTTCCCACCCATTACTTGTGGGAATTGATTAGACTTTAGGCCTCCAAAGGAAATCCTAAATGTCCGTATTCTCACTTCATAATGTTGGCCACTGAACCCCACTGAGGTAAGATGAAAATAAATATGTAGGGAGAGTATAAGTTCCTTGAGGATAATCACTCTTTTTTAATACCTTCCCATCCTCCTAATATAAAATTAGCATTCTTTGGTTTTTTTTTTATTAATGTAACAAATATATCTGCCCATTTGAACTCTTTTAGCTTTCTATCTTCTGAACTTTCCTTCCATCTGCCCTTTGAATAATCTTGTCCATCTGTCTCCCAGATACCTCCACTCTCCATCTGTCCCCACAACCTTTTTTCCTATTCACATTCCTGACCTTCTAACCTCTGTTTCTTCAATTCTTTTTGTCAACATGGTATCTCCCATCTTTAATTCTGCCTTTCTACTCTTGCCTTCTGTCCTCTCCTCTTTCTTCTCTCCTCTTCTTTCCTCTCTAGGTAATTCCCTTCATTTCCCTGTCACTTGTGTGTGGAGCTATATAATCTGTCCAAACAAATCAACTTGCAAAATTATTTTTAATGGATTGAATTCAGGGTTCATTTTTTGAAATTTAATTATTTGAGTGACTTCAGGTAATTGTTCTTTATATAAGTTTGCGTGTGTGGAATCATTCCACACGTTTGATTTCTTGTCTGTTAATCCGGGCTCCCCTCTATGTTCACCTGTTGCTCTTTCCCCCTTAGCATTTCGTAGCCTTGACCCTCCCCTCTAGTTGATGGTTTCTGCTTCCTTGCTTATCTGACCCTGAGTAGGCTAAGTCATCTACCCTTTGAAAGCTGGGTCCATCTGTACCCCAGCTGTCTTGTCCATCTGTGACTCCAAGAACTCTGTTGGCTTGTCCTTCCAGCTTCCTCATATGCATTTTCTTCTGAGTAGCATTCTCATCGTGAATGACCTCTTCATTTGCCCTCTCTCTCTCTCTCTCTCTCTCTCTCTCTCTCTCTCTCTCTCTCGCTTTCCAGGAGAGAACACTGACAGATGATTTCCATTTACAATCCTCTCACATTTTCTCTTCAGCTTATAGAAATGATTTGTTTCAGAACATTTGAGGGATGGAGAGGAGCTAGAGGATGGGGCTGCCTGATGACTCAGTAGTCACTGTGTGAATCCAAAAGGAAGGGTCCTGACCTTTACTCTCTTGTCCACCTCTCTCAAATTTTACATTAACACAAAAAATTTCCTTTTCAACTTGTTGGTCTCCCATTGAATTGATGCAGTTACTGGCACCTTTAAATCTCAAGACCTGCTGTCTGGATGTGTGTGCAAAAGCAAAGTGATTTTTTAAAACACAGCATTAACACTTATGTAGCTAAAAATAATAATGAGAAACACCTTCCTCCCTGAGGTTGAACCTTCTTGTATAATGTGTTGGGAAGGACCAGAGCACAGGGATTGGTAGCATTCCATATCCATCACAGCTGTCACCAGGGGTCTATGACCCACCCACGTCCCACATCTCCACGGAGACAAGGAGACAAAGTGCATTTCAGCTCCTGCATCACCAACCTGTTGCCAAGGAAACAAGAAAAGGAAAAAAAATTCTCAATGACATTCAATTTCCATACAGTCAAGACACCCCTGAAAGGAATTTCATAGCTCTCATGAAGGAAGCGGAAATTGGACTTCTAATTCTGTATTCTGAACCAGCTCCTCTTCACACTCAGGTTATTTTGTCTGCGTACATCACCTTCTTTCTGAAATTGTCTATTTACCAAGACACAGGATCTAGACATCAGAGTATCATAAGAAGAAGCCACCCCTGAGTGAGGAGAGGCAGGAAAAAGGCAGAGAATAAGAGGAGGGGAGGAAAATGAGAAGGGAGGAAGGAGTAGTCAATAGGGTTAATTAAGAGATTGAGAAACCAAAACCAACCTCATGAGACAGGATGTTACTATAACCTATCTAAAGTGAGGGCTATGTAATTATATGAGAGCTGTGTATTTATATGAGAGCAGGCCTGGAAGTAAAATGTTCTAAGAGCATTTGCAGTCATGTAGGTAAATGTACATATGAGAACTGATAGAGTTGCTCCTACATATATGTCCTGGAGAGCACAGAACCATGGCAAAAGACTTCCTTGAATTGTATGTAACCACAAACACACAAGAATGGTAGTCCTTTAGAGTAACAGCTTAGCATATGTACATAGGTTTCATCAGTATGCAGAAGAGACTGAGTGGGTGTGTCTGGGAAGGTAGATGAGCACCGAATTAAATTTACATAACTGGTTGAGTATTTGCTTTATTTTCTACAGGGTGATGTATTTATGATCATTGTGACTAGGCATGTATTTGTGTGACCTTAGATGTGCATGCTATGGTCGGATGTAGGAGAGTGGTTCTGGTGGGAATATAGGAAGATGGTACATACAATAGGGAGACCATATTTATATTTAAGAACATAGCCTGGGACCCAAAGCCTATTTACATAAGACTCTCATCTTTGGTAGAGACTGTTGGTCACATTTGGGAGAAGAGAAATCCTGGCCTCCTGACATTTAGCTTCCAGAGAGAAGACAACTGGTCCCAGATTCTCTTCAGGGAGTTACACAAAAATAGCTCATAATTATGTATTGCCTTATAGCTGTGACAGGTTTCCATCTTATCTATTCCTAGCAACAAGTCTGTGGATTATATCATACAAGTATTATTATTCCATTATACAGATTAAAAAAAAAAAGGCCCAGAATCAGTGATGAGCTAGAACTGGCTCATAGTGGCTCTGGAAATCAATTGTCAAGTTTTCAGTGTGAGCATTGACACTTAAGGAAATTGGGCTCCAAATCAGGCCTTGACTATTGATTTTAAAACCCAGAAAATATGTGTTCCGCTTTTATTTCTCTACCCCTTAGTTGCTTTTTCCAATACCTCCCTTCAGAGAACCCTTAAGAAAACAGACTCAAACAACAGTAACTGACAAAAGGACTCAAAATCAGATCTTCTAACTTCAACTCCAATGCTTTTATCAGCAAGCCAACTGCCTCCTACAACATTATGCTATCACACATAAATGTAAAAAGATAAGTTTTTATATAGTGTCTACTATATGCTAGAATTGTACCAAACATTTTTTTGACAAATATCTCATTTGATCCTCATGACAAATGGGACAGGGGATAGATGTTAGTATTATCTCCATTTTATGGTGAGGGAAAAAAGGAAAATAGAGACTTGACCCATTTTCACACATAGCTAGTAAGCATCTGAAGCTACATTTGAACTCAGGACTTCCTGACTTACTCATATCCAGCACACCTGGGATAGACTTGGATGCGAGATGACATCTGATCTTCCTTTCAATTTCTTCTTTTAAAATTTTATTTATTTATTTTAAGTTTTCAACATTCATTTCCACAAAATTTTGAGTTCCAAATTTTCTCCCCATCCCGCCACCCCAAAACACCGAGCATTCTGATTACCCTTTCCACCCATTATGAAAGATGATATCTAGGTTCTTTTTTTGATCACGGTTTTCAGGTAGTCCCATAATTTTTAAATTGTCTCTCCTGGATCTGTTTGCAAGGTCAGTTGCTTTCCCAATGAGGCATTTCACATTATCTTCCATTTTTTTCATTCTTTTGGTTTTGATTTGTAATTTCTTGGTTTCTCATAAAGTCGTTAGCTTCCATCTGTTCCATTCTAATTTTTAAAGAACTATTTTCCTCAATGAGCTTTTGAATCTCCTTTTCTATTTGGCTAATTCTGCTTTTTAAAGCATTCTTCCCCTCATTAGCTCTTTTACTAGTTGTTAGCCTATTTTTAAGAGTATTATTTTATTCAGCATTCTTCAGTAAGCTGTTGACTCACTTTTCATGATTTTCTTGCATCACTCATTTCTCTTCCTAATTTTTCCTCCACCTCTCTTATTTGATTTTCAAAATTCCTTTTGAGCTCTTCCATGGTCTAAGATCATTGCATATTTATGGAGGTTTTGGAAGCAGAAGACTTGACTTTTATGTGTTTCTCTGATGGTAAGCATTGTTCTTCCTCATCTGAAAGGATGGGACAAAATACCTGTTCACCAAGAAAGTAACCTTCTATAATCTTATTTTTTTTCCCTTTTTTGGGCATTTTTCCCAATTAGTTACTTGACTTTTGGGTCCTTTGTCAAGAGCAGGGTTTACTCTGGGGATCTGTAAGATCTCAGTTCCTCCAAGGTGGCACAATCAAGGGAGAGGAGTTTACTCCTCAGGGGCCTCCAACTCAGCAGCACTTCTCCTCACCCCAGGACCATGCTTAGGGCTGAGATTCAGAACAGCTGCTCAATTCCCTCAGGGGCTTTAAGCCAAGGGCTCCAACAATAGATACAGGCAGCCAGCCACAGCTACCATGCTGCTGTTCCTGCTGCTGCTGCTGCCTTCCCACCTCCTGGGACTGGGGCTAGGGAAGGACCCTGCTCCTTTGTCATCAAGGTAAAGAAGTCCTCTCACTGAACTTTGAAGCTACCTTTGGTGTTCATGGGTTGAGAGATCTAAGAACCACCACTGCTGCTGGGAATTCTGCCCCTGAGGCCTGCTCTGGTCCTCTTCTTCCCAGTGCAGCCTGGCCAAGGCTGGGTTGCTCTCCGCTCTGAGTCAGGTGTGACAGACCTTTCCTGTCAGCCTTCAAGGTTACCCTGGGCTGGAAATCTCCTCCACTCTGTATTTCTGTGGCTTCTGCTGCTCTAGAATTTGTTAAGAGTCATTCTTTAAAGATATTTCATGGGCTGTGGGGGAAGAGCTAGAGTATGTACATCTTTCTACTCCATCATCTTGGCTCTACACCCCTCAATTTGAATATAATAGTAAACATTTATCAAGTGCCTTCTAGATGCAAGGGACTACCAGGACCCTGGACATACAAAGAAAAATAATGCAACATTCCCTGCCTTCTAGTAGTTCATATTCTACTTCAGTCTTCCCTTAGTGATCTTTGCTTGCCTAATCAGCCTGTCTCGCCTCTATCAGTTTCCCTTCTTTAATGCACCATCTCTTCATGGCTTCTAGCTGGCAGAGTAGTTCACTCTGAGGGGCTCTTCTGTTCCCCATCCCAATCCCCAAGGACTTTTAGCTCCTTTTACATCAATAGTCACCTGAGTTATTTTCACTATGGTGTACTTTTGGGTGTAGTTCTACTGTCTTCTCTTTATATGAGTTTTCTCTGCAAGGAATCATAGGTTCCTAGATTTAGAGTTGCATGACACCTTCAAGATCTTCTTTTTCAACCCCTCATTTTGCAGATGAGAAAATTATTGTCTGAAAAGGTTAAAAGGCACAGCCAAAATCACATGGCTGCCCAGTAGCAAAGCCAAGATCTAAACCCTCCAGATCTGTAGGTCTACACCTCTAAATCCAGTGTTATTTCCCCTCTATTCATTGCCTCTACTATCCTTAAGCAAATCTTTAATCAATAAGCATTTATTAGGCTCCTACTATATGCCAGACACTATTTTAAGCATCAGGGATACAAAAAGGGGCAAAAAAAAGATGGTTCCAGTCTCCAAGGAGCTTACAATCTAGTGGGAGAGATAAAATAGGAAATAATTTAAGAATTATTAAATCAGAATTAAGAAGGGCTATGGAAGGCTTCCAAAAAAGCTGGGATTTTTGTTAGGACTTAAAGAATGCCAAGCAATCAGTAAGTAAAGTGGAGGAAGGAGAGTGTTCTAGACATAGAGCACAACCAAAGAAAATGCCCAGAGCCAAGATCAAGTAACTTGTTTGCGAAACAGCCAGGAGACCCATGTCATTGGATCAAAGAAAATGTGTTGGGAAATGAGGCATGAGAAGACTGGAAAGATAGGAAGGGCCGAGGTTAAAAACGGTTTTGAATGCCAAACAGAGCAGTCTGTATATGCTTGTGGGAGCAATAGAAAACCAAATTTATCTATATTTATTCTATCCAATTTATTGAGTAAGGTGGATGACTCTTTAGGAAACTCATTTTAGTGACAAAATGGAGAATGAGTAGGAAAGAGTGGGGAGAAACTTGAGGCAGCAAAACCACCAGCAGGCTATTATAATAAATCAGGTATGAGGTGATGAGGGTCTCTACTAGAGTGGTGACAGTGTCAGAGAGAAACTGGGCATTTTGGAGAGATACTGTGAAGGTGAAATCAACAGGTCTAGGTAACACATTGGATAGGAGGAGTTAGAGATAGTAAGGAATCCAGGATGACTCCAAGGTTGTGAGCCTGAGGGACTGGGAGGATGATGTTACCCTCTACATTAATAGGGAAAGCAGAGGAGGTAAAGCTTAGTGGGGGAAATGAGCTCCATAGGGTTGGAAGATCATCTAATCAAACCTCCTCATTTTATACAAATCATTGCCAAGACTGCCCTCCTTGAGTAAAAAAAGACCTTGATCATCATTGGTAGTCATAAATTTAGAGATAGAAGGGACCTCAGTCAGCACTCCTCTTCTTTAGTTGGTGAAACTGAAGTTTAGGTGTTTTCAGCCATGTCTAACTCTTTCTGACCCCCCTTTCAGGGTTTTCTTAGCAGAGATACTGAAATGGTTTGCCATTTCCTTCTCCAGCTCATTTTACAGATGAGGAAACTAAGGTAAGCAAGGTTAAATACTTGCCCAGGTTCATATAGCTTGTAGGTATCTGAGATCAGATTTGAATTTGTCTTCCTGACTCCAGATCCAGCATTCTATCCACTACTGTGCCACCTAACTGCCCATGGTGAAACTGAAGTTCAGAGAAATTGTGACTTGTTCACAGTCACTGAGGTAGTAAATGACAAAACCAGAATTTAATGCTCTGACTCTAAAGCCAGCAAGCATTCTTTCCAATGCACCATATTGTCTGCAAGAAAAATTTCTTCAATTTCCATTTTTTTCTTCATCATAATTTTATTTTTGAGAATTTCCCATCCTTCTTATCTCCTTGCCTGGACTTTTCCTGTAGTGTATCAGATCCTACTAATTGTCCTTCTGGAGAAAACGTTTTTCTGAAACCTAGAGGGCATGTCAGGTTATATAGCTGCTTTGTTTTTGGCATGGAGAGGTCAGCTCTAGAAACTATCTGAATAACGAAAATCTCCCATCCCTACAATATCATGCCTCTGTAGCAGGCTTGTGATGTTTCTCAAATTCTTCATCTCTGTCTTCTTTCCTTCTAGGTATTGTGCATCATCCTCAACTGAAAATAGATAATATCATTTCTACTTCTGCTTTCGTTGCTCATTTGGTAAGATCACACAAATACTCTCCACAATGTCTACCCTCACACACACATACATGCCCATCTTGTTGCTAGATCCCTTCACATGATTAAGCTTCCTTTATATATACACTAATCAGCCTCACCTTTTTAATCTTTTTTGTTTGTTTTGAATATGGTATGCACTTTCAGAGCCGCCATGTTCCAGTCATGTGTCTTATCTCTGAAATCTCATTGACACCTGTGAGACCATGGAAGCATGTGTCTCCATGCATCAAGATCTGGTTCATGATCGTTTCTATTCTTTATATATTTGTATCTGAATATTTTAACGTGAGTTTTCCTACAGACGTCTTTTGGGAACAATGTCTCCTGTGAACTTCAGGGACTCTCAATAGTTACCATTCCAGATTAAAGCCCTGTTGATTAAATTTGCAATATATGAGGTAAATATGTTCTTATTAGACGCTGACAGGTGTACTTCATCTTTTCAAAGAAGTTATTATTCTTATATAAGCCATAGTCCCAAAACCTAAATCATATTCACAGACACTGTCTTGTTACCCCATTGTTCACTTTCTAAACCTTCCTTTCTCGCCTGCCTCCTTTGCTTTTGATTGGCAGCAGTGATGAAAATCTCCTGTGACCCTATGATTTTCATTTCCTTGCCCAAGATTTAATAATATTTGACCATGCTTCCTAGATTTCGCCTATCCATTTAATTTGTGCACATGTGACTCACCAGGAGTGAATACTGGTCATTCATTTTGACAAGTCTCTGGTCTTTCTCTCGTATCTTGGTTACATGTCCTGGGAAGACCTCTCTCTCTTGTTGATATCACTTTGGTAAATTGCTGCCTCAGTACCCCTTAGTAGGAAACCACCAATCACCACTATTCTTTTTTTTCTTATTCTCTTATTTCTTACAGAATGATCTCTTGGCTGACTACTCTGCTTTATCATTCCCTGGAGAACAAGTGGCTCTTTCCTCAAGTCAAGTCAAGTCAAATCAAATCAATAAGCATTTGGTAAATGCCTAGCATGTGCCAGGCACTACGCCAAGCACTGGCAAAAAACCAGGCAAAATCTCAACTTCGTTTCTTAACTCTTTGTTTAATGATTCTTTTAATTCACATTTTCCATCACCTTGATTCTGTTCAGGATTTCCCTTTGCCTTTTCAAATCCATTATATTTTCACATCAAATCACTTTTTCCTTCCCTCCTCAATTCTGAATACTTTATTTACCCTGTTAACCTGTGTTTCTCAAACTACTACACTTTGCCTACAATGGAGCTTAGGTTGCATTTCAAGCATACACTGCAGTCACTTGACTATTGAAGATATAGGAACATGGCACAGTCAAAACAAGGCATTGAAAAATTCTCCAACACTTCATACTAAATAACTTTCATGTTGCTGGTGGGTGATTACAGCTCACATCCTTAACCCTTTGATGGGCTCTGTGAAGGATGAATTTATCAGTTCTATTTGAAAGGGAGTTCCTATCTTAGATAGTCAGTGACCTAGTTGACTTCTGATACCCCCTCTAGCTCTTAGATTCTAGAATTCTCTACTTGGATTCTCCATTTGGAGGTACAAAGGAATAGAGAGGGAGTTTATTACCCTTTAAGGTAATTTATTCCTCTTTTAGACATTTCTGTTAAAGAGTTTTCCCTCATGATCAGTTAAAAATCCATATTTTCACAGCTTTGACCATTGGTCTTAGGTCTGTGCCCCTGTATCTTAGCAAAAGCAATCTGACGTTTCTTCTATAATTACAGTCTGTTCAATATTTGAAAATAGTTATGATGGTCCACTGCAAGTCTCCCTCCAGGAAGCATTTTCAGTTTTTACAAATAATGTGCATATGGAATGGATCATCATCCCCCTGTCTATTGTACTCATCATTTTTTAAACATATTCCAACTTGTTAAAGTCATTCCTAAGATATGACCCCAAGAACTAAGTGCAATCTTGAAAATGTGGTCTGAAAAGGGCAGCATACATATTACCCAACAATAACCCCTATCAATTTGAACTCTGCAGCCTAAAATTATTTACAAGTCACCCCAAAGTCATACTAAGATTTGTTGTTGTTTCAATCATGTTCACCACTATGTGACCCCATTTGGGGTTTTCTTGGTAGAGATATTGGAGTAGTTTGCCATTACCCTCTCCAGTTCATTTTGCAGATGAGGAAACTGAGGCAAACAGGGTTAAGTAACTTGTCTGGGATAACAAAATAATATCCAAAGTTGGATTTGAACTCAAATCTTCTTGACCCCAGGCCAGGCACTCTATCCACTCTACCACCTAAATACTCATGTTAAGACTGTAAGACACTAAACCTCCTTGTTTATATGAACAGCAAAACAACAAGCGCTAGATCTCTCCCTATGTTATGCTTATGCTATTTGTTTTTTAACCCAAGTGAAGACTTTGCTTATATCTCTACTCTATTGCATCCCGTTAGGTTTGGCTCATCATCTAACCCATCCAGATCTCTGGATCCCAGCCTGACATCCAGCATGGCACCCAATGAGAAGTCCATTGGCAAGTCAAAACCTCTAACTCTGAGACCAATGTTAACTCAGACCAAGGATATTTGTTCTACGTCTTCTGGCCTAAAACTGCAAATGTTTCTCAGAATTACATCAGATATGTCCACCTTTTATTTCTTCCGGAAAATATATGGATTTTTTAGCTGTTGTTGCTGTTTTTATAGTGGTTTTGTTTTTCAGCCTTTTAATTGGCATGGTATCTTGTTATCCTATAGTACATTATAGTACATTCTATAGTACATTCTAAAAAGAATACTCTGCAAATGATTGAATGAATAGCAACCATTCCTAATCATCTTTGTCTCCTAAATACAGAATGACCAAATCCAATCCTTCTTCATATATTAAACCTGATAAAGCCATAGAGGAATAATATGACAAATAGTGAACAACTAATGATGTTACAACAAAATCCTGAGGTATGACATAGGGGCATGCATCCTCATTAATGCCAACAGATCCATTCTAGGAAGAATACCTGTGTGTCTCTGGAACTAATTATTTCTGGACCATTACTAGTTAAGTTCTTCCAACATCACGTATCAGCTCATCATTCGTTTTTGAATTTGTCTTGTTACTGATATAATATATCAAAGAAAACCATGCTAGTTGAATTGAGTTAAGATCAGGGGACCAGAAAAAAAAAGTGAATGCAATATTTTTGAAAATGTCTCTTTGTTTTTCAGAAACCTCATTTCAAGAAAGGAGGTCTCCCAGTACTCAGCAGTATCTAACAGGAGAGTATTTATTAGTTGATGCTTTTGCCACCTATCTGTCTTCCCATGTAATTCTTTGCATTTGAGGATATTGTCTGTTCCTTAAATGTTCTCAGTGCTTACTTTTATCCTGTAATTGTCCAGCATGGTGCTCTTTAAATCCTAGCTGAGGTGGGTAATGACTGAGGTCTCTTATTTCTAAGCAGCTGTACCTTAGATTCAATTAAATTCTCAGGAATTTCCATCATGAGGCTTATTGTGCATTTGTGGTTCCTGTAGTAGGCATCAACTTCGTCATTATCACAATCACTGTTACTGTTTTGCTGTGAAATGCATTCATTTAAGAGGTTCTGAGCACATTTTTAGAACATGTAATTAATTATTTTTTTTACTATCTGCCTATGTAAGTCAGTGTGTTCTTCATATCAATTCAGGTCATGTATGTGGCTTTAAGCCATGTCTTAAAGGTCAACCCATTTTGATCATCTGCAAAGAGTAAGGTAGACAGCTGAGCTGACTGTGTCTATGGTCTAGGAGCCAAGAAGAAAAACAATTTAAGGGGTATGGCCATTCCTTGAAATGAGAAAATAACGGAATTTTTGAATAAATATTTTCTTTCTCTTTTCCTACCTCTCTCTTCTTTTTTCCAAATCCTGTGCTCTATCTATTTTATCACTAACTTCGCTCTTCACTCCCTCAGAAACTGTTCTCCTATTTTGGCCTTGAAAATGAGAACAAGGAGAAAAAACATGGAATGAGATCAAAGAAAAGGAAGAAGGAGAATGGGAAGATTCTGGTAAGGGGTAGCCAAGAGTCAAGTGAGAAAAGGTAAGGAAAGGAAAACTTTGGGGTAAGAGGGAGTAAGGCTAGAATAAGTCAGGAAAAGAGTTACAAATGGAATTAGAGGAAAGGAGTCACTTTTCGTATTGCTTAAAAGTTCCAGAATGAATTTAGACTTTCAAGAAAAGTACTAGGATGTTCTCTTTCTATATTCCTCTCCTCAAGTTCCCTCTTCTACCCAGAAAAAGTTTATCATAACTGCTCCATCTTCCTTCCCTGAAGCGTGTTTTTGACACAATTGATTAAGTGGTGGGCCTAGAGTCAGAAAGTCTGGAGTTCTAATCTGGTCTCAGATATTTATGAGCTAAGTGACCCTGGTCAAGTCATTCAACCTCTGTCTGACTCAGTTTCTTCACCCATCAAATGGAGATAATGGCACCTATTTACTTCCCAGGGTTGTTGTGAGAATCAAATTAGATAATATTTGTAAAGTGCTTAGCATAGTTCCTGGCATTATCAAATTAGCATTATCAAATGCTTATATCCTTCTTTTCTTAAATTGTACCCTGTAACCCAAATAAAGTTTCAAGTGATAACTAGAATTATTTCAATTTATGGCCCCTACAGACATGTCAAAGATGAACTTTCTTATTGATATGCAACACAAAAGCATCTAGATAAAAAGTGAAATATTGTCTTGGCACAAAATCTAGAGGTTTTTTGATGGTCTCCTAGGTCTTACTTTTAAGTCAGTTAAAGCAACTGGGTAGAATACTAGGGGACACTGGAACCCTCTATTTAAAAGGCTGGTGGTTCATTAAGATATTTTTCCCCTTTTAAAAATAGGAGTCAGTGGGAAAATGAGGTTTGATATATAGAACTTCACTTAGCCAGCCTTCCTGAAAGTGCCTCCCCTACAATCAATTAATCAATCAATAAGTGTTAGTAACCTCCATCTATGTGTTTAGTATTGAAGATACAAATAGAAAGGATATACAGGAACACAGTTCATTAAAAGGTGTAGACTTTCCATGTAGGACTTAGAGTAGCTTAATGCCCTGCTTATTTTGTCTGAAAATGAACGAATGAATTTTTATGTGATTTATGTGTGTGTGTGTGTGTGTGTACAATACACATCCATGTATATATACTATATGTATATGTGATGTGCATATACATACATATATATATATGTATATATAATATATCTATGTATAATATATATTAGGCACTTTCTATGTGTAAAATACTCAAAATGCAAAAAGACAAATAGATAGCCTCTGCTTTCAAGGAGGTCACATTCTAATAAGGAAAGACAACAGATATAGGAAATTTCAGCAGTGAGATGGAAAAGTCCCATGGTCCTTAGAATGCAGCATCTTCCTATGACCTTTCCTAGTCCTCTGGGCTGGGTCCCTTCCCTTTTCACATTACTTTCCACATACTCTCTACAAATCTAGTATATATCTAGTTATTTTCTTCTTTCCTGTATTAGAATATGTTCATTTTGAATGCAAGGACCAATTTTTACCTTTCTTTATGTTTCCAATGTTTAACACATAGTATGACTAACCATTACATTCCCATTTTTAAAAAAAAGTCTGTTTCTGCTGTCAAAGTATTCAGTTGTGCTGAGGACTTTGTTTTCTGGTTCTTCAGCAGGAGTAGAATGGAATGGAGGGGGTTTGTCCCACTGTCCAAGACTCCAAAATTACACATATTCAAAGTGTAAAACTGCTCTTACTGTTTCCTCTTCCTTCCCTTATGCTACCACCCCTGTCCTAGGACTCCCTTGTCTAACTCTTTCCCTGCAACAACATGATCATATAGTTACAATCTTAGAGTCATGGTGGGTTGGGGATAGAGAACAGAGAATAATTGCTAAAGAATCATTTAGAAGAAGGATACAAGACATGGTGGGGAGAAAATGTATTGGTAGATCACAGATAACCTCAGCTCTAGAATGTGGACAACAGGAGGTGGGGGCAGGGCAAAGGAACCTGAGTCACTAGGGAATGAAATGTCTTTTTAACATAAGTGTGTGGAATAGTGGAAAGAGGGGTAGACTTGGAACTAGCAGCTCTGACTGCAAATCCTGACTGTGATGGCTAGTGGCTATGTGGCCATGAGCAAGTCTCTAAAGCTCTTTCTTTCTCCACACTCATCATCAGTAAAACAGTGATAATATTATTTATAGTACATGCTTCACAGGGCCATTTTAAAGATCAAATGCAGGAAAATGCTTTGTAAATCTTAAAACTGTACAAATGCCAGCTCTGATGTCAAAGAAGATAAAAATATTTAAAGAGTATTAGGACATTAATACTAAGTATAAATACTGAAGAAGCAACAAAATGAGAAGAGAAAAACTAGCTATTTATTTGGTAATGTAAAATTTTCTTAATTATTGTTCTCTTTTGTAGTCACCTGTTTAGCAGTTATGCATAAGGAACATGCAATACATTAAAAACAATTGGTTAATTTTGACATGAAACCTAAGTGTTTTATCATTATAGTTTGCTACTCTTGCAACACACTTGTTCCCTTCAACATAAAAAAAAAAAATAAGGGAACATTCCGTGACAGCCCTGGGAAAAATGGTTGAATTGTTTGCTTTAGGAGGTTTACTTACTTTCTCCTATCTTCAAACAATTTGCACAACACCCATTAAAATACCCCGTCTAAGCTGCACTTCATGCACTATCCCTTCTATCCAAACTTAGCTTCCTAAGCCTATGTCTATGGCATATGTTGCCTCTCCCATCCTCCCATACTTCAAATGCCCTCTTTCTTCACTTCTGTTACTTAGAATCCTTAACTTACTTTAAGACTCACTTCCTATAGGAATGCATTTAATTTTTCTCTCCTAAACTTATACTGAATTTACCTGTGTAGTCATATATTATATGGCCCATAACTTCAACCAAAACTGACATTTTGGTAATGCTTTAAAATTTACAAAGAAATTTACACACATTATCTCATTTGATCTCCACAATAACCATATGAGGTGCTACAACTGGTATTGTTCTCATTTTACATAAATTGAAGCTAATTAATAGACAACAGCTATGGGTTATAAAATTAGTATCTGAAAAGGATTTTCTGCGGCCATCTTACAGCAAAAAATAAGGTCTCCCGTTTTAAGTTTTTTCTCATTGTAACCCCAGTGCCTTGTACATAGTAGTTGCTTAAGAGATATTTGTTGAATTGAATTGATTCCAATGTGATGTATTTTACATTTTAGCAATGGATATCTGGAGATAAAATGCCTTAACCCAAAAGAAAGGCTCTAATCATAGCAATAAAAGGTTGATGTCATTGTAGCCTATTGCAGAAGATAACTTGAAAAAAGAAGACTTGGAAAGGCCACTTAAATCACAATTCATAAAGGCCCTAGGAACAGTCTTAGGATATAGCAGTTTAGATAATTGCCTCTGCACTTTTAGTCCTGAAGCATAGGGAAGATCCCTGCCCTCACCCTCAAAATATGTCCCTTATTTTTCTACTGTATGTCTTACTTCCATGGACACGTATTCACTCCTTTGTATCTTTAAAGTTTCTTTTTTCTTTTGGTCTTCAGTAGTTCTTTATTAAACTACAGATATCATTTTAATAAAATTCTCCATTTTAAGAAAAATGCCCAGGTTAGTTATGTCTTCATTCCTCTCCAGAGTCTACTCTCAACTCCCCTACCTTTCTTTATCATAACTCACATCCCACATGTATTTTCAGCTTCCTTTTATGTTTTTTCCTCTCCTCCATCCCCTCCCCCATTAGAATTTAAGCTCCTTGAGGGCAGGAACTGTCTTTATTTTCTATATGTGTATTCCCACCACATAGTAAGCATTTAATAAAGGCTTATTGACTTTGAAGAGTTTATACCACAAATCACTGTAAGCAAAGAGGCAACATGGTATAGCAGACTGCATTGTAGTTAGGTGTTTGGATACAATACCAGGTGATAGAATCCATCTTCTAACAGTCATTAGCTCTGTGACCATAGATAAGTCATTTGACTGCTCTGAACCCTGGTTTCTCCATCTGTGAAATGAGGATAATGATAGCAATGAACTCATAAGATTATTGGAAGAATTAAATGATATACATATATTTGTATATATGTGTGTGAATATGTACACACACATATATGCACCCACATTTAAACCTTAAAGTCTTATATAAATGTTATCTGTTATTATAAGCAGGAGATCAGTACCAAACCATTGACAAGTGAACAGATGAATAGACGTGAGAATGAAATAGGGTAACACCTGTACAGTGATTTGCCAATCTTAAAGCAGTTATGTAAAGTCTTTCCATTAGGTTGGCTATCATTAGCAAGGTCTGGCCAGAGAGTACAGGATGTTGAATAAGCCCCTAGAGAGAAGAGGATGATAAAGAATCAATAAGCAGTGATTAAGGACTTACAGAGTGCCAGATGGTGCAAAATGTTGGGGATACAAAGAAAGGCAAAAACACAGCTCTCATTCTCAAGGAGCTCACGTTCTTCTCCTTCACATTTCTACCTGCAGAAGAATCTGGTAGGCAGCCACTTAACCTGTGTTTATATAGGGTTACCCTTCATTCCTTTCATTCTTTATATTAAATGATGCTGGCATCCATTTATCCACCATCTAGAATAAAGATTTTTTTAAAAAGAACTAAATACAATTCTCAACGCTTTCAGACCTGATTTTTCCATTGTCCTCAGTAGCCACGTTTATACTAGGGAAGAATTCTAATTTGCAAAGTAGCTGAAGATTCCATGGTGAGTGTAACAATTTGGGTTGGTTGATTGTTGTTGTTTTTTCTCATATTGTTAGTCTAGTGACATAAAGTCCAATTCCATATTCAGATGGAAATAAAACTACAATCAGTTTCAGGAAATTGAATTGACTCAAATTCCAGAATTTTCTGAGAAATAATTGAAATCACTCATGATTATTCAGAAATAGGTCTCCTGGTAACCTCAAGAAGTCTGCTGTTGTTGGTTAGTCATTGCAATTGTTTCTGGTTCTTCATGACCCCATTTAGGGTTTTCTTGGTAAAGATACTGGAGTGGTTTACCATTTTCTTCTCCAGCTCATTTTACAGATGAGGAAACTGAGGCAAAGAGGGTTAAGTGATTTGTCCAGAATCACATAGCTAGTAAGTGTCTGAGGGTAGATTTGAACTCTTAAAGATGAGTCTTCCTGACTCTAGGCCTGATAATAATCCACTATACCACCTAACTATTACTGTAGCTAGATTAACATTAAGTAGAAAGTAGAGGGAAGTGGAACCAAGATGCCAGAGAAAAGGCAGCAACTCACCCGAGCACTCCCCCAAACATCTCAGAATGCCTTTAAATGATGCCATAAAACAATTCCTGGAACTCCAGAACTCACAAAAGGATGAAATTAAATAAATTTTCAGCAAAAGGTAATTTAGAAGATAAACATGAAAGGTCCATCACACCTGGGTGAGAGTGGAGGGCAGTCCAGTGCAGCCTGGACCAGCACAGACCAGGCCACAGCAAACCAGGAACCGGCCTTGGGAGTTACTGAATCAGCAGCAACAGCGTCTACTTCCAGAGCTCTCAGCCCATAGATGGTAAAGAGGTTGAACAACTGGTCAGAAGGAGATTACAAGGGTCTCTGTGAGCATGGAGGTAGAACTCTGTTGCTTTGTCCACACTCAAATCTGGATCACAGTCCAGGATGGCAATCCCAGTGTGAGGAGAAACACTAGCACACCAGAGCTTGCAGATGTAGTGGAACAAGAACTGTGGCCATATTTCAAGAGAAGAAAAACATGTTTGTGGTCACTCCCAGACAAAAGCACAGGCCAGGAGAGTAATGAACACATTTCACTTTAGAACATACTACCTTGGAAGAATTGAAAACTGGCAGGTCCCTCCAAGTACCTCTGAAAACAATTGCACAAAACCCCTGATGTTTACAATAGTGTACTCTTCACCCTGGAAGCAGAGTCCCACTAAACTGGAAAAATGAGCAAATAACAGAAAAAAATTCTGATCACAAAAATGTACTATGGTGACAAGGAAGATCAAAACATACCCTCAGAAGAAGATAATAAATTCAAAGTTCCAATATCCAAAGACTACCAGAAAAATATGACTCAATCTCAGGTTATGGAAGAGCCCAAAAAGGATTTTGAAAATCAGGTAATAAAGGTAGAAGAAGAAAAGAAATGAGAATGATGCAAGAAAATCTTGAAAAATGAGTCAGCTTGATGGAGACACACGAACACACACACACACACACACACACACACACACACACACACACACACACCTGAAGAAAAAAAGCACCTTAAAGAAATAGAAAAAACAGTTTAAAAAAAAACCAGTGGGTGGGGCGGAGCCAAGATGGCAGAGTAGAAAGACTCACATATGCTAGCTCCGAACCCACAGCCCATGAATTTCCTCTAAAAAGAACTCCCAACAAATGTTCCACTGGAACATTGGAAGCTGCACAGCAACACAGTGAAGGAGATTTCCGTTCCAGAGAGCCCTGAAAAACCAACCCCAAAGGTCTATCACACACCAGATGGGAGCCGTGTGGCACTGAGAGGAGCAAGCAGATTCGAGCAGGCTTCAGGGACAAAATCTCCAGTGGCCACGAAGGTCCCTCCACCCACAGACTCACAGGTCAGTGAGAGAGACGGGCTGAGAGGGGAGCGGGGTGTCTCCGTGGCTTGGGCCCCCTTGGGAGGCAGCAGCAGAGGCAGCAGCAGAGGCAGCAGGCGGCCAGAGGCTCCCAGAATAGGCAGGAGCTCAGCAGCAACTCCATTATAAAAGGTCTCTGCATAAACCCCCTGAGGGAACTGAGCCTGGGAGGCAGCCTTGCCCCCACCTGAGAACCTGAACTTAATCCCACTGAATAGGAGGAGCTGGGCCTACTGCCAAAAGCCCTGAGGTTGGGGAGCAGCATTTGAATCTCAGACCCTAAGCACTAGCTGGGCAGACCTAGGCCAGGGGTGGAGAAGACTCTCAAAAGTCAAGTAACTGGCTGGGAAAATGCCCAGAAAAGGGAAAAAAACTAAGACCATAGAAGGTTTTTTTCTTGGGCAGATGATTCCGCCCTTCTTCTCTGATGAGAAGAAAACTGCTTACCATCAGGTAAAGACATAGGAGTCAAGGCCTCTGTATCCCAAACATCTGAAATAGATATCCAATGGGCTCAGGCCATAGAGGAGCTCAAAAAGGATTTTGAAAATCAAGTTAGACAGGTG
>CM053771.1:292917746-292938995 GCA_028658325.1 Potorous gilbertii
AGTAAACAGCAAGGAGATGTCACAATGGACTTACCAAAGTTGAACTGTTTACATTCCTACATGGAAAGACAATATTTGTAACTCCTGAAATTTTTCAGTATCTGGGTAGTTGGTGGGATTACACACACACACACACATACACACATACACGCAAAAAAAAACCAGTGAGGAAAATGCCTTGAAAAGCAGAAGCAAAATTGGCCAAATGGAAAAAGGCAAAAAATTCACTGAAGAAAAAATTCCTTATAAAAGAGAGTTGACCAAATGAAAAGGAGATACAAAAGCTCACTGAAGAAAATAATTCCAGAAAAATTAGAATTGAGCAAATTGAATCTAATGACTTAAAAGAAAACAAGAAACAATAAATCAAAACCAAAAGAATTAAAAAATAGAAGACAACATAAAATATCTCATTGGAAAAACAACTCTTCTGGAAAATACATCCAAGAGAGGTTCATTAAAAATCATTTAGACTACATGAAAGTCATGTTCAAAAAAAGAGTCTACAAATCATCTTTCAAGAAATTATTAAGGAAAACTTCCCTGATATTCTGGGACCAGAGAGTAAAACAGAAATTGAAAAAATCCATCTATCACCTCCTGATAGAGATCCCAAAATGAGAACTCCTAGTAATATTATAACCAAATTTCAGAACTTTCAAGTCAAGAAAAAAATGCTACAAGCAGTCAGAAAGAACAATTCAAACATCAAGGAGCCACAACCAGGATAAATCAAGATTTAGTAGCTTCTACATTAAAAGATCAGAAGGTCTTGAATATGGTATTTCAGAGGAAAAAAGGAGTTAAGATTACAACTGAGAATTACCTGCCCATCAAAAGTAAGTGCAATGTTTCAGGGGTGGGAATGGGGGAGGGAAATGGACATTCAATGAAATAGAGGATTTTCAAACATTCTTGAGGAAAAGACCAGAGATGAATAGGAAAATTGACTTTCAAATACAAGAATCAAGAAACACACAAAAAGATAAAACAGGAAAGGGATATCATTAGGGATTTGATAAGGTTAAATTGTTTACATTCCTACATGGGCAGATGATACTTATAACTCATAAAAACTATCTCATTATTAGGGCAATTAGAAGGAATATGTATCTGTATATGTATATCTATCTATATTTTAGAGAGGGGAGCATAGGTATGAGTCCAATATGAAGGAATGATATCTAAAAAATAAAACGAAGGGGTGAGAAAGGAATGTTCTGGGAGAAAGGGAAAGGGAGGGGTGGAATGGGGTAAATTATTTCACATAAAAGAGACAAGAAAAAGGTTTGCGGTGGAGGGGAAGATGAGAGGTGTAAGAGGAAGTGAGTGAGCTTAACTCTCATTCGAATTGGCTGAATGTAGAGCTAACATATACACTTTATTGAGTATAGAAATCTGTCTTACCCTACAAGAAAATAGAAGGGCAAGGGATAAAAAGAAGGAGGGGGGTAATAGAAGGGAGGGCATAGTAGAGGAGTCAGAAGAAAAAACACTTTTGAGGAGGGACAGAGTGAAAGGAAAGAGAGGAAATAATTAACAGAGACAGGGAGTAGGATAGAGGGGAATATATTAGAAATATATCTTTATCACAACTGTGAAAAAGAATTTGAAACAAGTTTCTCTAAAAAAGACCTCATTTCTCAAATATATAAAGAACTGAGTCAAATTTATAACAATAGAAGCCATTTCCCAATTGATGAATGATCAGGATATATGAACAGTTTTCAAATGAAGCTACCAAAGTTATCTATAGCCATATGAGAAGGCACTCTAAATTACTATTGATTGGAAGAATGCAAATGGAAACAATTCTGAGGTGACACTTCATATCTATTAGATTGGCTAATAGGATAGGAAAGGTGAATGACAAAGGTTGGAAGGGATGTGGGGAAAATGAGGCATTAATGCACTGTTGGTGGAGTTGTGAATTGATTCAACCATTTTTGGAGCAATTTGGAGCTAAGCCAAAGGGCTATATAACTGTGCATATCCTTTGCCCTAGCAAAACCACTACTAAGTCTGTATCCAAATATAGATGAAAAAGGGGGCACAAGGAGAAAGGACCTATATGTACAGAAATATTTATAGCAGCACTTTTCTAGTGGCTGGAGATTGGAAATTGAGTGAATACCCATCAACTGGGGAATGGATGAACAAATTGTGCTGTGTGATTATGATGTAATACTATTGTGCCATAAGACATGATGAGCAGGATGCTTTCAGAAAAACTTACATGAGCTGATGCAAAGTGAAACATACTGTGTACAAAGTAATAGTAATATTGTAAGATGATCATCTCTGAATGACTTAGCTGTTCTCAGCAATACCATAATCTAAGAAAACTCCAAAAGATTTATGATGATAAAATGCTACCCATCCCCAGGCAAAAAACTGATGATATTTGAATGTAAATTGAAGCATACTTTTTTAAACTTTGTTTTTCTTGAGCTTTTTTTGGTCTATGTTTTCTTTCACAAGATGACTAATATGGAAATGTTTTGCATGACTACACATGCAAATATCAAATTGTTTGCCTCCTCAATGGGGCAATGGGGAGGGAAGAAGGAAGAGAATTTGGAATACAAAGTTTTAAAAACCAATGTTAAATATTGTTTTACATGTAATTAGGGGGAGATAAAACACTAAGAATTCAGAAAAGGATAAAGAGAAAGTGGGCCAAGAAAGGTATTGGCACCTGGAACAATGAAAATAGCCAAGAAGTACAAAAGATCCAAGAATTATCATGCTATGATTGGTCATTTATCCAACAAGAGGGAAACAATTGTTCTCATTGGTTGATGGTGCCTATATGGGGCCAGGTTCTTTTGGGCTTTTTCTTCTTTTGTTTTTCATGAAATAATTGGATTTTGAGAGAAATATCTGAAGAAGGCAAGAGGAAATAAGAAAAGACAAAGGTCGGAAGCAGCTGGAACACAGGCTCTGGAACCTATGACAATTGCTGTTTATGTGATCTTGATCAAGACGTTGGTTGTGCTTTCCTCATTTGTAAAATGAGAGGCTTTGATAATTGGCCTCTGAGTGTCTTCCAGCTTTCTGAAACTTTTGAGTCATCTAAAATTCTCAAGTCATATACCTAAACATGGCCCCTAAGCACATCATTGAGCTGAGTTTCAACCATGCCAACAAGAGGTATTCAGTATCTGGGGTAAGGGGAATGGTGGACTTTGAAAATGTATAGAACCAAAATAAGCTGTAAGGATAGTATTGTGTTACAGCTGGAAAAGATCTGTATTTAGACTTCAACCTTGGTGAATCATTTTTATCTCTCTAGACCTCAGCTTTCTCATTTTAGAAAGGAAACATTGGACTAAATGATCTATGAGACCTCTTCTATTTCTAAATCATATGATCCTATAATAGGCACAATAACAGTCCGTACAATGCTGAAGAATGGAGCTATAGTGAAAACCCAGAAACCATCCTGTGATGTGAATTAAGCAGTGTGTTAATAATTGTTTAACAACTGTCTCCATGAAAAAAAAAGGCAAGCAGGGAACACCCTTAAGTTTAATCTTATTAACATTTTCTCCATCAAGTCTAGACAACCAAAAGAAAAAATACAATAAATCAAGACCCAATTTATAACAGTTGCTAATTTTCATGGTAAAAATGGTCATAGAGAAATATTAATAACCAGATTTCATATAGGCCAGTTGGAGCTGGCTTTGCACTAGACCCCTCTCTAGACTCCAAATATCTTCTCATAGAAGGCAAAGGGTAGAAGCACAAACAGAAAACTGTCTATCCACAACTTTGAAAATAAAGAACACTGGAAAATCTTCATGGATCAGTAAAACATTGGTTTATTTCCTCAATCTTTGAGGTTTGCTGTTCAAAATTGCTGTATATTCAGGGTTATCTAAAGTTACTGATCAGTGTTATGCCATAAATATGGCTAAATTAGAGGATCTCTGCCATGCTTCATAGGAGTGATTTTCAGTTAACATATCAAAGAATTTCCTTGCCTCTGGCTGAAAACCAACTGGAAAAAAAGCCAAAATAATTTTTTGAATAAAGGTAGTTGACTGAAACATGTATTTGGGGAAGGTCTTGGCATTGCAACTCAAGACAGAGCATTTGAAAACTACATCTGTCAGCAAACCATGTTACCATAAAGAATTTTATAAAGTCTGAGAGTAGAAGTCACTTTTAGTTTTTGTCTTTGTATCCCCAAAACCTAGCACAGTGTATATAGTAGGTCCTTAATGAAGATTTATTGAACTAAATCTACTTAAAGAACTCATTTCTAAGCATAGTTTTGCATTATTGATTTTGAAAAAATGATTTGCACTCAAACATCTCACCAACTTGGCCTCTGGCAGGTCTCAGTGAATCATTCCACCCATGGATTTAAGTAGAAAAAGGGTAGATTGATTGTTTTGTGTGGCCAATGCTTCAGATTCCCATAAAATAAAACCTTTGTTGATTAGAAAATACCATCATCCTAGAGTTTTCACAGTTTCATACTTTTTTTTACCTGTTGCTTGCAGACAGCAAGCTTATTTCATGGACTGAAAACAAAATTATGCCTGACCAATTTCTCATCTTTTTGCACCTTCAGCGAAAGGTCAAAGTTATTGTGTTGCCAGACAACTGTGGAGCTCAGCCTGAAGGAGGATTAGCTACCATCGCTCCTACCTGCCACATTGACTCAGCTATTTAACCTACATACAGACCCTTCTGATCCTGTTGTCCTTCCCCCACCTTACTCCTCTGAGCAGCAATGAGGATTAGACTTGGGAGAGATGGGTAACAATAGAAAGTGAAAAAACAAAATCATTTTTAGCATTAAGGAGAACAAATGAAAAGTCAAGGACAGAGAGGATGCCAAATGACCATGAAATCATATTTCTTGCTTGTGATAAATGCTGAGCCCAACCATCCTATTCTCCAGTGGACTAGCCAAGGCCAAACCAGGTCAGAGGACCCAGTCAGATGTCACAGCTGACACCAGAGAAAATTCTTATATGTTCTTATTAGCATCCAATGCTGGATTTCCTGGTTTGGCTATGCCATGAGTGGTGGTAGGATCAGAATCCTCTGGAATCTCTCTCTGTAGCTGGTGACCAAGTCTACTCTAAGTGCGAGTCAAATATTCTTTGGAAACTCTGTGTCTTGATGCTTCTTTAGTGACTCCCAAGGACACAACCAAGTGCGACTAAACAGACACAAATAATGCCTATTCTAGAGTTTTTGAAAGCAGATTTATTATTCCAGCACCTGTGGAGATTTCTAAGATTTAGAAGAGTAGTGGGCTCCTAGCTGCTTGATAAATGTTTTATTTTTATGTATTTTTCCTTGGTTTCACACACTGTTTATTTGCTAAATCATTCAATGCTAAGAAAAAAGACAAAACAGGCACAAATGACTGCTTCTGTAGCAAGTCAGCGCCATTATACCAAGATCATATGAAATATAGCAAGTTTAATATAAAGCAAGTAGGGGTATAAATGTGGTGGGGGTGCAAGACTCATTCATTAGGTAGATTCACAAATCCACTACTCCTTGAAATTAAATCAAGACCACCCTATAGAGTTAGGTAGAACAGAGGGACAGAAGAATACTGACTCCTGGAAACCATAAAGAACTTGGTAATTATTCCAGTCAATCAATATGAATTTATTAAATACCTACTAAGTGTCAGGGACTAAGTGCTGAGGAGACAAAGAAAGTCGAAAACAATACAAATATCCCCAGCTCTCAAGAAGCTCACATTCTAAGGGGGGAGTAGGGGAACCACACAGAAAGAACTATGAAAGAGATGTACAGGATAAATTAGACAGAAAGCACTAAGATTCTGAATAGCCAAATATTGTTGCCTGTCAGTCACCAGTGGTTAGGGTTGCCTCCACTTCTTGGGTGGGAGCTAAGTTCTGGAATCTATTTGTCCCTGTGCAATGATTGCGCTAGTTGTCTGTGCTATTTGGAGGTACAACTGTACAATCAGTGAGAATCCTTATAGTTATCTTGTAAAGAAATAGAGTGCCAAGTCCCTTCTATTGAAAGCCTCTGCTTGCAATAGTGGACAAGCAGATCTCATAACTTTAATACTTTCGGCTTCTGAATTCTTCCTTTTTCTAAGCATTTCAGGTACTCCAGCCTCTGAATAAGGTCTTTTTTCTACTTCCAGTTGTATGGATTGAAAGATTTAGCTGAATTGGACTATTTAAAAAGATATTTGTCAGAAATAAAAAAAAAATTGAGAGGACTGTGAAAGATTTCTTGTAAAAGATGAGTCCTGAGAGAAGCCAGAGAAACCAAAAGAAAGAGATGAGGAGGAAAAGTATTCCAGGCATGGAGGATAGCCAATGAAAATGCGCAGAGTCAAAAGATATAGCATCTTGTGCATGGAACAGCAAGGAGACTTCCCAGTGTCACTAGATAGCAGAGTATGAGTAGTCAGTTCTAAAAGGACTAGGAAAGTAGAGAGGGAACAGGTTATGAAGGGTTTTCTATGTCAGAGGATTTTATATTCGATCCTAGAGGAGATAGGGAGCCACTGAAGTGATAACTGGTCAAAGTTATGTTTTAGAAAATCAGTTTTACAACTAAATGGAAGATAGATTGTAGAGGGAAGAGGCAGGGAGACCAACTAAAAGACTATTGCCATAGTTTAGGCATGAGATGATGAGGGCCTGCACTAGGGTGGTGGCAATGTCAGGGGAGACAAAGAGGCCATTTGAGAGATGTTACAAAGGTGAAATCAATAGGTCTTAGCAACAGACTGGATATGGGGGTGTGTGTGTATAACATGTATGGTGAGCCTGGGTAACTCAGCAGATGGTGACACGCAACAATCAGCAGAAAGTTAGGAGGAAGGTGAGGTTGGAGGATAAGGAGGGATGACGAGTTCATTAATATGTCTCTGGAACCAAAACTTGAGATGTCCAATAGGCAATCAAAGATGTAAGATCAGCAAAGAGATCAGGGCTGCATAAGCAGATAGGAGAACCCTCAGAATAGAGATGATAATTCAATCCTTTGGAGATAATGTAATCACCAAGTGAAATTGTTTAAAGGAAGAAGAGAAGAAGGTCCGATAGAAACCCCAGATATGAGAAACTGAGAAAAAAAAAGTAGTCAGATAAGTAGGAGGAAAACCAGGATAAAGTAATTTCAAGGAAAACTAGGTAGAAAAAGGGTATCAAAGTTAAGGAAATGACCAATAGAGAATCAAGAAGGATGAGGACTGAGACAAGGACTTTCAACTGGGCAACAAGAAATCATTGGCAACTTGAGAGAGAACAGTTTCTAACTGAATGATGAGGTCAGTAGCCAGATTATACACAGTTAAGACAGGCAGAAGAAAAGTAGTAGAGATAATGACTGTAGACAACCTTCTCAAGGAGTTTAGCCACAAAAGGGAGGAAAGATATGTGGTAATAGCTAGTGGAGATGGATAATTCAACTAAAGGATTTTTGAAAACAGAGGAGACATAGGCATGTTTGTATGCAGTAGAAAAGCAGACTGAAAATAAGTGAGAGTAAGAATGATAGAGGAAACAGTCTGCTGGAGAAGATATGATGGAATGAGATCACTTATGTATGTAGAAGGGTTTGCTTTGGCAAGGAACAGAGCCATCTCTTCATATAAAACAGATGGGTATGTGCAAACCACCAGAGTGTGAGTACAGCTCCTGAGTGGATGCTATAAATACCACTCAGTTTTTTAAATTCTTTTTATTGTAGATGACTTTCCAATGAATCTTCTCCCTTAAACATGATTGTTAGCCTTGTCTCTACATTGTGGCTCTAGGGCACAAAGTAACTTTGACCCACAGAAGATGAAAAGCTTTAGGTATCTTTATTGTTTTACCCAATGTAGCAGAGCTCAAAGTGATTGCCTCAGCACAGCCAATAACAATTTCAATCTTCTTATATGGGATTTGGGGTGCTGGGGGTATTATTAGGAAGGAGGAGCCCTCTGATATTCTCCTTTGACTCCCCCTATGTTCCTGAAAGTTCTATAATATCCATTCTATGTCCAATTGCTATTTCCTGATATGGCAAGACATAACATGACATAACACAATACAATATAACCTAACACAACGTAAGGTAACATAACATAAAGTTACGTAATGTAACATAATGTAACCTAACACCACATTTTCCCAAGTTTTGCTTATATCCCACTATAAATATGCCCTGAAGTATTCAATGATGCTTGAGACTTTTTCTTGGGATTTTAGGAAATTCTATACTATAGATGCCATAAAATGAATAGGAATAAATAGAAGAAAGAAAATAAATGAAGTTCAAGGTGGATAGGTATATATAAATATAATTAGAGGAGAAAATGTTTTAAAAGAATAGAAGACGTTACAGAGAGAGGACTGACTTGCTTACATAGACAGTAATTGACCCAAAATGTAATTTTTGAAGAAATTTAAATGCGTGATTTTGATGAGTTGTACAAGAGATGTGTGTTTTGTGTCTTTAGGTGTGGCAAACAAATAAACTATAAATGGCACTAGTGCTAAGGGATTTCCATCCCACTGTACCACCAAGGGACTTTTCAGTACAGGAAACACATTCTCTACCATCTATACTTTCATTGGTCAGAGCTGCTGTTTCCATGGTGATTCCATGCATAGCCCAGACCTCCTTTTTTCTCTCCTATCCTACATAATCTCTATTACATAGTGAGGAACACCAAATTAGGAAGGCAGAAGAATTATAACAAATTCTAATCTAGTATAGTAGTCTTTGGTGATAGGACTAGTTGTTCTAATTGAAATATGGTCACAGTCAATGTCACACAGGAAATTGAAGTAAGGTCTTGAAATCCTCTATGATTTGTAAGATTGGTTGTAAAGAGAGGTATAGTCTTCACCCAGGATGCTCGTAGATATTCGTAACACATAGATTTGGGAAGGTACCAGAAATGATTATTTGCATTAGAAAGTGGTTAACCAGTCAAACCCAAAGAATAGTCATTAACGACATTATATCTATTAGAAAAATAGATCTACGTTGGAATATATAGTATATCCAGGTGTCTATCTATCCTTGGTCTTGTACTATTTAATAATGCTATCAATGGCTTTAATGAAGGCACAGATGACAGGTTTTTCAGTTTTGCAAATGACAAAATTAGATGCATAAGCAGGATTTTTATGCCAGATTCAAGTTCCAAAAAGATATCTACAAAACATTGAATTAAATCTAAGCTTAAATGTATTAAAGATAAATGTAAGTTTTATATTAGGCTTAAAAAAAATCAACTACATAAGTATAGAATGGGAAAGTGGGTATAGTTATATATCAATTTGATTGAAAATGTGCTGGGGGCTGGTTAATGAACCGTATCAATAGCAAAAGCATCTAGATGGCTCAGTGGGTAGAGTCATGGACCTGGAGTCAGGAAGACCTGAGTTCACATGCAGCCACAGACACTAGCTGCATAACCTGGGAAAGTCATTTAACCTGTTTGCCTTAATCCACTGGAGAAGGAAATAGAAACCACTCCAGTATCCTTGCCCAGTAAACCTCATGGACAGTATTGGTGTGCTATGTTCTATAGGATCACAAAGAATCAGAGACAGCTGAACAACAATGTTAAATAGCAATCATCATCAGGGTATGGTAGGCAGAAAAAACTAATACAATATTAGTTTAAATTAAAAGAGGCATAACGCCCAGGTAAGGGATATTTTGCCAAATCAAAAAATATTATGTTTGGTCTGGGGGTCACATTTTAGGAAGGATGGTGATAAACAATACAACCTCTAGAAGAGGACAGCTAGCATCTTGAAGTGTATAAAGATAATTAAATGACTATCGGCTGAAGGAAGTGGGGATGTTTATCATGGAAAAGAGCTTACTCAGAACGGACATTGGAGAGAGATGGTATTTCTCCTAGTTGACTCCAAAATAAATAGGAACAACGTGCATTCATCCTTCTTTGCCAAAGAAGACCATGCCATCAGAGAAATAATGACATGACTTGCACTTAACTTTGTTTTGAGTGAAGGAGGGGCTGTGCAGGTCACCAGCCTCACTTCTTCTCCAGAGCTTTCTGATTCATCAGGATGACTGGAGATGACCTAGGATGAGGCAATTGGAGTTAAGTGACTTGCCCAAGGTCACACAGCTAGTGAGTGTCAAGTGTCTGAGGTGAGAGTTGAACTCAGGTCCTTCTGACTGGTGCTCTATCCACTGCACCACCTAGTTACCCCAAATAGGAACAATGGATGAAAGTTGAAGGAAGGCAGATTTCAGTTGGATATAAGGTAAAAACTTTCTAACAAGCAGAAATATCCAAAGGTGAAACAGGGAATTTCTTTAGATATTGAACAAAAGCCAGATGACCAAAGGATCAAAAGATGTTATAGAGAGTTTCATTCTCATTTACTCATGTGATCTCTGAGGTCCTTTATAACTCTGACATCCTGTGGTTCTGGGATTTAAAAAAAAAAAAGGGGTAAATCTATGAAATCTCTGTTCTTCTTGTGTTAAATCCCAGGATCCTGTGACACAATCTCTGGGCACCTTCAGCATTTTAACAGATCTTCCAATCACGGGAATGCCTCAAGAGGCATCTGTCTACTTTCTGCCAATGTGAGTTTTGCCAATAATTTTTCCATTCTATAAGCCCCAGGTGAGTTTATAGGAGTCCCTGCCCAAGTCAAATTTTTTTGAAAAGTAACACTCTTTATTCCACAAGTATTTTGAACTCAGTATGGGAGACATCTTTACTGTGGGCTAATTTTGTTTCTCTCCATCATATTTTATGATGACGCCTATGAAGCTGAACGTAAACATTCAGAGATTTCTGGCAAATGACTCTAACGTAGGGATTAGTAACAACGTTTCACAAAAATTCAGCCTCCATGGACTTCAGACCAGTTGTTTTTCAAGTTAGACACAATTAAAAGAAAAATTAGAAAAATGTGAAGCCAAAGTGCCCAGTCTATTTTCCACTACTCTTAGTTTATGCCTTCTTCGCATGTAGAAAAGGTGGTGACCGCATAGTGTTTGAATAGCATCAGGTTTCCATGGTAACTCCTCTTTTTGGCTTTGAGCACTGGGTCCCACCTGTTGTTCTCTGGACAAACTGCCAAATGCCGTCTCAGGTTTCCAAGGGGAAAAAAGTGAAAATACAAACATTCAGGAACAATTAAAACTAAACTGTGTATTACCGTGTAAATGTCTAATCTTACATTAATGAAGACAAAACCCTTGAGTGTATATATATTCTGATTTATGTCAGTGTCTATGGGGCTACATTGATTTCCTTGAATTGCAAGTTTACAAGTCTTTATGCTGATATGAAATTGTTTGGGGCTATTATTCACGAATAAATTCAATTCATATTCAAACACACACAAGCTAATCTACAAATACCACACTTCGACATTTACACATTCCCAAAATCACACATATTTACAAGAACTCACATGCTTTTTCTGCTTCTCTACACACACACACACACACACACACAGAATACATACACACACAGAGTCACACTTCTATATATACTTAGGTTCTTTTAGGAATTGTGTGAGTGTTTTTCCTCTCATTCATTTTTAGGCTCTCTTGCTTACAAATAAACCAGCTGTTGGGGAAGACACAGGGGGATTTCTTAATTAAAATGCGTTGGCATGACTCCGAGCTAGAGACCCTGAATGATGGAGAGAAGGCCCTTCCTGGCAAGGATTTCTATCTAAAGGCAGAAGATATTTTTCAAAACTAGCATGTTTAGAATTTTAACATCCCTTGGTTACAAGTTATTAGACTCTTAAGGTAAGTAAGATTAGGCCCAAATGCATTTTGAAAAAATATGATCAGCTATTTAAAATGGTTTAAATGAGAGAATGTAGCCTGTGATGCCGAAATAATCAGATGAAAAGTGAAAATTGCAAGCAGTCAACCAGTTGATCATCTATGAATGGCAAATTTTTTTTTTTTACTTTTTTTTCTCCAACCAAGTTAACCAAGTTTTCTAACTTAGGTTGTTAACATACTTAGAGTCAAGAATCTTAACACAGGAAAGTGGGATCTCAAAGCACAATTTGGTAGATTTCCAAGTTCATTACTGCTACTCCTTCCTTTTTGTAGTCTTTTTTGTGGTTTGCCAGGATTACCAATGGAAGATCTCCTATCATCAAGCGCTAATCAATCAGTAATCTTCTCAGGGACTTTCACTTAATCAATCCAATGTTTTACTGTGTCCCAAACACTATACCAGTCACTGAGAGGATGCAAAGACAAAAAAGAAACTGTCCAATCCTTCCTTTATCATACCATTCCTATCAGGTCTCCATCATCTCCATTCTCCTAGGAGATTTCAAGCATTTGAGGAAATATTCTAAACCTCAACTTTCCTCAAGTCTCACATCTCTCCTTCCCCAAATTTTCTTAGCTAAAGACATCACTTGATATTTCACTGAAAAAAATATTAGCTGAGACCTCCCTTTTCTCCTCTTCTCATGATTCTCTCATATCTTCCCCTAATGTATCTTCCTTCCCTCCAGTCACTGATGAAGAAAGGGCTCCTCTCTTTGCCCAGGAAGATCAATCTACAGGCATCCTTGATCCCAACCATTCCTGTCTTCTCCAGTAGATTGGCGTTCTCATCACCCCAGCTCAAACTTTTCCCTAATTACTGGCTTCATTTCTACTCTCTACTAACACCCCCATGTCTCTCCTTCATGGTCAAAGAACTCTCATTTGACCATACAATCCTTGGTAACTGTCATCTCATATCTTCTCTACTAACCTCCTTGAAAAGGTACTTGATGTTTCTTCTTCCTCTTTCATCTCTTTTCTAAACCCTCTGGATCTGGCTTCCCCTATTATCATTCAACTGAAATTGATCTCTTCAAAGTTACCAGTTATATCTTAATTCCAGGATCTTTTCAATCCTCACCCTTCTTGGCCTCTCTGCTGCATTTGACACTATGAACATCTTTTTCTTACTGGTTATTCTCTCCTCTTGAATTTTCCTGGCATAGCTCTCTCTCTTTTTAAAAAATCTTTCTACCTGTTTGACCAGGCTTTAATATCCATTGCTCTCTCTTCAACTTTTCCATGTGTCTTAACTCTGTATCTACTCCAAGTATCTGTCCTGAGCTGTACCATGTCTCATTTAGTGATCTGATCTTTTCCTATACATTGAATTATCATCTCTATGGAGATTATTTCCAAAAGTATGTATCCAAGCTGAATCTCTCTTCTAAGCTCCAATTCAACAGTATGATGGGTTTTTAAGACACTGGATTTAAGGTTAAGAGGGCTTGATTTCAAATTCTAGTTCAGATATTTAATGGCTTTGTAATCCTGTGTAAAAGGGCAAGTAGGTGGAACTATGGATAGAGTGTTATGCCTGGAATCAGGAAGATTCATCCAGAGTTCAAGTCTGGCCTCTGATATATACTAGCTGTTACTGTGGGTAAGTTGCTTGATCCTGTTTCTCTTAGTTCCTCATCTTAAAATGAACTAGAGAAGGATAATGGCAAACCACTCTAGTATCTCTGTCAAGAAAACCCCAAATGAACTCATGGAGACTCAGACATGACTGGGAAAATACCACCCTGGATAAGTATAATACCATAAAATAAGGAGGTTGGCTTGATGACCTTCAAGGTCCTTTCCAGCCCTAATTCTACCGTCTCAAGCTGCCTTGTGGACAAACTAGATGTTCCATAGTCATCTCGAACTCAACATGTCCAAAACAGAATTTCTCCCTCCCTAAAATTCACTTTTTTCCTTTTACTGATGAGCTAGCCATCAACCTCTCAGTTACCAAGTGTTACAACCTCAGTATTCTTTTTTGACTTTTCTCTCTCACTTCCCCCAACATATCCAATCAGTTGCCAAGTCATGTTGATTTCAGCTTCACATCTCTCATACACTTTATCTCCTCTCCATTCACACATCCTCTATCCTTGTTTAGGTCCTTATGAACTTTTACCTGATCTTTTGTAATAATCTCGTTCCATTGTCTCAAAATAAATTTTTTCCCCTTCTCCATTCCATCTCTAGCTGCTAAAGTGCTTTTCCAAAAGCATGCAACTCCCTATTCAAAAAAATTCAATGATTCTTAATTACTTTCAGAATCAAATATAAAGCTTTTTCTTTGGCATTCAAAACTCTTCACAAACTAATCCCTTCCTTCCTTTTTGGTCTTTTCACAATTTACTCCCTTCTATGTACTTTAAGATCTAGTGACATCAGCTTACTTGGGCTTCCTTCCACATGACACTCCATCTCCATGCTTTTTCACTGGCTGTCCCACATTTCTGAAATGTTCTCCCTCCTCATTTTAGCCATCCATGGATTTCTCCAAGACTCAACACAATTTTCACTTTCTGCAAGAAGCCTTTGGACCAATCTTTCCAGCTACCTCTGGCTGGGCAGGTAGGTAAGAGTACCAGGCCTGGAACCAGGAAGACTCATCTCAGACATTAACTAACTGTGTGCTCCTGGGTAAGTCACTTAACCTTGTGTTTCCTCATCTGTAAAATGAACTGGAGAAGAAAATAGCAAACCACTCCAACATCTTTGCCAAGAAAACCCTAAATGGGGTAAGGAAAAGTCTGACACAACTGAAACTACTAAATGAATACAAGAATAACAAGAAACAACACTTATGGCTGCAGCACCTGCAGAAGCAGTTGCCAGACTGTCTCCACAGGATTTGTCTCTCAGTATGACGTCTGTGAGTACTAAGTTAGAAGCATTGCTGTTCCTGAGTCTGGAAGCACTGCTATTCCCAAGGCTTTTAAGTCAAGGGTCATAGGCTGTCCTAGGGGAAATGGAGATAAAGATGGTTTTGGGGGGGTGGTGGTGATTTGACTTCTCTGGCACATGTTGCCTCCTGTGTTTCCTTTAGGATTCTTTGCTGTTTCAGGTAGACTGCCTTGTGGCTGGCAACTATTTGGTAGTTGGTTGATTCCTTGGATGATGATTATGAAGTCTGGACTATTGACCATATATCTTTTGAGCTCTCTTCTTATTTATTTTATTGATATATATATATATATATATATATATATATATATATATTATGTGACATAATATACTCATATATTCTAACTTTGATTTCAGAACTCCCAACAAAAAGTAATTCTTTGGGAACTGATAGACAGCAAACTTAATGAGACTACAATTTATATAGAGATGATCATATTTAATTAACTATTGGTTGATGATGACTAGAAAACATATGTCTTGGGTGTGCCTGTGTGATCATTTGCATAAAGTAGGTTCTCCAGACCACAGATGAGAGTTGAAGTAGCTATTATAAGATTCTAACTCTCTTACTAAACTGAGATTAGTTCCTGATGAGAAGTCATCTAAAAGGATCTATCTAGCCATTCATCTGAGTTTCAAGAATATAGATAAATTGTTTTTATCCTTCAGTTCATGTGTATGCATGTATACATGTATGGTATGTTCATATGCACAACATATGTATGGATATGTGTGTATATACACATGCATACACATGCGTGTATAATAAAATTATCATGACTAAAACTTTAAAATAGAGATAATAGAGTCTCCCCTTGTACAAGTAAAGGGTAGGAAAGGCAAAGTTGGATGGCAGTTTATCTAAAAGTGCTCTTGGAGTTTTAGCGAACTACAAGCTCAGTAGAAGTCAATAGTAGAACATTGTAGATGTTAATCTTAATATGATCTTAAAGATCATAATATGATCTTAATTAGAAAGAACATAATATGATATTGGTTGGAATTACAAGAAGTATGAATAAGGAGATGATAATGTTGCTATGTTGTACCTTGGTCAGACTGCATCTGCAATATTGTATTAAGCTCTGAACACCATATTGTAGGAAGCATATTGATAAAATGGAGCACATTCAGAAGAGAACACCCAGAATGGTAGAAGACCTAGAATTCATACCTTATGGTTAAAGAACCTGGGAACAGTCATCCTGGAGAAGAGAATGCTCAGAGGACAACCAAAGTGGCTGCTTTCAAGGCTGAAAGTCTATTGCATAGAAGAATTATATTTTTTCTATTACCCCCAAAAAGAAAAGCTTGATTCAGTTATTAGAAATAGAAAGTGGTAAGTAAATGCAGGCTTTGGGTAAAGAAAAATTTTATATTTAGAATTATCCAAAAATGAAATGTTCTTCTTCAGGAGGTAGTTGGCCTACTTGGAGGACCCAAAACAAATGCTAGTTGACCTCAGGTTGATCTTGTAGAAGTGTAAATTCTTGGGTAGGTCCACATTATCCTGTATGACTGATGATATTTCTTCCATCTCCAAAATTCTGTGGTTCTATGATGGAGACGTTAGGCCCAAACAGAGACATTCAGAGCATTTCAAATAAGGGGACTGATTCTGAACTGCAAAAAATATAAGTATCATTACAAGAGCAGGAAAAGAGTATGTAGAAGTAGCCCTTTGAAGCTTAGCATACAATTTCTTCAGATCAGTTTAGGATGGAAGAGCCTGGATTGCTTAATTGAATACCCTAGAAAATGGAGTCATCAAGAATTTTATCCATTTAAGAGGCACTGAACATGGAGCAGGCATGCAAATGTGCTCTCCTTATAATCCTCCACCCTAACCTAGAGAAATACTGGGGGTAGATTAAATTCCTAGTTGAGAATCATGGAATGGAAAGCTTTTCCACTCTCCCATGGTCTTGTTCTGACTGTCCCCCATATGTGGAATGCTCTACTCCTCTTGACATCCCTGAATTGAAGGACACAGTCCAATCCCTTCATTGAGGTAGCTAAATGGCACAGTAGATAGAGAATTGGGCCTAATATCAGGAGACTTGAGTTCAAATCTGAGCTCAGATACTTACAAGCTGTGCAACCCTGGAGAAGTCACTTACCCTCTATCTGCTTTAGTATTCTCACCCATAAAATGAGAATAATAGTAGCTCCTATCTCAGGGTTGTGGTGAGGATCAAATGAAATATTTTGTAAAGCACTTAGCATAGTGCCTAGCGCAAAGTAGGCTCTTAATAAATGATTGTTCCCCTTTCTTGATTTTACAGATATGGAAACTGAGGCCAAGAGTCAGTGAATGACTTACCTAAGTCACTCATATAGTTTTGTAGCTGTTTTCAGTCATGTCAGACTCATAGTGACCTCTTTGGGGCTTTGTTTCACTTTGGGTTTTTTTTTTTTTTTGGTAAAGATACTGGAATGATTTGCCATTTCTTTCTCCAACTTATTTTACAGTTGAGGAAACTAAGGTAAACAGGGTAGTGAGTTGTCCAGGGTCATATGGATGGTATCTGAGGTCAGATATGAATTCAGATTTTCCTGACTCCAGGTCTAGTACTCCATCCACTTTGCCAACTAGCCACCATACCCATATATTTAATGGTAAGATCAAGACTCTCGGGCACCCCTTTCCATTAAATCATATTGGCCATTGAATAATTTAGTAGTCACAAGGGTGCTGGATCATCTCATCTAATTTATCCCAGGTTTTGCTGGCTAGTCTGCAGTCTAAGTCTCCCCCCCTTTCTTTTTACATAAACCTCCTGAACTCTGATCTCTAAAATAAGATCAGTAGACTTGAGGCAGAACAAGCAATTGAGTCATGGAACCATGAAACTGAGAAGTCATGAAGAGGAAAGGGGAAAGAGAAGGGGGAAGAGAAGGGGAAGGAGGGGGAAGGGAAGGGAGGGGAAGAGAAGAGAAGGGGAAGGATGTAAAGGGGAGGGAAAGGAAGGGAAAGGGAGAGGGGAAAGGAAGGAAAGGGGAGAGAAGGGAAGGGACGGGACAGGAAGCAGAAAGAAAAGAGCACTTCTTACCCTCACTCAGGTGTTATGCATCCTTTCTTAAGAGGACTCTAGTGTTCATCAGATCTGAAAGCTGCTGCTGCTCTGTTCCAGCCACACCTTGAAATTGGCTCTGGTAGTTGCAGTGCTCTCCAAGTAGACTGGAGCTCCTATTTCCTGTGGGTTTTTCATTTTCACATTTGATCAGTTTAGTCCCTGAAGATGGTTTCTCAGAATATTATAGCTTTGCATATTGCTTCTGCAAATATAGAGTGGGGTTCTTAACCGAGGATCTATGTACTTGGCTCTTTTAAAAAATATTTTGATAATTATTTTTCAATTAAATCATGAAATCTTATATATTTTATTTTATGTATTCAAAGACTTTATTCTGAGAAATAGTTCATAAACTTAATCAGACTTCAACAACTGTCCATGACACATAAAAATGGTTAAGAACTCGTAGATTACTTCAACAATTGTTCTCATGGAATTGAGAAGCAGGTACATCTAAAACAAGGGTTCCTTTGCTAGTCTTGTCAATTGTGGGGGGAAGGGAAGGAGAAATTTTGGAGTTCAAAATATGAAAAAAAGAATGCTAAGATTGTTTTTACATATTATTTGGGAAAAATATAAAATTAAAACAAGACTCTTAATCTGGGGTCCAGGAATTTCTAAAAAATATTTTGATAATTGCATTCAATTGCTTGCTTTCCTGTGTAATTCTATTTTTCTATTTTATAAATTTTAAAAAACTACTCTGAGAAGGGACCCATAGACTTCACCAGATTACCAAAGGAAACCACAACCTAAAAAAGGTTAAGAAGAACCCCTATTCTAGAACTATTTTTTCCACCTACCCCATCACCTCCTGTCTTCATTTTGTTCCATCTTCCTTGAATTCTCAAGTTGTCTGTATTCTTTCATTGTCAACATTCATGTCATGTTTTGGTCAATACAGTTCTGTAGTGTCATCAACTTTACTTTCATACCTTGATATATTTATGATTTCATTACTGTAGGTGAACCTTACATTAACAGCGAAAGCAACTTTGCCACGCCTTCTCATCCTGTGGCAATTCATGTCTGTGACATTCCATAAATCCTCCATAGAAGGTCCCAATATATCACTAATATTGTCTATTTTTTGTATCTCATTTTTACTGGGCTTCAACAAGACTGTTCACATAAGATGGGGTATAAAAAAATCACAAACAAAAATATGAATAAGTAGAAAAGAAGTCACTATGAAGTTTGGGTCCAGTCAAGGGAACCTAGAGGGCCACATGTGGGCTTGAGGCAACAGACTCTCCAACCCTGGCCTAATCTAATATTCCTTTCTGAAAGTGAACCCCAGAAGAAATTTAATAAAAGTATCTGATAGAGAGTTTCCATAACATCAAATTTTAGAGAATAATGCAACCTGAACAATCCTAGCTTTCCTTTAATAACTACTTAGTTATCATAAATTACAATTCTAACTTGCATACATTTATACTGTCTGTTACTACCTCTTTGGTTAAAAAGTTGCCTTTTCCTGTTATGTCAATCAATTAACAAATATTTACTAAACATCTACTGTATGCTAGGCACTATTAGGAGACAAGAATACAAACCAAAACATGATGTAAATCTTGGTTTAAAATAGTTTACATTCTATTGGTATGGGATTGGGGAGCAACATATATATGGAGAGAGGTTTATAAAAACACATATAAGATAGTTTTGAGGAGAAATTCACCAGTATATAGGGGAAAGGGAAGAGAAAAAATTCATACAGAGGACAGCACTTGAGCTGATCCATGAAGGAAATTAGAGATTCTATAAGGTGAAAGGAAGTGAGGAGAGAGTGCATGAAGCCCAGGCATGAGGAAAAATAAGGGGTATTGGGCTAGAATGTGGAATGTCTGTAAGGTAATGGTATATTTCCTTTCACTTTTAAAAAGTGCCACTTGTGAGCTTCAATAATCCACTTCTAGTATTTTAGGATTTCGAAAGAAGTTCACTCTATTATTTTATACAGTTGAACATTTGCCCCCACTACCTTTAACCAGGCTTTCACATTTCCTGACTTGGGATGTTTTTTGGACTCATACATTTCTTTATATGTAAGTAATTCCATATATGTTTAGTTGCCCCCCCTATGAAAACATTTCAAGTCTGACATTTACTAAACAAATATTTGAGCAAGTACTATGATCACTGAAGTATGATTGCGCCATCAATGTGTACAACAAAATGGCACACATAAAATCATTGACTGGGGCTTAGAAATGGCCTTAGAGATCATTAAGATAGACTTCTTTACTTGGTAAATGAAGAAATTGAGGTAGACCTGACTTCCCCAAGATCTCCAAGGCTGTAAGTGGTAGAGCCAGAATTTGAAACCAGGTTCTCCTAACTCCCATGTGCCAACAGCCTTTACACTGAACCCAAGAACCTATATCCTATTTGAATTAATAAGACATGAACACAGATATTGGCATTCTATGATTCTCTTTTATTTTTAAAAATTTATTTAATATTTTATTTTCCCCTAATTACATATAAAATAATTTTAATATTCATTTCTTAAAACTTTCAGTTCCAAATTTTTCTCTTCCTCTGCTACCCTTTCATTGGGAAAGCAATTTGACATAGGCTATAGATGAGAAGTCATGCAAAACATATTTCCTTCCTAGTCCTGTTGTGAAAGAAAACACAAGAAAAACACTAAGAAAAATAAAGTCTAAAGAAGTATGCTTCAGTCAGTATTCAGACTCCATCTGCTCTTTCTCTGGAGATGGAAAGTATATTTCATAATAAGTCTTTAAAAAGTGTCTTGGAGCCCTGGCCACACAGAACAGAGAGGCACAGACCCGAGTGGGATTCAGGGATGGAATCTCCAATAGCCTCTCCACCCAAGACAAGGTCCCTCCACTCAAAGATGCACAGGTCAGTGAGAGAGATGTCTGGATGGGCTGAGAGGGGAGTGGGTTGTCTCCATGATTCGGGCCCCCTCAGGAGGCAGTAGCAGAGGCAGCAGGTGGCCAGAGGCTCCTGGAGTAGGCAGGAGCTTGGCAGGAGCTCCATTACTGAAGGTCTCCACATAAACGCCCTGAGGGAACTGAGCCTGGGAGGTGGTCCTGCCCCGACCTGAGCACCAGAACTTAGGTTCCCACTGAATAGCAGCCAGGCCTGCTGACGAAAGCCCTGAGGCTGGAGAGCAGCATTTGAATCTCAGACCCCAAGCACTTGCTGGGCAGATCTAGGCAGGGGTGGAGAGAAATCTCAGAAGTCAAGTAACTGGCTGGAAAATGCCCAGGAAAGGGAAAAAAAATAAGACCATAGAAGGTTACTTTCTTGTTGAAAGATGATTCTGCCCTTCCTCTCTGATGAGGAAGAACAATGCTTACCATCAAGGAAAGACATAGGAGTCAAGGCCTCTGTATCCCAAACATCTGAAATAGATATCCAATGGGCTCAGGCCTTGGAAGAGCTCAAAAAGGATTTTGAAAATCAAGTT
>CM053771.1:292939495-293016987 GCA_028658325.1 Potorous gilbertii
CAAATGGGGAGAAAATTTTGGAACCCAAAATTTTGTGAAAATGAATGTAAAAAGTTAAATTAAATAAATTTATATTAAAAAAAATTTTAAAAATCTGAAAAAAGGTGTCTTGCTAGCAATAGCTAAATTATTCACAATTGATCATCATTCCAACTTTGCTGTTACTGTGTATGCTGTTCTAGTTTTGCTTACCTCACTTTGCATCAGTTCATGTAAGTCTTTCTAGGTTTTTCTGAGAGTATCTTACTTGTCTTTTCTTATAGCACAATATTATTCTATCACAATCATCTACCACAACTTGTTCAGTCATTCCCCAAATGATGGATATCTACTCAATTTACAATAATTGCCACCATTAATAAGCTGCTATAAATATTTTTGTACATGTAGGTCCTTTTCCTTTTTATTTTTTAATCTCCTTGAGATGCATACTTAGTAGTGGTATTGTTGGATCAAAGGGTATGCATGGTTTATAGTCTTTTGGGCACAGTTCCTAATTGTTCTACGGAATGATTCAATCAATTTATAACTCCCCCAATGGTGCATTAGTGTCTCATTTTCCCACATACTCTCCAGCATTTGTCATTTTTCTTTTCTTTCATGTTAGCCAATCTGATGGGAGTGGGGTGGTAGCTCAGAGTCATTTTAACTTGCGTTTCTCTAACCAAATTTGTCTGAAAACTGTCTATTTATATCATTTGATCATTTATCAATTTGAGGAATAGCTCTTATTTTTACAAATTTGACTCAGCTTTCTATTAATTTGCGAAATGAAGTGTTTATGAAAGATATTTACTACAAATTTTTTTCACAGTTGTGATTATTGTTTCCCTCCATATTTTTCTCAAAAACCCTACTCTCTCTCCCTTTTCTCCCTGTTCATCCTCAAAAATGCTTTGCTTCTGACTACCACCTTCTCTGATCGTCCCTCACTTCTATCAATTCCCCCTTTTCTTATTCCCTTCCCTTCCTACTTTTCTATAGGGTAAGATCAATTTGTATATCCAATTTAGTGTGTATGTTATTCCCTCTTTGAGTCAATTCTGATGAGAGTAAGGTTCAAATGGTCCTGCTTACCTCCCCCATCTTTCCCTCCATGGTAAAAGCTCTTTTGTCCCTCTTTTATGTGAACTAACTTATTCCATTCAACCTCTTCCTTCCCCCTTCTCCCAATGTTTTCCTCCTGTTCACTCCTTATTTTTTTAGATATCATTCCATCATAGTCAACTCACACCCAGACCATTGTCTATGTATACTTTCTTTTTCCCCCCAAATCTTAATAGTATTTTATTATTTCCAATTACACGTAAAGATTCATTTCTATAAAATTTTGTGTTCTAAATTTTTCTCCCTCTCTCCCTTCTCTCTGCCCTCCCCAAGATAGCAAACAATAAGATATAGGTTTGTATATTCCTTCTAACAGCCTTGATAATGATAAAGTTCTTGGGAGTTACAAATATCATCTTCCTATATAGGAATGTAAACAATTTACCTTTTTATGCTTCCCATAAGTCTTGTATTTGAAAGCAAAAATTTCTATTTAACTTTTTTATGATCTCTTTTGGATACAAACCTAGCAGTTATAGTGCTGGATCAAAGGGTAGGCATAGTTTTATAGCTCTTTGGACATAATTCCAAATTGCTTAACAGAATGATTGAATCAGTTTTCAACTACACCCACAATGCATTGGTGTTCCAATTTTCCCACATTTTCTTCAACATTTTGCCATTTTCCTTTTTCATTATATTAGCCAATATGATAGGTGTGATGTTTTACCTCAGAGTTATTTCAATTTGCATTTCTCTAACCAAGAGTGATTTGGAGCATTTTTATATTACTATAGATAGTTTTAATTTCATTTGAAAACTGTAGGGCAATTTTTCTTGATAATTTCTTGAAATAATTGAAAGAAATTGAAAGAACCTAGGTTCTTTATTTTTTTATCATGACTTTCAGTTTACTCCAATAATTCTTAAGCTACCTCTCCTCATTTTCCAGATGGGTTTTTTTTATGACTAAATATTTCACATTTTCTTGCACTTTCGCTTTCCTGTGACTTTGTTTTACTGTTTCTTGATATCTTACGTAGTCATTAATTTCCACTTGCTCAATTCTAATTTTTAAAGAATTATTTTCTTCATTAAGCTTTTGTAACCCTTTTCCCCTTTGGCCAATCCTACTTTTTAAGGATCCTCTTTATTGGATTTTTGTAACTCTTTTAACATTTGGCTATTTTGGTTTTTATGATATTTTTTCCAGTTTTGTTTTGTTTTGTTTTGTTTTTGGTGCTTCATTTATCAAACTTTTGATGCTTTCTTCATTATTTTCTTGCATCACTGTCATTTCTTTTCTCAATTTTCCTTCTATCTCTCTTATTTAATTTTTAAAATCTTTCTTGAGTTCTTATAGGGCCTATGACCAATTTACATTTTTCTTTGAGGTTTTAAATGTAACAGCATTAATTTTTGTGTTCTTCTTCTGAGTCTGTGTCTTGATCTTCCCTATCACCATAGTAACTTTCTACCATGAGGACATTTTTTTTGTTTGCTCATTTTTTCAGCCTATTTTTTTATTTTTAGCTTTAGATGCTAATATGAGAATAATGGTGAGCCAATGTACAAAATATCAGATGAGGAAAAGACATAATTAAAAGATGCAGGAAGAATTGTATTATAAAGCAACAGTCATCAAAATAATCTGTTATTAAAGACAGAGAGATAGATCAATGGAACAGACTAGAAAAGGGAGATTCAGAAATAATAGAATGCAAGAAGTCAGTAACTGACATCAATTGCCTAAGGAAATGCTTCTGTTTGACAAAAAAAACTGCTAGGAAAACTGGAAAGCAGCCTGGCAGAAATTAAGTTTAGACCAATATCTTGCACTCATACATTCCAAATGTATAAATGACCTTAATTTTTAAAGTCATACTATAAAAAAAGAAGAGAAATACATTCCAAACCAAGCAAGAGGTAGAAGTAATTACATAAAATAAAATAAAATTTTTATTACTTGAAACTGAAATGTTTCTGCACAGACAACATTAATGCATCTAGAATAAGAAGGAAAGTGGTTGAATGGGGAAAATGTTTGCAGCAAATTTCTCTGATAAGGATTTTGTATCTAAGATACACACACACACACACACACACACACACACACATAGATATATATATATATACAGACATATATATGTGTATATATATATATATATATATATATATATATATATATATATATACACATATATAGTCATTCCCCAATAGATAAATGAACAAACAAGGGAACAAAGGTTATGAACAAACAGTTCTCAAGAGGAGAAGTGCAAAATATTTATAACCACGAGAAAAAATCCTCCATAACACTAATAATAAGAGAGATGCAAATCAAAACAACCCTGAGGCTCCATCCGACATTCTATAGATTGAGGACAATGACCAAAAATGTCGATAGTCAACTTTGGAAAGGTTGTGGAAAGACAGGAACACTGATATATGGTAGATGGAGCTGTGAAGTGGTAAAAAAAAAAATTTGGAAAGCAATTTGGAATTATGCAAATAAAGTGACTAATATATCCATATCTTTCAAACCAGATATTCCATTACTCTAGGGAAGTCATTAATTAGAATGAGAAGAAAGTTCCCATAATCCCCAAGATATTTACAGCAATACTTTTTATACTAGCTAAGAATTGGAAACAAACTAGATGCCATCAGTTTGGGAATGGCTAAACACATTGTGGTATTTAATGAAAGTTTACTGTGCTATAAGAAGTGGTGTGTGATAAATACCAAAAAGCATGGAAAGATCTATATAAACTGATGCAGAATAAAGTAGGCATAGCCACGAAAACAATATACACTGTAACTACAACAATGTAAATGGAAAAAACAATGACATACCCAAAATCAAAAGTAAATATAACAAAATTATAAAGATCAAATAGGACTTGAATGAAATCTACCCCTATCTACCTCTTCAAGGAGGTGGGATATCCATAGGTGTTACATATTTCATATGGTTTGGGAGTTTTTCAATGTATCAATCTGCTCTGCTGACTTTTTCCTTTCTAAAGAGTACAATGTGTCATATGGGATGGTTCTCTGGGAGGATAAGGGAGAAGACTACATGGGGTACTATGGTGATGTGAGAAACAGAAGATATCAATAAAAACTGATTTTTAAAAGCTTCAGGGTACGTTGGGTTCCAATCCTGCCTCAAACATAGTCCATTGCGCAAATCACTTAATCTCTCCTTGTCTCAGTTTTCTCACCTGTAAAATGGAGACAACGGTACCTGTAGCATTTATCCCATAGGGCAGTTGAAAGGATCAAATGAGGCAAAATGTATAAACTACTTTGGAAACCTTAAAGCACAGTACCATTATCACCATCAGCCTCATTGTCATCATTATTCCAATAAAAGACAATATTCCACACGAAAGAAACACCCAAGTCCCCTGCAATGCTATTTTCCAAAACATAGCACTTACAGCTCCTTCATCTGACATGAAGGAAGATGAGTTATTCTGCAAAAGAAAATATTTGTTACGCTTGTAAATAGCACGGGTTATATTAGTCAGAAAGTTATAAACAATTAGGGTTTTCAGCACAGACTGTTTTATACTGGCAAGGCATGGAACAATCATTCATTCTAAATGCTTTCTCATAATATTTCTGGGAAATAGATGCACATTATGACCCTAAATCTTAAAGATGAGGTAGTTCAAGCTCAGAATAGTCAGGTGATTAATACTAAGGAGGATCCAAGGGACTTTGAAGGGACCTTAGAAATTTCATCCTACCTCCTCATTTTATTTATTAATAAACTGAGACCCAGGGAAGCAAAATGTCTTTCCCAACACCACAAAGGTAGTAAATAGCTAAGGCAGCATTACAACTTTGGCTATTTTTATTCTCAATCCAGAACTCTTTTCACTAGCCCCTACTGATTTCTGATGTCCAAGATCACCTACCATAATTTCAATCCATCAGTTAATAACATGCATTTTAAGTGCCTGCTTAATAAATGTGTGACAGGCACTGTACTAGGTACTGGGGATAGAAAAGAAATAAAACCATAAAATATTCCTTGTATTTATGGAACTTACCTTCCGTTTTACCTGAGGCCTGCTCTTGAAGACTCCTCAGTTTATTGTTTAGCTTGCATCCTCTCTCAAACTAAAATGAATCTTAAGTCTCAAGGGAAAGGGGAAACCCAAACTGAGTAAATGAAAGGTATACCAAAAATGATGGGCAAGCTCTAATATAAGCATGTGCAAAGCTCTGGGTCACTAGACTTGGCCAGAAGTTACCTCCATTGGGAGGACTTAGAGAACAAAGATTGTGCTTCCTTCATGAAGCAATCATAAGTGGTGAGGGGAAAGATACAGTGGGGAGAAAACTTGTCACATCGAGAGGTTGACATCTTCAGTGGAAAAAGAGGATTCCTTTCCCCCACTAGGACACTGGATCATCTTGTGCCACTTGCACCCATCTACCCATTTTATTCCTGACCTAAGAATGCATGCCATACAGAATATCCAGGGTCAGCGGTGACAGTGATGTCTCTGAGCCTCTGAGAAAAAATACTTACTTGCCTGGGAGTCAAGAGATCTGGTTTTGCTGCAAACTTGCCATGTGATCCTGCACAAAGTAATATTCCTCTTACAGCCTCAATTTCCTCAACCATGAAATGAAGTGGCTGGACTAGACGATCTTTAAAGTCCTTTCCAGGTCTAATATTCTTTAAATCTGTTTTTGGGTATGTATCCATATGCATGCATATATGTGTGTTGCTATGGTAATGATGTCAGTTAAAGACAAAAAAAATAGAACACATACAGACACAAATATACACATATTATACACATAACAAATACACAAAACAGATCCCCACCCCAGTCCAGGCAGCATACAGACACAGTCTGAAAATGGAGACTTACCAAAAGCATATTTCTTGCTAATGACAGGTTAGTAATGTGATTTATTTCTTAGCAGGAAATATAATTTGTGGAACTGCATAATATCCTCCCCTCTCATCACATCACTCCCTAGTACCCGGGACTTTGGCAGGTCTTAAATATTTGTAATTGTCTCCTTTGTTTCCTTCACAACACCAAGCACATGATTAGAGATGGAAGAATTTGGAAGTACCTTGTCAATTCCAAGTAGGTCCACAGGGAGAATAAACTTCAGAATAACTTTTTTAAACCACTGGCAACATAGGATACAACACATTTTTCATTACACTTATGGTATGAGGTGACCCAATAGTGTCAAATATGCTGAAGAATCAAGGACAGACAACAAAGGCTGGGGAGAAGGAAATGATCTCTCTGAATTCCTATCAGTCTTTCAGCTAGTGACATTTATCATTCATCCATTAATTCATTTATTTAATAAACATTGTCTGAGCACTTACTCTGTGCAAGGAATAGTTCTAGATGAACACAAAGGTAAAATGAAACCATTCCTGCATTTAAGGAGTCTAGTAGAGATAACAAGGCATATACAAAAATCACTATAAATCAGAATAGAACATAATCAGTGTCATAAAAGAGGTACAAAGTGGTATAGGATTTCAGGGGATGTAATTTGACTCATGAAATCTGTGAAGGCTTCATGAAGAAATGTTTGCATATAGACGATGTTCACTGCAGAATGAATAAAGTCACTGATTTGAATTCAAGGAGGCCCAAATTCAAATCTTGCCTCAAAAACTTGCTAACTGTATGACCCTAGGTAAGTCACTTATTCTCTGCCATGCTCGGTTTGCACATCTGTGTAATAGAAATAATAATGGCACCTATCTCTTAGGATTGTAGAGAAGATCAAAGGAGATAATGTATACACAAGAGTGCTTTGCAAACCATAAAGTAAGGTATAAATGCTGTTATTTTTGTCATTGTATCATTGTTGAAGCCAGGATTTTTAATGGCTAACGTTCATATGGTACTTTTAAGATCTGAAAAGTGCTTTAACTTCTGAGAGGTTCAACAATTACCCCACGGTTACATAACTAGGATATGTCATGGATAGAACTTAAACTCATTTATTTTTCTTGTCTCAAAGTCAATGCTATCCACCATGTCACACTGCCCTTTTGATATTATGGAATCTATAGGACTTAGTGACTGACTGACATTCAGTCCCTGAAGGGTCCTTGAGAGGGGTGACTGAGAATATTGGTGTCCTTAAGAGAAACAGGGAAGTCAGGAGGAGAAGCTAGTTTGCTTAGAATGGAGGAATAATTCGTGTGTTTGTAGACATGTTGAGTTTAATGCCTACCTGATCTAAAATATGAAATCACCCTTCTAGAGAGTACAACATAGCAAAATAAACACTGGTCTTAGAATCAGGAGATCCGGTCAGAGCCCTGGCTCTGAACCTTTTGTGCTATGTGACTCTGAGCAAGTTGCTTAACTTCAACTTCAAACCTGAGTTTTTTCATCTGAAAAAAAGGAGCAATAACGTCTGCATTTTCTACTTCAAACCAAATTATTTTAAATAAAGTGCTTCATAAACCTATGCCTCTCCCATAGAGATGCCATGAGAGTAACCACACTCCAGAAACATGCCCACCACCAAATGAATGACTGAGGAAGTCTGAGGTGGGAAGTTTTGTAAAGAGACTAAATTTGAACTGGGATAGAAGTAGGAGAAATTACACTTGAATTCATGAGAGCAAACACCCCCAACCACTAAACCTTCTCCTCCTTCACCCCAACACACACAAACACACACACGCATACACACACACTTTGTATTTTTTGCATGTATCATGTAAATACTTCTATCTTCATTGCCTAGCACATGTATCTGACACAATAGTATTTTGGGAGTGATGCTCATTATTTAGCCTCTGCTTAAGTTTTCTACCAATTAAGAGTCCATCACTTCCTGAGACAGTTCAATCTATATGTGGTAGTATTGTTACCATATCTAGATTACGAATTCCATAAGGGAAAGAATTGCCTCTTTCTCTTGCAACCATCACAGTACCTTGGACAGTTCCAAGACACAGAAGGGCCACAACAAATACTTGTTGATTTGAGGAATGAATCTGATATCTGGCAAGAGGTGCATAGCCCCTTTAGCTCCATGATTGTTGTACATAAACCACAAACCATACATCATTCAGGCTGCCAGTGGATCTTGTCACTGTAGCCTCAGGGAGCAGTGAAAGATGCAGATAGACAAAGAGGAAGGGAGGAGGATATGGCAGATAGCTAGAGAAATGGTTGCTCCTACTCCTTAACCTTTCCTCAATTAAGTGCTCAATTCCTTTCCTTTTTCATAAGCTTTCTGCAGAATCAGGGTCAGGGAGGACTGAGTGAAAATGAGGGAGACAGTAACATCAGTCAGAGGCCAAAAAAAGTATTTCTGGAAGATAACAGTGTCAATCTTTAACACTACACCTCCCTCACTCTGCCACCATCTTCCCTTTCCTTTCATTAGTTGTTTCTGTAAGATTCCATAAGTTTGGTCTGCCAGTGACAAAATAAAAAAAATACCCGATGACACATACAAGAATTTAGGACTGCTGGTATCATCCAAGAATCTAGAAACCCTTGTTCACTGCCAACTGAGAAAGAATGTGTATAAATTACAGGATACAGGAGGTATCAAAAGGGCTAAGAATTCTATGGCTATTGAAAAAATGATACAAATTCCTAACAGACTAAATATGTTGAATGTAGACCTACAGCCATATCACTAAAACTGAAGAAATAAAAGGATTTTTAAAGGATTTTTATGTCTCTCGGACCTAGCCTAAGGCATGTGTATGGGAGAGACAGACAGACAAAGACAGATAGAGACAGAGACAATGGGGGAGTGTGTGTGTGAATGTGTCAGTGGAGAGATTTGTCCATTCCCTGTGTATATCTCTCTGTCTCTATTTTTTCTTTCCTTCTGTCCTCCCCTCCAATATTTCTACTTTATAAAGAACTAGGAATTTTCAACTAGCAGCCTTAATAATAACTCACATTTATATTATTTGTCCCTAATGGCAGCCATCTCCATGGCAGGAGCAGAGAGGATGGAGGAGAGGAAGAAGGAAAAAAAAGAAATTTACATGATAATTTTATTATATATTTTAAAGGAATAGCAAATAGAGATCTTCAGTTTCATGTGCAATCATCTTATTTATTATGCTATGTTATAGAAATCCTTGCTTTATTTCGTAAATTTTAAAAATTAAATGTATAGCATTTTAAAGTTCTTTACATATGTTATATACATATAATTTGTTACATATATTATTCCACTTAATCCTTACAACAACTCACTGCTATTATTCGCTTCATTCTACTTATAGATGAGAAAACTGAGACAGGCTGAGGTTAAGTGACTTTCCCCAGGTCAGTGGTGTTGTATGGGATGTTCAGGGAGAACTAGCACCTCCGATGTGAGGGCATGGCAAGCCCCTTTCAGGGCCACTCATTCATCTTTTGTGTCCACCTTCACCCAGCTCTCATCTATGGCTCCAAGAAGCTGTAAAACGTGCAGTGGCCATGCCTTGGTAAAACCATTTCAGCAGGTGGGCTAAACCAGGTTGAGGTTGACTGAGAAGTCTCAAGTTAGTTACAGTGTGTCTACCCCAAGCATTTGAAGACTTCCTTGGGTGGAATGGGTAGATAAGAACAATTTGTTCCAATGGTCAAGAAGACAACTGAAGCAGGTACTATGGATGGCTAGGAGTTTGGTCAGACATTGAAGAGGTCAAGGTCATCCACTGAATCCTGGGTCATTGTCAATTGTCCTGATTTCTGTTTTGCCACTGAACTTCAATAACTGGAAAAGAGAATGAAGCTGATGACTGTGCACTCACTTAAATCCAATATACCCACAAGTCAAGACATCACCTGTGATGTCATTGATCCTATTTGAAAATGAAGGACAAACAACAACTTAACAAAATTGTTCATTGGAATCATATCAATCAATCAAATGCCAACAAGCATTTATTTAGGATCAACTATGTGCCAGGAACTATGTTAGGTGCTAGAGATACAAAGACAAAAAAGAAACAGTCCCCAACCTTAAGAAGCTTGTATCTTATAGGGGATTCTACATATACCTATAAAAGTACATATAAAGTAAATATAAGGTAATTTGGGGGGAGAGCATTAGTAATGTGAAGATCTTAAAAGTTCTCATATGGAAAGTGGCATTTGAGATGCACTTTGGAGGAAACTAGAAATTATAAGAAATAGGAATTACGAGAGAAGATATTACAGGTATAGGGGAACAACTTGTACTTAGAAATGGAAGAAGAAGTGGAGTTTTCTGTGTGAGAAAGAGCAAGAAGAAAAATTTGGCTATGCTATATAGTGTATAAATGGGAGTAATATGTAATAAGGCTGGAAAGGAAGGTCATGAAGGACAATCGACACTGAATTGTTGTTCAGTCATTTCAGTCATGTCCAAGTCTTCATGACCCCATTTGGGGTTTTTACTGGGATAGTTTGCCATTTCCTTCTCCAACTCATTTTACAAATGAGGAACTGAGGCAAACAGGGTTAAGTTACTTTTCCAGGGTCACACAGCTGGTAAGTGTCTGAAGTTGAATTTGAATTCAGGTCTTTCTGACTCCAGGTCTGGCTTTCTATCTATTGTGCCATTTGTCTGCCCAAAATCTAAATAGGAAGGAAAAAAGAAAACAAATATTGATTAAACACCATTTATGTCCCAGGTACTGTGCAAAGCACTTTATAAATATTTGATCCTTACACTTGGGAAGTAGGTGTTAATATTATGCCCATTTTACAACTGAGGAAACTGAAGCTGACAGAGGTTAAGTGACTTGCCTAGGCTCACACAGTTAATGAGGGTCTGAGGCCAAATTTTAACTCAGATCTTCATGACTCCAGACCCAGCACTATGCCACCTAACTGCTTAGAAGAGTATAAATTTGATACTATAGATAATAAGGAGCCACTGATGTTTGTTGAGTAGGAGAGTAAAATGATGACACATGCTTTCAAAATATCACTTTGGAAACTTGGATGGAAGATGATCTGTGGAGAGGAGAGGTTTGAAATGTGGAAGCCAGTTAAGAGGTCATTGCAGTAATCCAGGCAAGGGTTAATGAGAAACATAACTAGATTAGTGGTGTGTGAGTAGAGGGAAAGGGAAGGATGTAAGAGATGTAATGGATCTCAAACTACTGGAAATGAAAGATAACGTAGAGATTATTAGTTCAAATATTTTATTTTATAGACAAGAAAATTAAGGCTAGAGAGCTTTGACTACTTGCACAAGATCACATAGTGATTTAGTGATGAAGCTGGGCCCAGAACCCAGAGAGGACACCCAGCCCCACACTTTTCCATCTCATTCTATGCTGCATGCTCAGGACACACCTTACTCATTTGTAGAGCAGTCTAGGTACTCTTTTGCTCACAGATATTCCTTTCTATCTGTCACAAAGTTCATCACTAAAGTATCATTCTTTTTACAAGGAATATTCCCTTGAAGTGAGAAATAATACACTTAGGTGTTCTTAGTGTTATAGCACCATCATGAAAATGATTTTGACTCATTCCTCTACTCCCAGAAAACTAGCTGAGATCAGCAAGCAAAGGAGAAGTGGATTCATTGGTGAGAATAAGGACTGTCATGGGAACACAAACCTAAGTATGTGTGTGTGTGTGTATGTGTGTACATATATGTATATATATATATGTATGTATATATATGTATCAAGGGATAAGAATGCATACAATATGAAGATACAAGTTCATAGAGAGAGAAAATGGTATTCCTGGTAAAGCAGGAAAGAGAACAACAAGTAGGGGAAGTATCTGGGTGATGAAGGTATATTTCTAGTTCATAATTTTGCTTAAGTCGGAGCTTTTATGCATCCTTTTCTCTCATTCACTTGTATCACTGGACATCTTCAGGATTGGAGTTAAGGTATATTGAAATCTTTAAAATGATGTTCTCTATATGCAGAAATATAAACAAATGAATACACACATAATTTCTCATCTGTAATTTTCTTAATTTGAGGTAATATTGCAAAATATCTCTGCTATTTTTCAATGTCTTATTACTAATAAAGTGTAATTAGTAAAAAAAGAAAACTCTAACCCCAAAGTAAACTAGATTCCCCAAGTCTAAGACATAGGATATAGTGAAACAATTACAATAAAGAAAGATCCTAAGTATATCAAATATTCATTACAGAATTTTCTGTGGTAGTCAAAAATATGATTGAGGGAAAGGGGTAGGGTGAAGAGGAGTGAATGCAGCTCAGTTGGACAATGGCTGAGGACCTATGGTAAAGAAAGGTAATGCAATGTTATTGTACTCAAAGAAACAATTAATTTCAGAAATGTAGAGAAACATGGGAAGCCTTTTAAGAACTTTTGCAGTGCTTTAAACAGATCCAGAAAAGCAACATCTACGGTGACTACAAAAAATCAAATGAAAAGAAAATTAAACAGAAGGCTGAATAATTTTAATGACCAATCTTGTTCTGAGGTAAGAGAAGAAATGGACCTATCTGTTATCAAAAGAGAGATAGGAGACCTATAGATGCAAAACACCATAGATTTTTAGACATATTCATGGTGACAGTTAGTTTTATTTAACAGTTTATTTAGCAGTATTATAAGAGACTATATCCATAGCAATGGGAAAAGGTGTTGAGGAAGGGACTGGATCCAGAAAATGCAGGAAAAGGTATCAATAAAATTTATTTTTATAAAGAAAAGGAAAGAAAGAAGGAAGAAAGGCAAGAAGGAAGGAAGGAAGGAAAAGGACAATAGGTTCCTAGTTGGCAACATTGATTAAATAATGTAATTTCTTCGGTTTCTTCATCTATAAAATGTGTATATTAGCCTAAGTTGTCTTCAAGTCTCTCTTATGTATAACAATTTTGTGATTCTGAGAGACAATTGATGAAAAGATAAAAAGAGAGAAGAAATATAAAGATAGAGACAGAGACAAAGAGAGAGTGCAAAAAGGAACAGGAACAGTTATAATTCATTTTCTTGTGCTTTACTTTATTGTGTTGTTTTATTTTTTTTTTAAACAAATTGAAGGTTTATAGCAACTCTGCATCAAGCGAGTCTATTGGTGTAATTTTTACAACAGCATGTTCTCATATCCTGTCTCTGTGTTACATTTTGATAATTCTCACAATATTTCAAACTTTTTTCATCCTTATTATTATATCTGTTATGGCAATCTGTGATTAGTGACCTTTGATGTTTCTATTGTAATAGTTTTGGGGCTCCATGAACTGCTTCCGTATAAGATGGCAAATTTCGTAGGAAAATGTTTGTCTTCTAACTACTCCTGGACTAGCTGTTCTCAGGCTCTCTCTCTCTCTCCCCAGACCTCACTATTCCCTGAAACACAACAACATTGAAATTGGGTCAGTGAAAAACCCTACAATGACCTCTACCCATTCAAGTGAAAGGAAGAGTAAACTAATATGGCAAATTTCATTGTTGTCTTATTTTAAGAAATTGCCACAGTCACCCCAACCTTTAGCAACCATCACTGTAACCAGCCAACAGTCATCAACATTGAGATAAGATCCTCCACTACCAAAATAATTATGACACTGAAGGCTTAGAAAATAGTTAGCATTTTTAGCAATAAAGTATTTTAATTATGTACATGACTTTTAGACATAATACTATTGCACATTTAATAAACTATAGTATAGTATAGGCACAACTTTTATACACACTGGGACACCAAAAGATCCATCGACAATAGATCTATGCTGATGGATTATTGGATTCAAGGCTGAAAAGGATCTTTGGCATCATTTAGTCCAAACTTTATTGCAATATTCACTTTATTGTGGTGGTCTAGAACCAAACTTAAAATCTTTCCAAGATATGCCTATATGGAAATGGCCATTCCCTTTGATTGAAGCTAAAAAGAACCTCCCAAAATAGAAAGTATTGGATACATACAAGAGACTTTCTCAGGAGTCACTTCTGTAGTGCAACTGACAAAGTTTTAAGAACATGACATCTCCCTAAGGCCACCAAGAAGAAGCCAACCTAAATTATGGTCAATGCAGACTAATTTCTAATCTTAGCAGATGTAGATTTATATGAAGGTATATTGTAGTGAAGAAAGGTGATGACATGATGAAATACAGAAATAGAATTAGGGAATGAGGGGTAATCTGTATGGAGTTTGGAAAGGGGGCAGTGCCTCCATTGTTCAGAGGAAAGAATGCCTTGATGGACTTACATGAACAATCCAGGCTGCTAGGTAGGTTTATTTGTACAGTAAGGAAGGGAGACTCACTAGGTAACCATAGTTCAATGACACAGTCCCTTAAGACCTTCCAACTCTCTTTGTTCTGAACCTATATTCATGTAATCATCTCCTGATTTTAATTTGGCCTACCTACTAGAAAGAGATGGTATCTACATCCACATGCAGGTACAACTGTCCCTTTATAGTTATATTTCTCAGTCTAAATAAATAACAGACTTCCCCCTTTTTGACTATATAACCTTTAAGTTCCCTTTAACTTCTTAATTCTATGAAGGTAAGCTGGTTTCTTGATTTATTAATCAGCCTTTTGAAAGTTTAACTCGTAGCTTTGGGGGACATAATGATGTGGTAGAAAGGGCACTAGATTTGTAGTTAAAACATTTGGATTCAAAATCTGGCTGAGTTGTTGAACTTCAGAGAATCCATTTAACTTCTCTGGGCCTCATTATCTCCATCTGTAAAACAAGGAGTTTGACCTAAATGATCTCCCAAGATCCTTTAATCCATCAGCCTAGACCAATTTACTAAATCCTATTCAAGCTATGGGCAAACAGACAGATTGGGGTTTGGACCCAAAATCTCTGAGAATTAGCTTAGAACAAGAAGAGAGAAGGAACAAAAATTGTGAATCCTATACTAACCAATTTTTCTTATCTACCTTGATACACCTAGTTTGTTTATGATACAGAACTCTACATTTTCAATGAGAAAACTTTGAAACTAGTTCCATGCCCTCCATTAGGCCTTTGACATGAAGTTGGTACAATGACTTCTTATTTTGATGCATTCAAGAAGGAATTTCATTTCTCTAACACGAGGTAAATTCTAGGTAAATGGGAGTGGAGAGGGAGAGAAATCATTGTTGGCCTTGACTTTGGGCTTGACTAAGTTAATAAAAACCCATAAACTGTGGAAATGATTAGTTTTTTGGAAGTGGCAGCATTCTTTATGGTGCTACTGGGGATGAAGCCGGGGCAAGAGAGAAGCTGACAGTGGCCTCCACTGAGGTTCTCTTTCCATATACTTCACAATAAGAGGAAATGTCTGTACTTTCTAAGAATGGCCTGTTCTTAATTCCCTGAAGTCCTCCTCCAATGTTTCATTTTATCATGAAGATGGATCAGGAGTCTCAAAATCTATAGCTAGGCTGTCATATCAGGGCATGTCTCTATAGCAGGATTTGATGGAGGACCCTTGTCTGATGTGCCCCATCTCTCACAAATTGTCAAATCTGATAACTACTTATTCTTAATGATTCTAGGAGGCACAAATGAGATGACCTGAAAGGATTTGAAAAGCATAGTGAAGGATAATGTACAATGGCCAAAAAAGATGGTGTTTTTATCACTATTCCTGATGGAAGGCATAAGTTTTGGAAAAGAGAAGTGGATTTCTATGGCTAGCTAAGAAGATATGATCTGAGGACAGGTTTTAGATTTCTGAATGCAAAAGAGTGGTCATTAATGCTTCAATACCAACTTAGAAGATCTTCATTGGAGTGTGCCCTAAGAATCTCTCCTTGACCCTGTACTCTCCAACATTTTTATCAATGCCTTGAATAAAAGTAAAAGTGATATGATAATCAAATTTTCAGATGAAACAACTAAAGAGATGGAAAACATGTGATTGTATATATTCAAGAACCAAAAGGGCACTGAAAGATTAGGATATTGGGCTGAATGTTAGACAAAATATATTGAAGACAAATGTAAAGTTTTAGACTTGGATTTAAAAAAATAGTTTCACAAGTACAGGATGGGAGAGACAAGACTAGATAGGAGTTTACCTGGAGAAAATCTTGGAGTTCAGTGAAACACAATGTAAGTTGAATGATATATGCCAGCTCAAAGAAGTGTGATCTCAGGTTTCAATTGAGAGTCCTGGGAGGAAGAAAGAAAAGGATGAAGTAAGTCTTAAGTGTCTACCATGTACTAGGCACTGTGTTAAGCATTTCTCAAATATTATTTCATTTGATCCTCACAAGCCCAGGAAGTATGTGCTATTGTTATCCGTATTTTACAAGTGAGGAATCAGACAAGTAGAGGATTAATCAAGTAGCTGAGCTTAGAAGAGAGAATCCTGTTGTATTTTTCACTGATTGAGTTCCATTCAGGACACTACAATTTAGGAAGAACAGTAATAAGGAAGAGATCATTCAGAAGAGCACAAGGATAGTAAAGGACTTGTATAACATGATAGGAAGAATGGTTGAAGGAACTGGGGATGTTTACCCTGAAATAAAGACCCAAGAGTATTAGGATAGCTATCTCATAAAGGAGGAGCTAGATTTCCTCTACTTGGCCCCAGAAAACAGAGCCAGAAGGGACAGGTGGAAGTTACAAGTGGGGGGCGGGATTCTAGCAGGTAGAGATGTCCAAAAGTAGAATAGGGTCAACACATAGATTGAATTTTCCCAACAGAGGGTTGGGTCTTCCAACAGAGGTTGAGTGATCATTTCTCAGGTGTGTTGTAGATTAAATTATTGCTCATGTGTAGGTTGAACTAAGTGGTCTTTGAGGTCCCTGAGCAGTCTAGAATTCTATGTAAATAAAGTATAAAATCTGGAAGAGCCTGAGTGGAAAAGCTTAAAGATAAGCTGTACTTGAACAAGTCTAGATAATCTTGGAGGAACTCATCATGAGAAACTTGGCCAAAGGGAGACTATCTATGGCAACTCATAAAGACCAATTAACTAGCACAGTAAAGAGAATATTAGATTTGGAATCAGGAAGATACAGGTTCAAATCTTACCACAGATACTTTTATTAGTCATTTGACCATGGGTAAATCATTTTACTTTTCTCAGTCTATATTTTTATCTATAAAAAAAGGAATAATAATACCTTTCAGAGTTATTGTAAGGGGTCAGGTGTCATAATGGATGCAAACTTTTGCAAATCTTAAAGCACTATATACATACCAATTATCTATTATGTATGCTAAGTTATTATATTTAGCATATTACACATTATAAACAGAATATTAGGTATACTACGCTATCATAAATGCTAGTTGTATTATTTGTTTGTTTAATTATTATTTGTTAAAGTAAAGGGGTGTATGTCCTGTATTGGCGGAAGGAACATCCACTGTGTTGGGATCATGAATCCTTGAGATATGGTATTGCTTCTCAGAGCATGCTATTCTATCCTTCTAAAAAACCATATCTGATAAGCCCTTACCTCCTCCCAAATATAGGGGTTCTAAAATAATGATGAGAGATAATGTATTTTAGTGAAGAGATGGTTAGCCTTGAATCCAGGAAGATATGGGTACAAGTCCTTCCCCTGACATACACAGGCTTAGCCCTTACGCTGTCAGTATTTTAAACAACTTTCTAAGACAGTATTTAAGAGAAGGTGCTATCTCACATTAGGAGAAAAGAGTTCCATATACAAATGAAATCACAAATCTGGTCTCTATTCCTCTCCGAAAGAATCAATAACAAAATCTTTATAAAATAAAGTTGTGAATAGAGAGGAAGAAATTAAGGAGAATAGGAAAAAATTGTCACACTACAGGGTGCACAGCGGTAACCAGGAATTTTTGCATCTGGGTCAGACATCAACATTGTAGCCCAAACTGTGAGGAAATGGAATGAAAGACCCCTCAGGTACAGAGGGTGCAAGGGGTGGGGTAAGGAAATAGATCTATGGTGGGAGGCAGAAATGAGGAAACCACAAGATTGCTGGCAGTAAAGCTGCTCACTCCTTATCCCAGAGGAAGTTCTTTTGACAATTTCCTATTTTAATTAGTCCTTGATAACTTTGTGGTCTGCTCATATCTGGCAGCTAAAAAGACTATTTACTGGGAGGCTTACCCCAAAATCACAGATGTTTTTGGGGAGGAGGGTGAAAGAGGACTTGAAGCTCACCCCACCCTCCTTTTGTGTTTGTGCTTCATTCTCAAAGAGGACCATGACATCAAGATGATGACATGACTTGCAGTTGACTTTGATTTGAGTGAGGGAGGGCTGTCCAAGGTCACCAACCTCACTCTCTTCTCCTAAGCCATTTGAGCTCAATGTATCATGTTAGAGATGGAAAGAATTCTAACTCTTACTGAAATTAAGATGAAGTCAAATGGAGCCCAAATCTCACAGATTCAAAGACTGGCATTTGTAAGACGTCCCAAAGACCATACTGGACAACAACCTTTATTACTAGTAAGGACCCAAAGCCATGTTAGAGGAGTTACCAGAATTTAGATCACCTGGTTTGATCAGCCAGATTTTTAAAATTTGGTCTCAGGAAGGGGTGAGGGGCACCAGCTTTTCCAGGTCTCAGAACTCAGAACAAGCAGTTAAGTAGAGGGGAGTTCTCCCTCCATCTTTCCAGTTGCACCCTAACCCACATCACTCTCCGCTTCAAAATCCAATCCTCTACAAAGTTTTAGTAGTTTGGGGATCTGAGTGTGGTGGCTAAGTTTCAAAGCAAAAAAAAAAAATCTCTAGAATTAGAGACAGAGACATCCCCAAGAAGGAAGATGAATCAGAAGAGGCAGAGGGGCAGTAAACTACCCTGTCTGGACTCATCTTAAGTACTCAGCCCTTCCCATGGCACTTCTCCTAGGATAGACAGAGCTGAAAGGCCACAGAGAGCTTAGGGAAGTAATCCCCTTTTCCAGCTGTCAGGTTTCTTTCTGCCCAACTCACCCCCACAGAGCCCAATCACCTAAATAACACTCATACATCCCCCATGGGAAAACATTAGGAAGCTGAGAAGCATAAAATTTCAAGAAAAAGACATGATTCCTAGGTCTAAGGAGGCCAAGAATGCCCAAGTATTGGCTGAGGCACTGTCTACTTTATCTTATCTAGCTTTACCTGAAGGACTCACTTCTTTTCAGTCCAGAGGTGTATGGGAGTTTGGGATGGGTGGACTTCTCAGACTTTTATTTTTCCTGGTGCTGTCAAGCTGCGTTTTTCCCTCTCCCTTGGGAAAGAGAATAGCATGCATGTATTGAAGTAGCCTCTGAAGGACTAACATTGTCAACACTAAGAGGACCAGATTGTTGGACCAGAGTGGGGCTTCTCATTCCACCCTTATGCCAAGCAAGGGCTAATGTCCCCAAAGTCACATCCTTTACCATCTATCTCTTTCCTCCCATCTGAAGAACTCTTTGAGATGGTCAACCTCTTCTGTGCCAACTAAGAAACCGCTCCTTCCCCTGCTATCACTATTCTGCTATCAATTCAGCAAGGCCACAGCTATAAGCTTATTTTTCTCACTCTCCTAGGCTCTGTTCCCACCTCCTTCCTTAGTCAGCCCTTCGTGTTTCTCACTCTGAGGGAATTTTCCATCTTTTGAACATATTTCCACTTAAGGAAAATGTCCAATTGCTTCACCCAAAGAGGACTGCCCCCAGCACACGTAACAATTTTGTTAGATTCAACCAGATCCATTTCTTCACCGATCCCTCTTCTAATTCCCACGTCCATTCCTCAGCTTCCACTACTGCCTAGCACAGAATACCTTTCTGCTCTTCCCCACCTATTCAAATATTACTTCAAGACAGCTCAAATCTAATCTTCCATATGAAGCCTTGCCTGGCTATCTCATTGATTCCTCCCTTCTCTGACCTCCTATTGAGTCTCCAGTTTGTTCAACATCCATTAGCATTTGATTACCTGCTGGCATGTACTGCTCTTTAATTGCTTAATACATTAGTTTTGTCAAGTCCATATCTCTTATTCACTGCCTTATATTAGTTCTTTTATCTCTCATAGGCATAGTGTGAGTGCTAACTTCATAAAGGATATTGAATAGATGATGTTTTTTCCTCTTGTGCCCCAATGCATTCGCCAATTCATTAGGAGAAGTAAAAATGAAATAATTGACAGCTGCTATCTTAGAATCTTTGGGAGCTGCTGTCTGGTAGTATCTCTCCTCATCAAGTGGAAAGATATGACAGCCAAGGGCAACACAGGTTTACAATATAAACTCATTTGCACAAGCTTACACAGGAAGAAAGAGAAAGATCATAAGCAATATCACCTCATAGAGCAGCAAGGAATGGTAAAAGGAAAAGCAAGTTCATAAAAAAAACTTGATGTGAGACCCTCTTAAAGCGCATCACCCCAAGAAAACTGGCACATGAAATTGAAAGGAAGGCAACAAATAAAAATGGAAAAGATCTGTTAGCATTTCATGATAAATGATTTTCTCTATCACTGACAGTGGAAACATCATGTCTGAATCCTGACGTCCTCACCTATGAATAGCAATGTCCTCTAGATGCTCCTATTTTCAGGTGATATTATGCTAATTGAATCAAGTTACATAGCATCATTAAATCTCATCAATGAAACCCATAATCATTCAAAACAGTTCAGTCCAACTATCCACACAGGAAAAGCCAAGTGGAAGAAGATTATCTGTGTTCCAGGATATGACGTGAATTTATGTGGACAGTCTATAAAGCACATAACTTTTATAGACATTATAGACAGTGACCTGCATCCTGAATTGAATAGGATGGAGAGAGCTGCCTGGATTGCAGTAGGAGAAATGCTCTTTGCTTTCAATGACCCAAGCATTTTCCTGAAATTTAACTCTATTTTCTCTATTTTCAACAGCAATATTCCTCCAGTACTGATATGTAGCTGTGAATCATGGAATATTTCCATCTCTGAGAAATCAAAATTATGGCAGAAACAAATGATGGCCATAAATAGCCTGTAACATGTTACCAATGATGAACATAAAGCTTATCACCAAAGAAATGTATCACTGGAAACAGAAAGCATATCAGTCATATAAAAGGAGCAAAAGATTATAGATTGTCTGCCTGCGTACTACACTGACACCTATATAATGTCAAGAAAAATAGTGAGCTCTTGGTACATTATCCCCTTTGAAGGACTTATGAGTGTGGGGAATAGAGTAAAAAAAAAGATCAAAAGTTATGGAAAGGTTGTTTTCTGGACCATTGGAAGAAGTATTCACATTAACGAGATTCCAACTATTTTTAAATATTAAAGTCTCTGGTGAATATACAATAAAGGTTATATGAAAACAAGTAAAGAAACAAAACCCTATGTAATATGATCATGGGATGACAGATTAGAGATGGAAGAGATCTCAGAAGTCATTGAATTCAAACTCCGTATTTTACAGAGAAGGAACAAAAGGTTTAGAAGGGTTATGTTCTTTCTCCATGTAGTTAACATGTAGTTAAGCAACGGAACCCAGATCTGATCTTTGACTTCGTGATACTACTATAAGAAACATACCCTTAAAGTATTACTTAAAAAGAAACAAGCCATTTGTGTGAAAATATTTGTGACTTCAGTTTTTAATAGAAAAAAAACCTGGAGACAGCCTGGGGCCCAGTGGGAATTACCAACCAAAATAAGGTAGAGCAATGGAAGGAAATATTGCAATGAAAAAAAATAATATCAAGAAACATTGGAAATATAGATAGAATCATGAAAAATGAAAAAGTGTTACTAGAAAAACAATATTTACATTTCTTATCTATACAAAAATACATATGAAAATAGGAGTGAATAACCAAAAAAGAGATTGGAAAGAGACAGAGGGAGTAAATGACAATTTTTTATACTAATGATCTATAGAAATTATTTGTTAAATGTAAGACCTTTAAAATGTGTGTTTAAATCATTCTTGCCTTTGTTAAAAATTGATTTCACAATAAACTATTTAGAAGGAAATAACTCTCATGACTTTTGACTTATTGCCTGGTTCCTTAAGGTATTAGGTATTAGATCCAAAGATTCAGGATCTAGAGAAAGAAGTATCTCCTTTTTTTAGATTTAGCATATTTTTTTCTGTGTCATTTCCTAAGTTAGAAATTAAGAAGAATCCTGGAATTTGTGCTAGTAAAAAGCAGAAATCTAGCCTCAGTTATTGCCTCTTTTTTCTCCTAAAGCTTGATTCCTTTGGACCCCTCTGAACAATTTGTGAGCCACATATTAGATTTCTCACCCAGAAGGATGTAGGGTCCCAGAGTTAGAAGAAAATAAAATAGGGTCCAGATGTCATAAAATGTTAAAGCTAAAGGAACTTGAAAGATTATCCAGACCTTTCTACAAATGAGGAAACTGAGGTCAGATAAATGGCTTGCCTAAAATCATGAAGCTATTTGTAACAGAGTCATCTCTCCTGTCTTCCAGGGAGAGTTCTCTGGTTCCCTGGACATCATAAGATTTTAGAATGGACAGAAACCTTAGAAATCATTGAGCCTAAACCATCATATCACAGGTGAGGAAACTGAGGTCAGAGATGACCAAAGAACATTGATTGCTATATTAATATATAACGATTTGTTGAGTGAGCATGGTTATTTTACTAAAAAGGATTCTCTTTTGATGCCTGGCATATAGTTAATAAATGCACATAGATTGAATGGTTTTTAAAAGGACACCCAAGCAACCCCCAAGGCAGCAGCAGAGGCACCCATAAAAAGAGGGAAGGTCTGAAAATCACTTCATCCCCAAATAGAAAACAAAGAAGTATGTATTGTGTCACATGTCTCAGGATATGATAAACAAAGTCATGTTTCAATGCATGTAAGGTTCCAAAAGATAAAAATGTCTCACACTCTTATCTTTATTAAGAATGCTGGGGGGTGAGGGCAAGGGTCTGTGACCAAGGGGAATAAATAGAGGAACAACAAACCATTCACCTGGTCTTCTACACAATAGTATACCTAGCCTTACCCAGCCCCTTTCTTCCCACCCCCATTTCTGCACACAGGGGAAAGCTCTCTCTGGTAAGGCAGAATTGCACTCCTGTATCAGAGCCCAGCTCATAAAATGCTATTAAGTGAATTACAGATGACCTAATTCCCAGCTGTAGGACACATTCCATTAGAGGCAGGCTGGCTGCCAAGTAATGTCAGCAGTGCCTGGATGGCAGGCAGAAGTGATTGAAACTATCCTGCCACTCGCTGTCTGGGCCTCGGAGAGTGCAAGCTTTAGTATCCAGGAGAATTGCTTTCATTCTCCAATCTCAGCCCTAGGCCTTCTTCTAGGAAATATATTTGTCATCTTCAGAAACTCTTCAATGAATATAACTAGGGCTTGCCATCACAAGAGCAACCAATGGCTCTCACCCCGCTATAAATGTTTAGAATTTTCATCTGCACATGTTTCTGTCTCACTAACATCGCATCTTTCTTGATCTAATTTATATTCTTGACAATTCCCTTCATTTGAGTCTCTTTTTTTCCCTCATTTCATTCATGTTCGAGTCTCCATGACCCTATTTGAGATTTTCTTGGCAAAGATCTTGGAGTATTTTGCCATTTTCTTTTTCCAGCTTTTTTACAGATGAGGAAACTGAGGCAATCAGGGTTAAGTGACTTGCACAGGGTCACACAGCTAATAAGAGTCCAAGGTCAAATTTGAACTCAGGTCCTCCTGACTTGAGGCTTGGGGTTCTATTCACTGTGCCACTTTTTGTTTTTTCTACTTTTCTTAAAACCTAGTAAAGTACTGCTGGGCAAGTATCATGAGATATTCTTCTCTCTCTCTCTCTCTTTCTCTCTCTCTCTCTCTCTCTCTCTCTCTCTCTCTCTCTCTCGCTCGTGTGTGTGTGTGTGTGTGTGTGTGTGTGTGTGTGGATGGGTGCACATGCACATGCCCATCCTCTACAGTATTAAACTCATAAAAAGTCCTAGATAGTTACTTGTGGGGAAGATGACTTCAAAGAGGAAGCATTATAGGGAAGAGGAGGGAGAGTCCATGGTCAAAAGTTTTAGGCTCTGCCACCATTTCTTCAGTCTGAGAGAAAGAACGAAGAACATTGGATTTGGAGTAAAAAGAAAATAAAAACAAATCTGGCCCAATAAACTAGCTCTGCTATTTTTGCCTGTCTGACCTTAGACAAGAGTTAGCTTCTCTACAACTCAGTTTTTTCTGTAAAATGAGCAAACTGGATTTGATGATCTCTAGAGTCTTTTTCAGATCTAAAATCTTGCCATCCTGTCCTTTAGTTTGGTCCAATTCAACAAACATTTGTTAAGGGCTTACTGATTGCACAGCATTGTGCTAAGTGCTCTAGGTTTCTCTATGAATGAATAAAAGATAAGAGGAAGGAACGAAATGATGAAATGAGAGTTATGGCAGATCTCAACTAGGGCATGACTTAATATCCTAAACTATTGGAAAAATAAAGAACATAAGAAATCATCTAATACAACTTTCTCATTTTCAGAAAACAAAACTGAAGTCCAAAGCAACACAAGTATGCACTGATAAGCCAGGACCAAAAGTGACATCTCCTGAACATCAAACCAGAGGTCGTCTGAACCACATTAAGCTAGGTACTGCAGTGGAGAGAGCACTGAAATTGGAATCTGGAAGACATCCTCATGAGTTCAGATCTGGCCTCAGACACTTACTAGCTATGTGAAACCTAGGCAAGTCACGTAACCCTGTTTGCCTCAGTTTCCTCATCTGTAAAATAAGGAGGGGCAAACCACTCCACTTAGTTTTGCCAAGAAAACCCCAAATACAGTCATAAAAATTTGGAGATGACCATAAAATAATTGAATTCTCTCTCTCTCTCTCTCTCTCTCTCTCTCTCTCTCTCTCTCTCTCTCTCTCTCTTTCTCTCTCTCTCTCTCCCCCCCCCCACCCCTCTCTCTCTATCTGATATATATTGGCTATCTGACCCTGGGCAAGTCACTTAACCTTCTTTGCCTCAGTTTCCTCATCTATAAAATAAGAGGGAGAAGTAAATGGCAAAGCTACTCCAGTATCTCTGCCAAGAAAACCTCAAATGGGATCACAAAGAGTCAAACAAAATTGAAAAACAACTTAACCAGAATGAATGACAAGTATACCGAGAAAATTTCAAAGCCCTCTAAAAACTAATCTAATTTTAACATGCATCAGTATGTGTGCATTGCTAACCAATGAAGTTTTGCTGGAAGAGGGAGCGTGGGACTTAACTTAGATTCAGAGAAACTTAGGTTCAAATCCCACTTCAGCCAAAGACTAGCTGGGCAATCCTGGGCAAATTAATTATCTTCTCTGTGTTTAAGTGCTCTCTTCTACCGAAGGAAGGCGGTGGCCTCTAAAGACAATTCCTGCTCTAAATAGATGCTATGGGTTTACTGGAGACATATATAGAGTCTTTGGTTTTATGATGGAAAGAATAGTAGTAGACTAGGAGTCAGGAGGCCTGGCTCTTGGATTTGGTTTTGCCCCTAATAAGCTGTGTGACCTTGGATAAATCATTTCATTTGCTGAATCCTCAATTTTTCATCTGTAAAATGAAGGGGTGGTATCTAGCATTTTCTAACCTTCTTGATTAGCAAACAAAATCTCTGTTGCTTAAGATGAGTGTGTGAGAGTTAGCCTTCCTGAATGCATATCGCTAATGATAGCTGGTTGGTTCTTGACAATCAATAACCAATTTCAATGTAAAACCAATATGTTCAATATCTAAGGATGAGTCAATGTATCCTGACATCTTTCTTAAATGCTAGAAAAGTCCAGACTTTTAAAAAGGGTTCACAAGTAGACAAGAGCTCACTCCCAGAATATTATTTTTTAATTTATTAAATTTATTTTCACTCTAAATCACTATTGATTAGACAGAAACAAATCAAAACAACTCTGAAGTACCACATTAAAACTGTCAGAGTAGCTAACATGGCAAAACAAGAAGATGATAAATGTTGGAGAAGATGTGGGAGAGTTGGAACATTAATTTGGTGTTGGTGGGATTGTGAACTGATCCAGTCATTCTGGGGAGTAATTTGGAACTATGCTCAAAGAGATACAAAAATGTGCATACACTTTGACCCAGCAATATCACTTCTAGGATGATGAAAATGGGAAAGGGTCCCACATGTACAAAAATATTTATAGCAGCTCTCTTTGTGGTGGTCAAGAACTGGAAGTTGAGGGGACGCCCATCAATTGGGGAATGGCTAAACAAGTTGTGGTATATGAATGCAAAGGCATACTATTGTAATACTATACTATGACAAACAGGCAGCCTTCAGAAAAACCTGGAAAGACTCATATGAACCGATGTTGAGTGAAATGAGCAGAACCAGGAAAATGTTATACATGGTAGCAACCACAGTATGTGAGGTATTGTTTTTGGTAGACAGCTCTTCACAGCATAGCAAGAACCTAAAACATTCCCAAAGGACTCAATGCAAAATGCCATCCATATCCAGAGAAAGAACTGTAGAATCAGAATGCAGAATGAAGCAGACTGTTTTCTTTTTTGTTATGTTTCGATTTGGTTTTTCTCATGGTTTCTCCCATTCATTTTACTTCTATTATACAACATGACTCATGTGAAATTGCGTTTCATAAGAATGTATATTCTTATGCATGCCATCTTGGGGAGGGAGGAAGGAGGGAAGAAGTGAAAATTTAAAACACAGAAAAATGACTGTTGAAAACTGAAAACAAATAAACTAATAAAAAAAATAAAAATTTGTTTATTTTCCCAGAATCTTGATTAGAGTTTCTGGCACCTGGGGCAAGTAGCATGAAAGGAACACTCAAATCAGCTTTTAAGACAAATTCAGTTGTGAAGATGGGGGAATGAAGATGGCTTCAGTTCTGGGGTTACAAGGTCCTGTGGAGAGAAAGATCTCAGGCACAGCCCCATGGGAGGGTGACAGAGGCTTTAGGATATCTCAAGGTTAAAGTTGGATCTGAGGATCTGGAACCCCCCTCTTTTAAATGATTATCCTTGCTGTCGAGGTGTTAAGTTGTTTTTTCTTGCTGACTGAATATAAAGGCTTTCCATACCCTATAAATTCTGGCATTCTTGGTCAAAGCCCAACTCACCCAGCTTAAGGTACAGCTCTTATCAACTCTCATGGCACAATACCAAGTGAGTCACATTAAAGCAATGCAGAGGACAATTGCAGGTGGTATTTTACCACTCCCTACCACATTCAAACAATCATAGGATCAGAGCTATTTTGGAGCAGGAAGAAATTTCCATTTATCTATTTTCTCCTTGTGTCTTCTTTCCATCATTTTTTCCTTTTCCAGTATCGTTTTTTTCTACCCTGACACTCCCTATCTTCTCCTGTGTTTTCTGTCCTCTGTATCTCTTTCCAGGAGCACCAGAAGGCTAGTAACAGTTCTTTCCTAGGTGAACAGTGTTCTAGGCTCCCAAAGGGGTACACAAGAAGGATTAGTGACAAGGTCCTGTCTCCATTATCACAAAGCTTATGGTCTAATCAAGGTTGCAAACGAGATCTGTGAGAAAAAGACAGCTTAGACCCAGCAGCATACGAGTGAAAAATCAATATGATATATAGCACAGATGAGAAGGTGAAGGGAAGGTCTGAGCGCTGTAGGGCAAAATTACTCAGAGTAAGTTTTGCTGAAATAAAAGGAATTTTTAACATGCTTTTTTAAATAGTACATTATTGAAAAGCATTTCAAAGGAGGAAAAGAAACCTGCTTAGCGAAAGGGAGAGCAATTCAAGTAGAGGAGCAGCATAACAATAACAGTAGCTCACATTTATAATATTTTATGGTTGGACAGCTGGTGGTGCAGTGGATAGAGCACCAGTGCAGGAGTCAGGAGGACCTGAGTTCAAATCTCACCTCAGGCACTTGACACTCACTAGCTGTGTGACCTTGGGCAAGTCACTTAACCCCAGTTGCTCATCCTGGGTCATCTCCAGTCATCCTGATGAATATCTGGTCCCTGAATCCAGATGGCTCTGGAGAAGTGAGGCTGGTGACCTGTACAGCCCTCCCTCACTCAAAACAAAATCAAGGGCAAGTCATGTCATTATCTCTCTGATGGCATGGTCTTTGGCAATGAAGGATGAACGCACACATTTTGTGGTTACAAAACTTTGGAATATACACTATTTCATTTCATCCTCACAAGAACTCTCTGTTTTAAGTAATGAGAAGTCTGAGATATTAGAAAGGAAGTATATTTAGAGTCAGAAGACTCCAATTTACCTCTGCAAAGTTCTATGCAACCTTGTGTAAGTCACAGAATCTCAGAGTTGGAAGGGACATAGATTCTGTGTGATCTTAGGCAAATCATTTTTTTAATCTTTTTTTAAAACTATTTTTTAAAATTCTTTCTTGCCACATCGCTGAGAAGAGAACAACGTCTTTTTAACAGTCTCCAGAGAAAGAGAACCTGATCCATTTCTAGTTAGCCATTTCTTTAATTTTCAAGAATTTTTTTCTTTTTGACGAGTTGAAAATCTGTCTTAAATTTGATCCATTGGTTCTAGTTTTGTACCCTAAGACCGGAATAGGTTGGGCCTTTATCTACATCACAGCCAATCAAAAATCCCTGTCTTCTTTTCCCCAAACTAAACACCTCCAATTTCTTCAGCTCACCTGGTCTTCATCCCAGAAATAATATTCATTTTGTATATATTTAGGCATGCACTTGTCTCCGCCTTTAAAATGCAAGCTTCCTGCAATCAGGAATTATTTCATTCATTGTATTTGCATCCACAGTGCCTAACACAGTGTCTGGCATGTAACAAGTACTTCCAGTTAATTGATGTAGCACACATAGAACGCCTGAAAGAATTATAGATTTGGAATCAGAGGACCTGGTTTTGATCCATGACCCTGTATGTTTTTGATGAAGTGTTTTTGATAAGTGATTCTGGACTCAGTGTGCCTATTTTCTTTTTACATAGGAGATTGGGAGAATCATGCTACCAATAGAGAGTCCTTCTTCTATGAGGAATATTTCCATGGTAAAGATATATGCCTTCCATGAATGTATAGCCCCCTATTTACGAACTATGTATCACCATTCAACAAGCTAGTGAATTATCCTCATCTATGTCAATACTCAGCATATATGGAATGAAGTTATTGTCATAGATATATCGGTCACAAAATTTCATTATACTCTTGAAAGGTACCTGATCCAAAAAAAAGAGGCTTTCTAGACTTCATTTTCTTTCTAATGAACTAATTTTTTTAATTGATAAAATCATTTTTAAAAAGAAAGGCAGTAGGGTCTTTTATCCTCTATTTCCCTCTGGTTTTGGTGGGGAGGAAGAAGGGTTGACTGGTAGGACATAGTCATCTATAGAAAATCACCTATCAAAGCTTGTCTGTTGCTTTCTTTTGTTTTCTTGGAGAATGTCTTCAGTGGGTAGATAGGCTATTTTCAAAAACCCTCAAGAGTATAGAAATGAGAGAACATTGGCCTGAGTCGGAAGCTATTGTTATCTTTTCATTTGCCCCTTGGTTCAGTCAAAGCCCATTTGTGATCTTTTCCATTCTTTTGGAATCTTTGAGCTATCCTGAAAAATGATCCTTGAGTGTGTTTCAAATTGTGGCATTTCCAATGTGTATTTCTCTTTTATGTGCTTGGTCAGGACCAAGCACTCATCACTTTCAATTTTTTAAAAGCTATTATCACTTTTTCATATAATACATTAGGTGTGGAGGTGGAGTCCAAAATATGGCAGTTCCACTATCATTGCTGGTAAGGATAAATCGTGATAGAAATGCTGGCAGACAAAAAACACGTATGGGAACACACCTTCCCATGTCCCCAAGCTACTTTGTTGAGGTTGGGGAGGAGCTGTGTCCACAAATCTGAGGCATTGCATATATCATTAAAATTTTTCCTAGGTATTAATTGGTTTTGCCAATCCCCTTGCTTCTCCCCCTTTTTTACCTCTCTTTTTATCTTAAAAAAAAACCCTTTGTTATATGGAATGGCCTTCTGACAAGAGAAAGAAGGGAAGATGGTGGGGTTGGAATATGAGCAATATATAAATAAAAGATATCACTAAAAAACTATTTTTAAAACTCCAGCAGATCTAAGCCACTTTGTGTCTGTTATTTCTTCTACATTCTTCAGATAGCATGCCTATTTTGATCTCACACCAATTCTCTGCAGGTTCATTTTCTCCTGAGCAGCTTCTAATCTTCCATCATTCTCCTCCAAGGCATTTTACAAACGAGCTTGTATGCTTAAAATGTTTATCCTTGGATGCTGTGGCTCTTGTCTTAGCAGCTTTCTGGCCCTTTCAGCTTCTTTGTTGGGACAACTGTTTTTTAATTGTTAACCCTTCTCTAGAATAAGGGAACAGTCACAGTCTTCATGCTCATCTATTTATTTTTTTTTTGGTGGGGAGAATGGGGAGGAATTGACAATTTGCTTTAGAAAAAAATTTTTAGAGGTCCCAACTTCTGTGTCTTCTTTCAAGACTTTGCTTAAATCCCACCTTCTGCAAGAGGCCTTTTCTGGTCTCTCATTCTCACTTGCATTCCACTGTTAGTGTCTTTTCTCTGAGATTACTTCCATTTACCCTGTATGGATCTTATATGTACATAGTTACATGAATGTTTTCTTTCCCATTAGAATGTAAGTCCCTTGAAGTCAAGGACCATGTTTTTTCATTTCTTTGTGTCCCCAGTTCTTATTACAGCACCTGGCACATAAGTACACATATAATAAATGCCTGTTGACTGACAAATTGAGATCGAAGCTGCTGTAATCTAATACAACACTTCTTGGTGTTGCTCAGTGGTTCCAACTCTTTATTAGTCTATTTGTGGTTTTCTTGGCAGAGATACTGGAGTGGTTTGCCATTTTCTTCTGCAGTTCATTTTACAGATGTGGAATTAAGGCAAATGGGATTCAGTGATTTGCCCAGAGTCACACAGCTAGTAAGTGTTTGAGACCAGATTTGAAGTCAGGAAGACTACTCTTCCTGACTCCAACCCAGCACTCCATTCACAGCACCATCTTGCTGCCCTAATATAATGCCCATTTCATACCATTATCCTCTCTTTTAATATTTTTTTCCTGATTTCTTAGCTAACTAGTGGATGAACTAACCACTTGGACTGCTGATTTTGAAATGACTAATACTTATCACAATTACTTTTTACCTGCTAGTTTCTAGCTTACTGTTTGGTGCTCATACCTTCCAACGTTCTACTTAAAGATCATGTATATACATATATATAAAATATAACATTATGTATATAATATATATAACATGTATTATCATATAATATATGATGATATCTATCACAATTATATATTATATTTATAATATTATATAAATATTATATTATTAATATTCAGGCTTCAGGATTATTAGAGACTTTTGAACATTTTCATTCCATGGTTCTCAACCATATTTTCCAAAATATGGATATTGTGTTAAATTTCACATCAAAATCACTGAGTTTCAAAGTATATATTGACTTAGTTTGTTATTTTTCAAATGTTCTCTCCAAAAACTTTGTCCTTTTTGCAAAGCTACTGGACTTATTTTCAGATCTCATGCTCTGATTGTACTTGACACTGTTAAACATTGCCTCCCTGATACTCATTTGGATTCTACAATATTGGATTCCATAACAATGTTTCTTCATAATTCTAATCCTGCTTCTCTTATCCTTTTTCAAAACATATCCTTTACTGGCTTTTTCCTTACTTTAAATCTGAGTGCCTCCCAAAGTTCGGTCTCTGGCTATATTTTCTTCTCATTTCATAATTCATCATTGGTGATCTTATCTACTCTAATGACTTCAATAATCCTCTCTATATAGATCTCTCCAAAATCTGTATCACGGGACAGATTTAGAGATGGAAAGTATCTTAATGGTCATCCAGTCCAAACCTGTTCCTCTCACCCCATTTTACGGATGAGAAAAGTAAATTACTTTCCTCCAGGAAGTTAAGTGACATGGCGAAGACAAGGTCAGAATTTGAGCCTAGACCCTCTCACCCCAGTCCTGGCTTTTCTACACTATACCACACTACAACTAACCTTTCTCTAAAGATATAGTCCCATTATCCAGCTGTCTATTGGATAACTCCTCTTTACTGACCCATTGCCCTCCGAATTGACATAGTTTACCTAAGCTCCACGTATTCCCCTTAAAATGTATCCCTCCTTGACCTGGTCAAAACAGAGAAAGAATAAGTGGCAAGGAGGGAAATATAGTTAGTCTTTCATGACATGACTGTTATAGAAGTATTTTACTTGGCTACACACGTATAACCTATATCAAATTGTTTGCCTTCTCAATTAGGGTGGGAAGGGAGGGGAAAGGAGAGAAGTTGGAGCTCCAAGTTTTAAAAAAGAATGTTAAAATTTGTCTTCACATGCAACTGTGAAATGACATATACAGTCAATGGCATAGAACTATACAGGCAATGGCATAGAAATCTATCTTACCATACAGGAAAATAGAAGGGGAAGAGAATAAGGGAGGGGAGAGTGATAGAAGGGAGGCAGACTGGGGGAAGGGGCAATCAGAATACAGGCCATTTTGGAGTGAGGAGAGAGAAGACATGGGGAGAAAATTTGGAACTCAAAATCTTGTGAATTGAATGTTGAAATCTAAAAATTAATTTATTTTAGAAAGTGAATCTCTCCATTGGAAAAAAAAATGTATCCTCTCTCTAACTTCTTTATTTCTGATGACGGAACTCAAAAAGTCTTATCCCCTTGAAATTATCTTTTAACTCTTTAATCTCATTCACCCCTCACATCCAAGCAGTGGCCAAATTCTATCAATTCTAACCCTACAATATCTTTCATATCTGTTCTACTTCCTCTGCAAATAACTTACCTAAAAATCCATCTTGTCTAGATAACTGAAAAAGTCTCCTTCCTGGTCTTTCTTTTTTAGTCTCTCCCTTTTCCAGTTTATCTTTCATACTGCTGTCTTTATCATCTCTACAACGTACCCCTGACCACATCACATCTCTCCTGAAAAACTTTCAGTAACTCTGGACTAAAGCATCAACTCCTTCTCCTGGCATTTGATACCCTCTAGAATCTCTCTCTATTCTTCCTTTATGTGAGCCTTATCTCCTATTACTTCCTTTCAAGGTCTTTACATTCTAATCAAATTAGATCACCTACATCTTGATGTAGACTGTGGTATGAAATATTCAGTGCTGAGGGAAGGAAAAATGACTAAAGCAATTTTACCTTCTATATAGTATTATTTCAAGGTTGAGGAGAAAATTACTTGTGCCTTCAAAAATCTCTGAAACAAGCAGGCATCCAGTCAAATTTTCCAGTCATACTCACTCTTCCCTGTTCTCATCCTGACCTCTCCTATTCTCGTGCCTTTATAAATATTGCCCTCCAATGCTTGGATTGGAAACACTTACTAACATCTATCCTCAACTCCTATCCTTAGATACTCCTTTTGAAATCCCTCCCTTCCTTCAAGGTCCAATGCACGTACCATCTATTCTAAGAAGTAATTTCTGACCACTTCAGCAGATAGTGTGATACAACAAAAAGGACTCTGGTTTTGGAGCCACCAAATCTGATTTTAAATCCTAGTTCTTCCACTTGTTACCTATGTAACTTTAGAAGGAGTATGCTGGAGCCAGAGCAAGAACTGCCAAATTTTCAGTGTAAACGTTTACACCTCAGAAATGCTAATCAGAGTTTGACTTACTGTTCTCTTGATTTCTAGACTTAAGAAAGTGATGGAGAAAATGTTAATAACACAGGATAAACTGAAAAGTGTGTCTGAGTACTTTTTATTCCCATCCACCCCAGAGTCTTAGTTGTTAAATATTTACCAAGATGTCCTCTGCCTTGAACAATCACTTTACTTCCATGCACCTCAATTTCCTCTTCCGTCAATTGAAGGAATTAGACAAAATGGCCACCAAGATACTTTAAATTTGTTAATCTCTGATCCTCCTGAATTTCTCACAGAATTTTGTGTGAATCTTACTGTGACACAAATCACATTCTCCCTTACAACAACATTATTTATGTTCATTTTCATCTATTCTATTAAATTATAAGCTACCTAATTTCTTTTTCTCTCCTTTTATCACAGAACCTAACACATTTTCTTTCATAGAAAGGATGCCTAATAAAAGTTGAATTGAACTGAATCTTGCCATGTGTAGTCAAAATGTACTTCATCGTGCTGCTTTTTGCACATACATGCACACGTGCGCACACACACACACACACACACACACACACACACACCTGAAGAGCTTGAAGCATTTGTTTCTTACTCTCTAGGATTAAGATTATGAATATTGAAGGGCTTGAGACAGCAGAAACTCTGGGCCATGAGACTGGAACATCTGCTGGGAGGTAGAGTCATAGTATAGTGACTATGCTACATGGAACGAGGTAGGAGAAAGGAAGGGGGACCCAGGACAGGCATCCTAGAGTAAACTAGGGAAAGGATACTAGATCATCTACATCTTGGAGCAGATTCTGAGAAAAAACATTTAGTGTTGAGAGAAGGAAGAAGAAATGACTAAAACAACTTTACCTTCTATGTAGTATTATTTCAAGTTCAAAGAGGAAGCCACCTGTCCCTTCAAAAATCTCTGTAACTTGCAGGCATCCAGTGCCTGGAATTGTTCCTGATGGTTTCATTCCCCAAAGAGAGAAAAAAGATTCTCTCAAATACAAATGATTGAGAAATAAGTATGTGAGTGTGAATATGTTTTGACTTAGAGAAGTAACTGGGGCAGATGTTGCCACAGAGAGAAGACAATGAGGAGAAAGGGGTGGCTGGTGACACTAAAGACAAATTTCATGAATGTCAATTTCATCCTAGATCAGAGCCAACTCCATTGTCTTCATCCTGTGCACAAATCTTTGGAAGCTGTTGAGCACTGATATTTCATGTCTGAGGGACATGTTGTTGAAATTCTACTCTGGTTCCCAGTCCTTACTACTGTCACCATATAAACTTCCCCACATCTTCCTGATGGTGGATTAACACTGTCATCATAAAAAGTAGATAATATGTTTTATGTGTGCTTGGGATTTTTCCTCACTGCCTAAGTTTTGGGTTGTGAAGCTGTACAGACCATGAAGCCAGAGTCACCATCCCCACCTCTACCCCCACTCCTGTCTGGTAGTTGTTTATTCAAACTGCAGACATATGAAATAGGAAGAACAAACAGCCACTGGAATATTACCCTTATAAACAGAAATCTATCATGTGAGGACAAATGTCATGGAGCAGTACAAAGACACCAGGGCTCACAGCCCCAGAGAACTCAACTCATCCTAACACATCAGTAATGTGAAATTGGCTGAGGCAGCTGAACCCATGCCAACCTTGTCAGGGAAATGACTTCATTGACTTTTCTCTGGCTAGTTTTGACTCAATGATCCCATCCTGCCAAGATCCTAAGAAGGGCACCTCAAAAAAGCATTAAACAAAGAAATCTTTTTTATTAGTAGGTCTTGCCTTGAGTCTATATTGAAAATTAATTTTTCAGTTGAGGTACTAAAAGCTTTTTCAAAGTTTGATGAATGCACCCACTCTTGACAAGAGATTCCAGGCATGCAGCAAGTAAAGCTCTAAAACCTGCCAAAGAGTTTGCTGTTCCTGGTAACCATCTTCTAGACAATGTTGTTCTTTTGAATTTTCTCTTCCCACCTTCTTCTCTATCCTAGACTAATATAGCAACAGAATTCTTCCTCTCTTTCTACAGTATGACATCTGTCCAAGCAAGGACTTTTCACTTCATAGATCCCTTCGTGTAGAATGTGTGTGTATGTGTGTACTTGCCCACACACACATTTCTATATATTTGTTCACCTAGCAGTTCAACAGTTTTCTCACCAAAAAAGTCTTTTTTTCTCTGTATTTCTCAAAACCAGCTAACATTTATTAATCTCTCTCTACTTCATCCTTCTTTATGTTTCCCTTCTTTTTCTTGATCCTAGTTTCAATGACAGCCATTTGAGGAATACATTCTTCTTGAAAGGTACTACATAAAATAAAATTTTACATTTGAGAGCAGCCAATGGTGCAGAATGAAAAGTTTGGATACCATAATTTTTGTTCACTCCGAAAATTTACTCATTCTGGATATGTAGGATAATGCAATCATAAAAGTTAGTAGGGACCTGGAAGCATAACTCATCCAAGTTCCCACACAGTATGGAAACTACTTCCAAAGCATCCCTGAATAGAAGGTCAATCCATCCTGCACTTAAGTACATCCAGTGACAAGCAGCCAACAACTTAGCAAGAGGGCTCATTCTATCACTATATAGCTCTAATCATATAGTTTTTTTGCGGGGAGGGAGGATGGAAATTTGACAAAACATGGGAGTTTATTGATACAGAGAACTCCCAGTGAGGGAACTCCTTCTACCAATGCAGATCAGACTCTGACCTGGGATTTATACCTTTAGAGAGTTGGTCTGCAGGATCAGGAAGAGTCAGACAGGACTGTACAACAAAAAGGAGCACTGAGAGAGGAAATGTTTTGTCCAGGATCCCAGACAAAATGTATAAGAGACAGGAGTCAAACACAAGCCTTTGTCTTTGTTATTTCCCTCATTGGAATATAAATTCCTAGGGTGAGAGGAAGGATTGTTTCATTCTTTGTACCTGAATTCCAAAACCTAGCACAGTACCTGGCACCTAGCAGGTGTTCAACAGTGCTTGTTAACTGTTGACTGAGGCTGATTTTCCATAGGCGACAAAGTTGTCATGATAAAAAAACAAGTCATGTTTAGGTCACCCTCTTTGGAAAGTATTTTCCTAACACGAACCTTGTGAAGAACATGGGGAACATGACTTAACAGAAATCATCCTGAGATAGAAATGAAATGTTGTTCTGTTCCACTATCAAGATGGTGACTTTATAAGAATCAAATGATGTGAGTAAAAATATTTAGACATTTCCTATTTTTTTGTTTTTGAATTTACTCTTAGAATACTTCTCAGGAATACTGATGCTACAACAATGACGTGGAGAAAAAAGTCCTATTGTAGCTGTGTATCTCATCATCTGAAAGGACTTTCATATGTTTGAGAACAAACTTTCCACCACTGCCTCCTCATCCCCCGAGCAACTGTTGCTCTTGCCTCTCTAAAGGCAATACCTTCTAAAATTAGTACAAGCCCAAAAATGTGTGTCTCCTGTTCTCTTCAGTGTCACATTCTTAACTGTCTTTCCTCCTCCTGGTTTATATTTCTAGACCCAAAGTCAAGAATTAACCTTTGACTTGGGTATCCTACACAAGGATAGCTTTAACACTGACCCAAACAACTTGCTTCGTATTTAAATTATTCATGCCTTATCCTTCTTACTATGTGTTTAGAGAGGTGTCCCTCTTCCCCCATCCCAATATTCTCTCTGATAAAATCAGTCCTCGTATCTAACATCCTCTGCCTTGGTCTTTTCTTCTAGAGGAGACTAGAGTACAGACCTGAGCTACTTTGGGTAGAAGAAAATAAATCCTAACTGGTACATGCCTCTAAGGTTACAGTTCTCACACTTTTTGGTCTCAGGATTCTTTGCATAAAAAACTTTACTATTATTAAAGACTCAAAGAGATATTTTATATGAGTTATATGTGTGAATAAATTCATTGATATCTCCCATACTAGAAACAAAAACTGATAAATTTTTTTAAAAATTGAATTCATTTTAAAATAACAATACCTATTGTGTATTAACATAAATAACGTATTTTATGAAAACCAACTCCATTTTCCACAACAAAAATAACTTACTAAGAGTGACATTTCTAATATATTTTGCAAATCTATTTAATGTTTGACTTGATAGAAGACAGCTGGATTCTTATATCTGCTCATGCATTCAATCTGTCGAGTTATATTGTTTTGACTGAAAGATTTGACTGAAAACCTAGATGCACGCAGATTTGGAAAAGGGAATAATATTTTAATAGATAAATAACATTATAGCATTATTATGAAAACAACTTTGACCTTGCAGATCCCCAAGATCCTTGAGAGGTATATGGACCTCACTTTGAGAGGTTGCTCCAAGGTAATAACTAGAAACAGATACAGAGAATTGAAAGAGGATAATAGAGAGATTTAGGGGACTGGCTTTTTGTTGTTCAATGCATTCTGAAAAAACAACCCCACTCTAAGTCATAGAACTCAAGTGTTTGTAATTACTGGACAGTTTTTTGGTGGCATGGGGGCATGGAGAACATCTATGTGCCATGCCTAATAACCTTCCAATGAGAGAAAGAAACCCCTCTGACTCTGCACGAAAGTTACAAAACCTACTTCAGAGAGCAGTTTGACATTGATTGACAGGAAGCCCAAGGAGCAGTTGTGGTAGAGTCGATGGACCACAACGAAATGTCCCCAATGTTCCTGGTGTTGCTATATGAAGAAAAACTGTTTCAGCAAAAAGTCTCCTAGGCACTCATATGGGTTCATATGGGTAATCAGGAAACTGAAAAAGAAGTTGATACACAGAGAGCGCATTCGGAAGTACCATACATTGGTTTTGGAAGTACCATACATTGGTCTCATCTGGCACCTGGAAATCTCATCAAGCAAAAGTCACCAAAAGCAAAACGAAAACTGGTTCAAATTTGCCAGCCCAGACAGAAGTATGGGACAAGTTTACTGTAGTCTGGAACAACTTACAGGGAGATTTTTCCCGGAGGTCAGGGTCATTTTGGTAATAGTACCAGAGAGCACAAAGAGTCCAAGCTATATTTTGCTACAATTATGAACAAAGTGGACTCATGTGTCCTGACTGCCTACCTCAAGAGATTTCCTGGGTCTCTTCCATTTTTCAATTGTTCACATGACCTGAAGGTGTTGGTATATCTAGATGACATTGTTATCCTTCCATATGAAAAAAATATTGGAAGAATATTAGCAAAGAGAACTTTTAAGCTTGTCTAGAGGCTGTTGGTGTAATCAGTGTCAATAAAGTAGTTCTTCAGAAACTTTGTCAAGAATGGGAGTCATATTAGTGTGAAAATGTATTTAACAAGAATGTATGTGTACAGTCCAATTAAGATTGCCTACAATCTTTGGGTAGGGAGCAAGGAATGAGGAGGAGAAAGTTTAAAACATATTGAAGTGATTGTGGAAAATTATATACAACTAAAACAATAAATTTGGAGGAGAATAAAAAGAATGGGAGTCATACAATACCTTCTTATCAGGGACTGTTTCCCAAACCCAAGAAGACAATAGCTCTCCTCTTCTGGTCATAACTAAAGAACTAACAAGAAATGAAGTTAATCCTATTGTCTGATGACTGCAACATTATATCAACATCACAAAGCCTTTTGACAACCTTACCTGTGACTATATAATTGAGAAGGACCAAAATCAGAAGAGGAAAATAGAGTAATGTGTCCAGGACCCTCCGGCAACACGTGGATACTGTTGGTGCAGAGAAATGTGAGCAAGAATTTAAGGACTTGGTCAGCTGCTACAATCATACACCAGTATTGTCCAAGCAAATTTTTTGTGTCAGACAAATGCCGGCCTAGAGGTCTCGGGAGTAGTTTTTTATACAATGACACCAGTAACCACCAGGAGCACGTAGCATTTTCTGGTAGAAAACTCATTGATATTTTGAGTCCTTATATGAACCATATTTTGGAGTTCTGGGCTTTGAAGTGAACTGTCACAGTTAAGGTATAAGATTATGTATACATAGTTTAATCCCATGTATGGATGGAGAGGGAAATATATCCCTTGACATATTTTGACAAGGGCTAAATGGGATTCTATCAGCGAGAGATTAGGAGTAGCTTTAGTTAGCTATGTTTATCACTCATTACCATTCAGAGAACACTAATTTGGATGCAAGCTTCATATCCTATAAACCTTCTGACACTGAACCCATGAAGATATTTGTAGAGGTAGTGAAGGTACTCTTTGAACCAAAGGTCACTTACATAAGAAAGCATCTCATATACCATCAATTGGAGTAAATATAGCATTGAACTAATTCTGCCTGCTTTGCTTATCTATGAACAATTGGCACTAAACATAGTTGTTGGATAATTGCCATGTGGGGGTAATGGATAGATCACTGGACTTGAAGTAGAAAACTTATACTCAAATACTATTACTGACATTTATTAAATGACTGGGCAAGTCACTACCTCTCTGGGTCTCATTTTTTTCATCTAGGGGGATTTAGACTTCATGACTTCCAACAATTTTTTTGTTGTTTAGTTGTTTCCAAATCTTCGTGATCACATTTAGAATTTTCTTGGCAAACACAGTAGAGCAGTTTGTCATTTCTTTTTCTAGCTCATTTCAGAGATGAGGAAACTGAGGCAATGAGTTAAGTGACTTGCTCAGCATAACACAGCTAGTAAGTGTCTGAGAATGGATTTGAACTCACAAAGATAAGTCTTCTTGACTCCAGGCCCAGCACTCTATCCACTGTGCTACCTAGATGACTTGTAACACCTAATGTCCTATTAATGTCACTATCAATTTTTGATTAATACCTACTATTAATACCTATTACCTACCATCCTATGATAGAAGCCAAAAGAAAGCCTAATTTACTGGAGGGCATCCTGCTGTCAAGTGAATATATTAGAGATATACAATAGAATCCTGTTCTGAATTATAAGTGGTTCTTCATGGTTTGGATTTTTTGGTTTCTTTTTAAGGAGCTATCTTTTTTCTTTTTGGTGTGGTATGGTTGTTGTTAGTTTTTGAAGAGGACCAAAATGACAGCACTATGAGTCAAGTTTCAATGTGTCTGACTTAGGTTGATCAGACCAACGAGAGCTTGGAATGCTCTACCACAGATTGAGCACAGATAGTCCATGTGAATATTTGGGATGGACACTCCAAACTTGTGCATCTTTTTTTTTTAAGTACTACTCAAGGCCTACCAACTAAAAGTTAAGGGAGTATTATAGGATAATAAGGAAGTATTATGTGACAATTTTGATTCAAGAGATAACTCTGAGGCTAGGACAAAACAAGTTCCATTGGCCAAGATGGCATCATATATACAAGAGAATTGGAAGACGTGTGCTCTGGGTTGAAAGGAAAGTGTTACTGACTCCTGTCCCTAACTCAGAGTACATAAGGCTTTTAAAATAATCATAAGCTTCATATCTGAAGGGTATGGAAAGTACATAGGCAGCATTCCAGGGGTAACCAACATGCACAGACCTAAGACTTCTCCAGGAGCACAGATTTTATAGAAGAAGCATTTGTCATTGCCTGAGTTTTCAGCTGAGATCAGATCTGAACAAGGCGCAGAGCAAACTATTCAGAGTTCTTCATTTTGGCAGGACTTAAATTTAGAAGATGTCATATCATCCTCAAGAGACCCACAACCAAAGCATTCCAATTGTACACTCCTAAACATGCTGCAAATCTTAAACTCTGGGTGGAGAATTCCATGGAATTAAGATGTAGCTTTTTGAGTTTATACATCCAGTACCACAAAAATGATGTTGTGGGTTTTTCTGATTGTTTTCCCAATTTGTAGATAGTAACCTCAACAGCGTAAGCTTCCTTCTCACTAAAGTTCCCAAAGGCATCTCTAATTCATCATGCCCAAAATAGAACTTATTATCTTTTTCTAACTCCTCTATTGTTGTTAAGGATATTACCATACTATTCACCAAGATGCCATCTTTACAGTTACCCATGTTCATAACCTCAGAGTCATTTTACACCCTCCCCTTCAATTAGTTGGCAAATGTTTCCAATTCTATCTCCTCAATATCTGGCATTCATTCCCTCCTTTCCATTTATACATCCACTACTCAAGTTCAGGCTTTCATTATCCCTCACCTGTATTAGATTGCAACAGACTTTTCATTCTTTTCCATTGACATGGCATGGCTCCAATCCACACTTCACACAGTTCTTGTGGCTCTCTATTGTCTCTAGGATCAAACAAATTCTTACATTTTGATTTCTAGAGTTCTTCACCATCTCAATCCACCTTAGCTTTCCAGACTTACTACAGGGAGAAGCATTCAAGTCAAGCTAAGGTGAAATCCCACCTACAGATCCCATTCACAGATGCAGAAGCCAAGGTTGGATGGTGTGAAGATGGGAGAGAGAGAGAGGTGGAAATGATGACCAGAATGGGGGCAGCACAATGGGAGTGGTGGAAAGAAATTATCCAATTTAACATATGTGAAAAGTGAGGCTTATCTCTGAGATTAAGAGATTTTCTCAGTCTCATCACTATTGTGTGTCTGACCCAAGCTTTTAACTCAGGGCTACCTTGACTCCAAGTCCAGAACGGTACCTACTGCCCTGCCTCGGAAGGGGTAGTTCTGTACATCTTATGTTACTTTAGCTCATACCTATACTTTCCCTAATTTAGGTGTGGAGATTATGAAACTGACAATTTGCATTATAAATGGAAAAAGACTTATCAAGACCGTGGATGACATTTTGCTGCTTCTAAAATCATACACTCAACTCAGGCAATTACAGATAGCTATTCTAGATTCTGAAAGCGTTTCAGTGGCAGTTCCAACTCTGGGACCAGTTGTCATGGATAAGACACAGCTCTGATGATGAACTCTGACTTTTACCTCTCACCAGCACCTCCCATGTAAAGCAGCCCTTTCCTACCCTATGGGGTGTGACAGTCTCCCACCTAAAACCTTGAGAATTCTTTTCTGGTCCGCAGGTTCCTAGACTCAGTGAACATCATCTTTTCTCTCTATTCCCACTTCTGAGTCTGACGTAAGATGAAATCATTAACCTTGTCAAATAAAAGCGATTTAGAGACAGAAATTGAATGGAGGCTAAACTAAGATCACCATCGCTTATAAATTGCAGCAATAGCCACAGCAGGTCCACTGAGGGGAAAGGTATGCGGGAAGATTAGCTCACTGGGTTACTGGCTATCAAATAAGTCTCTGGAATTGGTGTTTTTGAGCAGAAGGACATTTCATCCTACTTCCTTTTCTATTATGTACACTGCAGCAGTTTTCCCATGCTCCCTTCTCTACTGTACAGATCATAAAAGACATCTAACACAAAAGATTTTTGTTTTTGTTTTTCATTTTCTTCCCTCTTAGTTTCCCTGGGTATCCCTGGAAGTAAACTAACTCTTAATAATGGTCTTTTCCTTATGCAAAGCTCTGTTAGGGAGTGGAGGCAGGAAGAGGAGTTGTACCAAAACTTTCTTGGGGTGTGTTTGGCCTATGTGAGGTTTTTTCTTGTAGTTTGAAGTCTTTTGGCTCTTTGTTTTCCTCCAAATCCCCATAGCTTTCAGTTATCTATATCTCAGCTGAAGACTGAGCACCCAGACACTGCAGGTGTTCCAGGTAGAAGTGGGCACAGCCACCTGCTTAATATTTTAAGAGTGAGGGCCAGCCCTCGAATGGAGATTTCTGTCACAGATCCTCTCTGAGGATTCATGCTAAGCCACATTTAGCATTCATTGGGCTGGACCTTTATTTGAGCTGACACTCTCTGAACTCATACGTCACATAACCTCAATCCCTCCCCCAGACCCTCAACCCACCCACCCCATCTCCCTGGCTCTAAGATGCAGGCAGCAAAAGGCCCTGTCACCTGCCCCTCCCCACAGCTCTGGAGAAGTGTTGGGGTGGGAGAGGTGAGAGAGAGAGACAGAAGATGAAAGAAAAGGGTGTGGCCCCTCTGCTACCAACAGCAGAGATTTGCTGAAAAGAGGGCCTGAAGACATGGACCCAGCTCCCCTGCCTCCCTAAGGAGAAGGGGAAACCACTGCTTCCCTGAGGCCATTTCAAAGAAGGGGAGAGGGTCCCCAAAGTACTTGGGGAATTCTGTCCCTGGCATCCTGCAATAGGAAACAGCTTCTTTAGAAAATATATATCTCAGGCATGAAATAAGCAGCCCGCTCTGTGCCCTGCTGCTTCTTCCTCTGATTTTTTTCCCTTGTGTGCGTGATGTGATTCAGTAATCCAAAGGGATTTTTCATATTCCCTTTCACCAGCTCCAGTGCACCAGCAAAGTGCGACTTTCTCCTTAGCCCTCCTCTTCTCTCTCCTCCCCTTTCTACTCCCCTCCCCCACTTCCCCTCATTTACATACAAACACTCCCTCCCCGGCTCCTTTTCCTCTCTCTCCTCTGTAGCCCCCATTTACATCATGCTAGGGTCTCCATGGAAACCAGAAGGAGAGCAGCTGTCTCCTGGTGCTGAGGCAGCCAAGAATTCCCCGATAAAGCAAGTGGCAAAGAACAGGAGACAGAAGCAGAGGGCTCTCTGACCAGCTGTAAGGAGTCCTGTCCCTCAAGAGTACAGTTCTGGGGAGGGGTTAGGAGCATTTGGGTAAAGGGGCAGAGGTCATATAAATGGGCACCTCTGTGGGAGCAAACATACCAATGAGCAGGGAAAGGGAGAGTTCTGCTCATGCAGGAGGAAACTTACCTTGTTCCTGAAACACACAGGGTTCTCATCTCAACACACACACACACACACACACACACACACACACACACACACACTCACACGCACATTCTCTCTCTCTCTCTCTCTCAACAAACAAACCCCAACCCTAATTTAGAAGAGATTTAATGGATCTTGTCTCCATCTTCATTTCATTATAATACAGGGGCTTCCATAATTTAGCCCAGTAATGCCCTGAGAAGGCAAGTAACGAGGAAAGTGCCTGGTCTACTGGAAATCAGAGCTTCCTGGTCCTGTTTTTTTTTTGGCATTTGGGAAATACTCCAAAGATGACTTTTTATGATACATACATACCCATTCAAGCAAATACTCTCAGAAAACTCAGGAGAATGAGAATGGTCAGGTCTGACAATCACAGGATACCAACATTCCAGAGTCCCTCCTTGTGGATTTGTATTATGATGGGTATCTGGGAGGAAGCTTACATCTGTCTCTCCTTCACCCCTACTTATTCAGCTAGGACTACTGCATCTGAGTGTGGTGGCATTCCCATCTCCCACCGGTTTTCATTCACCACTGTGCCTATGCTACTGTACTCACACATACTCAGACAGACTGTCTGGTGCCACCTGGCCTGAGAACCCGAACCTCATGGGATACCAGGAACCAGTGTGGGGAGGAATGGTAATGGCAAAGCATACCAGCCTCAGGGGCTCCATCTCCTCCCACTTCACCTTTTCCCCTTTCCACTTGAACTTTTCCTTGGTTGCAGAATTCTGAGTTATGTTTTTGAGAATGGTTTAGTTTTAGGAGATAATAGAAAGATTACAGACCTTCAAGTTAGAGGCCTTAGGTTTAAATCCTGCCTTCAATGTTTACTATATATTACACTTGGTAAATCGCAGCCTCTCTGGACTTTAATTTCCTCTTCTTTAAAATGAAAAGGTTGGACTGGTGGGTCCCTGAGTCCCTTCTAACTCTAGATTTATGATATATTTCCTACAGCTTTAAGGAAGATAGAAAAGGGGGAAGGAAGGGAGGAAGGAAGGAATGAAGGAAGGGGAAAAGGGGGGAAAACGATGTGATTTCATTGGTAAGGAAACTCCTTCCACCAATGCTAAATGGCAACTATTCTACAATTAGAAAATTGTCTTAGAAGTTGCCTGATATACCGAAAAGTTAAGAGATTTATGTAGTGTCACTTGCATAGTATGTATATAAGGTAAGCTTAGAATTCAAATATTCCTGAATGTGATGCTGGCCTCTGATGTGGACCACACTCACACTCTCCACTGCCTTATATGTAGAAGACAATGATAAAACAAGCTGGCTCTTTTTGAAGACTATGATGTTCCCAATGACTGTAACTTGGTGGCAGAGTTCCATCTTCATTTTGTAGGTTCAGAAACTATCCTTTTCTTTCCTAGTTCACCTGAGAGTGATGAAGTCCTGTGGGATTGATTCACTTGAAGCAGAAATGGATGACAAAATTAAATTGCAAAGATTTCAGAAAGCTGAAATGATGAGCCCAATCTCATCTTTAAAGGGAAATAGAAAGGGAATAAATATAAAATCTAGGACCTGAATTCAATCAGTATAGGACAGGGAAGACCTAGTTTAAAAATAGTTCATGTGAAAAACAACTTAGTTGGCAACATGCTCAAAATGGGGCAACAGTATGACATGACAGCCAGAACAGCTAATAGAATCTTGGGCTGTCTCAGCAAGTTTGTCACCAGTCATTCAGTCAACCTAACCATCAGCTACCATTTATTAAGCACCTGGTATGAGTCAGTCTCTGTACTCATAAAGGGGGAAAAACAGTCCCCCACTCTCAAAGAGCTCTCCGTCTAGTGGAAAAGACAACTTGCAAACAATATGTAAAAGACATCATTCACTTTTTACATAATTATTTCCTCAGAATAGTCCTGTGAATCAAGTCCCTTCTAACTCTCTGACCCATAAGCCTATGGTGAACATTATTGTCCCCATTTTGTCTATGAGTAAATGAAGGTTGGGAGAGTTTGTGACTTGTTTATCATCAAACATCTTCCCTCCTTTTTCCCTTCTTCCCATCCTCCTTCCTTCCCTTATTCCCTCTCCCTTCTTTCCTTCCTTCCTTCCTTCCTTCCTTCCTTCCTTCCTTCCTTCCTCATAGCTAGGTTCTCACATTGTTTTCCACTAAGCTATGCTTCACAGAAATGTGCCCAAAACAAAATTGGGGATCCTTCCCCCATTTGCTGGTCAAACCATAATGTAAGCTCCTTGAGGACAAATCTGTCTTTCGTTTTGTTTGTATTTAGCACAGTGCCTGGCACATAGTAAGCATATAATAAATGCTTATTGATTAGCTGACTAGAAGATTATGGTCACTTTGGAACACTATCCTAACAAACAGGTGATCTATAGTCATAGAGGAGGAAAAATATTCCATTTTCTAATCTTTAGAAATGTACATTAAAGTTTTAAATTTAGATCAAAGTTAAAGTTATCAAAAGATGGATAACCAGAAGGAGTGGTCTGTAAACATCATTAATAATAGGTAACATTTATATAGCTCTTACTATGTGCTGGGCACCATGTTAAGCACTTTAAGGTGAAGATCTCATTTGACACTCACCACAACCCTGGGAGGTAGATATAATAATTTTCTCCATTTTAAAGTTGACTAAACTGAGGCAAACAGAGCTTAAATGACTTGCCCAGTCCCATAACTAGAGAATATCTAGAACAGTTGATGGAATTGGACATATTTAATTGGTAGAGGAAGAAGGCAGGAGGGTGATTTAAAGGAAGGATTCATAATCTGAGATTCAGGGGTAGTTTTCAAGGGGTTCATGAATTGGGAATAAGATAATTACATCTTTCTGTCAATATAATTGGCATCTTTTGTAATCTTATGTGTTTTATACTTTTAAAAACAAGTTTCTGAGAAAAAGGTCCATAAACTTTATCAGACTGTCAAAAATTTCCATGACACAAAAATGGTTTAAAACCACTGACTTGGAAGAACAGAGTAGACTTGTTGAATTGGATTGGACTAGATTGGAACATGATAGCTCTCCTCTGATGAAATCTGAAGGGACGTTATGTGGAAGAGATATTTGACAGCTCCAGAGGCCTGAATTAGCCTCACAGGTAAAACTTACAAGGAGTTGGTTAATATAAGGAATCTTGGTTAATATAAGGAATAAACTCTTAATAATTAGAACTGTGAATATATGGCTTTCTCCCAGTGGAAAGTAATTTTCTTGAGAATGGGGAATATTATGGTATAGTCCCTAGTACTTAGCATAGTGCTTGACCTATAATAGATACTTAATAAATTCTTGCTGATGCATCGGTAGAAAGAGACATTAACTTGAGGCAAAATTACCTTACTATTTCATTCAATAACCATATCACTTTGCCAAGTCACAGAGACTCTCTTATTCAATTCAATAAACATTTATTGAGCATCTACTATATGCCAGGCACAGTGGGATATAAACAGAGGCAAAAGACTGTTTCTGCCCTCAAGGAACTTACAGGCTAATAGGGGAGATAACATGCAAACAAATCTATACGAAGAAAGCTCTATTCAAGAAAAATGAAAATACTGTGATTAAAAGAAGAAAAGAACTGGAGTTAAGAGGGATTGAGGAAGGCTTCATGTAAAGGAAAAGATTTTGTTGAGGCTTGAAGAAAACCAGGAAAGTCAGTGGTCAGAGTGGAGGAGAGAGCACTCCAGGCATGGGAGCAGCCAGAATCAAGAGAGGAAGTGCCTTGTTCATGGAGCAACCAGAGCATTAGTGTTACTAGATCAAAGAGTACAAGTCAGGGAGTAAGGTGTAAGAAGACAGGGAAGGGAGGAGGGGCCTAGGCTGCGGAGGGCTCTGAGTGTTAAAACTATCATTCCTAATCTTAAAATAGAAATGACAATAACCGCCCTAACTGTACACAGGGTTATTGTCAAGTTAGAATTTTTTAAAGAGTTGCCCCCACTTAAACATGAGCTTGTATTGTTACCTGTCTGGAATTGGATAGAAAAAGTGTTTAGTTTTGATGGGAACTTGGACTAGCTGGCTCCTGAAGATCCTTTCAAGTATTCCACATAGCAAGTGAACATTTACAAATCAAGCTTTATATCTCCTTTATTTTATTATTTTTTATTATTTATTTTATTATTTACTTATCTCCTTGGTGAGATGCCTGTGCAGTAGACACTACGGTTGTTATTGTCTCCATTTTACAGATAAAGAAAGTGAATCACAAAGAGATTAAGCATCTTGCCCCACTGACACACACTTAGTGACAGATACAGGATTCAAACCCAAAGTCTTTGATTCCCAGTCTGGTCATTTTACTACCATACCATTCTGTGGTCTACGCACTTAAAAATCCAGTCCTACACTTTTGTGATTCTTAGGATCATGATTCAAAATTTTTCTCCAGAACAATCAAATTTAACTTTTACTGATGGCAAATCATTTATAGAGTTGGAGACTTGTGTTTCTCTATTTTGTGGATGACTAGGAATGGGAAACAATAGTTGACATGTACTTCTGATGTCTTGAAGGCCTTCCAAGTGGCTGATGAGGCAGCAGCTTGCTGTTTTAAATGATTTTATTAATATTTTAATTTATACTTCAGTTCAATTTGTACAAAAAACCCCACAATATTGAACATAATCTTTACCATGTCAACCTAACTCACTGAAGCAATTTTATGATATTGAACACCTTTAATTCTTGCTTTTAGCTCTACCTTCAAAGGATAAAAGAAGTCATAAAGGAAACTGCTAATCTGTACTTAATTCTGACCAGCAAGATTGGTTGCTGAAGTAGGAAAAGTGAGAACCTTGGGGAGAAGTGAATCCTTCCTTCATCATGGAATTTATGATAGAGAAAAATGAAAACCAGGGATAAATTGTTTTGTTCTCTAGACTTTGAAAAAGCAGATCTCAAAGGATTCAGGGGGAAAAACAGGTAGGATCTCAAGACCTACCAAAATTCTGTGAGGAAATCTAGGTCAAGGAGGAAGAGAACTTTTCAAGAATGAAATTCTAAATATCCAAACACTCCATGGAGAGGAAAAAAAAAGATTCTGTAAAAAGACCAATGTGGTTCAACAGGGCATTCACTAGGTAAAATTATAGGTAAGTAGATAGAGATTTACATGCATTTCTATGTGTACATATGTGTATATATACATATATACATACATATGTGTGTATATACATACATAAAGATAGATATAGATACAGATATATTGATCTATGGATCAGGTGAACAAAATGCTTTTCTTTGTTAATAGGCATTTGTTCTCTCTTCCTTCTACTACCTCCACCCATTTAAACTAAAAAGAAAAAGAAAATCCTTAAACCAATTTCATTCTCCATTTTGAATCCATCTCTTATAAGAAATGAATAGAATGCTTCATCTGTGATCCTCAATGGTCACTGTTTATCATTGCATTGACCAGAAGTCTTTCAAGGTTGTTTTTAAATTTTTCAAAGGTTGTTTTTTTTTCTTTATAATATTGTTATTGCATAAATTCTTACAGTTCTCCCTGTGCTTTACATCAGTTCATACGGATCACCTCCATTTCTTCTGATTTTGTCCATTTTATCATTTCTTAGGATGAATTCACATTCCATTACATTTTATACAATAATTCATTTAACCTCTATCCAATAGATGGGCAGTCCCTTAGTTTCCAGTTTTTTGCTGCTATGAAAGGAGCTGCTACAAATATTTGTGTGTATAGGGGTCCTTATCAAGTGTAGGTAAATAAGATGAATACAAGTATGTGGTATAGTCCTAAGGAAAAAAAATGTCAAGAGTGCAAAAGGTCAATATGAACTGATATTGATGATCAATGTTTAGGATAGTATAAATCAAAATAGTTGTTGGTTTTTTTAAGCTAGGTTAGGAAAACAGGAGGATCAAAGAAAGACTGGGCCCACTGCATGAGGTGGATGAATTGTGGCTAACGGGTGATAGAGAGAAGTCAGAGACCCAAAATATAAGAGGAGAAAGTCTAGGAGTCTTCAACAACTTCAAGACACCAGGTCCAGGTGGATGATATTCCAAGATACTCAACAAAGTGGGGACATGATGGTAGAGACTCTGTCAGTGATCAAAGATTATTGTCTTAGAATGCCTTGTATTTATTTTTATTATTAACTTTCTATTTCCTATTTATTTATATTTGACTACTTTGTGTAGATATATGTAAGTATGTATTCTGTATGTTCTGATATATGTTCCTTGCCATAGAAAGGCCCTCCTAATACAGTCAATGACCTTTGAGAGTAAGGATTGTCACATTGTTTGCATTTTTATTTCCAGAAACTAACCAAGTGCCTTACCATACATGCTTAATATACTGTACTTAATAAATGTCTATTTATTGATGGACTGACTGATTGACCAACTTAATTGCATTTTGACAATATTACTTAACTGGAAAATGATGGGCCCTTATATTCATAGTTTACAGCAAGATTGTAGCAAAGGATTTGGTGGAGACCTTCAAGATATCTATGCAATCCAGAAGGAGAAATGTGAGCTGGAAAATAATATAGTCAGCTGAATTTGAAATTAGCCAAATGACCACAATAAATATTGAGAGTTTAATGTAGTCTTAGAGGTAGATCTCTGATGAAGTAATCCAGGGAATCAATTCTTAGACTTGGACAATTCAACACTTGTGTATCAATGACTTGGATGAAGACATTCTGTAAATCAAATGCTTATCAAATATGTGGACAGAATTAAGTTGGAACTGATTGCTAACAAAAATGGCAGTCAGGACTAAATGATGAAAGGAATCTAATAAAATTAAATTTCATTAAGATAAAATTTAAGAATCCTACACAGGTCCAAAAAAATAAAGCTTTCAAGTAAAAAAGATGGGGGAAGCATGGCTCAATAACAATTCATATTTTATTAAAATGCTAGTGTTTTAGTGTCTTTTTACAAACTATATATGTCAATAGTGTGGCATGGTCAGCCAAGAAAACTGTTAGGTTCTTGGATTCTAGTAGGAGAGTCAGAATTTAGAACATCAGGGATGACAACATATCTAGATTGTCACTTTCTGGCAATGTTGCTGTTAATATCTCTGATGCAATGGGTTGAACGTGGTAGCCTCTTAGTTTTTCTTGATTCTATAATTCTGTGATTCCATGGCTTGGAGGTTATTTGGGGGTGGGGAAGGTAGGAAGGAGCTAAAGACCTGCTTGTAATTTCATTGGTTTAAGAAACTTATAGTGAGAAAATTTCCTTCACCAAGGCAAACTGCTATGCTACTTATATAGTTATCTAAAATGTGTTATCATGCCATACAAACACATGAATGCATACCACACACACACACACACACACACACACACACACACACACACACACACTGAACAAAAGTGACTCTCTATTCCATCAAGATTAAATGTAAAGTCTTTTGTTTGGTACTTATAAATTCTTTTATAAATTTATAAATTCATACAGTCTGCTCTGTTCTTAAATTTGCAGTCATCTTCTAGCCTCCTTCACTGGACACGCTCAAGATGTTGGCTTTTACTCAAATGTAACACTCCAACTCTTATGTCCATGCCTTTATCCTGGTTGTCTTCCATGTCTAGAATGCTTTCCCTCCTAACTTCTGACTCCTAGAATTCTTGATTTCCTCCAAGATTAAGCTCAAATATTTCCTTTTTTTGGAGGTCTTTTTCAGTCCCTTCCAAGTGCCAAAGCTTTTCATTTTAAGATTACCATTCTTCAACTCTACATGTTTCTTGCACATATTTATTTTATATGTAATGGTTGGTTGGTTGTTGTCCTTCATGTCCTCCATGCAAAAGGAGGACAAAAATGATATTGCTATGTCGAGCTGAGCAGACCAATAAGAGCTCAGAAGGCTCTATAACAGATCAGGAACAAATAGTCCATTTGAACATATGAAATAGAGATGTCTGTAAATTTGCTCATCTCATGTTTCTTTGCATATGTGATACCCACATATTTATAGTCACATAATTCATTGAAGGGTTCAGAGAATATAAAATGCCACTGTGTTTGTTGATTCAAAAGAATGAAGTGGGGTCTTAGAAAGCTCTCTTCCAACAAGATATGTTCCATGGCTATGTTAAAATAATACAAAATTCTTTGATAGACATAATAATAGAAACAACATCAAAGTGATATAATCTGTTCTCTAAAGCAGTAGCTTCAAACTCAAACAAAAATGGACCCCTAAAGGCAGCATATTGACTTAGAAAATGTCAAATTAACATTATCTGTGTTGTATGGTATTTGTATTTATTCTTATTAAACTTTTTCAATTACATTTCAATCAGGTTCAGGACAAATTAGAGTTTATCTGGCCACTTGCTGCCCAGAGGCAGTTTGACATCTCTACTGTAAAGATATTAGCAACTGCATTAAAGATATCCAGTGCATAATCTAAATGGAAAAGATTTCCTGTAAGTGGTAAAGTCTTCCAGAAGTAGATGAAAATGTGCTAGTATGTTATTGAGTCTCCTGAAAAGAGATTCATAACTAGTCTAGAGAGGCATCATAATGGCATTAAAAAGGAAAAATCAAGTAAGCTGATTTCATTAAGTTACATCAGTTGTGTTAAACATTTCTCTAAAACATAGATAATTGCATATAGCATAATTTGTATTAAATACAAACTTGACAACAGCTAGAAGGAGAAAAGACTTGGGGCCAGAAATAAACAAGAATAAATTGAGGAATTAATATGCGTAAAAAATTAGTAGTTTGGAGGGTCTTGAGAGAATAGGCTAATGTGTTCATAGAATGGATAATTGTTCCAACCTTTCTGGAAAATAACTTGGAACCTTACCTCCAAAATCACTGAGCTATATATATACTTTAACCCAGAAACACTATTGTTAGGCATATACCCTCATGATATCAAAGACTCAGATGTATAAAAATATTTATAGAAGCACTTTTTGTTATAGCAAAGGACTGGAAACAAAGTGGGTGCCTATAATTGGAGGCTGGATGAATAAATTATAGTATAGAAATATAATGGAATATTGTATAATAAGAAATTACAAAAGAAGGAGAGATGCAGAGAAATCTAGGGAAATCTATATGAATGGGTGGAACATGAAGTGAGAAGAACCAGAACAATCTATTCAATAGCTACAGTAATGTAGCTATTGAATTTTGACTGATTTTCGGACTCTCATCAAGAGAGTGACCAATGTTGATGCAAGAAGAACCGATGAGAAGGCATGCTTCCCTCCCTTTAGTGGAGAGGTGATAGACTCCAAAAGCAGAATGAAACATACTTTTTCAGAAGATCATTGTGTGGATTTATTTTGCTTGACTATGTTAATTTGTTATAAAGGAGAGATTTTATTGAAGGGAAGAGGATTGTGGGGTGGGAAATAGATGTAGCGACAATGATGCAAAGAAAAGAAGGAAAGAATATCAAAACATTTTTTAAATATGCAGATGAGATTAGAAGAAAATTCAGAAGACAGACAAGCAGGGCAAATTTGTTGTTATTTTTATTATTGAAACTATATGTTACATGTAATGTATACTTTTTAAAAAGAAGTTTGCATAATATGGAATCACGGGTTCACATAAAATGAATGTCAATGAATATTTTTTACAATATTAACTTATTTTGTTTTCAACATTCACTTCCATAAGATTTTGAGTTTCAAATAATTCCCCACCTCTCTCCCCTCTCCCCACCCCAAGATGGCATGCAACCTGATATAAGTCCTATATATACATTCATATTAAACAAATTTTCACATTATCATGCTGTAAAGAAGAGTTAGAACCAAGGGGAGGAACCACGAGAAAGAAAAAACAAAACATAAAGAAAGCGTAAATAGTATGTTTTGATCTGCATCCAGATTCCACAAGGTTTGTCTTCTGGATGTGAATAATATTTTCCATCATGAGTCTTTTGGAGTTGTCCTGGATCTTTGCATTGCTAAGGAGAGGTAAATCTATCAAAGGTAATCACTGCACAAAGTGGCTGTTACTGTGCACAATATTCTCTTGGTTATGCTTACTTCGCTCAGCATCAGCATGAGTATGTCCAAGTTTTTCTGACATCTGCCTGCTCATCATTTCTTATGGAAAAATCATAGAATGAATGAATTTCAGAGGTTTTATAAGGTATTTACTATATGCTATGCTAAGTGCTAGGAATACAAGCACAAAAATCAATATAGTCCCTTCCCTTAGAATCCTATGCTTCAAATGTAGTGGCCAGGGAGAGGTGTTTTGATCAAGGAAAAGACAGAGTTTATAATTGGAGGCATAGGACATTTGATTGGCACATGATTTCTAAGAATTTTAAGTATTGATTTGATTATTGTTCCCAAAGGAAGGGGAGAGAGGGAATTCACCTGGTCACTGCATGAAAATGAAATGATACAGCCTGGTGGGTCTGGGTCCCATTCTATACCATGATTTTCCACCTCTGTGCCTTTGCTCTTACTATTCCCAATAACTGGGTTCTAATCCTAGCTATGATGTCTGAGGTTGAGCAAGTGATTTATTTTCTTTGGATCTGCCTTTCCTCAGCCATAGAATGAGTGTTAGACTAGATGACTTCTGAAGTCTAATTCCTCTGTAAGTCTGATCCTTTAATTCCATGATAACACACAAACTCCTTGCATATTGTGCTTTGGTATTTTAATTATATTGTTAACTCAGTGACCTTAGGCAAATCAAAACCCTCCTGGACCTCATCTGTAATTTCCTCATGTGTAAAATGAATGAACGTAGGTCTGCAAAAGATTTTATCCTTCCACTATTGGGATATAGTACTGGAAGAGACTTAAAATTCTGAATTTATGAATCTATTGCACGAATGAAGAATGAATGAAAAGACATTAATTTTGTGTTTATAATATACCAATCACTGGGCTGAGCTCTGGGGATACAAACACAAATAAAAGCTAGACATCCTGTACTTTTACGCAGCTTACATTTCTTGGAAGTAACAACACATACAATATAGTTCAATTGTAGGGTTGATAGGAAGTCTGAGGAGTTCTAAGGGTACTTTAGCAGGGCAGTTTACAGCCTGGGTGTCAACCTCAACTCCTCACTAACTCTCACCTCAGATATCCAATCAGTAACCTGTTTATATCAAATTTGAAATATCTCTCCAATATGACCCCTCCTCTCCTCTGACACTGCCATCATCTGAAATTGACCTTCATTACCTCATATTTGGACTATTGCAATTGTTGTTGTGTTTGTCTTTCATTCTCAAAGAGGACCATGACATCAAGACGATGACATGACTCGCAGTTGACTTTGATTTGAGTGACAGAAGGCTGTGCAAGGTCACCAACTTCACTGTCTTCTCTTGAGCCATCTGAATCCAGTAGCCTGATATTCATCAGGATGACTGGAGATGGCCCAGGATGCAATGTGAGACCGTGGCCCTTTCAGGCTAAGGTCTTATAGCATTCTCACTTTGAGTGAGAAACACCCTTTCAATGAATAGGCTTCTTTAAATAGTTGCTCAAGAGATAGCCCCTTGGAAATGGATGTGCCTGCCTCAATTTCTTCTTTCCTCCAATTCATCCATCATTTAGCCACCAAAGTGATTTTCCTAAAGTGTAAATCCAACCATGTCCCCTCCCTCACTCAATAAACCCCAATGGCTCCCAATAACCTCATGGATCAAACATGAAATTCTCTATTTGATGTTCAAAGTCATTTATAACCTAGCTACCTCCTATCTTTTCAGTCTTCTGATGCCTTATTCTTTGCCACATACTCTTCAATCCAATGGCTTCCTTGCTGTTCTTGCACAAGACATTCCACGTCTTGGCTCCAACAATTGTTTCTGGCTGGCCCCCATGCCTGGAGTGTCCTCCACACTCTACTCTGATTAATGGGTGCCCTGGCTTCCTCCAAGTCCCAACTAAAATTCTATCTTTTACAGGAAACCTTCCCCAACCTACTTATCAGTGTCACTTTGTTAAATTTTCCCTCTTATTTCCTGTATATAACTTATTGGTATATATTTGTTTGCTTGCTATATCTTCCCATCAGGTTGTGAGCTCCTTGAGGACAGTAATTTTCTTTCTCTTCTTTCCATGTTCCCAGCACTTAGCATAGTGCCTGATCTATAAGTATAATAATCATGTTATTTATTAATGCTATTAATAAATGTTTATTGACTAATGGATATGGTACATCTACAGATTTGATGACAGTGTCTACAGTTCTGGAGCATGTAGGGGCAAGGCAAAGGCTAAGGCTCAGAGAATCTTGGGATGCAGTGTCAGGACAAATAGTAAGAACTGATGGTACTCCATCCCCTGAAAAAATTATAATTGGTAAGTCTCAGGTCATTCAAACGGTGTGAATAGTCATGTCATTCTTTCCCTGGAATCCCCAAGGGTCCAAACATATGGATATTGGAAGAGAGGGGGAAGGGACAAAAAGGGGAGAGGTCCCTTCATTCGTGTGTCTTCTACTTCTTCCCTTCCTAAAATTAAAGATGCATTTAGAATATCTTTGCTTGGAAGGCTGTGCATTCACATTCATTGGTGTTGCACATGTTCTTCCAACGTTCTAGAGTCTATTAATTCCCTTTATATTGCTGTGTTGCCTTTATCTTGAGCACCGGTGCCCACCCTCAGACTTTCCTGACAAATTAACTTCACCCATCTATGGATAATGAGGCTGCATGTCATTCAGAGAATGCGACATTTTTTAAATAACCTCTCTGAACCCACCCACAACTTTCCAGTGGAAAGGTATGTAGAGATATTCTAACAGAATCAAACTGGAGTCTATACCCTGGCCTCTTCTTACCCTTCATCTTTAAATTGCTTCCTTCCTCCCACTGTTCCCCAGCCTCTCTGAGTCATATCAATTCCAAACATATGGAAATGTGGGTACTGCTGGATAGCTAATGCCTGACAGGAAATAGCAATCACTCAAACAGTGTTCGTTAATGATCAGATCTGATGTGATCAAATGGATATGGATATCAAGTTTGAGTCGTCTCTGCACCATCTCAGCAAAAAAGCACCAGGCGTGAGAACTGACAGCACTGCATAAAACTCTTCCCTTCTATTTTCTATGCCTCTGACATGTTCACATTACACTAAATAAAAGTGAACACCCCCATACGCCCACCCACCAGGCGTTCACTTTATATATAGATATAGATATTCGATGCAAAACAAAAAAAAATGCTCTCCTGCAACACAAAATTTGAGGTGGGGGCAGGGAAATGCATGATCATCTGCTATTTACAGCCAGGCTCTGGGACTAAGGACTTGTGTTCTCTGTATTCAGTTCAGCTGGTGGGTTTAGAAAGCATCCTTGGTTAAGTCAAATATCTGTATTCCTCATCTTCTCCATCTTTATAGGGAGGATATTTCTAGTAGTGATAGCTGATAGTTATCTAGCACTTTAAGGTCTGCCAGGAACTAAGGAAGGAAGGAAGGAGGGAGGGAGGGAAAGGAGGGAGGGAAGGGAGGGAGTAAGGAAGGAAGAAGGGGAGGGAGGGGAGGGAAGAAAGATGGAAGGAGAGAAGATAGAGAGAAAAGAAGGAAGGGAGGAAAGAAGAAAAAAGGAAGAAGAAAGAAGAGAGAAGGGATGGAAGGACGGAAGCAAGGAAGGAAGGAAGACTATCAAGCAATTAATATGTACTAAGCTCTGGGAAAGCAACTTAAAAAAGTTGAAACAGCTGCTGCCCTCAAGAGATTGATAATCTAATGAGGAAGAAAGAATATATATATACATATATATATGTATATATATACATAAAGGAGGGACATTTTCATCTTAAAAATTACTGGAGCTATGAGTGGAATCATAAGGATAAATTGTCACACCCTTTCCAGTAGCAATGACAGTGTTGATATAATTCTCTTTCCAGAGCTAAAATGGAGAGAAAAGGAGGAAGGCTTTGCATACAATGATTTGGTAGCTGTTGTAAAGAGAAAATTCAGGGTGAAAAATGAAGTAAGACTGCAGCCTCTTAGATCAGTGAGCCATGGTGAAACACTCACCAATCAGGACAGGAATAGAAGCATTTCCAGGGTTGAAAGCTGTAAGTCCTACAGGACATATAGTCTCTGCTCCAAAGTTGCAAAGGCATGAAGTTTGGCCAGACAGACTCACAACAACCCTGTGGTTGGGATAATTATCCCCAATTTACAGTTAAAGGAACTGTCAAAAAAAGGTTAAGAGACTCACCCAGAGTTAAACATCCATTAAGAGTCAGTGGCAGAATTCTGCCCAGATCATATCAGGTGGAGAGGATGTGTTTTTAAACAACTTGGGAAGTTGACCTATATGTGGTTAAAGAAGTCAATGTTTCTATGTCAATAATTCTGATAGCTGGAAGAACTCTTAGATGTCATACTACAGCCTTCTCATTTTACAGATTAGGAAACTGAGGTCCAGAGAGATTAAATGACTTTCCCATGGTCACATAGCTAGAAAGCATAAGATGCAGGATTTGAAAATGGTCCTTTGACTCCACAAGTCATTTTTCTTTCCTCTCTACCAAATGGTTTCCCTTCCCTAAGGCAACAGTTAAATAGGACAAGCCAAAGACCTACATAAACTTCAAGCTAGTGAAAACCATCTTGATGTACTATAGTTGAGTGTTAACTCTATTTTAGTGGTTATATTATTATGAGTAGCAGTGTGGAGCAGTGGAGAGAGCTCTGACTAGAGAGTACATAGACCTGAGTTCAAGTTCTGTCTTTACTCTTAATTATGTTAATTGGGTCACTTTTCTGGGTCTCTGTTTCTTCATCTGTAAAATTATCTTCAAGATCCCTTTCAAACTTTATGAGTCCCTAACTTACTTTCATGTGTTGCTATTGTTCATTTCTTGTTCTCAAACAGGTCCAAAGACATCAGGAGGGTGTTGTCTTGACTTGCAAGTGATTTAAGTGAGGTGGAGCTGTACAAAGTCATCAGCCTCACTCTCTCCTTCACAGTCATAAAAGTCCAGGGGCAAGACATAAGTCAGAACTGGTGATGGCCCTGCCACTATCATGTAGTGTCCTTAAAAATGATCAAGAGAATGGGTCAAGGACACACAAAAATGTTGGAAAATCCAGTTGAACACACTTGAAAGTTCTGTAAACTTATCCCTAATAGAACCATCAGAGATGAGTAACAAAGTTGGACTATGGTGATGTCACTAGATTCTCTGAAATGGTTCTGTGATACCCATGAATGGATCAAAAGAGATTGTTTGATGTTCTGGGTAAGGAATTTAAAGTCATGTACTTTAGCTGCGTCTTGGGCTAGCCCTGCATCTTATAGTTAACCGGCATCAAGTATATTCCATATCTTACCTTACTGCTTAATTATCAATAGAATAGAAAGCTGCAAAGAACTTTGTCATATAGTAAAAAATATTATCTCCTATCCTCTGCCTCTGGCTATTGTTAACCAAACTGGAATTTAATGAGTAGCAAGTAGATGTTTAAAGTGGGAGAGTATTTTATAGGCAGAAAGGGAAGGAAGATACATTGAAAAACAATGTGCTAGAATGAATATAGATCTGGACTTGGAGTCATAAGGACTTAGCCTTGAATCTCATCTCACAAACTGGCTGGGTGATCCTGAGGAAGCCAGTTTTGGAGGCTCAATTTCTTCATCTGTAAAATGAGGGTATTGAACTTGATGATTTCTAAAGTTCTTTCCAACTCTAAAATCTATGACCCAATGACCCGCCCAAGACTGAAGGTATACAATGACATCTTTCTTTCTTAAACAATAATGGCACTAGGCAAAAAATTCCTCTTGCCCAAGTGATGCCTATCCAAACTCAACAGTTGTTCTTTATCAGAAACTTAGTGGGTAATTCAATGTTGTTTTTTTCTGGTTGGATGCTCTAGGGATCTTTCCCTTTATTTTGTTCATCAACAGCTGCTAGATCCATAGAATGAGATTCTGCATTTGAAACCCTGAGAAGACCCAATAATAATAATTTTATATCCATCTATGCCAAAGAACCCAGAAACTCTTGCTTTGCTATGTATTCACTAAGTAAATGGAAAGCTGCAAAAAAAAATGGCATAGCGTACTACATCAGGAGACATATGTTGACTATGATACTGACTAGTTATATAACTCAGAGAGAAGCAAATCACTTATCCATTCTGAGTCTCCTCTTTTTCATCTATAAATGGGGATAATACTATAGCTCCCACTCTCTTAGGTTCACGAAGAAAGTTCTGAGAAGCTGTGCTTAGGGGGTGAATGGTAATAAAGCATTTAAGAAGAGTGCCCTTCAATTTCCTTCTATTTCTATGATTACAGGCATACTGTGTTTTATTGGGCTGCAATTTATTGCCCTTCACAGACATTGCATTTTCTTACAAATTGAAAATCTGTGTCAAGCAAGTCTATGGGTGCCATTTTTCCAACAACATGTGCTCATATCATGTCTCTGCATCACATCTTGGTAATGCTTGCAATATTTCAAACCTTTCCACTATTATTACATTTGTTAGGATAATCCGCGATCGGTGATCTTTGATGTTACTATTATACTTGTTTTGGGGTGATACAATTGTGTGTTCTGATTGCTCCACCCACTAGCAATTCTCTATCTCTCTGCCTCCTTCTCCTCAGGTTTTTCTATTACCTGTGACTCAACAATATTAACATTAGGCCAATTAATAATCCTACAATAGCCTCTAAGAGTTCAGGTGAAAGGAGGAGTCAATTGATAAGGCAAATGTCATTATTGTTTTATGTTAAGAAATCCCTACAGCTACCCTGACCTTCAACAACCACTTTCATAATCAGTCAACAGCCATCACTATTAAGGCAAGATCCTTCACCAATATTATGATTTACTGAAGGTTCAGATGAAAGCATTTTTCAAGCAATTTTTAATTTTAATTTTAATTTAATTTTAATTAATTTTAATTTAATTTTAATTTTTAATTAAGGTACATATATTGATTTTTTAAATATCATACTATTGCATACCCAATAGACCTACACATAACTTTTATATGCACTGAGAAACAAAAAAATTAATAAACTTGCTTTATTGGGATATTTGCTTGAATGTTGTGGTCTAGAACTGAATCCATAATATCACTGAGGTGGGCTTGTATAAATAAATTTTACCCTCCCCAAACAGGTTCTACTTCAGTCAGTGTCTTCTATAAGACAGACCTGTTTTCAACACTCACTGCTCTAAGTCAGCATTTGAACCTAGGTAAATGTAATCTATCATTAACACACAAGAAAACCTTTAAGTTAATATAGGAATTTTTAGTTCAGTCATTTTCAGTCATACTCCACTCTTCATGTCCCCATCAGGGATTTTCTTGGCAAAAATACTGCGGTGGTTTGCCATTTCCTTCTGCAGCTCATTTTACAGATGAAGCAACTGAGGCTAATATGGTTAGGTGACTTGCCCAGGATCATACAGCTAATAAGTGTCTGAGGCCAGATTTGAACTTAGGAAGATGAGTCTACCTGACTTGAGATGTGGCACTCTATCCACTGTGCCAACTAGCTGCTCCTAGGAATATAGGAATGTAATCAAATAAGCTGTACTACCTATCCATCATAAGTAGAGCCTTTCTCCAGAGGTTACAGATGTAGAGAAGCAGTAGAGAATAACGACTTGGAGTCAGGGAGCCCTGAGTTCCAAACTTGCTGCTCACACTTCCTACTGTGTGATTTATGGCTTAGATACTAAGGCTTATCTAGTAAGGAAGAGCAGGGTCAGGTAGTAGTATGTTACAGAGAAAACAAAAGCTCCTTGAGGTATTGCCATGTCATATTGGATTTGTGCTCACCCATCCTCATCCTCTCACTTTCCCTCTGTATGACTCACAGCATGCTCAATGATTGATCAGGGTCAGGAGTCCAATCTGTAGCTATAGACTAAAACAAATAGAATGAAGCAAAGTGTTAAGGTCAAGAACCCTGGGGGGAGGCAGACAGCCAGGAGAGGAAGATGGAGTGTTTCTGCATTCATCCACAATTGTTCATTATCCCCTCCGGCTATAAAAGTGTCAAGGTGCCCTCTTGACGTTGGTGATTGTCACTGGAGTGAGGAGTATGTAATGGTTATTATGGAGTGACAGAAGGGGAGAGGAAAAGAAAGAGTCACACAAAGAGACAGACACAGAGACAGAGAGAAGTAGAGAGACAGACATAAAAACAGAAAGAAAGAACCAAAGAGAGGAAGACAGAGACAGAAAGAGAGAGGGAGAAAGGAAGAGGGAGAGAGAGAAACAGAGAGAGAGATTTGGAATGGCAGAATGCCATCCTCTCGACCAGGGAGTATGGCAGCCAGACCCATCATATTTGACCTCAAGGGCTTGCCTTTCTAGACTGATGAGACAGAAATGAATTTGGGCAAGATCATTCTTTCTCTGAGTTTGAGTTGAGATCTTATCTCATTCTCAGTTAAAGAGCAGGGAGGGAAGAACCAGAGACAAAGATAATAACTATGGATTAGTGAGTGAGCACAGAACTGTGTAGAATTTTAATAAGTGAGTGTGGTGGAGGAAGGGCAGTCAAGTAAGTATCTTCAGAGTTCATTCTGGATTGGGTGTGAAGGACTGGGTTCTAGGACCAAGTGAAAGTAAACATCTCTCGTCCATGTTGTTTATCAGAGAATTGTGGGCCCTGATCCATGGACTAACCGCTAAGCAACAGCAACATTTTGGGACCTATAATAATCTGTTCCTGGAAGATATAGAAATATGATTAATATAGCTCTGAGCTCTAAGTAGTCCTTGTAAGGGAAAAGAGAGCCAACAGACTGAAAGGCTAGGTATGGCATAATTAATGGCAAGTGGGAAGTGTTATCAACATATGTGACTGGATCTGTGTCACAAAGGGAATGAACCCACCACCTCAGGCTTGTTAGCATAATACTCTAATTCAGTGTTTCTCAGCTATATTGAATCTGTGCCATACATATGGACTTTCCAGGAAATACTGCTCCTTCCTGTCCAATGATCCATCTGTCCAAATATATTCTCCCATCCTAAGGCCCTTTTACTTATATACAAATCCCTCTTCCTTGAATTCTTCCGTGACCTGTGAGCAAGTCTTACCTCCAGTGTGGCAGATGACCAACCTATCTTCTTCCTTCTAACACGATGTGATTTGGGAGCATGTCCTTCCATAAATTCTCTATAGAAGATCCAGGCAGTATGGTGCACTACGGTTCTTGCACAGAATCTCAGAGTTGGAATAAACCGTTTTTGTAGGTCTTCTAATCTAACACACACACACACACACACACACACACACACACACACACACACACATACACACACCTAAATCTTTTCTACAATACTCCTGATGAGGAGTTCACTCTCCAACTCAACATTTCAATGGAAAAGTCACTTCCTTCAAGCAAGCACATTCCATTTTTGCACAGGAATAATTGTTAGGAAAATTTGTCTTGTATTGAGATAAATTCTGCTTCCAAGAAATTCACACTGACTGTATTTCTGCCCTATAGGACCAAAAGGAATGAAATCCAAACATTCCTCTATATGAGAACAAGTAAATATTCATAGACAGGTATACCCCTTCTAAGTGTTCATGTCACAGAGATGTCAAGAGAAAGAGTAAAGTGGAAGGATGCCTAGGGAAACTGGTAATGAGTCAATACAGCAAATATTTGGCCTTCAAAGGAATAACATTATTAAGATATTGAGTAATGCTAAGCACCCCCAACCAACTCTCTATATGAAGATAAGGAGAAAATAGAATAAAATAAGGGGAGCAATTTGAGCTCTGTCTTTCTACTCTGTAAACTGATTTGAGCTTAAAGCTCAAAGGAACCTCCAGAAATCAAGCATTCCAGCCTGCCTTCAGCTAGATAAGATGTTACTATCTTAATTTCGCAAAAAGAAGCAAGAAAAGCCCAGAAGAAGGTGTTTTAAGTCTTTGAACATTTCATGAGTACCACAGCAACATTTACACTATTCCCTTCCTATTTCCTCCTCATCACTTCTGATACTGGACTAAAACTGGAAAAGAGAAATGAGGAAATCCAGGATATTAAGATCTCACCAAAGGCATCCTTTCCTTAGATAGATTGAGGAGAAGACCGTTTTAAGCATGTGGTTAATGTGCCTTTTGAATAATTGTAAACAATGTAAACCAGTCCAGTCTATATTTCAGTGACAACAAATTCCACCTTAAGGTAGTAGAAGTAAATTGTACAAAATTTTTACTTGATGTTATCATTTACCAATAAACCACTGGTATCTCAGATCCAGTGATGGGCAAATAGTTCCAACTATCCTCTAAACTCAAAAAGAATTTCCCTTTTCAACCTCCCCCTCATCATAGAAATCAGAAACTTTCCATTTCTAGGAGTTGAGAGAATAGGCAAGGAAATGGAACCCACAAGAATACCAACCTGGTTCTTGGGCTGGGGCTTATATTTTTAAAATCTCCCTGGGATTACAAAGTCACAAAGTTTCATATTTGCAAGTCATGTAAATGATCACCTTCTCAAACTCATACCTAGAAGAATTCCCTCCATCACATTTTTGAAAATTTTCTGGCATATTTTCCTTGAAGACTTCCATCAAAGAAGATCCCAAATTCTTGAATCAAAATTTCCAATACTTGAAATGATCTAGATCAATCTATACTATCTCTTTGTCCTCACTTTTGAGTTTAAAAGTCTTTTCTTTAAATGAATTCTTGTGTAAAACTGAGAAATGTACAAAGGCAAAAAATGCTACTTATTGTGTAACTTTGGACAAAAGCTTTTCTGGGCTTCAGTTTCCTCAACTGTAAACTGAATAGGCAGGATTGGATGATTTCTAAAGTTCCTTTGAAATCTTTATGTGCTGAAAGACAGAGAGAAGTAGACTCTGGGGCATTTAACTACCTAATCATTTGGGGTACTATGGAGGAGAGGGGTGGAAAGGAACAAAGTATCCAAATGAATTGAAGGAAAGAAGGCAGTGAACAAATGCTGTGGGTGTAACATCTACTTAGATGAATGCAGTTTATTTTTAAATTTTATTTTATTTTTAATTTATGGAATAAAACAAACATTTCCATGACATGGTACAATAAAAAAGATGATGGCACAAAAACTACAAACCTACTATGCACAACTTGCTATTACTTTCAAATATACAACAAAATTATCAAGTAAATTCCCTTTTTTTCTCCCCTCCACCCCACTGCTGTAGAGATGGCTACCATAAGAATTAATCTCTCTCTGTCTCTGTCTCTCTCTCTCTGTGTCTCTCTCTGTCTCTCTCTGTCTCTCTCTCTCTCTCTTCCTCTCCATAGATGTGTGTATGCATATACGTATATATATATATATATATATATATATATATACACACACGTGTGTATATAAAATTATTTTATACATCTATTTATTTTTTATTTTTCTGGATGCAAATAGCATCTTTCTCCTTATGTCCTTTATAGTTAATTTGGGTATTTATAATAGTCAAAATTATTTATTCACTCAAAGTTGCTCTTAGAACAATATTGCTGTTACTGTCTACAGTGTTCTCTGGGTTCTGCTCATTTAGCTGTTCATCATTTCATGCAAGTCTTCCCATGTTTTTCTGAGATCACTGAGCTTATCATCTCTTATAGCAGTAATACATTAGCATTCCACCACAATCATGTACCCAATTTGTTCAGCCATTCCCCCAAAGAACTGGAAATCGAAGAGGTGGAGGCAATTTAGAAAACATTTCTCCTGATTGCCTAGGAGCTCAGGTGTGTATTTCTGACTTCAAGAAGAAGAAAAATTAAAAAGTGTCCTTGTTCTCTAAAGCTCCTTCGGGTGGGTCTAGGAACTTTGTGGATTTGTAGAGATCAGAGGGTCAAAGGAGGACAGGATGACAGATAAAGAGTTGAAAAGGACTTTGGAGAGCACCTAGTCCAATTTCCTCTTTTTTCAGATGAGGAAACTGAGGTCCACACACATAAAGGGATTTGACCAAGATCTTCGTAGGATCGTAGATCTAGAATTGACCTCAGAAGCCTTTAGTTCAATCTCATCATTTTACAGATGAGAAACTGAGACCCAGAGAGGGGAGACTTGCTCAAAGTCACAAAGGTAGTGAGAAAGACAGGATTTATACTCACACTCCAGATCCAATGTTCTTTCCACTGGACCAAATTGACACCAGGGCTTGGTAGGCTAGTGAAAATTAAGCATATTGGTAGGCTTTGTTAATCTAGCTGGTCACAAAACTGAGCCCCCCCACCCTCACCACTCTCCTCATCTCCCCCCATCCTCCACCTTGCCCTTCACCAAATAAGTAATTTGTGTCAACGGTTAACATGTTTTTTCTCAGGTTTTCAGAAATTCACCCAATGATATGGAGATGAATAACATACCCATTGATTCAGGATATAAAAGAAATCAAGCAGTGCATGTTTTTAAAAACTTAATATAGTTTATCCACAACTAATCCTGCCTATTAGCTCAGTTTTCATGGGGATTTTCATTTTCTGTCAGGCAGCTGTGTTTTCTTGAAAAATTAATTTGTTAATATTCAGTCTTATCCATCGTTTTGTGTCACCATTTGGGGTTTTCCTGGCAAAGATACTGGAATGGTTTTCTATTCCTTCTCCGGTTCAATTGATAGATGAGAAAACGGAGGCAAATGGGGCTAAGTGACTCACCCAGGGTCACTTAGCTAGTCAGTGTCCAAGGCCAGATTTGAACTCATGAACATGCGTCTTCCTGATTCTAAACCCAGTGTTCTATCCACTGCACCATATAGTTGCCCTAAAAGAATAATAATAACGAAAAACAGTAACCATTAGAGTAAACATTTTTCTAATGCTTTAAGGCTTGCATATATTAGCTCATTTGACCTTTACAAACATTCTTAAGGTAGGTACTACTTTTAACCCAATTTTATAAATGAAGAAACTGATTCTGAAAGAGATTAAGAAATAATAATAGCTCTCATGTACATCAGGCTTTAAGGTCTGCAAAGTACTTAACAAGTATTTATCTTCACAATAAACCTGGACGGTAGGTTTTATTATGATTTCATTTTACAGATGAGGTAGCCAAGGCAGACAGATGTTAAATGACTTACCCAAGATCATACAGTTAGCAGTTATCTGAAGTCATGGTTGAACTCAGGTTTTCCTGACTCCAGGTCCAGGATATGGTAGACTATAGAACTTATTGGCCTCATTAGACAGAAGTAGAGATGGTTCTAAGGAAAAAGCTAATACTAATTAATATGGATCAGGCAAATGAAAACATGGCAATCTTGCTAGATTGTTTGTAGGCCTAAGGATTTCGGATAATTGTAGGCAAGGTTTATCCAAGCATTGCCAGCATGCCTCACCCAACAGGATCTCTGCACTCAAACAAATATACAGGATTAGTGTTGAAATGGAAAGATTTCTCTCCTGTTTCTATGCCAATTTCCACTTGAAAAAGAAGGGAAGCTATGAGTGATGCTCCTGGGCCATTTCAGGTACACCCCTTGTAACTGAGCAGTTTAAGTAAAAAGATATCCTGATCCTAGACATTTTCATCCCTGAGATGTTCCACAAAGGTGGTTCCACAACCTGTGCACTAGCAATAACAATTTTGATTTGACATTAGCCAGGAAAGCCTTCAAGAAGCTAACATTTACCATCCAGGGCATGTCCTGTGGGGCTAATTAACAACTGAGGTCAATCAGATGCTGTGTGGGCCATCAGCTTGTCTCAGCTCATCATTATTTTTCTAGGCTTTTGCATGCTCTCTCACAGTGGGCCTTAAATATTGGTAAAAAGATATTTTCACCGGTTTTTCAAATGTATTTAATAACCTCAACAGAATAATCACACTGGTCTTTCAATAGTGGTCGTTACATATCTATTCCAAATTAGCATCCCCACATTGATCATAATTTGAGGAAATCTATGTGATCTTTTCCTGTGATGTTATACCAAATTTCAGACTCAAATGTCTAGAAATACAGAGCAATGGCTGGATGAACCGACAGTCACAGAGGCAAATGTGGCTACTATAGGTGTCCTATTGTATCCAAATGAAAGGTCATTTTAGGCTGCAGTAAAAACCTTCAGGCTAAATTTTCTGACTTGAAGATTTTGGCTGTTTTAAAATTACCTTAATCCTGAAATAAGAACTTTAAAATGTGTTTACAAAAGAATACAACTGCATTTTAAAAGCAAGTCTTTGTAAGTGGAAAACACCTTATTCTACTCACTATCTTTATGACATCCCAAACCATTGATAGGTTCTTTCTCTGACCACAACTTCCCTATATGTTTTATGTCCCTGACAGAAAGTTTCTTTTTCCCCTTTTCAATAGTTTTTTTTTCCAATTCCATGTAAAAACAATTTTTAACATTCATTTTTTAAAATTTTAAGTTTTAAATTCTTTCCCTTCCCTACCTCCTCATTAAGAAGGCAAACATTTTGATACAAGTTATACATGAACAGTCATACAAAACATATTTGCATATTAATCACGTTGTAAAAGAAAACACAAATCAATAAGTAAATAAACAAGAAAAATAAAGTTTAAAAAGTATGTTTTTATCTGTATTCAGACTTCATCACTTCTTTATCTGAATGTGAATAACATTTTCATCATGCATCCTTCAGAATTGTCTTAGATCTTTGCACTGAATGGTCATTGTACAATATTGCTCTTACTATGTACAATGTTCTCTCAGTTCTGCTCACTTCACTTTGCATCAGTTTGTATAAGTCTTTCCAGGGTTTTTTCTGAAAGCATTGTGCTCATAATTTCTTATTGAACAATAGTACTCCATCACAATCCTCTACCACAACTTTTTCACCCATTCCCCAATTGATGGGCATCTCTTCAATTTCCAGTTCTTTGCCACCTCAAAAAAAATTTGCTATAAATAGTTTTGTACATATAGGTTCTTTTATTTTTAAAAAAAATCTCTTTGGAATAATGTATCAGTAAGCACCCAGACATGCACAGGGGCTGCTATCACAGGTTCTTAGATCTGCATTTATAAAAGGAAAGGCAACTTTTGAGGGGTTAACAATCTCCTTTAATCAAGCATATATATCATTCCTTTAATTAAGCATATATATCATTCACTTAGTTCAGGGGAAAAAGTCAGCCCCCTGAACTTCATAGAAAATACAGAGAAATCAAAGATCAACAGACATAGCTTCTAACTGTCTGACCATAATCAATACATACATAAAAAATCAACAGACAGGTCCAACTGTCTGACCATATTTACCAGAGAGGGAAGTACCAACATCTGGGTTTTCAAAGTGTGGTGGGGAGTAGGGTTCCTTAGCAGCTGCCCAGAATTTCATCGCCAAACAAAACACTTCCAATCAGTGAGCTTGAAAAAAAAAACCTCAATTCAGAATATTTATAAATTTTTTAGATCCAGGGGATGTCACAACCCTTGAGAACCAGTGCCTCATTAACAAAAGGAGTGGGCATTCATACAAATCTTCCCAGGCCCATTAATGGGTAGGGAAGATCTTTAATCACATGAATAATACAAATACATATACTGTTTCTATTTAAAGAAACTCCTGTTTCTGTACTTTAATCCTAGTAAAGACTCTTGGTTGATAAAGGCAAGATTCAATCAGAGGTATTTGATTATACTAAAACAAAAACGGCAAAAGGTCTCACTTTACTTGCCATGACAAATACAGACCTAATAGTGGTATTGCTGAGTCAAAAGGTATGAATAGTTTTATAGTCCTTTGTCCAAAACATTCTCCAGAATAGTTGGATCAGTTCAAAACTCTACCAACAGAACATTATTGTTCCAATTTTCCCACAATATATGTCATTTTAGAAAGTAAGCTTCTTAAGGGCAGGAACTGACTTGTTTCGATATTTGTATTCTCAATGTTTAGCACGTCGTGCCTGCTTGCTAAGATTTTTCCTTCCTTCCATCTTATTTTCCTTTCTTCCTTCTTTTCTCCCTCCTTTCCTCCCTCCTTGTCTCTCTCCCTTTTGTCTTCCTTCCTTCCCTTTTCTTTCTTTCTTCCATGGTCCCAATTTTCCCACTGGAGAGGAATCGAGGAATATTTTATTTATTTACATATTTATTAATATAATTTATTTGTTTTTCAGTTCTTAACATTCACTTGCACAATAATTTGAATTCAAAATTTTCTCATCTCTCCCCACACTCCACCCCAGGATAGAATGTACCCCATCTACCCCTTCCTCCAGTCCATCCTCCCTTCTATTACCCACCCTTCTTCCATCCCCCTTCCCCTCTATTTTCCTGTAGGGCAAAATAGATTTCTATACTCCATTGCCTGTATAGTTTAATTTCCAGTTGCATGCTAAAACAATTTTTAACATTCTTTATTAAATCTTTGAGTTCCATATTCTCTCCCTCCCTCTCTACCCATCTTCATTGAGAAAATAAGCAATTCAATATAGGTCACACATGTGTCACAATGCAAAGCACTTCCATAACAGTTATGTTGTAAAAGACTAACCACATTTCACTCTGTCCTATCCTGCCCTTGATTTATTCCTTTCTCTCCCTTGACCTGTCCTCCTACAATAATGTTTGCTTCTAATTACCCCTTTCCCCAATTTGCTGTCTCTTTTATTATCTTCCCTCTCTTACCCACTTCCCCCTTGCCTTCCTGCAGGGTAAAATAGATTTCCACATCTATTGGGGTGTGTGTTATTTTCTCCTTAAGCTAAATCCCGTGAGAGTAAGACTCAGTTATTTCCTTTCATCTTCCTCCTCTTTTCTTCCATTGTAAAAGCTCTTCCCTCTTTTATGTGAGATGATTTGCTACATTCTACCTCTCCCTTTCTCTTACACCTAGTACATTCCATTCAGCAGTAAATTTTATTTTTTTAGGTATTCTGCTTTCATATTCAACTCACCCTTTGCCCTGTGTTCACGTGTTTACATATACATACATATACATATATAATATACACATACATACATACATATATTATATATGTATTTCTATGTATACACACACACACACGTGTGTGTGTGTTTGTGTGTGTGTGTGTGTGTGTGTGTGTGTGTGTGTGTGTGTGGAGAGAGAGAGATTCCTCCTAATTACCCTAATACTGAAAAAGGTCTCATGAGTTACAAATAACATCTTTCCATGTAGGAATATAAACAGTTCAACTTTAATTAGTTCCTTAAGGCATCTCTTTCCTGTTTACCTTTACATGTTTCTCTTGATTCTTGTATCTGAAAGTCAAATTTTCTATTCAGCTCTGGTCTTTTCAACAAGAATGCTATTTCATTGAATTTCCATTTTTCCCCTGGAAGTGTTATATTCAGTTTTGCTGAGTAGGTGATTCTTGGTTTTAATCCTAGCTCCTTTGACCTCTAGAATATCATATTCCAAGACCTTCAATCCCTTAGTGAAGACAAATTCTGTTTTATTCTGATTGTATTTCCACCATACCTGAATTGTTTCTTTCTGGCTGCTTGTAATAATTTCTCCTTGACCTGGGAACTCCAGAATTTGGCTACAATATTCTTTCAGGAGGGATCAGTGAATTCTTTCTTTTCCTACTTTACCCTCTGGGTCTAGAATATCAGGGCAACTTTCCTTGATAATTTCTTAGAAGATGATGTCTAGGCTCTTTGTTTCATCATAGTTTTCAGGTAAACCAATACTTTTGAAATTATCTCTCCTGGATCTATTTTCCAGGTCAGTTGTTTTTCCAATGTGATATTTCACCCATTATCTTCTATTTTTTTCATTCTTTTGGTTTTGTTTTGTAATTTTTTGGTTTCTCATAAAGTCATTAGCTTTCATCTGCTCCATTCTACTTTTTAAAGAACTATTTTCTTCAGTGAGTTTGAACCTCCTTTCTATTTGGCAAATTCTGCTTTTTAAAGCATTCTTCTCCTCATTGGCTTTTTATGTCTCTTTTGCCATTTGGGTTAGTCTATTTTTAAAGGTGTTATTTTCTTCAACATTTTTTTGGTTCTCCTTTAGCAAGCTATTTGGCTTGCTTTTCATGATTTTCTTGCATCTTTCTCATTTCTCTTCCCAATTTTTCCTCCACCTCTCTTACTTGATTTTCAAAATCCTTTTTGAGCTCTTTCATGGCCATTGCATTTATTTTTGGAGGTTTTAGATGTAGAAGTCTTGACTTTTATGTCTTCCTCTGATAGTATGTTTTGTTCTTCTCATCCAGAAGGATGAAAGAAAATACCTGTTCACCAAGAACATAACCTTCTATATTCTTATTTTCCCCCCTTTCTGGGCATTTTCCCAGTCAGTTACTTGACTTTTGAGTCCTTTGTCAAGTAGAGGTTATACTCCAGGGACCTGTAAGTTCTCAGTTCCTTCAAAGTGGCACAAACAAGAGAGAGGAGTTTATTCCTCTCCTGCCCTGTGCTCTGGTCTGTGAGCAACCACAAGCTTTCTTTCCTGTCCTGGATGTGCGAGTAGGATTCCCTCTCCACATTCACCACCAGTTCCACCAAGCCAGTGCTCTTCCTAACCCCAAGACTAACACTCAGAACCAAGACCCAGATCAGCTGCTTGATTCCCCCAGGGTTTTTAGACTGAGGGCTCCAAAAGTGGATGCTGCTGCTGCTGTGGCAGCTGCCACCCTGGGGCCAGGGCCAGACAGCACTCCCCTCTCACTGAAGTGAAAGAGCTTTCTTACTGATCTTTGAAGTTGTCTTTGCAATTTGTGGGTTGAAAAATCTGGGAATCACAGCTGCTACCCATGATTCTGCACCCTAAGGCCTGTTCCATTCCTGTCCACATGCCAAGGCTGGCTGCACTCCTCTCTGCTCTGAGTCCAGTGTGATAGACCTTTCCTGTTGGCCTTCCAGGCTGTCTTGGGCTAGAAATGTCTTTCACTCTGTCATTTTGTGAGTTCTGCTGCTATTGTTTAGAGTCCTTTTTTACAGGCATTTTATGGGTTATGGGCGAAGAGCTAGAGCAGATCTGTCTTCTTTCTCTGTCATCTTGTCTCTTCTCCAACATCCTATATTTCTAACACCACAATTACTACATTTTTTGTTTTTATATGTCTATATTACTTATGTACATATTCTATTCCAACAAATAGCTAGACCTATGAATACCTGTATTTGAGAGGAGGGAAATACATCAGTTACTTATTTCATGCCACAATGTGTTCCTATCTATTCTCCAATAGTAGTTATCTCAAATGGGCAAAGCTTAAGAAATACTGGTCTAAAAGACAAAAATCTAAACCTGAGAGCCATAAAAATTGCTTCTGCACCTAACTCCAGCACAAATATGTGCCTTGCCTTTTTTCATCTATAAAATGGGGTTTTACCTATCCTTCCCTAAAATTACTGTGAACACAAAAAGTATTTTCATTTGTGTGACTAGTGCATGCTAGGTCAGAGAAAACATGGGCATTGATGATGAGAATGAAAAAGGGTAAGGTAACACAGAGGACATTATACCAATTCCAGCAGGGAGATCAAGAAAGGAAAGAGATATGACAGTAAGCCCAAGCTTGAGCTTAGGATCCAAGGCACTCTGAACTTGATGGAGAAAAATTACATACTTAAAGAGTAATGACAGTACTTTCAACATGTGTGTGGAAGTTGAATATACAAAACTTTGATATATTAGCTCCTAGTGCCAGCTATGCATAAGAATTTTGAAGAAGGGTGAATATAGTAAAGAGGTGACAAACTAGAAAAGGTTGTAATGAGAGAAAGAAAAGGAGGAGAAAAGGAGGAAAGAGAAAGAAGGAAGAAGAGGAGGGCATGAAAGAAAAGAAGTAGAAATTGCTAGTTCATCCACTTTGTCTTATATTAGAACTGAGGTGGAAGAGGACAGAGAAAGATAAAACAACATTCATGGCTGTGATGGGGTGAGTACAACAGGAGGCCTCCTTCAAGGGAAAACCCATGCTGTGGATTTGCATCAAGAAATTGCAGTTGGTGAGGATCTTGATTATTAATTCAATCAGGAGAAACTCTAGGGACATATTTGCAGTAATTCAAATCCCTGAAAGTAAAGAATTTGATGTGTTTCAGATAACAGAGAAATTGAATTTATTTTTGAGGCAGTATCAGGAGATAAGACAGGACTTCTGGGAGAATTTTGTGCTTATTCCACCTAGGCCAAGTTTAAAGATGCTATTCATTCTCATCAGAAATGAAGCAGGGAATATATGCCACATTGTGAGTCAGTTACAGAGATTGTGCAATATATTAAAGGGACAAGTAAAAGAAGTTTTCTTTTAAAAATGGAAAAAACTTGAGATAGAAAATATAAGTAAACTGTTTAGAAGGTTGGAGGTCAGGAGAGCTCAACTGTATGGCAAATGCTTTTCCTTCAGGGACAGAGAAGGGTAATGGCTAATAGAAGAAGCAGACAAAGAAATGCTACAGCTATACTGAGGTATTTTCTTAAGTTGTATGTCCTCAGGAAAAATACTTCAGGCATGGAAGAAAGTGGATGCAACAGAGATGAAAGAGCATCTAGAAAATTTATAGATGAAAAGTCCAAAGAAAAAGCAAAGACTGTGTAAGTGGATCCTGAACATGCAGTCTGTGTAACTCATAAAAAATTATGCCTTATTTGGAGGAGGAAAGTGTACAGATTAGAAAGAATAATTATGTGTTCAAAGACTGAGCTCAGTCACAGGGAAGGCAGTCAAAATATAGACAGATGGCATTGTACTGGCCTTAAGAAGACCAGAGGCAAGCAAATCAAACTCAAAATGTCTAAAACTAAATTCATCATCTGCCCTCCCCATCTCCAATTACCTGGTTTCTAAGGATGGCATCACTATCATCCCAGTTACTTCAGAGTCATACAGAGAGAGAGATAAGCTATTATCATTGCTATAGTATCATAGATTTAGATCTGGAAAGAAACTCAGAAGTCATTTTTTCCCTTCATTTTCACATCAAAAGTGGAATTAGAACCTAAATCCTCTGAACTTTAAGCTACCATTCTTTCCTTTGTACCACCCTGAAAACAATCTTATCTTATGGCCTGCTCTCTACAGCCTTCTCCAAGAAATAACCTATCCCCCATTCCAGGAAAGCACTCTTTCCACATTTCTGGCTCTTAAAGTCTTTACCTTGCTTTCAAATCTGTATAAGAAAAACCTCAATACATGACACATTCTCTGATCCTCTCAGCTGAAAGTCATCTCTCCTTCCTCATTTTTCTTGTTGTATACTATCTGAGTGGGGCAGTCAGGTGGCACAGTGGAGAGAGCTCTGGGCTTAGAATAGGAAGACTCACCTTGAGTTCAAATCTGGCCTCAGATACTTACTAGCATTTAACCCTGTTTGTCCCAGTTTCCCATCTGTAAAATGAGCTAAAGAAAGAAATGACAAACTACTCTAGTATCTTTGCCAAGAAAATCACCAAATAAGATCATTGAGAGTTAGACACAACTAAGTAACAGCACCAGCATACTATTCGGTCCCGTATTTCACTTTTTATCATCACCAGCACCACTCAGGAAAATGCAATATCCTGGCAAGCAGAAATGGTTGTTTTTCATCCTTGTATGTTCGGCAAAGTGTCTTGCACAGGCAGAGTATGCATTTAACATTTGTTGAATTAAAGGCAAGTGAGTACCTAAAATGAGTCAATAGCTTTACCAGCAAAGATATAGCAAGACTTGATAAAAGCAAGTGCAAAGTCGTAAGAATGGGGAACAAAATGGGAAAAACAGTAGTACTGATGATATAAAGGGAGAAGCTGGAAGGGTCAGGATGCTCAGTGTTCTATATTTGGTGGAGATAAGGAAAGACAATTTGATGGTGAAACAAATTTGAAAATTAAAAATTTGAATTTAGATTTGGAGTCAGGAAGGCACAGATTTCTAAACCACAAACACTTAGTAGTTGTGTGTCCCTAGCCAAGTCATTTAACCTCTGTTTTCTCATCTGTAAAATGGGGATAAGAATACTACCTTCCTCACAGGGCTGTTGTGAGAAATCAATTGACAGTAAATATATAACATGTTTTGCAGTCCTTAAAGCGCTGTATACGTTAACTATTGTCATTATTATAGAACCATAGATTTAGAGCTGGAAGGAGGCTCAGAGGTCATTTTGTCCAATCCCTTCATTTTCACATCAAAAGTGGAATTAGAAAATAAATCCTCTGAACTTTAAGACACCATTCTTTCCTTCGTACCAGTTGAAAAGGGTCTCCTTAATAGGGGAGAAATCTCCTTTCTAACATTCCTGAAACACTCATTGATAGAGTTACTTTAAGATCATAATTCAGATACTTCTTGAACATTTTTGATGATAGGGCTAACTACTATTAACACAATTTAATTAAATTCAGTAAATACTTATTAAATGTTTATTAAATTCCTTTTTTATGCAAAATACTACACTAGAAACTAAGTATGCATGAAGATTTCTCCCTCCAGAAACTTATATTCTATTGGGCAGCCCCTTCATTGCTGAACAGCTGATATTAGTATGATCCACTTCCCTCTATTTAGAGCCAAAAGATACCATTCAGTCAATTATACTTACTAGGACAAAACTACTCCCACTTCATGTTGGCCTCTCCTTCCACCCCCATCTCCATCCCAGAAGTGGTGAAGATGATAAATGTATATAAAAGAATTGAAAAGAGAATTGGCCTTGAGGATGAAACACATATGGAAAACAAGAGCAAGAAACACAGGAAAAAACTATGTAATCATTCTGATGTGTAAGTTAATGTAATGTGCAGGAAACTTTTGGTTATTTGATGATAGAAAATAATTGCCAAAGGTACAATTTTTCTGGTCAAACTTATGATTTTATTAGAATAAAGAACTCCTGGAGTTCCCTAGATTAATCACTCATCAATCCATCAATAGATATTGTGTTAACTGTGTTATCAGACACTGTACTGATTTATAATTTTAGAAAATTGCCTGAGAAGCACTTAGAGATTAAGTGACTTGCCCAGAGTCACAAAGCTAATATATGTTAGAGGTAGGGCTTCAATCCAGGTCTTCCAGATTCCAAGGCTAACCCTCACACTGTACCACGCTGCTACCTATAATATATATTAATATAAAAACTAACTCTTATGTTATACATTCCATACCATAATCCAAGTATAAAAGTATTAGGGGGTATGTATATGTACACATATATGCATATGTATATACATACATATATACATATATAAATATTGTGTGTATGTGTATATGTCTGCACC
>CM053771.1:293017487-293040060 GCA_028658325.1 Potorous gilbertii
GCACACTCATTTTGGTATGAAAACCTATCTTACAACACAGGAAAGTGGGGGAGAAGGAGATAAGCAGGGTGGGAGGGAAGATGGAAGGGAGGGCAATGGGAGGAGAGAGCAATTTGAAGTCAACACTCTTGGGGAGGGACAGGATCAAAAGAGAGAATAGAAACAACGGGGGGCAGGATAGGATGGAGGGAAAAATATAGTTAGTCTTACACAACACGACTATTAGGCACTACACAGATATGGCCTATATTGAATTGCTTGCCTCCCCACCCATTCCAAAGGGAATGGGTGGGGAGGGAGGGATGGGGAGAAGTTGGAACTCAAAGTTTTAGGAACAACTGTTGAGTACTGTTCTTGCTACTAGGAAATAAGAAATACAGGTAATGGGGAATAGAAAGTTATTTGGCCCTACAGGACAAAAGAGAAGATGGGGACAAGAGAAGGGAGGGATGATAGAAGAGAGGGCAGATTGGTGATAGGGGAAATTAGAATTCTCGGTGTATTGGGCTGGGGGGAGGGGACAAATGGGGAGAAAATTTGGAACCCAAAATTTTGTGAAAATGAATGTAAAAAGTTAAATAAATAAATTTATATAAAAAAAAAAAATACTGTCCCCCAATTCAAACTGATGTGTGAGTATTGTTGTTGTTCAGTCATTTTCAGTTGTGTCACACTCTTCACGACTCCTTTTGGGGTTTTCTTGGCAAAGATACTGGAGTGGTTTGCCATTTCCTTCTCCAGTTCATTTTTACAAATGAGCAAACTAAGGCAAAGAGTGACTTACCCAGGGTCACACAACTAGTGAGTGTCTGAGGCTGGATATGAACTCATCAAGATGATGAGTTTATATCCTACCTCCAAGCCTAGCACTCTCTCTAATGCACCACTTAGTTACTGATTTAGGAGGAAGCCATATCAATTACTGTACTCATTTCCCCACTAGCAAACTCCACCCAAAAGTATAGAAACACTTGAGAAGGTCTGGATCTCATTCTTTATTATTCTAACACTGTCTGAAAGTGATTTCTTCGATCTAGAGCAAGTTTGGAACATTACAAACTCTCAGACACAACAGAGAGCAAGATACCTCCTATCCATTCTTCAACACAGTCCCCTTCCTGCACACACCTCCTCCTAAAAAAATCTTCCGAGTGTTCCAGAACTAATTCTACAGTTATTTGCCAAAAAGTCAAAGAAGGAAATCATAGGGGGCCACATCAACCTCAAAAGCCAGCAAGGGCAAGTTTTAATACCTCACTAGAGGGGCATAAAAATTTAGTAAAAGTAGTACTAGACCTGTGATCAGGAACATCTGTATTCATCTCTTGTTTCTGATATTTACTGGTTGAATGACCATGAGCAAGTCACCTAACTCCTCTGAGTCTCCCAGTTTCTTATATATAGAATGAGACTAATAAGAACTCTAATATTGCCTAAATTAGTATTAATTAATTAGCTTTAAATTAGTATTTAGTCATTAGTATGACTCCATTGCTAGCTCTCCCCCCAATAAAAGCATATGCCTATTCCCAGGAAGTACATTTGAAGAAGTAAGAAGGCAAGGACAGTGACTTTAGCTTTGTTTAATTCTTTTGGGTTACATTTCATTATGTTTGTAGATTGCCAGTTTAAATGTATGAGAAGTATGAATTTATTGTATATTAATTGTTAGTTTTATTTCTTTTTTTACAATTAATTTTATTGATCATTTTTTGCTTTTAAAACACCTTTATTCTTCTTCCTCACCTAAAAATATGTAGCTCTTAAAAAAAATAAGATTTTTTTAAAACCAAGAGTTCAACAAAACAAATGAAGATAGCAATCAAATTAACAGCATATGCAGTATTTCGTATCCATAGTCCTCCACTCACTAACAAAAAGGGAGCTTTTTTCACACTTCTTGAAAACAGAGTTTGATCTTTATAATTATAAGACATTCAGTTCTGATTAGTTGTTTTTCTTTCTCTTTCTATTTAAATCATCATACTCATTATACATGTGCATGTATATGTGTGTATGTGTGCGTGCATATATGGTTTTCCTGGTTCTCCCTACTTCACTTTGCCTCAGTTTATGTCTTCTCATGCTTCCCTGTATCCTTCATATTCATATTATAAGGCAATAATTACCTATCCCATTCATTAACACAATTTATTTAGCCATTTCTCATTCTACGAACATTTATTTTGTTTCCAATTCTTTGCTACTACAAAAAGTACAGCTATTAATATCTTAGTGTACATAGGTCTTTTCTTTCTCTGGTCTGCTTAGAATATATGTCTAGCTATAAGATCTTTGGATTAAAGGGTATAGACATTTGAGCCACTTTCTTGGCACAGCTACAAAGCTGGCTTCTTAAAGAGTTGAACCAAATCACAACTTCAGCAACAGTGCAGTAGTATTTCTTTCTTTCCACAGATCCTCCGACATTGACATCTTGGTCTGTTTACTGGGAATAAGGTAAAGATTCAGAGTTGTTCCAACTTGTCTCATTATTGGTTATTTGAAGTAATCTTTAATATGATGTCTAATAGCTTGCAATTCTTCGGAAGTTTTGCAAACATCCTTTGACCCCTTATCTGGTGGGGATTGGATTTTGTTCTTATATATTTGTGTTTTTTCCCTACAAATCTTGGATATCAGACAGTTATCAGAGATATTTGATACACACAATTTTCCGGATAGACAACTCAGAGTACCCTTCCTTTATAATCCTAATAGCCTTGACTGTCAATGCATTTTTTTAGCTTCATGTTACTAAAATTATCTGTTTTCTTTTCTAATTATCTCTATCCACATTTGGTTAAGGATTCTCCCCCTCCTCTCTATCCTCCAGTCATACCTGATCTGGTAATTTTTTTCTAATTTTTTAAAGAGCATGAATTAATATTCAAATCCCATATCCATTTTAAGCTTATTGTGATTGTAGTATCTATATAATATCTGAAGCTTTATTACTTTCAAATCAGTGTAGTAATTCCAATTAGGCTAATGAGTGTTGCCTTGTGGAAACTCTTCTTTAATGAACAGATTAATATTTAAGAATGGCTTTTGTCTCACAGAACAAAAAAAAATGTCAGCCTAAGCAGGGCTGGTTTCTGCTCACACTGCAATTACATTATTTGTATATTAACTGGATTCCTTTCGGGTGTGAAAACAGCTTATTCCCTGAAGTAAGTTAAACATCCCTTTTGTAATCATGTGTGCATTCAATATGCTCAACTTCCTCCCTGAGTGTATAAAGGCAAGCTTTGTTGCAGCCTGTCTCAGTGATCAAAAATTACAAATTGGTGGATATGAAATGAAGCCTTGATATACAGCAATCTCAAAAGTTCTCTCCTTAGTCAATAAGTCAATAATCATTTATTTAACATCTATTGTGTTCAAATCACTGTATGAAGTTCTATGAGAAGACATAAAAAAAGTGAAAACAAGAATTCTGCACTTGCAAAGTTTTTGCTCTAAGAAATGCAAATAGGGTGGTACCATTTAACATTGTTGGAAAGAACTAAATGAAACATTGAGAAATAAGCAAATGTTATTTTCTTCATTAACTGTAATTTTAATATGGCATAGCTAACGCTGTCAGTGTGTTATACCAGATAGACAGAGAAGGTGGATTTTTAAGCATTATTTCTATGTGTGTCACAGATCCCTTTGGCAATCTAATAAAGTTTATGGACCCCTTCTCAGAATAGTGGTTTTAAATGCATAAAACAAAATGTGTAGTATAAAAATGAAAACTAGTTACATTTTTTAAAATCTATCAAAAATTTTTTTTAAAATAATTGATGAAACTCCTCATCCATGGGCTCCTTGGAAGTCTAGAAGCCCAGATTAAGAAACCTACATAGAGAAATGGCCTCAGAATCATGGAAACCTGGATTTAAGTCATGCTTTTGACAAATGATGGTCATTTAGTGCTGAAAAAGTCACTTAGTCTCACATTGCTTCCTATGGTTTCCAAGAGCAAAAGTTGCATACCAGTTGCCAAATTGCATTGGTTAGAGGAGGGGTTTCCTTTTTGAGTGTTCCACATGACAATAAAATTGCAAGTCCGGACAGAAAAAATCTAGAAGATTGCAAGAAGTTAATTTATTCCTTTAAATAATTTCATCCAGTCTCAGTTAAGTACCACATAGGATTATATATTTATAGATGGAAGGAAATGAGTATCATCTTTTTACAGATGAAGAAACTGAGGCATGGAAGATCTAGCCTTGTTGCCTAGGAGCCTATGGAGAAGTGCCTGTGAAGCTGTGGTAAAGGACGTGTGCTGGACCAGTCAGGAGAACTCTAAGGAGATGTCTGGGTTTATATGTGCCCATGTTATAAGGCTCCTCCTATCAAGATAGCAAAGTCTGTAGCAGTTAAGTTTTAATTCATAAGGTGTCAGAAGCAGAGGGTGTATCATATGGAAGGGCAGGGTATTTCAAGAGCAAGCAAATCAAGTAAGGACTTGAAATAGAATGAGTGCCAGGGACCAAGAGAATAGATTTGTAATATGGTGAAAATTGACTCCAAGAATCAAAGGGGAAACATAAGGAAAGGACTGTCTATTCAACAAGATTTAAGCTTGAAGAGTTGTCTATAAATGCAGTTGAATGAATAGGCAATTAATCATGCTCAAGACATCTCTGCACCCTTTCTAAGTTAATACTGATAACGGTCCCATATTCTCTGCTCTTCAAGATGAGCTCCAACTATGGACAACTAGCTATCTCAGGGTTTCCCTCATGGAAAATAAAAATAAGTGCCTATCTAGCAAAATACAACCTATTAGTTAGGAGTATACATCTAGAAGTTGTATAATTCTTAAAGTGATCCCTCTTTAAAACTTCTTTTACAATTACAAACCCAAAATTCAAATGTCTAAGTATAAAAACTTTAACAAACTGTACTGAAATCAAAGTTGTATCACAGAAGAAAAAAAGAAATAGCTCACAATCATCTAGATGTAACATGGATCCAAGAAGTTTTAAGAAATATGGTTTTTTAACAGATGTTACTCTACAAGATACTCATCATTTCTAAGCTACCTGGAATGAAGTATATAGGAATTGGGTTAGATTCATGATTTCATTGGTGTAGGAATATTAGAATGAGAAAACTATAAACAGAGGCAGTATTTTCTCTGCAACTTGTAGACTGAATGACCTAAATTATTATTAGGTTAAGGAACTTGCCCAAGGTCCTGTAGCTAGTTGTAAGTCAAATATGGGACCTGAAATCATGTTTTGTGGCTTTAAGCCAAAATTTTTAATGCACTTCTCTCATCTGCCTTTCTATGTTGGACAAAAAGCTTTTAAAATATAGAAAGACCTATCAAAAATAATCAAAACCTTGTTGGAACAGGGTAAGTACTTGTTATCTCTGTCATCCTTGCTGCTCCTGGAGTTGTTTTAAAGATGCTTTTAGTGAGTTTACCAAGAATAAGCTGACATCCCAATACTTTTTTTCAATTACAAAAAAAGCAATTTTTTTTTACTTATTTTTTTTACTTTACACTAAATACAAAAAGAAAATAATAACAATGACTAACATTTATTTAGTACTTTGTGCCTGTTACTGTGCAAAACACTTTTAAAATATGATCTCACTTTATCCTCATAACAACCTGGGGAGGCAGGTACTATTATAACCTGCATTTTACAGGTAGGGAAACTGAGGAAGACAGAGGCAGTAAACTTGTAACTTGAAACAGAGGCAGGTCTGCCCAAAGTCAGACAGTTCGTATTTGAAACTGGATTTGAACTCATGTCATCCAGAATCTAGGTTCCATGCTCTGTCCACTGTACCATCTAGCTGTCAGAATAGCAACCTGTCCCTGGCTCTTTTTCTCTCTTACTCATCTTCAGAATGGAATGAATAAAAATAAAAGTCATAGTAATATCAACCACACAATCTACAACAAAGGATGAAGGTGATATATAGAAATACCTTAACATACTCCAGGCAAGATGCACTAACCACAAATATCTCAAGAAAGTAGATGGTGGATGAGTATGTTAAGAGATTTACTGGCATCCTAAAATCAAAGCTTTCCAAGAATAGATTGTAATGTAATCAAAACCTATATAATAGCAGTCTTAAGATACTATCTTTGGGATTATGATTTGGAAAGGATCCTAAAAAGGAAACCCAACATACTATAGTAACAAAACACAGGGCTCATCACCCTAAGGTGGCTATAAACAGATGAACACTTGTAAGTCAAAAGGGAACACAAGACTTAAGAGACATTCTTAGAGTAAATGATTAACAGGTCAAAAACCCAATGAATGAGGGAATAAGTGAATGAATGAAAAAAATTCATTAAAGATTTAATCAAATATTTTCTAAGTAATATATATATATATATATATATTCCCAGACTTAAAGGAGTTTTCATTCTAATGGGGGAAATGTACATATGGGAATATTGATCAGGGAATATTGAGCCACAAGGGAGTAGATTGCCACACCTTTTCTAGGAGCAATGACGGAGTTGATCTGAAGATCTGGAACTTAAAACTAGAAGTGGAAGTAGAGAGAGGTTGAAGGTAGGAGATAAAAGATGAAGTGAAATATGATGAGAACTGAGCCTATTAGTAGGTAACTGAAGTAACTATCAAGCAGGACAGCAGGGCAGGCCTGAGTGTAATTTGAAAATGTCAAGTCTGTCAGAATCTGGTTTCTTGGTTAGGATGAGGTAGCTAGTGAGAAAATCTCCGGTGAGTGAAACATGACTTGAGTTGGGTCTAGATGGAGTGGATGACTAAGACCACCACCAAGTGGATAGTGAACTTTTAGAGGGAGAGTTTTCAGGTGCCAACATGGTAAAGGGTGATAGCAGGTACACTGCATTAGTTTTGTCCAATATCTTCAAAAGTGGTTTACCTCTAGATGGAGTCTATTAAACAACTTAGATCAAAGGCTGAAATCAAAGGTCCTCTATAGATGACATCAGCATGAACTCATTCAACAATATGTGGATGAAGAAAACATGTGCATGACTGAGTCAAACAAATTGCTTTGTGGAAATTGAGAGATTTCTGATGGCAATTCAGGAAGAGGAAATTTCCTTCAAAAGCTACAATAGGTTTATCCTCAAGACGTCCAGACCTATTGATCAAGATAGATTATATACAGAAATCTCTGTAGGCTATTTTAAAAAAATCAGAACCCATTGAATACCTAGAAAGAAGTTTGTTATCTTTTGTGGACTAGAAGATGATAAATTCCCTATCAACCTCAAAATATTCTGGAGGATTCAGTCAACAAACTGTGCTAGAACCAAACTACTATCATGGATTTTTCTATTACCCCAATCACCTGAACACAAAAATGATTCTTAAAAATCTACAAACAACATTTTAAATAGATATTACCATCTCAAATGCTCATAATCTCCATCCTACATGGAAGGAAAGGCTTTTAAAGTATAGATATTTGGCCAAAGTATCAAAATTTTGTAGGATCAAGATGAGGTATATTTAACCTCCAACATCCAGTCTGCTACCAGAGTTGTACTGAGGATGCTCTCAATGGAATTACAGAGGATAAGCTTATATCCTAACAATTCTGTTCATCTATTTTTTAAACCAACTATTTTGGTTACCTGTGTAATATAGTCTGTAGAATAGAAAAATAGTAGAATGGGGACTAGTTCCAGGATTATGTCTACCTGCACCCATCAAAAAAGATGAAAATAAGTTAATAATAGTAGCCTATATTTATGTAAGATTTTGTAGTTTCCAAAGTGATTTATGTATATAATTTCATTTGCTTCTCACAACAATCTTGTAAAGTAGATGAGGAAATTGAGGGTCAGAGATAATAAGTGAGTTGGTTCAGGGTCACAAAGCTAATAAGTATCTGAGGCAGAATTCTAACCCAAATCTTTCTGACAGGATATAAGCTGATCCTCTGTAATTCCATTGAGAGCATCCTCAGTACAACTCCAGCAGCAGATTGGATGTTGGGGGTTAAATATACCTCATCTTGATCCTACAAAATTTTTATGCTTTGGCCAGATCTCTATACTTTAAAAGCCTTTCATTCCATGTAGCTTGGAGATTATGAGCATTTGAGATGGTAATATCTATTTAAAATGTTGTTTGGAGATTTTTAAGAATCTGTAAGTGTTATGCTAAAAAAGTAAGGGAACTACAGAAGTATAAACTGCAACATTTATTCCTGAAAGAGCCTTTCACTGAACTTTTGGTTACCCCTATAAATTATTGTCACTAGAACAAAATTAGAGCCTTTCATTCTTCTCTTGGCCCTCTTCTGACTTCTGGATTTCAAAATTATACCTCTACTGTAGGTTCATCCTGCCACTACCTTAAATGTCTGGAGTCATCCTGAAAGCCATGATCAAAAAGAGAGCCTAGACATCATCTTTCAAGATATTATCAAGGAAAGCTGCCCTGATATTATAGAACCAGAAGGCAAAATAGATATTGAAAGAATCCACCAATCACCTCATGAAAGAGATCCCAAAAGGAAAATGCCTAGGAATATTCTACCCAAGTTCCAGAGTTCCCAGGTCAAGGAGAAAATATTACAAGCAGTCAGAAAGAAACAATTTGAGTATTGTGGAAACACAATCAGGATAACACAAAATCCAGCACATTCTACATTTAGGAATCAGAGAACTTGGAATATGATATGCCAGTGGTCTAAGGAGCTAGAATTAAAACCAAGAATCACCTAGCCAGCAAAACTAAGTATAATACTTCAGGGAAAAAATGGATATTCCATGAAATAGAGGTCTTTCAAGCATTCTTGATGAAAAAACCAGAACTGAATAGAAAACTTGACTTTGAAATACAAGACTCAAGAGAAGCATGAAAAGGTAAACAGGAAAGAGAAATCATAAGAAACTTACTAAAGTTGAACTCTAAATTCCTACATGGAAAGACAGTATTTTTAGCCCTTGAGAGTTTTGTCAGTATTAGAGTAGTTGGAGGGAATGTATCTATATATCTATATAAATATAGATATATAGGCAAAGGGTACAGGGTGAGTTGAATATGAAGAGATAATATCCAAAAAATAATTGGGAGAAGGAGAAAGGGATAAATAGAATGAGGCAAATTATCTCACATAAAAGAGATAAGAAAAAGATTTTACAATGGAGGGGAAGAGGAAGGAGGTGAGAGGGAATGAGTAAACCTTACTCTTATCAGATTTGGCTTAAGAAGGGAATAACATACACACTCCATTGGGAATGAAAACTTATCTTACCCTATAGAAAAGTAGGAGGGGAAGAGAATGGGTGGGGGGAAATTGAAGGGAAGGCAAATGGGAAGGGGAGTAATTAAAAGTAAACTCTTTTGAGGAGGGACAGGGTCAAAAGAGAGAACGAAATAAATGGGAGGGACAAGACAGGATAGAGGAAAATATAATTAGTCTTTCACAACATGACTGTTATGGAAGTACTTTGCATGACTATACATGTATAACCTATATGAAATTGCTTGCCTCCTCAACGGGGGTGGGTCAGGAGGGAGGAAAGAAGAGAATTTGGGACTTAAAGTTTTAAAAACAAATGTTAAAAATTGTTTTTACATGCAACTGGGAAATAAGATGTACAGGCAATGTATGTCTTATGACTTAGAGTATAGAAATCTATCTTGCCCTACAAGAAAATAGAGGGGAGGGGATAAGAGAAGGGGAGGTGGTGATAGAAGGGAAGGTAGATTGGGGGAAGGAGCAATCAGAATGCACATGGTCTTAGGGTGGGGGAGGGGAGAGATGGGGAGAAAATTTGAAATTCAAAATCTTATGAAAATGAATGCTGAAAACTAAAAATAAATTAATGAATAACTTTTTAAAAAGAATTGTTATACATTTTTTAAAAGGAGGAAGAAAAACCTCAGAATTTTATATGCAAAAAAAAAAATCTTAGTACAGTTAATTAAATAAATGCTAGCTCTTAATGTCCCTTCAGGCACTTTGGAATGAGAAAACCCTAATTTCCAGAAAAATGAAGATAAAGCAAACTTTTGAATAGCAAAGACATTCAGACAAACTGATCCTTCTAATGGCCTAAAATAAATTCCTTAAAATTCCTTCATACACCACAAAAGCCTTCAGAATTCTTTCTGAAATTCTTTTTTTCTAAAAATCAACTTTTTGAGTTTGAAAAGGTAAACAAACTATTTCACATTGCTGGAAGAACTGTTTAAAGTGCTGGAGAGCTAATCAGAGTTTGACAGGCAATGATATGAGGAAATAATTTATTGTGACGCCCACAGCAGGGTGAATTGCAGGTTGTGACAGGAGCAGTTTATCTGTAATACACTCACCTAGCACCTCTTGAGCCTTGCCCTTTCTGTCCCTCTTTTTCTCTATTTCTCTGTCTTAGTATCAAATGAGATAGTATTTGTAAAGTGCATAGCACAGAATATGGCACATAGTAAGTGCTTAACCTCTTACCTCCCTCTCTTCCCTCTGTCTCAGTCCTTATCTGAGAGCTAGTAGGCTCTCAAAAGCTGAAAGAAATGAAGACTTGTTGACTTTCTCATGTCTCTCAACCTCTATCTCCTTTCTCTTTCTTATTTATTCCATTCTTCTTTCCTCCTCTGTCTCTTCCTTTCTCCCTTAAGACTATTCTTTGGCATCAAAGAATAACAGACAATCATAAGATTTTGGAGTTGGAAGGGGTTTTAAAGGTCATTCAATCTACTTCCCTTAATTTGACAGATGGAGTCCCTGAAAGTCTTGACTTCCCAGGTATATTTTTAAATCATTCATAATAACAGAAAAAAAAGATGTATATACTTTGTACTTAATTTTTTAAAGTAGATGATTCAAATACTTTTATTTTTTTCCTTAAAAAAGCAATGTATTAAAATTGTTTTTCTGGGCAGGCATTTTAATTAATTTTTTCTAACTATGAAGCCATGACCTTGGATTAAAAAAGAGTTTCCCCATGCTTTCTGTAATCTCTTCCTTATTCAAAAGAAACACAGTGGCTTATGATTCAGTTGCTGACCTTTAAATGGATCAATAAAGTTTCTCATTGGTCTTTTTTTATCATTAGAAGTTTAGTAATACCAGAATGGAAGCAGACACCAGCCTTTGCCTTTGCATGCACAAGCAACTTTGGAAAGGTGAGCAAAGGAAAGTGTTAGCATCTATCATAGTTAAACAATTTTCTATCCCAGAACAGAAGATTCTAGAAATCCACTGTGCCCAGTATGAACCTTTTAGAATATCATTAGTTGCTCCATCTGGACTTCTAATCACCCTCAATTATGAATCTCCAGCCCCTTTCAAATGGTCCAGTTCTATTACAGAAAGCTTCTTTCTAGCTCACAGCTCCTTTGAACTCTCATTTATAAGCACTGAAAACTGAATTTTATTAGCTTGAAGAGTTGGCATATTTACTCTTATTACTGTAGTGTTTCCCCTTGTTTCTGTGTTGTTTTCCTCTTGTTACTGAACTTTAGACACTGTTATTGCCTTGCCTGGCACCTACTAAGTACTTAATAAATGCTTGTTGATTGATTTCTTATTGCTTTTTAAAAATAGCTAGAAAAGTCAAGTAGATTGAGAGGCATGCAAGTTCCACTTTTATCTCAGTAGGTTAAATTTTTCACTTTGTCCTATAGGGACAGAAAGAATTACCGAAAATGCAATGTTAATCCTGATAGGACAATCTGAGAAGAGGTGTGGGTGCTCTTGTCAATGTGATACAGACTACTCTTTAAAACTCTATACCTGTCTTCTTTAATAAATGTTACAAATCAAGTCAACATGTCAACAAGAATTATTAAGCCCCTACTATGTTTTGTCCATGTCTATCAAAATTTTTAAAGTTCAGTATTCTCTTTAATTATGTCTGGAGAAAGGTAACGCACATTAGGGCACTCTGGATAAAACCCCACATAATCAACACACTTGCTCCAGAAAGTGAGAGCTATTTTAGGACTAGCAAGCATATGGACCTTCAGGGAGAATTCTGAGCTCAGAAACAGAAAGACAAATCCATTTAAAATGACTCAAGAAATAGGCAGCATAATTTAACAGTATCTCAATATAACGCCCAAGCATTTCTGTGAAGAAGGTGAAAGGGGGTTTCCGATGGACATTTCTCTGAAGCCACCGGTTAAAGGCTGAACAAAGACTAAAAAGAGTGTTAGCTTCTACTTTTCTACTAGATGGAAAGAATAGGACCTCTGAATGCCTGTTTTGTCAAGTCCCACCTACTATTTGTGCTCTAGGTAAGTTCCATGTAATGACTCCTTTCTAGTCATCCTAGAGCAGACACAGTCTGCTCCTCAGCACTCGCTGAAAGTCAGAAGCAACATTAAACTCTAAGATGTGAGAATCAATGGAGGCAAGGAGCAAGTTAGTTTTGAACCTATAGGGTCCTGCCCTACTAAAAATAGAAAGGCAATCTCCTCACATATGTTCACTTGCAAGTCCATTTTACTGATTGCTGCAGAGATGGGGAGGGAGTGAGCTATTATGGCCCCATCCTGGAAAGGAATTCTGTGTCTGTTGACAATGATCCAACAAGTCTGAAATCATATTTCTTTTGTTTCTTCTTGTTTGTTTAAATTTTGATTGAAATATTTTATTTTTTGCATCTTTATTTTCATGTCACTCTTCCACCCACAAAGCCATCTCCTAAACAAAGAATAAAGTGAGAAAAAATCAGTAGTTCAGCAAAATTCATCATGGATCAAATAACGGTAGAGTGTATAACATATTGTATGTCCATAATTCCCCACCTCTTCTAATAAGGGAGATCGGAGCATTTTCTCTCAATTTTTTTTTCAAGAACAAACTTAATTCATTACAATTGCACAGTATACTGGGTCTTGTGGGGTAATTGGGGATGTTCTTTCCCTTTCCATTCTTCTTGTCATTGTACATATTGTTTTTTGGTTCTGAGAAGCAATATTTCAATATCATTTTCCTCCAATTAAAAAATTGCTTTATCCCGAATTTTTGTAAAGTGACTTCACATCTTTCCATTGATTTCAATAATAGGATCAGAAATGGTTCTACTAGATATCTTAATCTGATACTTCTCCCTCTACATCTACTATTTAATTTCCCTTATTCCTTTTCCTATCAGACTTCTCAAAGTTATGGTATATACCCATATCCTATTTATTCACTCCTTTTCCTCCTTGGCATGAGACTTCTGCTCCCACACTATATGAAAAGTATTATTTTGGAGAAGCAATAGATTCTTCTTAATCTTTATTTTGACCTCTCTGGTATTGAAATTGTGACCTCCTATTCCTCAAAATACTCTTCCCTCATTTGGCTTCCATGACACTGCATTTTATTTGCTTTCTTGCTGCCAATTCAATAATTTTTTTTGTCATTTTTTGTGAATATTCTTCTTATTGCTGCTTATACCTGTGGGTACTCCACAGGGTTCTATAAGTCTTTAAATTTGTTTGCTATACAGATTTTCCCAAGTCTTAGCAGTCTTAAGCTTAAAACTATACCAAGACATTTGGGAAGGACACACTTTCCTTCTCAAGAAAGTCATTGGGTCTGATGGCTTCAGTTATAAGTTCATAGGATCAAGGAATCATAAATATAAGGCTATATGTTAAATGAGAGATTCTTATTTTAGTACAAGGAAACTAGAACCCATAGACATTAAGTAAATTGTCCAAGGTCACAAGTGTAACACCTAAGATTTGAATTCATGTTTAGTGCTCTTTCCTCTTTACCAGCTTTCTCCTACATGCTTTTGGACTCTGAATGTACAATTCTAGTGCTGGCTTCTTACCTATATTTCACTGCTCTCTTTCAAAATTCCTACTAGCTATTCTCATTTGCATATTTTCTTGCATTTCAGTCATTTCAAGTGAGTTTGACTCTTCATGAATCCATTTGAGGTTTCTCTTTATTTATTTGTTTGTTTATTTATTTTAAGTTTTCATTTCCACAAAATTTTGAGTTCCAAATTTTCTCCCCATTTCTCTCTTCCCCCACCCCAAAACACCAAGCATTCTGATTACCCCTTCCACCAATTTGACCTCCCTTCTAACACCCATCCTTTCCCTTATCCCTGTCTTCTCTCTTGTCCTATAGGGTAAGATAAATTTCTATACCCCATTACCTATATTTCTTATTTCCCAGTTGTATGTAAAAACAATTCTCAACATTTGTGCCTAAAACTTTGAGTTCCAACTTCTCTTCCTTCCTCCCTCCCCACCCATCCCCACTGAGAAGATAAGCAATTCAATATCGGCTATATATGTGTACTTTTGCAAATGACTTCCGTAAGAGTCATGTTGTGTAAGACTAACTATGTTTCCCTCCATCTAATCCTGCCCCCTATTTCTTCTATTCCCTTTTGAACTTGTCCCTCCCAAGAGTCTTTACTTCTAATTGTTCTCTCCTCCCATTTGCTTTCCCTTCCATCTTCCCCCCATGCTTCTTGTCCCCTTCTCCCCTACTTTTCTGCAGTGTAAGATAGGTTTTCATATCAAATTGTGTGCATTTTATTCTTTCCTTGAGCCAAATGTGATGAGAGTAAGCTTTGCTTTTTCCCTCTCACCTCCTCCCTTTTCCCTTCCATTGAAAAAGCTTTTTCTTGCCTCTTTCATGAGAGATAATTTGCTCCTTTCGATTTCTTCTTTTCTCCTCCCAATATATTCCTTTCTCACCCCTTAATTTTATTTTTTTAGATATAATCCTTTTCTATTCAACTCACCTTGAGCTCTGTGTGTGTGTGTGCATGTGAGTGTGTGTGTGTGTATGTATAATCCCAACTACCCAGATACTAAGAAAAGTTTCAAGAGTTACAAATATTATCTTTCTATGTAGGAATATAAACAGTTCAACTTTAGTAAGTCCCTTATGACTCCTCTTTCCTGTTTACCTTTTCATGCTTTTCTTGATTCTTATGTTTGAAAGTCAAATTTTCTTTTCAGCTCTGGTTTTTTCATCAAGAATACTTGAAAGTCCTCTATTTCATTGAATGATCATTGTTTTCCCCTGAGGTGTTATACTCAGTTTTTCTGGGTAGGTGATTCTTGGTTTTAATCCTAGTTCCTTTGACTTCTGGAATATCTTATTCCACACCCTTCGATCCCTTAATCTAGAAGATGCTAGATCTTGTATTATCCTGATTGTATTTCCACAATACTAAAATTGTTTCTTTTAGCTGCTTGCACTATTTTCTCCTTGATCTGGGAACTCTGGAATTTGGCTACAATATTCCTAGGAGTTTCTATTTTTGGATCTCTTTCAGGAGGGATCAAGTGGATTATTTCAATATTTATTTTGCCCTCTGACTCTATAATATCAGGGCAGTTTTCCTTGATAATTTCATGCAAGATAATGTCTAGGCTATTGTTTTGGTGTGGCTTTCAGGTACTCCCATAATTTTTTAAATTGTCTCTCTTGGATCTGTTTTCCAGGTCAGCTGTTTTTCCAGTGAGATATTTCAAATTATCTTCTATTTTTTTCCTTCTCTGGTTTTGTTTTGTAATTTCTTGGTTTCTCATAAAATCATTAGCTTCCATCTGTTCCATTCTAATTTTTAAAGAACTATTTTCTTCAGTGAGTTTTTGAACCTCCTTTCCCATTTGGCTAATTCTGCTTTTCAAAGCATTCTTCTCCTCATTGGCTTTTTGGACCTCTTTTGCCAATTGAGTTAGCCTATTTTTAAAGGTATTATTTTCTGTAGCATTTTTTTGTCTCCTTTATCAAGCTGTTGACTTGCTTTTCATGATTTTATTGTATCACTCTCATTTCTCTTCCCAATTTTTCCTCCACCTCTCTTACTTGATTTTCAAAATTCTTTTTGAGCTCTTCCATGACCTGAGACCACTGTATTTTTATTTTGGATGTTTGGAATGCAGAAACCTTGACTTGTATGTCTTTTCCTGATATTAAGTTTTGTTCTTCCTCATCTGAAAGGATGGGATAAAATACCTGTTCACCAAGAAAGTAAGCTTCTATAGTCTTTTTTTTTTTGCCCTTTTTTGAGCATTTTCCCAACCAGTTGTTTTAATTTTGTGTCCTTTGTCAAGAGCAGGGTATACTCTGTGGACCTATAGTATCTCAGTTCCTCTAAGGTGGCATAATCAAGCCTGCACACTGGTCTGGGAGCAACCAGAAACTTTTCTCCCCAGAATCTGCGAGTAGTAGAATTGCCTCTCCACAACCACCTCCAGTTCCACCACGCCAGCACTCAGGACTGCTATTCAGATCAGCTGATCAATTTTCCCAGGGGACTTAGGGGGAGGGTTCCCAGGGCCAGGTTGTCACTCAGTGTGAGATTAAGATCAGCTGCTCAATTTCCCCAGGGGCTTTAAGCTGAGGCTCCAAAAATGGAAGCTGGCTGCTGCCTGCTGCAGCCACCCTCTGCCACTGCTGATGCCTCCCCACTACCACAGGGAGATCCTGCTCCCTTCTTGCCCAGCTGATAAAGCCCTTTCACTGACCTTTGAAGTTGCCTTTGGTGCCTGTGGGTTGAAGGATCTGAGAACCTCAGCTGCTGCTAGAGATTCTGCCCCCCAGGCCTTCTCTGGTCTTGCTCCTCCCAGTGCCACATGGCCAAGGCTGTGCTACACTCTGCTCCACATCTGGTGCAACAGACTTTTTCCATTGGCCTCCAAGGTCATCCTGGGCTGCAAATCTCCTTCACTCCATCATTCTGTGGCTTCTGCTGTTCTAGAATTTGTTGAGAGTCATTCTTTTCAGGTATTTTATGGGCTGTGTGGGAAGAGCTAGAGTATGTGTGTCTTTTTACTCCACCATCTTGGCTCCTCCCTCCATTTGGGGTTTCCTTGACAAAGATACTGAAGTGGTTTGTTATTTTCTTCTCCACCTCATTTTACAAAGGAGAAAACAGAGGAAAAAAAGATTAAGTGACATGCCCACAGTCACATAACTAGTAAATGTCTGAGACCAGATATAAACTCAGGTCTTCCTGACTACAGGCCTGGCATTCTATCCACTATGCCACATAGCTTCCCCCATTCATATGTTTATCTCCCACTATATATTGTGAGGTCTCCATTATAAGATTAGCTTGTACATCTAAGGTTCATATTTTGATATTGAGATGAGATTCTCAATGTCTTAGGTATGGTCATACCAATGGATAGTGGCTTCCCATACATGGAAGCAATAGGGTTGATACTATATAAATCAATATTACATATTTAGAACTAAATATAAATATTGATAGGTATTGTGTGTATAGTTAGGGACACAGATATAGCCATAAAGATATGGATCCCAATAAGCCTGAAGATGGTCTAATTAGATCTGTATCTATAACTATTTGGAGGCAAGGCTGGGGAGGGAGAAAGGGAGAGAAAGAGAAAGGGAGAGAAAAAGAGAGAGAGAATCTATGTATATCCATTGATCTAGAGATTAAAGGGACCTCAAAGTTAATCCAGTTCAATGCCTCTCACTTTATAGATGAAGAAATTGAGATCTAGTGCACAGGGTCAGCTCTGCTATTTCAGGAAAAGCTTCATCCTCCAACTAAATTTGCAGAAACAATGTTGACTGCCTTTGAACATGTAAATTGTGTTTCATATTCATGCCTCTAGGTTTTCTATTATAACTATAGACTTGTAACTTTAAAATATTCTCCTAAGTGACTCCTCCATCTTTTCCCTCTCTCCTACCTGTCATCTATTCTATATGTATATTTTCTAGGTGCATGACACTGATTGTTTCACCTTGCACCCTCTTTAGTGACTTGACAGTACCTATTAAAAGAAGATCCTAATTTTCAAATACTCCATTATCTTTGCCATCTGTTCCCTTCTCTCCTTTCATGAATGGCCACCATCCATGTATTCAGGTCCTCAACACCTCTTCCCTGGACAATAGCAATAGCTTCCAAACCAATCTCCTTGAATCCAGGCTCTCTTCTTTCCAATTCTCTTTCCATAAACAGCCAAGTTGATATACCTAAAGTACAGGACTAACCATGTCAATTTATCTGGTACAAAAATTCCAATGATTGCCTTCTACTTGTAGGATAAATTATCAATCAACAAGAATTTATTAAGTGCTTATTATATACCAAACTCTATGCTAGAGAGAACAAAACAAAAAATAAATAGTTCTTGCTTTAGAGAAGCTTACATTCCTTGGGAAGAGATATCATGTGCCTATAGAAGTATATGCAAAGTGTATGCTCAAAATAATAAAATAAAAACAAGGGATGGAGGGGGTGCACTAACAGTTGGCAGGATTGGGAAAAGCTTCCTATAGAAGGTATGGCTTGAGTTGTGTCTTGAAGGAAGAGAGAGATTCTAGGAGGCAGAGATGAGGAGGGAGTGCATTCCAGGCATGGGGGCCAATTAGTGCAAAGTACAGCTATAAGAGATGGAGTTCCATGTGTGAGGAATACAGAGAAGGCCACCTGATCTGTAGAGAGAAGGAAGCAGAGTAGTATATAATGAAGCTAGAAACATATGTGGGGGCCAGGTTGTGAAGTGCTTTAAAAGCCAAACAACAGAGACTGTACTTTATCCTAGAATTAATGTGGGGCCACTTGAGTTTATTGAGTAGTGGAATGAAATGATCTGGTCTGCACTTGAGGAAAATCACTTCACTAGCTGTATGAAGGATGGATTAAAGTAGAGAGAGACTTGAGGCAGGAGACTAATTATGAGGTTATTGGAAGCAGTTCATGTAACAAGAGATGAGGTTCTCACCTAAGTTAGTGGCAATTAAAAACAGCAAGACTTAGTAACAGATTGTATATGTGGGGTAATTACAAGTGAGGAGTTGAAAATTTCACTGGGGTTTGGGGCATAGGTAACTGTTACTTTGCAAAGGGTTGATGAGTGAGTGAGAAAAGAAGTAAAAGAAGTGAATTTAAGCAACTTTTTCTAGAAATTTGGCAAAAAAAATTTGGGTGACATGGATAGCATGAAGGAAAGGTAAGAACAAGTGAAGGTTTTTTTAAAAGTGAGAAAGAGTTAGAAGCCTTGTAAGAAAAACAGCAACACAGTGGGAAAGATTGACAGGGAGGGGATAGCTGGGATAGTAATCTACTGAAGAAGATGGGTGGAGATAGGATCAAAGACCTCTGTATATCTTTTGGTCTTGACCAGGAAAAGGGTCACCTCATTATCAGAGATGAGGGGAAAAAGGAAACAATGGGTAATGATGTGAAGGGCCTTTAAATAAAGAGAAATAGAGAAGATGAAATAGTAAGGAATGACCTCATTTTTTCTAAGAGACAAAATTCTCAACTAAATGAGTGAAGGGAGAAAAGTGGAGGAAGATGCTTGAAGAGAAAAAGGAAGGTATAGAATACTTTCTGTGGGTAATGAAAAAGAATCAATTAAGAAAATTGATTGGATGTTTCATTGAGAGTCCAGTTGAGGTTAACGTTCTAATCATCTTGATTATTTGACTTTCTTAAATGCCATTCTTTTTCTTAAATCTATTTTACTTCCAATTTATGGAAAAAATAAGTATTTTCATAACAGAACAAGAAAAAATATGATGGCACATGAAGCTGCAAATCTATTATGTATAACTTTCTATTCTTTTTCAATATATAATAAAGTTATCATGTAAATTTATTTTTTCTTTCTTCTCCCCATCCTAGAGATGGTTACCAATAGACAGAAATAAGTATGTGTGTGTATTCTTATTATATATTGTGTATATTACATATAATACTGTATTATTGTAATGTATATAGTATACAAATATATAATATACAAATAAGTTTATATGTAAAATTATTCTATACATACTTCTATTTATCAGTTTTTTTCTGAATGTGGGTAATGTCTTTCTTCATATGTCCTTGATAGTTAATTTGGGTATTTATAATAGTCAAAACAACTTATTTGCACAAATCTTGAAAACAATATTGCTGTTACTGTATACGCTTTTCTCTTGGCTCTGCTCATGGCACTCTTCATCATTTTGTGCAAGTCTTGCCCTTCCAAGCCTTAATCCTAGTTTTTTCCTGCAGAATGGAGTTAAAGACATGAGCACATGAAAAAGAGCAGAAATGGATGGTAGGAAAAAACTAGCATTGGGGTTTGGTTTGGCAAGGGATAAGTAGTGATAGGACAAGGAGGCAAGGAATTTGAGGGTAGAGAGGGGGCAGTATGGACTTAACTATAGGTTTGAGATTAAGAAGAGTGGAGAGTGAAGTCAGAATAAGGTCAATGGTCCAAGAAACTACTGAGGAGTAGAGGGATTATGTGTGAAGGAAGAATACTTTTTAGGAGAGGTAAGGCAGTGAGTGGGAAACACAAATTATGGCAGGTAATAGAGTAATATGTAAATTTCTCAGTTTGGCATTTAAAGCCCTTCCCCATGCTAGCTCCAGCCTTCTTTTCTAGACTTACTAAACATTATTCTCCATACACTCTAGGTTTCTAAATACTGGGTCTTCTTATAATTGGTCTTCTTATCCAAGATTCCATCTCCTGCCTTAGTGTCTTCACCTGATATCCCCCCTGGTCCTAATGCACAATCTCCTCCTCAAAGAGTTCCTGACTTCCTACCAAGATTGGCTCAAGTGCTCCCTACAGAAAGCCTATCCTGTCATCTCTTAGTTCCTTTCCCCTCAATTCCCCTGTATATGTTATGCAATCCTATCTGTATGTTGTTTTGTCCCCCAGTAGAATGCAAACACCCTAAAAGAAGGGACTCTGTATTCCAGCACCTAGCACAGTACCTGGTATACAGTTAATAATAAGTGATTGATAAATGCTTGTTGCATGAGTAAAATGGACCCAAGCAATCATTTTGTTTTCATCCTGAGCTAATCACCTTCTCACATACTTTGCTCCAATAACCTAGCTTCCATTCTTCTCCCCTCACTGCCTTTGTTCATTCTGCTGTTGCTGCCATTGCTGGAAAAACAAAACTTAGAGTCAAGAGACCTTGGTTCAAGTCTTGGCTCTGACATTGTACTAGCAACGTTTTCTCTTGTCTTCTCTGAGCCTTAGTTGTTTGGGTTTTTTTTCCTCTGTGAAATGGATGTAATAACATTTGTCTAACTGTTCAGCTACCTCCCAGGGCTCTTATGAAGAAAGCATCATGCAATACTTAATGTATTATATTCATGTTCATCATTGTTATTCTTCTTATGCACAAGCTTTGTCTCCTGAAATTCTATCAGTCTGTCATAGCCTAGTCCCTATGCCACCTTCTTTTAAAAACTTTCCTCTTTCCCCTCAGTTAAAAGTGATCTCCCTACCCATTATCCTACCATAATAACTTAACAGTGTCCCTCTCTTGGCATTTATCACATTCAATTTCATAATGTAATTATTTATATGCATTTTTTGTTGTAGTAGACAATAGATATACATACATAAGTATGTATGTATAGATGGAGAAAGAGAGAGACAGAGACAAAGACAAACAGAAAGGTAACTATAAAGTACAGTGCCTGGCACATAGTAGACACCATATAAATGCTTAGCTGCTTCCTCCTTCCCTGTCCCACTTTTCCCTAATAGATTGTGAGGTCATTAGGGACAGGAACCATGTCTCTTCCATCTTTGTTTCTCATACATGGGTGGACATCTATTGGAATGGAAAAGCATTTATTCACTGCTTATTAAATGTAAGTCACCTAACCCTGTCTTTTTAGTTTCTTCATCTGTAAAATGAGATGGAGAAGGAAATGGCAAACCACTCCAGTATCTCTGCCAAGAAAACTTCAAATGGGGTCATGAACACTTGGACACGACTTAAACAGTTTAGCAACAAAAATGCTAAAAAGCACTGGGGATATAAATAGAAAGTTGAGACAATCCCTACTCTCAAAGAGCTCACATTCTAACTGAGGGCCACAATATACATGGAAAAGCCATGTTCAGGGTGGAGAGCAATGCTCAGAGGTCTGTAGGTGCACCTTTGGTAAGAGGAGATTCGGTTGCTATTTGGGTGAGTAGGCTTTGGGCTTGGATCACCGGGGGAATGAAAGAGTCCTGTACTGATCATGTGGTCTTCACCTTCTCTCTGGCTTCTCTTGTTTTTGTCTCTGTACAGTGGAGATTAAGATATGGAAATAGATTTTTGCTGTATGAATAAATAGATGTATTTCTGAGAAGTCACACTTAATCAGTTGTTTGTAAATCACATACCATTTTCCTTTGACTTATAACATTTAATAACTGGATTCATCAATATTTATTGAGAATTTACTATGTGTAAGCCCTGAGGACACAAAAGACAAAAATGAAAAAGAACCTGGCCTCAAGAAGCTTACATTCTACTGAGAAGGTACAATTTTTGTTGTTGTGTTTGTCCTTCTTTCTCTTTTTTTAAATTATTTTTTAAAATGTATTTATTTAGAGAGGAATCTCAGAAGTCAAACAACCAGCTGGGAAAACGCCCAGAAAAGGAAAAAAACATAAGACCATAGAAGGTTACTTTCTTGGTGACCAGATGATTCCCCCATTCCTTGCTGACGAAGAAGAACAATGCTTACCATCAAGGAAAGACATAGGAGTCAAAACCTCTGTATCCCAAACATCTGAAATAGATATCCAATGGGCTCAGGTCATGGAAGAGCTCAAAAAGGATTTTGAAAATCAAGTTAGACAGGTGGAGGAAAAACTGGGAAGAGAAATGAGAGAGATGCAAA
>CM053771.1:293040560-293074159 GCA_028658325.1 Potorous gilbertii
GATGGAGGGAAATATAGTCAGTCTTACACAACACGACAATTATGGAAGTCATTTGCAAAACTGCACAGATATGGCCTATATTGAATTGCCTGCCTTCCCAAAGGGAATGGGTGGGGAGGGAGGGATGGGGAGAAGTTGGAACTCAAAGTTTTAGAAACAACTGTTGAGTATTGTTCTTGCTACTAGGAAATAAGAAATACTGGTAATGGGGAATAGAAAGTTATCTGGCCCTACAGGACAAGAAGATGGGGACAAGAGAAGGGAGGGATGATAGAAGAGAGGGCAGATTGGTGATAGGGGAAATTAGAATGCTTTGTGTATTGGAGTGGGGGGAGGGAACAAATGGGGAGAAAATTTGGAACCCAAAATTTTGTGAAAATTGAATGTAAAAAGTTAAATAAATAAATTTATATTGAAATAAAAAAAGAAAATAAAATTAACAAAATTTATTTATTTAACTTTTAACATTCAATTTTACAAAATTTTGCGTTCCAAATTTTCTACCCGTTTCTCCCCCCCACCACCCCAAAACATCCAGCATTCTAATTGCCCCTATCACCAATCTGCCCTCTCTTCTAACTTCCCTCCCTTCCCTTGTCCCCATCTTCTCTTTTGTCCTGTAGGGCCAGATAACTTTCTATACCCCATTACCTGTATTTCTTATTTCCTAGTAGTAAGAACAATACTTGACAGTTGTTCCTACAACTTTGACTTCCAACTTCTCTTCATCCCTCCCTCCCCACCCATTCCCTTTGGGAAGCAAGCAATTCAATACAGGCCATATCTGTGTAGTTTTTCAAATGACTTCCTTAGTCGTCGTGTTGTATAGGATTAACTACATCTCCCTCCATCCTATCCTACCCCTCATTGCTTCTGTTCTCTCTTTGGATCCTCTCCCTCCCCAAGAGTGTTGAATTCCTATTGCTCCCTCCTCCCATTGCCCTTGCTTCCATCATCACCCCCACCCTGCTTATCCCTTTCTCCCCCACTTTCCTGTAGTACAATAGGTTTTCATACCAAAATGAGTGTGCATTTTATGCCTTCCTTTAGTTGAATGTGATGAGAGTATGCTTCATGTTTTTCTCTTACCTCCCCTCTTTTTCCCTCCACTGAAAAGTCTTTTGCTTGCCTCTTTTATAAGAGATAATTTGCCCCATTCCATTTCTCCATTTCTCCTCCCAATATATTCTTCTCTCACCACTTAATTTCATTTTTTTAAGATATGATCCCATCCTATTCAATTCACTCTGTGCTGTGTGTGTGTGTGTGTGTGTGTGTGTGTGTAATCCCACCAACTACCCAGATACTGAAAAGTTTCAAGAGTTACATTCCTATTTGGAAAGACAATATTTGCAAACTGTTCAACTTTAGCAAGTCCCACATGACTTCTCATTGCTGTTTACCTTTTCATGCTTCTCTTCATTCTTGTGTTTGAAGGTCAAATTTTCTTTTCTGCTCTGGTCTTTTCATCAAGAATGCTTGAAAGTCCTTGATTTCATTGAAAGATCAGTTTTTCTCCTGAAGTATTATACTCAGTTTTGTTGGGTAGGTGATTCTTGGTTTTAGTGCTAGTTCCTTTGACTTCTGGAATATCATATTCCATGCCCTTCGATACCTTATTGTAGAAGCTGCCAGATCATGTGTTATCCTGGTTGTATTTCCACAGTACTTGAATCATTTCTTTCTAGCTGCCTGCAATATTTTCTCCTTGACCAGGGAACTCTGCAATTTGGCCACTTGTCCTTCTTTCTCAAAGAGATTTGAGTGAGGAAGGGCTGTGCAAGATAACTAAACTTCATTTTCTCCTCCTGAGCCATCTGGTTTCAGTGACCAGATATAGATCAGAATCACTGGAGGTGGCCCAGGATGCAATGGGGAGACCCTGGATTTTTAAGCTAAAGTCTTTTCAGGTTCTCTCTTAGTGAGGTCCCATTCAGTGAATAGTTCTCTTTAAGAAGTGAGTCAAGGGATGGCCTCTTTAGTAATAATAAAAAAACAATCAAACTAGAGGGGAAGACCCTTAGGAGTGTTGGCCAAAAGGGAAACAGTTGCTATTTACACACACTAAATAGAAAGTAAATCAGAAGTAATACAGAGGAAATTCAAGAGGGAGAAAGCCTTAGTGAATAGGAAGTTAGTAAATCAAGGACGCCTTTCAGGAAGGGTACCTGAGCAGAGCTATGTTTTGAAGGAAGCTAGAGAAGAAGGGAAGAGAGAATGTATTCCAGATATGACCATTTCATTTCATTTCATTATTTCATTTATCTTAGACTTTATAACAAGCTGTATGGTAAAAACAGAAGTACAAATATATCTGGGAAAAACTGGGGTTATACTCTCCCCTCTACTGCCTCTGTCCTTAGGAAGAGTGGGCTCAAGCTTAAAGTGGCTTCCACAAACATTCTTCCTGCCACAGTCACTTCTGAATGTGATGCCAAGGTCACTCTTGAAGCGGCACAGTGAATAGAAAAACTGTTCTCTTACTTTCAGAACATCATGTCTTAGTTGGCTTCTTGCTTCATTGCTGGGCCAGGCTATGCAGGTACTTACTCCTCAGGGCTGATATGGCTCCTTATCATACTCTCCTCTGACACAAGGAGCCCTGAAGTTTGTTGTTCTGTCTCCGATATTCCTCAACCTAAGGTAAAGAAATATTAAACCCAGTGAGAGCAGAAGAAATAGCAGGACTGTGCATTCACAGCCCACATGAAGGCCAGGGTGGGGAGCTATGGAGATGGGCAGTGCAGGGAAAGGAAAGGTCCTCTACCTACACAGAGGTTTACCTTACCCCCAAGAAAGAGTCAAAAATCTTTTTTAAACGCCTTTCCCAACTCTTCCTAGTTTTTATTGGAGTGGGGGGTATAAGCCAAGTAACAATATCTACAAAGAAGTACATACTAAATAGCTATTATAATATCCAAGTTATTGTTTTAAGGTTTGCCGAATGTTTTACGTATATTATCACATTCATCATCACAGCACTATGAAGCAGATCTTACTATAATCCTTATTTTATAGATGGGAAAGCTGAGACTGAGACATGGAGTTATTTTCCCAGGGCCCTATATCTAGTTAATATCTGAAGAAGCCTTCAAATCCAAGTTTTTCTGACTCCAAAACACACTGCCTCTTTGGGGCAATTACACTTTAAAGTAATCCCTGCTATGAACACACTCCTTTTGTAAAAATTCTTTAGTGACAAAAATAATCAACTCAAATTTATCAGATTTTGCACTTACTTTTTGTTTTTGTTAGGGTAAATGTTTGTATGTTAGACTTTTAAAAATAATAATAAGGAGTTCCTGTACCACTTTCAGGCTTTCTCCTACTCAGTGATGGTCCTCTGTATGAAAATGAGGGAGCCACATATCTGCTATGATTTTATTAAAAAATATTTATACCACTACCCTGATCCAGTCCTCAAAATAACCACATAAGTAGTTCTTGAGGGTCAACGTCAAGGCCCTTATCAAATATTGTTACCTCAGTGGAACAGTGGATAGAGAACTGGGCTTGACATCAGGAAGTCTCATTTTCCTGAGTTCAAATCTGGCCTCAAATATTTAGTAACTATATGACCCTGGGCAAGTCATTGAACCCTGTTTGCCTCAGTTCCTAATCTTTTGAAATGAGTTAGAGAAGGAAATGGCAAAACACTCCAATATCTCTGCCAAGACAACCCCAAATGGGGTCACAAAGTCAAATGTAACTGGAATGACTAAACAAAAAGGAAGAAGTTAAGTTATATTTGAAAGAATGAATTTCTCAGATTCAGTTTTATAAACCACAGTCAAGTCTATGAGGCAATAAGATATAAAGGCGTTAAGTTTTTATGAGAGACTAAAGGTCAGCAAGGATCTTGAAATCACTGAGGCATTCTTGAGAAAGGGCAATCCCATTGAGTCTTTAACTGAATTAAAGAAGTGTGAACTCCAACCAACCTACTTCTCTTACCCTCATCAAAACTCCAGGCTTCTCCATAGATATCAATACTTGAATTAATTTTTCTCCAAATATATCAGTTCTCATTGTCCTCATGTTAAATACCATTTGTCAATTTTGAGTCAGGCTTTCTAACTTCTAGGTTGGACATTATTATTTCTCTCCTTTTCCTGTTGTGTGAGCACTACATTTAAGTCAGAAAACAAGTTCTCATTCAGGCTCAAAAATTTACTAGCTGTGTTAGTTTTGATAGCTCATTTAACATCTCTGAGTCTTGAGTTCCTCATTTGTAAAGTAAAAGTGATCATGTCTAGCCCTGCCAACCTCACAAGGCTGTTGTGAGTATCAGTTGGAACAATGGATATGAAAATGCTTCATAAACCATAAAACTCTATAAAGACTCAGCATATTGAGGCCCTCTTCTTAGCCTTTAAAGCCCTTCACAGTCTGGTTCCAGTTTACCTTTCCAGGATTATTTCGATTTATTTCCTCTCATATACATAAAGCTAAATTGTAGCCAAACTGGTCTGCTGATGATTCCCAACACTCAACATTATATCTCTTATGGCCTACTCTCTCTCCCTCCCTATCTCTATCTCTCTCTCCCTCATTCACACACACACACACACACACACACACACACACACACACACACAGGAACACCCTCTCCACTCTTCACTTTCACATTAACTTTCTTTGAGTCTCAGTTCAGGTGTCATCTTTTGCAGGAAGCCTTTACTGATCCTTCTACTTCAAGGGTTCTTTTTTAATTAAGGACCCCTTTGAGAGTCTGGTAAGGCTTATGGAAATCTTCTCAGAATAATGTGATTAGATGAATCAAGTAAAATACAAAGGATTACAAAGGAAAATAAAGGTTACTAAAAATACATGTGATTTTTTTCTCATCCAATTTTATGGACCCCTTGAAATCCATTAAGGGCTCCCCAGTTTAAGAAACCCTTGCTCTAGTGATTAGTTTACTCCCTCTTCTCAAATGATCTTGTATTTTCTTATCATGTTCATGTTGCATTTTGCCACTGAGCCTCAAAAAACAGAAAGAATTTAAGCACCTTGAGGGTAGGAACTTTTTTTCCTTTCGTTTTGATGTCACTAGTACCTAGCATAGTGCTTTGCATATAAGCATTTAAATAGTATTTACTATGTTCCAGGTACTGTGCTAAGTGTTTTTTAACAAAAATTATTCCCATTTGATTCTCACAATTTTTCAGTTGAAAAAACTAAAGTAAATAGAAGTTATGTGACTTGCTTAGAGTCGGTTAGAAAGCTAGTAAGTATCTGAGACCAGTTCTGATCAGCCAGTTTGAATGAGAAGATCTTTGACATGAAAAAGAAGCTTTCTTAGAAAGGCATAAGGTGATGAGTCCTTGAAAACCTGAAAGAGAACTTTGGAACAAAGGCAGAGATCAGAAAGAAACCTTGTAATTTAGCAACATCATATTTGGGATAAATAACCAAAGAAGAATGTAAATGAGTCAACTCGGTGACTTGAAAACTACCAGGCTAGTTTCTTTTGATTCAGTGACTGTTGTTGTGTTTGTCCTTTGTTGGCGAAGAAGACTATGCCATCAGAGAAATGATGATATGACTTGCACTTGACTTTGTTTTGAGTGAGGGAGGACTATGCTAGGTAACCAGCCTTACTTCTCCTCCAGAACCATCTAAATTCTGTCACTAGATATTCATCAGGATGACTGGAGTTGACCCAGGATGCAATGGGAGACCTTGGCCCCTTTAGGCCAAGGTCTATTCAGGAATTCACTTAGGGTGAGGTAACACCCATTCAGTGAATAGGCCTCTTTAAGAAGTAGCCAGGGGATGGCCCCTTTAATGAGTATGCATTGCCATAGTGGAAGACACATTCTTCAATTGTTTCCCATGAGGAAGTCACTCAATCTCTTTTGAAAGATGTGGCTCTCATGGAGGTGGCCCTGTGGTCTTCAAGATTCAGGGTAATGCATAAAATGTCAAGGCAAATACCTGAAGAAACTACTTGTCAATGGACCTCTTCTATTTGAACTTTGTATGACTATCATACTCATAAAGACATGATAGCACTCTTGATACACAATGGAGATTTAATGGGAAGAAGGAGGAAGAAGGAGAAGAAGAAGATCTTGCTCGGTCACACAGCAAGTATTAGAGTCAGGATTTGAACACATACCCTCTTACTCCAGTTAGAATAAAATAGAGAGAAGAATGACGATAAGCATAGACTAAAGATTATTCTGGGTGCTCTTAGATCAAGTTTTCATGGTGGCAGATCAGGTGTAACATTCTTTCATTTGTCATGCTGGATCAGAACAATCAGAACAGTTCAATCCTTCCAGGATGACAGAATGAGTGTTGGTTTGATTGTTTGGTTAGGGAAAGCTATGGCACTCACGTCAGAAAGGTCATTATTGAGCTCTATTAACCAATCGCTGCCCCCTATACAAGCCACACATTGCTTTAACTCTATTTGTGTGCTTACCCACAGAGCTATGCCCAAGTCACACAGTTACTGTGCATATCTTACTGCTCCTTCCATGAAATAGCTTACAATTAATTTGGGAGGAGGAAACTTACCACCTAGGAAATAATTAGATCCACCTTAAATACTATTAAGGGTTCAGAGAAGGCACTAGATCAGTAAGAGAAAGCATTATGGGAGCAAAAGACTTCAGCTCCATCTTGGAGAATGGAAGAGGCAAGGGAGAGAAGGGAAGGCCTGCCAGCTATAGGAAACAACATGAGCACCCATTCAAGCGGAATGAATGGAAAAACAGGACTGGAGGCAGAAATGATGCACATTGATTTTCTACATAAATCCAATGAAAAACTTTGCATTCACTTTGCCTTTGCAGACTTGGACATTCTCTACCTTAGGCCAACATTTGGATAAAAGCTATAAAATGTAGCCAATTATCTGACTGGCTCCAAATATATTTGGCATCATATAACTAGATCAGTCTGTGTTTCTAAAGGTCTTTTTACTCAATTTTTAGCTAGTGTAATTGTTTCCTAATCCAAATCATTCAAAACTCACTTTGGAAATAGATATATTTTGGGAATTCAATAACACATTAAATTCAACAAATATTTATTAAGTGGCTAGTCTGTTTAAAACACTGTACTAGGTGCTGAAGATATAAAAATGAAAAAAGGCACAGCTCCTGTCCTCAAAGAGTTTAAAGTCTAAAACAAATGCATGTCAAAGATTTATTGTTTATTTTTCTTTGTCCTTCCCATGGTGTTCTATTCTGATTCTAGTTATTTATTATGCTCATTAGCTTACTGAACTTGGAGTTTGTTTCTGTTTTAACCTAATGCTTCAGACTGTTGTCATAAAGCTAGTTTAAATCTTGGTCCAGGATGCCTATGGCTATTGTGCTCTATAGATGAGCTAGACTAGGTTCTTTTAAGAAACAGTTCAGTTTCTGAAGGATTCAGGCTGAGATAGTTTACAAAAGTTACAAATCACTGAGATAGACCTGCACAACATACAGCCTATGGGCTTGCAACTAACCAAAGGATTTCAGGCCACCTGGGAAAAAAGTAGAGAATGTAAAACATAGTAAGATGTAACAAGTGCTTTGTCTGTGTCCCATTTAACCTGCCTTCCACTAGTCAATATTACATCTGTCATGTAACTGAATGTCCAATAGACATCTTGAAGTTAAAACAGAACCCAATCTTTCTCCCTAAACCCTACCTTCCCTGTTACTGTAGAGGACAAAACCATCCTCCCAGTCCCTAAAACTCACACTAGAAGTCATCCTGAATTCCTCACTGTGTCTCACCCCACCCCACCCCCATATCTAAGCTGTTGCCAAGACTTTCTGATTTCACCTTTGCAACATCTCTTAAATACACTTCTTTCTTTTCTCTGACAGTGACACTTTAGTACAGGTCCTCTTCACCTCACATCTTGATTAATGCAATGGACCCTGGTGGGTCTGCCTGCCTCAGGTCTCTCCCAATTCCAATCCATTCTCCATTCAGTCATTAAAGTAATTTTTCTAAAAGCTAAGTCCTATCATGTCATTCTCTCCCCCATGCTGCTTCCACTCAATAAACTCCAGTAGCTTCATATCGCCTCCAGGAGCAAATACAAAATTCTCTGTTTGGCACTCAAAGACTTTTATAACTTAGCCCTCTCCTACCTTTCCAGTATTGTCACACCTTTCTCTCCAATGTGTACTCTTCAGTCTAGTGATACTAGCTTCCTGATTGTTCCTTAACCAAGACAGTCTCTTGGCTCCAGGCATTCTCCCTAGCTGTTCTTTATACCTGAAATATTTTCCCTTCTCCACTCCAACTAGTGACCTCCCTGGTTTCCTTTAAGTCTCATCTAAAATCCCACCTTCTACAGGAAACCTTTTCCAACCCCTCAAAATTCCAGTGTCTTCCTTCTGTTAATATTTTCCTATTTATCTTCTATATAGCTTACATCACATATATTCATTTGTATGTTGCCTCCCCTTTAGATGGTAACTCCTTGAGGAATAGGGACTGAATTTTGCCCCTTTTTGTATCCCCAGTGCTTTGCCTGCCATGTAGTAGACACTTAATAACTGTTTATTGAATAGAATTGAATCTAAAAATATATCTCAGAGGTACCTAGAACTAGTTTGTTTTGTCCATTCATTTAACAAATATGTATTGAGTGGTTAGTAATAGTTTTTCCCCCTAATATAAAAAATCATGATAAACTACAAACCTATGGAGCATGAAAATGAGTATAAATCATTTTGCAGCTATGAAGTTCTAAGTGGAAGCAAAATTTTAATCCAGATTTGCCTTTACCTTAAGTTTCCATTCTGTGACTTTGGAAACATGAAGAAGAAGATAGAAAGCTATAAGCATTATAGTAAGTGTATATATAGAATCTATGTTCTCATGGGGTTAACATTCCAGTATAGGTCACATATTACTAAAAACTACAATATAAGGCAATTTGGGAAAAAGACCAGGTGAATGCCACAGGAACTCAGGGGAAAGAGAGAGACACTTCCAGGTTGGTCTTGTGATCAGGGAAGTCTTCATAGGAAAGGTAACATTGGAGGTTGTAGGACCAATGCGATATTCACAGTGCCTACAGCAGCCATGAATATCCCAGCATCATTCTGAATCATGAAATACAACAGACTCTCCACATGGAAGAGAGAGTCAAAACATTTATTCAGACACCAGAAAGCCAAATCCATCATAGTAACAAAAATGTATACAAAATAATGTGGAGGACACCCCCATCCCCAAGCATTCCCTCTACTAGCTTTCCCACAAACCAACTCCATTAAACAAATCACAAACAAATTTTTTCACACTACCCAGGAGCCTGCATCCTTCCTAGCTCTGACTGCTCTCATGACTAACTTCCTCGCAGCTCTGCTCTAGCTCCACTCCTTCCTGATCTACCCATTCAGCAAACTCCTCTCACCACAGATCTATGTAATTTAGATTTCCATGTGACGCAGGGAGGTCACATGGGCCTATTATTGAATGGGAAATATCTTCCCATTTAAATTACTATTACAAAGGTTGACCTCAAAAAATGACTGGCATTAGTTGATCAGAGACAGGAAAAGTTCATTCTAAAAAAATAGGGAAATGGAAAAGTACAAGTCATGGTCAGAGAAAAGTGAGTAGAGAAGTTCGGCTAATAGTGAAAGAAAGAAAGACTTGAACATTCCAGTCTTGCTCTCTACTCCTGCATTTCTTCCTCTGGGGCCATTTAACCATTCATCTGCTTGTGTATTCATATAGTAGGCCTGAAACAATTTAGCTATAGGCTAGGGAAATATAAGGACTCACTGGATTTATGGCTCGGGCAGATCAACATCAAATCCCCTTTGCTGTTATTCCCACTAATCTTTTACCTGGTTACAGCAATAAAGCACATCCTGGCTCTCTTCCATGACCATCTCTGACTTTTAAAGACCTCATTGTAAAGTTCAGTTCGGGAGCCGTCTCTTCCCTCACCACTCATCTCCTTAAACTCTACCCATGTAGGTTGAAAACAATATCACTCTCCTCAAATTTCTGAAGTTTACTTTATCATATTACTTAGAAAACCTTTGAGACCTTTGATTGTTTTTACATATTTTTGCACATCCAGTGCTTTCCATCATGTCTTCCATATAGTAAGGGTTTAATTAATATTGACTTGTGAATTAAATTGTCCAAGATCACACAAATAGTGTGAACCACAATCAAAATCTATTATTTTGCTGTCATACCTTCTAGACATGGCTATCTTGCCTGACCCTTGTATCCTCTAAAATCTCAGGCATTACCATCTACTATGAAACTGCAGCCTCTGGACTCCTGGGCTTATCACATTCCTTGTCATTCCACTCTAAGGATCACTGTGTCTTCCCATTCTTTCTACAGCTGAACCCTCATATGTGTATCATCCCCTTATCATTAGAATGTGAGCTTTTTGAAAGCAGGGACTATCTTACTATTTCATTTGTCTATTTGAATCCTCAGTGCTTAGCATAGTACTTGGCATATAGTAAGCACTTGAAACATTATCATTCATCCATTCATTCATTCATTCGTTCATTCATTCATTCATTCCTAATTATCAATCCAGGTCTCTTTTGATTGTACTTTGCTAGGACTGTGGGTCTCCCCAGAAGATCACAGGCTTCATTACGTCTAGGAGATAGGGTTAATAGCATACTCTAGGCTGCTTATGAACTTCCTTGTTTGTTTGTTTTCCTAAACAATTTACAAAATGGTACTACACTATTGATCAACATCATAGAGTCTAAAAATGGATATAAAGCACCATGAAGCTATAAACTTGAAAATGTATAACCCATGTATGCCTCCTTTTTTTAAAAAAAGAAAAATCTTTTTATATTCCAAAAATTCAGCTAATAAGATTGATTAAATAGGAGGATTGCTCATTTTACAAAAAAAGTCAGCCATAGAGAACTTTAAGTAGGAAATTTCCTTAGTGTTTTTGAAAGTTTATTGTAATTAATTCACATGTCTTCTCAGGCACACACATACACACATATACAAACATGTGTATGCTTCCTTTCTGTAAAGTGTAGTACCTACATTTCAAAGATATCACTACTCCACACTGCAAATTCTTCCATTTCTTCACTAGTACACAAATAACTTTTAAATGCTCTCCATTTCTATTAACTATATCAAAGAAAAATATTGTTTCAAGGTAATTGTACTTTGAGTCAGTCACCTATAGCCTCCCCCCCAATACACACACACACACACACACACACACACACACACACACCTCCTACCTTAAAACAAAACAAACTGCTGCTGCTTTGCTGGATATTGTCTGGTGTGAATGTGCAATTAATTAAGCAGGGTTTAAATGTAAAATTGATTCCAAAAATATAGGGTGATAATTCAAGTCTAAACTTGTTTGAGAAAGACAGCTCCTCAGAAACAAGGAAACCGTGGGGGTGCAAAGGAAAAGATACACCACCAGATGACCATAGTTGTCTCTGCCAAGGTTGACACCTGAGAAAAATGAAGCTGATAAAAGTTGTAAATTAGATTGGCCAATCAGAATTGAGGAGTCAGAAGGCCTGTGAAATCTGAGGGGTAATCAATCTTTCTCTTTTGCTCTTACAATTCAGATTCTCTTCACTGTTGGCTGTAGTTGGAAGATGCAAAATAGTGGCTACCTGTTGGCTGCCATACAGAGGAAGTGGTGTATGCCATTTTCTCTTTCTACATTGATAGCACCATCTACATTTGCATTCTTTTGACGGCTTCTCCAACTTATTAATTTGTGGGGGCATATCTAAGTAGGTGGTTTGTCCCATAATAAAAGTGAAAAACTGAAAATACAAAGAAGAAGAGATGAGGAAAAAGCCATGACTGCCCATCTGTTAACCAAAGAAAAGAGGTGGGCACAAGAAGAGAAAAAGAAAATCTGATATTATTCTATTTTGAATGTGGGGGGTGGGGAACAGTGCATGAATGAGATCAATAAAATTAGCATATAACAGAAGGCAAAACAATGAATGTGCATAAATGCAAATATGTCAGTGCATTAGTGTGAATGTGCACCTGTTTAATCATTTACACATGCGAATGTGTATATGGGTCTGAATAGATGTGTGTGAGTGTGTGTATGTGTGTAAGATTGATGTAATGAACAAATGTGTGAGGGAGTGAGCATGTGTGAAGAGATCACATTTTTAAAATTGAAGTACTAAATTATACCTGGGATCCCCCCAGAGACCTATAAATAGGAAACTGAAAGCATTTCCTTCTATTTATTTTATAAGTACAATAAACTTTATCAGCTCTTAGTATTGGAAACTCGTGCAATATTTATGGGCTGCTTACTTTAGAAGTTATTCAGAGGATGGTATCAGGAGGCTAATGAAAAAGAAAATTGGGGTGGGGTGAGAGGGTTTCTTTCCGTCTGTCTGACAATAAGGATTTATCATTCTACCCCCTAAACTATCTTATAGTCCAACACAAGGTACTCCATCTCATCCATGATATAATTGGGTTGGCCTCAGGCTTCCAAGCTCTGTGGAAGGTCATTATAGACAGTTCTTTGTGCAAGCGCAAGTAAAGGATATTCTCTTGGGTTCTGATGAGAAGACACTTACTGAGGAAAGTCTGAGCAGAAAATTCACATGAGGTTACCCTGCAACACATCTGGCCAGATCAATAAGAAAAGATTTTCACAAAGCCACCCACTATCTAAAAGAAATCTACGACCAATTGTCAGTTACCAATCAGTTCACAGGGAACTTCTGAATGGCTGGGGAGGGGCAAAATCAGTTTGTCCTGAACCAAAATCTCCTTATCCTCCAAGTCTCAAAAGTGTGGAGGGCAGGAAGGTGGGAGAGGAGATATTTCAATTCCAGGTTCTATAGCATGTTTTTGCAAAAAATTTCACACAATCTTCCTCCAGCAATCCTCCAACTCACCCAAAATGCTCCTGGAGTATTTATATCCCAGTCCCCAGAATTTTATCTCTGAATATCTAGGTGCCTAACCATGCCCTTTTTTTTCCTTTTTCTGTGCCTTAAAGGTCAGACTTCCTTTATTTCAGTGCTCTCTCTCTCTCTCTCTCTGTCTCTCTCTCTGTCTCTCTCTCTCTCTCTGTCTCTCTCTCTCTCTCTTTCTCTCTCTCTCTCTCTCTCTCTCTCTCTCTCTCTCTCTCTCTCTCTCTCTTTCTCATCTCTTCTCTCCTTCCCTCACTCCCTCCTGCTTTTGTACCTCATCCCTGCCCCCTCCCAAAATTCTATCCCACTTTTGCCTTAAATCTTTACATAACTTCCAGGAATTTACCCTGATAATTCAACTAAAATCAATGGGGGGGGGGGGGGGGTAAGGGGGTGTTTTGAATCATTTAATAGCCTCCTTCACAGAGGATTGAATAGTCTTTTCGTCAGGACAAAAATGAGGGGGCAAGTAACTGATCATTAGTGATAGTATCTAGACCTTGTCTGCTGTCCAGAAACAGCTACTGCCCAGGGTCTGAAAACCCCAAGTCTTTCCAGCCAGTCAACAAACACGCCACTTAATAGCTATAACCCATTCAGCAAAGCTACAACCCTATACAACCAGCAATGAACGAGTGGAACCATAACTATAAAGTGCCAATGAGAGTTCATATCCTGGTTAGCTTGCTGGCTACCTTGATGAGCCATTTTTTTCAACAATACTATTTTCTCAGAGTAATAACCTTGAATATTATGAACTAGCTCTTCAGGGAACCAAACTTTCAGTGAATGCTGACCCCAGTCCATTTGGTGAATGCTCCCAACCTTTCTCATATTATGTGCATGTTCTGCTACTTTCAGGGAGCCATAAATGACTTCTCTGGTGGGAGAGCAGGGGAGGGTGCCCTTATCTAAGTGTAAGGCTGAGAAGTAGCAATTCTAGGAGAGACTCCTGTGGGGCAGAGGCAGATGATGAAAATTGGCCCCAGATACTGTTTCATGTGTAGATGAGAACTGCAGATCTGGGCTCTCATTCATGTTCACAACTTGTAAGCTATCACCCATATTCACAAGGACAGTTGCAGTCTGAGAGAAAAGTAGAACTTCTGAGAGTGAAGTAGAACTTGTCACAACTGGAACATAACCTCATAGAAGGAAGGAACCATGTCTCTACATTTTCCTTTGTAGTATTTTGAGAATAAAGGACAACAACTTACCAACACACTATGCGCTAATAGCCTCTTAATAAAAATGTTTGGTAGATGTTGTAATGGTGATTCGATTCTTTTGAAATGCAGGACTTCATCTCTATGGGTACCCCTATTATGGATGTAGATAATAGTCCCTGCACCTTAGCAGACTATGCAAGGAGCTGTCTTGGTCAAAACCTAGTATTACTTCATGGCCTGACTCCATAGCTGTGATAGGAATTGAAACAAAATAAATAAAGTAGTAACATTATAGATTAGGAGCTGGAAAGGACCTTTGTGTTGCTAAGGTTCATTTATCTACCCTATGCTGTCCCAACTTCTCTCCCCAAACCCACACTCATTTAGCAGACACAGAATCTGAGACCCAGGGAGATAAGTGACTTGACTAAGGGCACACAGATCATAAGGAGCAATTCTCTGTCTCCAAATCTAGAGTTCTTTCCATTGTACCATACTGCCTTTCATGGTTTATTTTCATATCAGCCCCCAAAGAGCACCTAATCTCCCAGTAGACAGGTAGGTGGTGCAGTGGATAGACTAGTAATTGTCTAAGGTGCATCAGGAAGACTAAAGTTCAAATCTAGCCCCAGACAATTACTAGCTATGTGACCCTAGGCAAGTCATTTCACCTCAGTCTGACTCAGTTTCCTGGACTGAAAAATGAGGATATCTCCTAAAATAGCCATGCAGATCGATGAAATACTTGTAAACCCCTTAGCACAGTGCCTGGTACATAGTAGATGCTTAATAAATTTCTTCCTTCTACCAGGATTGTCAAAGTACCTGAGTATCAGTGTAGGACAAGCATCATCACTCCCCAGAGCTCATGGAGGTCTCCCTGGTATGGTAGGCAGAGGAGACTCTTAGAATCACACAGGCTGAAATATGGGAGAGACATTAGAAACCATCCATATGAAACCCTCTCATCCAATTTAAAGATGCAGAGGGGCTTGGGCTAGACAGCCTCAAAGGTTCTTTCCAACCCCAAGTCTAGGAAGGAATATCATTTATCTTCCAGGGCCTTCTGAAAGTTTCTCCTCCATTATAGACCCTCAAGATGCCTATTTTAAAGCCATTTGCACATATTTGGTTATTAGTTTCAGGCTACAGGAGAGCATCTGAACAGGAAGCTGGTTTCCTAGTGTTTGTGGCAGACTTTGTGAGTGGACCTTCACTGTATGAAAATAAAGAGAGCAACTAGTCAGTGTGCATGTATACAAGGGGGAGGCCTGTGAGTCAGAGTATTTGCAGTGGGCTATGAGTCAGCCTGTGTTGTGAATGGGGGTGTTGTTCAGTTGCAGATCCCTGAACAGCTTGAGAACTTTGAGGTGAATGTCAGTTTAGAAAGTGTGGGGGAGATTAAGTAATAAAGCAGCCTGAGAAGGCTAGCACCCCTAGTCTGGACAGCAAGTCTGAGGCATGTGGAATCCTGACTGATTGTCATAGAGGAGGTCTTACCTTTAGAGACTGGGATAACACAGATGTGGCAGATGTAAATATGTCAATGACATCATTCTGAACCCCACTAATTGCCTTGTGGGAAAACCTCAGGGGATGGGGGTGGAGTGGGAATAAATGGACCAAGAGCCTGATGAACCATTGACCTTCAGAGAGAGAAGGAGAGGGAGAGAGAGAGAGAGAGAGAGAGCGAGCAAGCATGTGTATGTAATATATACATAAATGTATATACATACACGCATGCATATACATGTATATATATGTACACATCTATGTTTGTGTGTGTATGTCATTGCCCCTCAGGTTTTCCCATCACTGTGAATGACTTAGCAAACAACAAGCTACACCAAGTTCAAACAAAGAAAATTCAGTCAATGTCACCCACACAGACTGTTCAGCTGTGACTGAGCGGGGAAAATTGCCTCAATCATTCTGAGACAAATGTAACGGTTATAATAAAGCACTTAGCCATTTCATTGATCTGATGGGCTGTTTCTATCAAAATGGCAGCTATTAGCTGAATTCTTACCAGTTGGTTACCTGGTACCTGCTCTCTCTGCCTCAGAAGCTGCCACTTGCTTCTTTTCATCTGGGAGGCTGTTATGCTGATCCAATGAGAACCTTTGATCGCCAGCGAACACCATGGGATGAACATTAAAGCTTCCCCCAAACAACCTTTATGACCTGAGGCACACCAGTATGCAGTCATCGAGTTGAGTGACGTGATAGCACTGTGTTAGAACATAGAAATTGAAAGCTTGGTACATAGATCACTCCAAGGTGAACTGACCTTCCAGGAACTTAGGCTCCCCAGGAGCCCTGAGAAGCCAGAGGGCTCACTTGCTCTCCTTATTTCTCCTAGTTCTACACACTTTCCATCTGGGTCAAAATTGTCACGTCACTGCAACTGTGGTTTGTACTTGGCATCGGGCAATCTACATGATTTTTCTAGTCTATTATGTACCTACACATTCAACATACGGGATTGTGATGGAAAATCCACGATGTCAATTTTGTACTTTCCTTAATGAAGTCATACAAATGTCACAAGGAATTAGAAATGCCTATAAATTAAGATGATTATGGTTTAATTTAACCAGATCAGATCTCAAGAGTAGAATCTAACAGAATGACTTTAGGGAATCCAGACAAAAATATTTAGAAGAATAGGAGGAGCTACTGTCATGAGGCTGTTCAGGTTCACAAACGGAGTTCTACACGTGGATTGTCATCACTATCATTCTCCCTGTCATCAGTCCAAAGGGCTGCTTGCTACTAGATTTGTCCCAAAGATGCTTTCAGTGAGCATTCAAAAGATCAGCTTATATCCATTTAATATCCATTTATTTAACTATAGGCCTTGTGCCTTGCATATAGTAGATACTTAAGAGCTTATTGATAAAACAATTATTTTGTCTGCTTGAACATTAATCTCCAGAACATTAAATAGGAAAGAATAATAGCAGGATAGCAACTTACCCAAGGACTATTTCTATCTAAACTTGATGAGAGGAGAAGAAGAAGAGGAGGAGGAGGAGAAGGAGGAGGATGAGAAGAAGGAGAAGGAGAAGAAGAAGAAGGAGGAGAAGAAGGAGAAGGAGAAGAAGGAGAAGGAGAAGAAGAATAAATAATAACAGTAGCAATGATGGACTCTGAATTAGGAAGACCTGAAACATAATGGCCACAAGACTGTATACGAGTCATTTATTCCCTGTACCCTAGACAACTATCTAAGCTTTTAAAATGAAGAACTGTGCCAATCTTCATTGGTTGAGGGGGTTTCCTATCTAGGAGTCCCCTATGACAACGTAATCACAGGTCTGACCCAAATCATAATAATCACTGACATTTCTTTAGTGTTTAAAGGTTTTCAAAGCACTTCACACATATTAACTGCTTTCAATCTCCCAACTACCATGCAAAGTAGGTATTTCAGATTCTTTCTAATCCCATTTTACAGATTAGGAAATTAAAACTTCTAAACTAAGATGTTGACCAAAATCTGATTTTGCCAGCCAGCATGGGGAATTCCAGGTTTGGATCCCAACCTACCTTGACATGGTGGATGAGGAGTTGTTGAGTCACATAAAGGTGAAGTAGCTTGCCCAAGGTTATATAACCAGAGGTCTCTGAGCTTGCTGACTTGAAGCCTAGCATTCTAACCTTCACCCCATGCTGCTGTTATATTATAAGCATAGTCAGATAGGAAACATTAAAGATGTACTTGTCATTCGTTGCTGAAGACCGTGCCATCAGAGAAATGATGACATGACTTGCACTTGACTTTGTTTTGAGAGAGGGAGGGCTGTGCCGGTCACCAGCCTCACTTCTCCTCCAGAGCCATCTGAATTCAGTGACCAGATACTCATCAGGATGACTGGAGATGGCCCAGGATGAGGCAATTGGGGTTAAGTGATTTGCCCAAGGTCATACAGCTAGTGAGTGTCAGATGTCTGAGATGAGATTTGAACTCAGGTCCTCCTGACTCCTGCACTGGTGATCTATCCACTGCACCACCTAGCTGCCCCGATGGGAAACATTAGGCAAATAAGCAAAGAGGAAATGTATTTACTTTCTTTGTGACTTTGGGCAAGTCCTCTGGGCCTCAGTTTCAAAATCTATGAAATGAGGTATTTAGGTTAGATGATCTCTGAGGTTCTTTCCAGTTCTGAAGGCAACTATTCATTGACATTTTAGCATAGCTATTGGTCCTAAAGAATGGGGTTGGAGTGACCTGCTGCCAAAACTTGGAATGAAAGCCAAAATATTTCAGTCAGAAAGCCAATTTTTTGGTTGATTCCAAACATTTGGATATATTGAACACCTGGAAAAATTTCTGGTTTTTTTCCCCCAAAAATAGAATGTTTGACATCAAGTAAATAAAACACTTGTCTTTTTAAGTGAACTTTTTGGTTTTCCATCCAAATGTGATTCCCACAAACCTATAATTAGAATCCTACAGAGATGCTCTAAGTAACTTTCTGAAAATGTGTGAGTGGTCACAAAGGCAGAGTTTTGGAGGAAAATATGAAGCCATTTAGACTTGGAAGAAATTGACTAAACATGAAATTTGGATGTTTCCAACTCTTTATCCATTACTTTATAACTCCATCAAGAGAACAGGTTAAAGTCCCTGCTTTTGAGATGCTTACACAGAGTCTTTCAGAGTCAGGATTAGATCTAGGGTCCAGAATGCCAAGCCAACTCATCAGGGAATGAATCACAATGAGGGGCCAGGGTCAATTGCCAGGTGAGGGTCAGAAATTTGGCATTCAGGATCTTGTCAGGGAAATGTCTGCCAAGGACTACATCTGCTCACTAGCTACACACACAGACAGACAGACAGACAGACACACACACACACACACACACACACACACACACACACTCTGCTTGGTAAATCAGCTTTTTTCAATTGTCACCACCTGCCAATGTCTAGGCCAGTTTGCTTAAGACTGGGTTTAAGCAAGATGGAAGAAGTAAAAGCAGCTGAGAGTGACACAGAAAACTGGCATCCTTATCTGATCCCGTGATGACCTGCATTGATGATAGCATTGATTTTCTAATTTACCTAATGGTATCTCAAAAATCTCAGTGTGGTTTTAAGCTTAAAACTACACTAAGACTTTTTGGTTGCCTTGAACATCTCATATCTCATAGTCAGTGACTTTGTGGGGTATTAGAGGTTCACATCTGGCCCTTATTCATATATCATTTTTTATCTGTTTGTCTAGTTGGCCTCTTGACCTCACTGCAGCACTGAGCCTCGTGTTGTGTCCCTGTGCTTCATCCATCCTTCTGCTGCTACTCGTGACCTAAGGAAAAGGTAGGTGCAACAGAGAGGAAAGGGAATCAACTCAGAAGATGGAAATCTGGCTGTCATGGCAAAGTCAAGAACCAAGGAGAACATACAACTATTTGGGTCTTAATGGTAACTATCTCTAGGGTGGGGGGACATAGGAAAAGAAAAAAAGGAAATTTACATGATAATTTTGTTGTATATTTGAAAGGAATAACAAGTTATGCTTAGTAGATTTGTAGTATCTTTTTTATTGTACTATATTATGGAAATGCTTGTTTTATTCCATAAATTTAAAAAAAAGAACCAAGGAGAACAGAGTCAATTTCTAAGCCAAGGTCAAGATCAGGAAGAGTAAGGGGAATATCACTTCCTTTGATCACATTCTAGAACAAAATAAGTCTAGAGGCTACCATCAGGAAGCCTAAAGACCTTAAAAAAGAGATATACTTGATTTTTTTTTCTCCCCACTGATTGTGACTTTCAGGTTAACCATTGCATTTCTTGACATTTACTTTATCACAAGATCTTAGAACCCTAATGCAAAGATACTCAAATAATATATGGATTCTTCACTTGTAACCTGGGTTCCTTTTGAGCCTCTCATTTTTGTATTAGAATGTTACATTTTGCTAAAGTCTCCTGGGCATGTGAGGGTTGGCTGTCTCTTGCTTAATGCTAATTGAAAATGTAGCTCTATATCCTTCCCTCCTTTTCCCTCCACAAGTACCATCATGTAAAACATTTCCATATTAATCATTTTGTACAAAAAGGAACTTCTAATTAACAAATAGGAATTTAATAATTCTAATAAAAGGAAAAGAGTGAAAGAAAGTGAAAAATAGCATGCTTTAGTCTGCATTCAAACAATACCAATTCTTCCTCTAGAGGCAGATAGTATGCTTCATCATAAGTGCTTTGGGATTGTCTTGGATTATTGTATTGCTGAAAATAGCTAAATCATTTGTATTGTATACAACATTCTCCTGGTTCTTTTTATTTCATTTGGTATCAGTTCATGTTAGACTTTGCAGGCTTTTCTGAAAACATTCTGTTTATCATTTCTTATAGCACAACAATATTCCATCACAACCATAACCACACCTTGCTCAACCTTTCCCCAACCAATGGTCATCCTTTCAATTTCTAGTTCTTGACTACCACAAAAATAGCTGCTATAAATATTATTTTGAGAAGGGCTCCATGGGTTCACTAGACTACTAAAGTGGTCCATATTATAAGAAAAAAAGGCGAAGAATCCATGTTCTAGTGTAGAGTGACAAAAATGTGAGAAACATTCATCTAGAGTTTAGTATGACTTGGAGAGAAATAGTCCAAATGACTGGACCCCTCTCCCAGATCAACTATCATATTGTCCTATTTTCAGACTCTAGCTTAGGGACACACTCTACTAAATAATATAATATCCTTTGATTCACTCTCTTTTTCATGTTTGCTAGAATTGTCAAACTAAGTGCTTGGATTTTTCTAAGAAGTATTTACCACTTTTCCAGGTAAGAGATACTGAAGATGCATTTTAGAAAACTGGTGCAATTGTCATCATTTTTTAAATTTATTATGCCTAATTTTTTTTTAAAAGCAGCAAGTACATAGTGCACCGATAGACAAAGGAAAAGACATGGATTTTATCCTAGAAGCTAATGAACTACACCAAACTGACACAGTAATTTAGACTTAAAATACAATGGCCAAATGATGGATATTAAAGGTTAGATTCATGTACCTTGGATTCTTTATGATTTTCAAAGGATGAATGGAGTTACTCACTGCAGTTGCACACTATCAGTGGGCTTATTTCAACCAGGAAGTGAGCTATGAGGAAATAGCAGAAAGAAAGGTGGTGCTTAAGGGTCATCTCTCTGTTAAGGAGAGCTTAATTCTTCCTGAAAACAAAAATAGTGGTGAAAATACCAATAATGAGATGAATAAAGGAGGTTTGGAGAGGACAATGCTCTAAAAGAGGCTATGGTAGCCATGGAAAATAAGTTCAGATTATTTCTGCTTGGCAGGCTTGCTAACCTGTCATAATTCTAGGCCACTGGGGATGGGCCTTCTATGTTTGTGACATCTGCAGCTAAGAGGCACAGTGAATAGAGCACCAGACTTCTATCTTCCAGAGTTCAAATTTGACCTCAGATACTTACTAGCTGTGTGACCTGGGCAAGTCACTTAATGCACTCTGCCTCAGTTTCCTCATCTGTAAAATGAGCTGGAGAAGGAAATGGCAAACCACTCTAGGACCTTTGCTAAGAAAACCCCAAATGAGGTCACAAAGGGTCAGAAATGATGGAAACAACCAAACAGCAGCAACAACCTCTGCTTGGCAGGTTTGTTACCCTGTCGTGAATCTAGACCACTGGATCTGTATCAGTAAAGGAAAGGGTCCCAAAGAGCTGGACATAACTGAAAGATAACTGAACAAAAACAAACGTGATACATACATATTCGGTATACAATGTGTAATATAATATGTACATTCATTTCATTTCACTCTTTTGAAATCTAAAAAATGACCATTGAAAAATACTTTGAAATGCATCTATCTTTTATGTATTTAAATGGTTTTCAATAAAATTTGGTACCTCGGAAGAAATCCCAAAGATATGTGATTTCATGGAGAGAAGCCTACAATTCAAATAACTTCTCTGGTGGTATTTTCCTGGAGTCAAGGCCAATAATATTCAAGAAGGAGGAGTCCAGGGGAACAGGAGGGCATCCTAGCAAAGATAATATTTGTAAAGTGCTTAACACAGCACCTGACATGTGGTAGGTGCTATATAAATGTTAGTTAATAATATTTAAGCAAGTATTATCTCATTTGTTTTCAAAACAATTCTGGGAGGTAGATGCTATTATGATCTCCATTTTTCAGATGAGGAAACTGAAGCAAACTGGATTAAATGACTTGCCCAGAGTCACAGAGCTGGTAAGTGTCTGAGGCCAGATTTGAACTCAGGAAGATGAGACTTCCTGACATCAGGCTCCGTGCTCTATTCACTGAACCACCTAGCTGCCCTGCATATAGGCATGCATAAAACATATATCATATGATTTAAGGACTGCTGAGAAAGCCCCTCCTCCACTCCACCTATCTATGTAGTAGATAGACAAATAAAATAGAGCATTTATTGATTACTTCTTGTCCCAGGTACCATCTATACAAATACAAGCAAAATTAACAGTCTCTATCTGCAAGGAGTTTATAGTCTAATGGGGGAATGTGACAAATAGAAAAGAGCTAGAAATAAAGGAAAGGAAGAGTGGATACCCACACCCTTGGGTAGAGGTAAAGTCCAAAGAATGAATTGAACATGGCCAAGGCACTTCATAAATACTCATCCAGGCCAAGGATTCAACAATCAGAAAAGAAAACTACAGGGTAACAGCATCTCCAGGGTTAGAAATACTCTACCTATCATTCTGTCTTTAGGCCTTTGGGTCCTCTCTGTAGTCATATTCTTATGAAATTCAAAAACTATTCAAAAGGGTTACATATTTACCAACTAATCAGGAAAACCATCATATTTAGAAATTAAGTGATCACTGGTAATCTTGGAAAGAGTAGTTTTAGTCAAGTGTGGTAGCATCAATCAATCAGCAAACACTCATTAAGCACTTACTGTATGCTAGACCCTAAGCTAGATGGAGAGGTGAAAGGGAAATGAGAATATGGAGTCAACAATTTGGCGATTGTTGTCCTTCATGCCCTTCATGTCCTTCAAGAGGACAAAAATGACATCACTACGTCTAGGTCAAGGTCCATTGCATCCAACCATGGCTGATCAGATACACACGAGCACAGAAGGCTCTATCACAGGTTGGGTACAAATAGGCCATATGGTCATCTGGAATAAAGAAGATGTCTCTAAATTTGTGCATCTCATGTTTCTTCTGAGCTACTGATTCAACAAGTAGACATTTTGGCTGTGAAATAATTCCTTGAGGCAATGGTAGTGCAATGGGAAGATGTATCAATTTTTCAAGGACATAAGAGACCTAGACATATTGGAAGGCAGCAAGAAAAGAGTCAGTGGACAAGGTAAGCTTATTATAGAATGTGTGTGTATTTACATACATACATATGTATGTATTTATACATATATGTAGAATGGTTAATTAAAGGGTCAAGCTCAGAAAAGATGGGGGCAGGTGAGATAGAAGTAGTACTTTGACATTGGTGAAGTAGGTCACTTCTTAATCAGAGATAGAAAGTTATAGGAAAAAGGGGAAGGTCGATATAAAGGGTTTGAAGCGTAGAGTAGGGGAGAAGAAGGAACTCATTAGGGATGGGAGCAAAGTAGAGACAAAGCACTCTGCTGAGAACAGGACTGAACAAGAAGGTGAGACATGAGCCTTGAAGACAGAAGAGAAGGCTTGAACTTGCCACCGTGGAGAGTGAGGTAGTCTAGTAAGGGAGAACAAAAGAATTCTGATGTATCTAGAAAGGTCCTGCATAAATTTGTGGCCTCAGGCCCAGGACTTTCTCTAGCAGCATGGAGTAGGGAAGGTAGGATGGTGGGAATAACCCAGAGCTGGGATTTGGCAAGGCGACAAGAGGACAAGGAGCAAGGAATCCAAGAGCAGAAGATGGTTTCTATTGGAACTGAGTAACTCTAGGGTCAGGATATCAAAAAGAAGAAAGTGAAGTCAGAGCAGGGGAGATGGACTAGAACAGCAGGGAGGAATAGATGAATGACTAGGAGTCTTGGTGAAAACAAAGAATAGGTTTAGGAGGACCTAACGAGAGGAAGAACATACAATGATAGATATGAAAGATGGAAGGAAAGTCCAGTACTTGTTTGCTATAGATGCCCTGATCTAAGAATATCAAAATCAGCTGATACAATTCTGCATCAACATCCATGAACACACACATACACACACACAATGACAATTCAAAGGAAGGAGATCCAATGCCTTCATCTGTATACTTAACCTCCTAGACTCTACTGTTCTTTTTCCATGCTCCTCTACTGTCTCACCAAATATTCTCTCTACATCAAGTATTAAATTTAATAGTGTACATCCCAAATCATGACTGGGCTCTGAAAATAATTCCTGTTATATATGAGATAGTGGAAAACAGGATGGGACCATAGCATGCCAGGCCCTTCTAACCTCCACTATCTCTTGAAGTCTTTCCAATGGAGTTAGAGGACCTGGATTCAAATCCTACCTCTGATACTTAGCTGTGAGAACCTAAGCAAGTCACATAATTTCTCTCATCTTTTACTTTTATCTAAATTGAGAAGGTTGGACTGCGTCTTCTAATATTCCTTTTAGCTCTAAATAAATTATCATAGCTGCCTTCTTGGTACCTCTTTTCAACCTTTCTGGCACCCATGGGAAACATGCCAGTGTAACTAACACTCCTCTTCACAGCTATCTTTGCAACTGTAAAAGTTAAAGCAGGAAGAAAGCAATGGAATAGATGATGGATTTCCAGTCAGAGGACCCTGCTTCACATCCTGGCTCTGTTGCTAATGCCACCAAGTCAGGTAACCTTTCTTGACCTGTAAAATGTGGGGGTTGGGATAAACAATCTCTGAAATTCCTTCCTGCTCTAAATTTGAGAAGCTATTCATTTTTACTCTCTGAAATGAATAGCATGAGAATGGGAATTATACTCCTTTGGGCCTTCCAGAGTTGCTCCATTCTGATCTGAGAGGGACATTGTCTGGATTTAAGTAAGAAGCAACTTGGACAATGTAGGGCCCTGGAGTGTGGGGCAGATCAAGGGCTTGGTGTAGGAAAGGAAAGTGGCTGATGAAGACAGGCTCCTGCTTCCCCACTTTGCCTTCATTCTGTACTGTGTACTTGTATTTCTTCCATTTATCTCCAACACGGAGTGTTCTCAGAGTTCTCAGTAGCCCAATAGTGAAGATTTTTAATGAGTGTTCATTGATTGACTGAGTGCACTGATCTCAAACCTAGGGGCCACCTTTAACAATTAAGTAGCACACAGGTTCTGAGCTCCCTCTCCCAATCTACTCTGACCCTCTCTGGTGCCCAGAGCATCACTGGGGAGGCAGAGGACTCAAGAGAGGGGTGTGAGGATGATTATTCCTGAGTCTCCGTCCAGCTTACCTATGCTAAGGTGTAGCCAACCAGCCCACTGTCCACAAAGTGGCCACAGGGTCCAATAATAGCAGGCGTAAAAATTAGGATGTATATAGTACTTTACATGTTTTCTCTTCTGATCCTCATAAGATAACTGTGAGGTAGGTTCTCTTATGCTCTTTACTTGATGAATGAGGAAACTGAAGGTTGGGAGGTTAAAGGACTTACCAGATTATACAACTAGTCAATGTCTGAGGCAAAATTTGGACCAGGTCTTCCAGACTCCTTGTCCTAAAGACTACCAGTGGTGTCAAACTCATATAGAAACAGGGGCCACAAACCTTACATAAGGATACATGCAGAGCACACATTGCCTTAGAAAACCACATATTAACATTATCTATGTTCCGGTGTTTTTAAGTTATTTTGTTAAATTTATTAAATATTTCACAACCACATTTTAATCTAGTTTGGCTTCACTAAATCAGGACCTTGAAGTAGAGCAGGGGTGGGGCACATGCAGCCTTGAGACCACATGCGACTTAGTAGATTCATAAGTGTGGCCTTTTGATCTGCCCTTAAGGGGTCTTCAAGGCCCCATGTGGCTTTCAGACTACAGGTTCCCCAATCCTGGAGTAGACACATCTGCATTAAGCCACCTACCTACCTACCAATCAGGACAACTTGTTGGCTTGTGCGGCATGGCTTCTGACTCCCAGGATAGGCTATTTATCCTTCTCTCACCTATTCAGCTTGAACTCTACCTTTGCCATGGCCTTGACAACTTCTGCTGCCTAGTTCCTCAGTCATTTTCACTCATGCTGGCAATGGATCTCATTTCTGCCCCTCTCTTTGCCTCCATGCATGAGCTCTTCCTCATCTCCACTTCATGGTCATAGAAGGGAACCATAATCACCTCCTCCTCACCCAGTGGAGCTCCTACACACACACACACATGCACACACACACATACACATGCACACACACACATGCACACACATGCACACACTTCAGCCATATTCCCTGTAGGCATGCTGAAATACTCCTTTTGTATCTCTTTGCTGACTGTAAGTCATACTTCAAGTATCAAAAGAGAGGAAACCAATTTGTGGAAACACACCTGTGTCTCCCACTCTATGTCAAGGAAATCTAGACTTCCTCGACTAATGCAAGGTTGGATCAACTTCAGCTTGCCCCTCAACAGGATCTCAGTGGGAAGTTACATGGTAACTATAGTAACACTCATTGGAGACATAGCATTGCCTTGCCACAGAAAGAGGGGAGGGGGCAGCAGAGGGTTCTCTGCCAAATTTGACAGAAAGGAGGATTTTCTCACTGCAAATGGAGTGTAAACTGCACTCCTTCAGCTGAATTCCAATTTTATTCTGACTCCCATGTTACTTGAGGACAACACTCAAAGATCTTGCTGAAATCTCTTGTTTTGGGTAATAGTAGCCCACAATTATAAAGCACTAAGATTTACAAAGCTTCTACATGCACACAAACACACACATACCCACCTGTGATGTTGGTAGTAGAGATGCTATTATCTCCATTTTACAGGTTAGGAAACTGAGGTTGAGTGGTTAAGTGACTTGCCTGAGGTCATAGAGCTACTAAATATTGAGATCAGTATCTGAACTCAAGATTTCCTGACTAATTTCAGAATTCCTTTTGGTCTTTGACCTCTCATGTGTCCTCACCACATAGCAAGTAATCCAATAATCACAGTAAGCCCTAGACCTAGACAAAATTTTGGAAGTGAAGTTTGTCCCACTACCTTGGCCATTTCTATTATTTCTATATTCTTTTTCTCCCACTGCAGACACCAGTCCCCTAGGAGTCCAGTGGCTTCATGTACCATTTGCATCCCATCTAGAGTATCTTACTCAAGCAGGATCTAGGCTCCAATACTCTGCTTCCTTACTCTGCCCCCTTGATTATGGCTGGGCTTATCTCCTAAATGAGTGCATGATATATATATGTATATATATATATATATATACATATATATGTGTGTGTGACAAATATATGATATATATGATATATATGACATATATATATAATATATATATGACAAATAAAAGCTCAATTAAGTTCTCTTTTGGCAATATATTATTTTACTTTTTTTAAAAAGTTATCTTTTGTTTTCACATCTTCATCATTTTCAAATATATCGTCCTCCTTTCCTACTAAGAAAAACAGCCACTGTAATAAAAAATGAGAAAGAAATCCAGAGTCAAAGTTAACCAACAATCAGTCAATTTTAATTGTATATGCAAGGGAGATACATTTTTTCATGTCTTCTTTGGGATAAAATATTTGTATTTTAGAAGAGCATGCTTATAGCTGTATCTCCTGAATGATGTAGCGGATAGAGTGCTGGCCATGGAGTCAGGAAGATCCATCTTCCTGAGTTTAAATCTGGTCTCAGATACTACCTGTGTGACCCTGGGCTAGTCACTTGATCCTGTTTGCCTGATTTCTTCATCTATAAAATAAGTGGGAAAAGGAAATGCCAAACCAATCATCTTTGCCAAGAGAACCCCAAGTGAGGTCACAAAGAGTCATGACTGAAATGATTGAACAATAACAACAGGATTTATTTAACCCATAAATCCAACTCTTAATTTGATTTCATGTGAATTACAGCATTTTTTTCAAGCTACAGTGTCTGCAGAAGACCACAAACTTTATCACTTGATTCTAACACAGCACTCTCAGAGAAGGTTGTCATGGTGGTAGTTTTAGAGGGGAAATGGGACTGGTACCATGGCAACAGTAAAAAGGTCCAGGCTGTCCCACTTTATGCTTATTAAAAAGATAATCAGAAAAGAGACAGAAAATTTTGGCAATTGGGGAGTGGAAGGGAAGGATTAGGGCTTCAGTCTTAATAGTAAGTCACCTAAGGAGCAGAGGTTTGTAGGGATATGGGGCTGAGATTTCAGGGAATGTTGATTGACAGTGCAGGAAAAGAGATCAATTTTTCCTTGTCCAAGTTGGTTGGGAAAAATGGCATGGCAACCTAAGAGAGGGGTGGTATCAGACCCTGAGCAGGAAGTAAAGACATCTCTTGCTATTAGGCAACTGAGGCCAAGATAGATGTGATTTTAACTAACCTTTGGTTAGCGGGAGAATTGGGATCAAGGCAGAAACCTAAATATAATGGAATTGGAAAGATTGTGGGTGGGAAATTTTAGTGCTTCCCTTTCTCCATGCTCTTTTAAACTCTTTTCTTCATTTACCTTCTCTTTTTTTTCTTATTCTATATCTATCTCTACCTTTCTTTCTTCTTTAATTAGCTACTATCTAGAACTGATGTGTAATTTTTAGTATTGGAAGAATGCTAGATTTAGTCAAGAAGACCTGACTTCAAATTCTGCCTCAGAAGTTTATCAGTTCTTTAGCCCTGGGTAAGTCATCTAACCTCTTCTGACCTCAGTTCCTTCATCTGCAAAATGGGGGAAATAATAGTACCTACTCTGAAGAATGATTGTGAAAATCAAATGAAATAACATATGTAAAGTGTAAAAAATTAAATCACCATTTAAAAGCCTCCTATCACCATTATCGCTGTAATTGGTTTATCATTATGTGATTATTTTATTTTATTTATATTTTATTTTTAAAATTTATTATTATGTTATTTTTAAATGGTCTTGCATTTCCTGTTATTAAACTGAAAAACAAACTATTATTTTTTTCTTCCAAAGACCCAAATTAAGTTGGTTTTTAATTGTACTTGTCATTCTTTCATTTGATTTTTGTTTTTCTTTCTGGTCTCTACAGGATTTACATATTTTAAATCAAAGGAATTCATCTATAATGGTGAAATTTTAGTCAATGTAGAATATGGATGAAGACAGGGATTGCTTTCTAACATGGAACCAGAGGGAGTTACTGATTTCTTTGGATCACATTTCAGGGACTCAAAAATGTCTTTAAGCCAAGTATTTCCTAACTCTCACTACTATACTGCTAATTGATAAAGGGTATTTTTTTTTAAATTAGGATTGTTATGCCCTCCATAAATTCTGTATTATCAAAGTCTAGGAAAAGGAGAGAGTAAAGGACTGCAAAGCTAAGACAAAGGGAAAATGATCATAGGACTATACAATCATACATATAGAGCTAGAAGGACTTTAAAAGCTATCTAGTCTCCAGCCCTCCTTATTCTACAAAGAAACTGAGACCTACCTAAGTGCAGTGACTCACCTAAGGTTACACAAATATCAAGCACCAGAGGTGAGATTCAAACCCAAGACTGTAAGTCCAGTCAGTGCTTGAGATGGAAAAGTCAGTCCTTGTTTTTAAGAAGTAAGGAACTTGATTTCCAGTTAATATGGAGGCAGAAAATTTCAGTGAAGATCTGGCATTTCTTACATACATTTTAAAGATTTAAAAGGATCATCAGTTTGGATAATGATCAAGAAATTTAAAGAGAAACAAGAACAAACTCTTTTATTCAGCCTAAAATTAGGTATATGAAAAGACAGAAGCCAGTGAGTGCTAAGAAAGCAGTCTCACCTGGAAAACCGACATGAGCACAGGTAAGCAAGTTAGCAGCTTGTCAGACCTGAGACCTTTCAGGGACTCTTGAAGCCTACAATGCTCTGCTTCTAGAAGGCAAGAAACCTGAAGTACTCAGATGAATAAGCGACAAAGGGAGTGAAAGCCTCAAAGCAAGATAACCACTCTGACCACAGCGATCAATCACGATCTCAAACAAGGCAACAGTAAAAAGGGATGTGGTTAGAGAAGATAAAAAAGGAAACTACATTATGCTTAAAGATAGTGGAGACAATGAAACAACATCAATATTTCATATATATATGTACACTGAATAGGATAACATCCAAGAACTTAAAGGAAGAGAAATTTGAATTATATAGAGAAATAGACAGTAATAGACAGCAAAACTATAATAGATGTGAAATCTAATGTGCATCTTTCAGACCTAGAGAAATCTAACAAAAAGAGAAAGAATAAAAGGTTAAGGACTTGAGTAGAATTTTGGAAACATTATTTATGATACAGGGTTATTACTGATTGGTAATAGAAAGGAGTTCTCAACAGTAAATGGCATCTTTCTAAAAACTGATCATGTACTAAAGCATAAAAACTGTATAAACAAATATAGAAAAGCAGACATGTGAAATACATCCTTAACTGACCATAAAAATTGTCATCAATAAAGGCCTTTGGGAAAAAAATTCAAACCTTAAACTTTTAAAATTTGGAAATCCTAAATTTCCTTTTAAATCAATTGCAGGTTCAATCCAATTCCAAAAGCATTTATTAGGGACACTCAGTTAAACAGGATACTAGAAAAATAAAGCAGCATTTACCTTTATGGACTTAACCTCCTATTGGAAAGATAAAAGCTATTCATTAACAAATAAAAGGAAAACTAAGGAGTGAGGGAGTCAAAGTGGGAAAAGAACAAGTCTTCGAAGATAAAATAAAATCTGAACTGACTTCTGAAGAAAGACAAGGCTTTTGTGAAGTAAAAAATAAAGAAAGAGTAAATTCTAGACATAATGGATAGTTACACAAATGCATGGAAGTGGAAGATTGTGTTTCAAGTGTGGGGGAAGATCAGTGGTTGATTTTGGCTCATAGATTTCATGAAAAAAAGTAATATGAACAAGACTGAGAGATAGGAAGGAGTCAAAGGAAAATGAATTTGAATTACAGAGTTTATAGTTGATCCTAGAGGTATTAGGAAACCACTAGATTTTTAGGAGGGGAAGAAATCAATCAACAATCGTTTACTATGTGTCGATCCCTATTCTCCATCCCCTTATTTTTACTCTGTAAAGAGTTTCTCTTATGAACAATATATTGTTGGATCCTGCTTTCCTATCCATACTGATATCTGCTTCCATTTAAATGTGTTTCAATTAGTGAGTTTATCTCATTCACATTCACAGTTATAATTACTGTGTATTTTCCTCCACCCTTTTTTTCCTGCTCTCTCTGTCTCTATCTCTGTCTCTGTGCCTCTGTCTCTCTGTCTCTGTCTCTCTCTCCCCACTCCATCCCTCTTTCCTCCCTCTGTCCCTTCTCACAAGTCTGTTTTTCTTCTAACTACTGCCTCCTATAAACCACCTCTCCTTTTATCAACCCGTCTTCTCATATCCCCTTCTGCTCCTATTTCCCTGTTGGGTAAGAGAGATTTCTATTCTCAAATTTTATTTTTCTTTACTCAATTGAGTATGTATGTTATTCCTTCTTTAAACCAGTTCCGATGATAGTGAGGTTCAAACATTTCTCACCACTCTCTCTCTCTTTCTCCCCTCCACTGTAAAAGCTCTTCCCTGCATTCCGCTTTTAAGTGACTTCCTTTTCCCCATCTGTCTCTCCCTTCTCTCCCACCAGGGCATCTCTCTTTCTCACTCTTATGTCTTATATGTTTTAAACTTCAGGTTTTTGTGCTGCTGTCTGGGAGTCTATACGATTTTGGTGCTTCCACGGTGGTATGATCCACAGAGAGTTGTGGTCACTGTTCTCCTGGACTCTGCTCTTTACTTTTTCATGGAACTTGCTTCCCTGCAGCAACAAGTAACACAACTCTTGGCCCTGAAACTGTGACCAGATCGCCTTCTATCCTTTATGCCTTGGAGTTGAGACCAATGCCCCTGCACTCTTGTGAGTAATCACACCATGGAACTATGTGATGAGGACCTCTGCTCATCCTGCAGCCACAAATGCTAGAAGTGCTCTTTTCCCTCCTGGAACTGTATCCTAGAACTGAGACCCAGAACTATGTTTGGGCAATGCAACAGAATCCTGTAAGTAGTGCAAGCAAAGGGTCTGCTATAATCTTTTTCTGACCAGTTTTCTGATCGCCTTACCATCTCTGAGCATAGAGTTCCTGACACTACTGAGATCACTACTGCAGCCTCCTCCAAAGTCTGTTTCTGGCATTACCACTGCCTGCACCCCAGGTCAGCCTCTACCTCAGAGTCACAGACCTCTCCTGTTGGCCTCATAAGTTGTCTTGTGATGGAAGAAAATGACTTACCCTGATCTTTTATTGGCTCCACCATTCTAAAATTATATTTGAGGCATTATTTTAAAGTTGTTTGGAGGGGTATGTTGGGAGAGTTCAACTAAATTCCTTCCTTTACTCCACCATCTTGTCTCCACTTCCATTTAAGTACTTATTGTTTAAAGCACTGGATTAAGTATAGGAGATTGATTAGAAAAATGAGACAGTTTCTGCACTTAATAAATTCACATTATAATGAGGAAGAAAACAGATATGGAAGATTTCAGCTGTTCCTCAGATGGAAAAGTCCCATGTTCCTTAGTGAATAGAGATATAGCAGATGTTAATGCCGCTTCTTTGATGCTATTTTCTCTGATAAAATCATATGACTTTCTGATGTTGAATCATTTGACAGTGCCAAAGACTTTAGGGACAAGAATTTTCTTTTCTCAGTCCTCAGTAGCTACGACTGTAGGACCTGTAGGAGCAGGTGCCAGGCTACATCTCCACAGAATTACTTCACATGATGATGGCTTCAGGCACTGGTTGCTATACCTAAAGGATCTTGGGTTCAGAATCCTAGACTATCTGGAGGGCATTAAGTAGTTAATAAATGCTTTTTTGGGAGGGGCAGAGCCAAGATGGCGGAGTAGAAAGACTCACCTATGCTAGGTCCGAACCCACAACCCATAGATTTCCGGTAAAAAGAGCTCCTGACAAATTCTGGAGCAGTGGAAGCCGCGCAGCAACGCGGTGAGGGAGATCTCCATTGGAGAGAGCCCTGAAGGGCCGACCACAGGGGTGCCCCGGACGGGAGCCGAGTCCTGTCCTGCCGTGCGCTCCCCTCCCCCGCCCCGGCCACGCGGCACTGAGAGGAGCAAGCAGAGCCCAGCGGGCGGCAGGGACCTGAATCTCCGGCGACCTCGAAGGTCCATCCACCCACAGACGCGCAGGTCAGTGGGAGAGACGGGCTGAGAGGGGAGCGGGGGATCTCCAGGACTCGGACGCCCTGGGAGGCTGCAGCCGCGGCAGAGGCAGCTATGGGCAGAGCAGGCTGGAGCTCCACCGCTGCTCCATTACAAAAGTTCTCGGCATAAACCCCCTGAGGGAACTGAGCCTGAGAGGCGGCCCTGCCCCAACCTGAGAACCAGCAGATA
>CM053771.1:293074659-293115517 GCA_028658325.1 Potorous gilbertii
CAAATGGGGAGAAAATTTTGGAACCCAAAATCTTGTGAAAATGAATGTAAAAAGTTAAATAAATGTATTTAAAATAAAAATAAATAAATAAATAAATAAATAGATGCTTTTTTGATTGATTGATTAAAACCAAGACACTTACATATTGCTTGACTCATTTTAAAGGTAACACATACTTCAATATTTCCAAGATCTATCATTTCGTCAGGGAGAAAACATCTTTTGCCATGCAATTAGCAACAACCTTTATACTTCAGTTGACCTTCATAAGGTACTGTTGCTGAAAAAAGTCATTGCTTTGTGGACAATTTTCTAATAATGAGCTTTTCTGAAGATAAAACCTTTCCCACCTGATAGGCCTCATCATAGCAATTCTGGTTTGAAATCATGTCCAAAACCAGGAGAGTTACTTCTCATCAAGGCAATTACTCAATACCATTCAATTCTTATCTCTCATACAAGCTTCTTTTCTGGGTAGCATGATTTAGTAGCACATTGACAAGCCAAAATACAAGAGCAGGCCCTCCAGGATGGTGTGGAAAGACAGAACTCTATCATATGAAAAAGGAACTAGGAATGAATTTATTCAAGGGGTGGGGGGGAAGAGGAAGGCTTTTAAAGTAGAAGCAGGTCAACTTTGAGATAAATCATGCTATTATAAATATACAAATTAAAAATAAAGGACATATGAAGAAAGATGATATCTACATCTGGAGAAATAAGTATGCATAGCATAGAAGTGTGTATAGAATAATCTTGTGTGTGTGTATGTGTACCTATTTTATCTAATGGTGGTCACCTCTAGGGAGGGGGATAAGGAAAAAAGAAATTCATATAATAACTTTACTATATATTTTGAAGGAATAGCAAGTTAAATACAGTGGATTAACAGTTTCACGTGCAATTATCTTTTATATTATGTTGTATTATAAAAATGCTTGTTTCAAAAAGATGAAGGATTAGGAGCAGAGCCAAGATGGCACAGTAAAAAGCTGTATATACTCTAGCGCTTCCCCCACAGCCCACTAAATACCCGTAAAAAATGACTCTCAACAAATTCTAGAGCAGCAGAAGCCACGGAACAGCAGAGTGAAAGAGGTTGCTAGCCAAAAGTAACCCAGAGGTCAACAGGAAAGGTCGATCTCATGGGAAGCTGAGCAGAGAGGAGTCCAGCCCTGGCTACACAGCACTGGGAGGAACAGGACCTGAACAGACCTCCAGGGCAGAGTTCCCAGCTGGGAGGGGCTCAGATACCTCAACTCACAAGCATCAAAGAAAGCTCTAAAGATCTGTGTGGGAGGGCTTTCCCAGCTGGGCAAGAGGGGAACGAGGTTCCTCTAGCAATAGCCTCAAGCGATGGCAGAGGCAGCAGCAGCAGACTGCAGACAGCTATAGTGGCCAGGAAGCAACCTGGGTCCATTGTCCAAGCAGCTCAGCTTAAAGCCTTTGGCAGTAGGGAGCAGCTGATCTAAACCTCAGCCCCTGGGGCTGATGGCCTCACCCCCACCCAAAGCCCCTAGGGAATCAAGCAGCTGAATCCAATCTCAGCCTTGAACATGATACTGGGGAGAGGAAGGGCAATAGGACCATCGTCTTGACAAAGGATTCAGAAGTCAAGTAACTGGCTGGGAAAATGCCCAAAAAATCGGGGTAAAAAGACCATAGAAGGTTACTTTCTTGGTGAACAGGTGTCTCCTCCCATCCTTTCTGATGAGGAAGAACAAGGCATACAGGAAGTCAAGACCCGTGCCTCCAAAGTGAACTTAAACTAGTCTCAGGAAATAGAAGAGCTTAAAAAGTAAGTTAGCAACTTGCTAAAGGAGAATCAAAAAAATGCTGAGGAAAATAATACCTTTAAAAAGAGGCTAACTCAATTGGAAAAAGAGGTCCAAAAAGTCAATGAGGAGAAGGAGGTTTTAAAAAGCAGAATTACTCAAGTGGAGGAGAAGGTTCAAAAGTTCACTGAACAAAATAGTTCTTTGAAAGAAAGAATTGAGTTCAGGGAAATGAATGACTATGAGATAAACCAAGCAGTTAAAAAACAAAACCAAAAGTCTGAAAAAATAAAAGATAATGTGAAACATCTCATTGAAAAAACAACTGACCTGAAAAATAGATCCAGGAGAGACAATTTAAATATCATGGGACTATCTGAAAGTCATGATCAAAAAAAGAGACTAGACATTATCTTCCATGAAATTATCAAGGAAAACTCTCCTGATATTCTAGAACCAGAGGGCAAAATAAATATTGAAAGAATCCACCAATCACCTCCTGAAAGAGACCCAAAAAGAGAAACTCCTAGGAATATTGTGGCCAAATTGCAAAGTTTCCAGGTCAAAAAGAATATACTGCAAGCAGCTGTAAAGAAGCAATTCATGTATTGTGGAGATACAATCAGGATAACACAGGATCTGGCAGCTTCAACATTAAGGGATCAAAGGGCTTGGAACAGGATATGCCAGAAGTCAAAGGAACTGGGATTAAAACCAAGAATCACCTACCCAGCAAAACTGAGTATAATACTTCAAGGGAATAAATGGTCATTCAATGATAGAGAGGACTTTCAAGCATTCATGATGAAAAGACCAGAACTAAAGAGAAAATATGACTTTCAAACACAAGAATCAAGAGAAGCATGAAAAGGTAAATAGGAAAGAGAAATCATAAAACACTTTCTAAAGCTGAACTGTTTACATTCCTACATGGAAAGAAAACATTTATAAGTCTTGAGACTTCACTCAGTATTTGAGTAGGTAGAGGAATTGTACGTATACACACACATGCACACACATAGACAAAGAGCACAGACTGTGTTGAATCAGAAGAAATGAAATTCACAAAAAAAATAAAATAAAATAAAAATTAAAGGGTGAGGAAGGAAAATACTGGGAGGAGAAAGGAAGAAATGGAATGGGGCAGGCTATAACTCATAAAAGAGATAAGAAAAATCTTGTTTAATGGAGGAGAAAAGGGAGAAGGGGAGAGGTGAAAAGTGAAGCTACTCTCTCCACATATGTTGTAAGGAGGGAATAACATGCTCACTAAATTTGGTATGAAAATCTATCTTACACTACAGGAAAGGAGGGGAGGAGGCGACAAGTGGGGTAAAGGGAATGATAGAAGGGAGGGCAAATGGGAGAAGGGAGTAACTAGAAATAAATAGTTTTGGGAAGGGACAAGGTCAAATGAGGGAATAAAAAATAAGGGGGGATAGAGTAGGATAGAGGGCAATATAGGTAGTATTATACAACATGACTATTATGGAAGTCTTTTGCAAAACAACACATATTTAGTCTGTATTGAATTGTTTGCTTTCTCAGTGGGGATGCGTAGGGAGGGAGTGGGGAGAGAAGTGGGAGTTCAAAGTATTAGAAACGAATGCTGAGAATTATTATTGCATATAACTGAGAAACAGAAGCACAGGTAATGGGGTATAGAAATTTATTTTGCCCTACAAGAACAGAGAGAATATGGAGATAAGGGAAGGGTGGGGTGTGATAGAAGGGAGGGTACATTGAGGGAAGGGGTAATCAGAATGAAAGGTATTAGGGGGTGTGGATGGGGAGAGATGGAGAGAAAAATTGGACAGGTTACAAAGTGATGTAAAAGCAATTAGTATTAAAACAATTGATAGAATTAATTAATGAGACTAGATCAGAGACATCTTTAGTTTGGGGGAAAGAATTTTAATCTAAGTTTCCTAGAGGCAGGTTACCTTGAGTAAAAATTGGCATTAATGGAAAAGTTAAGATTTTAATGGTAAATTTGATTTTATGATTGCCATTTAATCAGGAACTAGAACATATATAAAAAGGAATGTAAGCCACTTAAGACTTGCCTCAAAAGATGTTCCTTAGTCAATGTGAAATTATAGTCATATCTGAAACCTAGTTATTGGGACTTGCTATTTTAAGATGCTTGGGACTATTAACTGACTATTCTTCTGAGTCTAACTCCAGGTATGGATAGCAAGAAAGGTGGTCTGAGCCTCCAATCTATGATGCCAGTAAGTCTGTGAGATGCTGGTATGAATTGCAAAAGGTGATCTCATGGGAAGGGTGGGAGAGCAGCTGTTCAGTCTGGGCTGAGGCAGGATTCTCCTGAATCAATTTCCCCACTGACACCTGGCAGACTTTAAGCCTGACTGAATGCAAGTGGATAATCTAATCCTGCCTGGAACTGACATGAAGTTAGGGAGATAGCGTTTCCCTGCAACGTCCCCACTCTTAGTGGCAATTTAATATAGCCAAAAGGTTTGTAAAATTAATACCAGATCTAGTAAATTATAGATTGTTGGTAAGGGAACATCCGAGATCGGGTCTAAAATTAAGCTATTAGGCTTAGGACTTTAGACCAACAACAGTAAGTTAGGGTCCTTTAATTCTCAGCAATAGTGTGGAAACAATTAGGTCAAGGGCTTGTGAAGACAGCATACATAGTTATTATTTGTGTCTCAGTTGGTTAATGTTAAATTATAGTTAAACAGATTTTGCTCATGGAGATAGCTTCTCATGATTAGAACCTATCCTAAAGTAGAATGGACTCCCTTGTGAGATTGCAAGTTACCCATTTCTAGAGGTATTCAAGCAAAGACTGGATAATAGTCCGTTACAGTCATCGTAGGGAGGATGCCTGCCCTGGCAGGGAGCTGGAACAGATCACCTTCAAGAGCTTTGTGATTCTGATTCAAGTAGAAAGGGGCTGAAATGGTAGCATCAAAGACTGAGTTCAGATAAAAGAATTTCCAGACTGATGATCAAATGGTTTACCAGGGAGAGTTTATAATCTCCTTCCCTGGAAGTTGTTAGAAAATAAACTGAATTCTACTCAGTTTGGAAACATTTCCCTGTGAGTCTGTCTGAAGACAGCTGAAAGAACTAAATGACCCTTTTCAAAGCTATTCCAAACTTCTGATTCTAGGAAGAGAAAGTCAAAAGTCACTTCTCAAGTTATTTTCAAGAGAACCAAACTTTAATATGGTTTATCTCTCCTTATTCTTCCAACATACTTGTTAAATACATGTAGCATGTACATGGGTCAACCTTTGATAACTGTCCTTACATAGAGTAGAAAACGGAAGGCCTAAGAAATTAAATTATTCAGTCAAGGTCACAGAGTCAATGCAGGTAGAGCAAACAATCTTGACCTTCCAACCGCTAGATTCATTAAATTATGGCAGGATACCTGAACTCAGGTTTGCAGGGAAGATGAAGGAACATGCCAGCGAAGCTCTAAGTCTGTAACAAATGTAAGGCACATCAGGGTCACCTTTCTGAGGATGGGTGAGACCACTGCTCATGGGTCAAGCACTAGTTTTGAGAAAAACAGTCATTAAAGGGTTTTACACATGAAAAATGTGACAGGGACATTATGAAGTGAAAAGGTTATGAGTTGAATTCTTGACTAGATCTTGAGATCTCAGGTCAGCATCAGGTAAAAGAAAAGCAATATGTCTGGTTCTGAGAAAGGAGGAAGGGGTAGGCTGAGAGAAAAGAAAGAGATATTGCCAGTAACCTCTTTCAATATAACATCCTTAAGGGATAAGCCAAGATGAGTATTAATGATCATGAGTACAAAGGAGCGGTGTTTATCCCTCTGCATCTGCGGCATTACTGGAATTGTAAAGCTCCCTCCCATCAGTTTTATCACATGATGGGAATTTCAGAAAGTGAGGACTTTTTCCTCTCTGCCAGAAACTAAAAAGACAACTTCAGCGCCCCAGTACTGGAGGCAGTATGGTACTATTGAAATAGTGTTGGGTTCAGAGTTAAAGAACATTCATTCAAATCCACATTGTACCACTTACTATCCACATCACTCTGTGCCTCAGTTTTCTTTATCTGTTAAATGAGAGAATTATATTAGATGTGTTATAAGGTACCTTCCAACTCTAAATATATGATCCTATAAATGATGAACTATATAATCCAATTTCACGAAGAGCATGCATAAATCTGCAAAAGTAGAGGCACCCTCCCTCAGGGGAACAGGAGGAGGGAGCAGGGAAAAAGATAAAGTGAGAAGAGGAAGATGATAGGAGAGGAGGTGTAACAGGAAAGAATTCTTAGGCAGAGAAGGGGCAGAGGAAGCAGACAAGGTGAAAGCAAAAGTTGTTAAATGCTCAGTGTAAAAGTTGGCTGCAGGCTGAAACTAAGGAATCTTCAAAATAGTGCAGAATAAGAAAAATCCCAGTCTCCAACTCTTTGTGTTGAGTGAAAGAGGAGAAGAGGAAGAAGGGAAGGCCTCAGATCTTCCTGAGTCCATGCTTAGCACTCTATTCACTCTGCCAAGCAGCTGCCTCAATTCACCTCATGTATGAGATGAATTTCATAAGTTGAAACTAATTGTACAAACAAATCAGAATCTGTAAATCTCAAGCAATGAAAATGCCCCCAAATTATAGCATTAGTTATCTAGTGACAGAACATCTATTACTAATCTTTCAAATCCTTAATGATCTTGTCATCTATCTAATTAATGTTGTAATGCAAATAGGATTTTTATTTACTTTATTCTTCATAATAGTGTGAGAGAAAGGCCTTCTATGACAAAAAATGATTGCTTCCCTTTGGGGAAGAGGTATGTTGACTTCTATTATAAGAAAGCCAGGCTCTAGTTTTTTGCTAAGAAGTAATATCATCCATTCCTAGAATATAAGAAGAAAGAATACCTGGCCCTGTGGGTTTCACTTTGTTTGAAGTATTGTGAATGTTCAGAATGTAGAAACATATGCCTTGCTCCTTACCTCCATCTCTTTTATGCTTTTTAAATAATATTTTATTTTTCCCCAGTTGCATGTAAAAATATTTAACATTTAATGTTTTCTAATTTAAGTTCCAAATTCTTTCTCTTCTCTCTCTCCCCACTTCCTGAGATGATAAGCAATTTGATGTAGGTTACATATGTGTAATCATGCAAAATGTATTAGTCATGTTATGAATCTCCAACTCTTTTAATAGCCATCCTACTCAGCCTCAATTTTACAGACAACTGGCACATACTGAAAGGGTTAAAAGGTAGGATGAAAAGGAGAAAGGATGAATGCATTTACTGGTAATGGTGGAGCTTCTGAAGATCCATCATAAAGATGTTGGAACATTAAAAGCTTGAGAAATATCAATGAGTACGAAGCTGAGAGGACAGGGATTTTAAAAGAAAGCAAAAAGAGATTGATGTGGTTCTGGACTTACTGACTGATTTGGGTTCATGGGGAAAAGATCAGTAAGTACGGTGGGCAATGGCTACTCACAACTCAGGATGGTGTCAGTGTAAAGAACATTGAATCTGGAGGCCAAGGACCTGAGTCCAAGAGGACCAGATTCTTTTATTTATCAGTTATACAATCTTGGACAAATCATTTTATCTCTCTGAATATTAAGCTTCTCAACTCTAAAATAAGGGGATTAGACTAGATGGTCTTTGATGTATCTTTCAGATAGAAATCCTATAATTTGGGTCCTCATTTTACTCATCTACCCTTTGGGCTCAATTAGGATTATCTCTGTTCACACCTTTGTCATCCCCAAATAACCAGATGGTGTGCCCTGTCCCAAGTCAGGCAATAGTCTCTAGAATGTCTGAACTGGAAGGGACCTCAAAGATTATTGCCTTTATCTTTTTACAAAAAAAAAAGGTAATAATGTTATTTTACAAGAGAGGAGATTGAGACCCAGAGAGGTGATTTGTCAAGGTAGTAAATAAAAGTAAATAAAAAAAAGTAAAAGTAAAAAAACCCATGTCCTCTACCTCCAAATTCAGTCTTCTTCACCCTGTGCTATTAAGAAGGAAAGTCTGAAATACTATTCTTAACTAAAGATGTGAACTCACATTGTGACCATATTTAGGTGCACAAGACATTCCTACCCAACTCCATGGCGCATATATAGACTGAACAAAGCACGATGCTGAAGATATGTGAAGCTTTGCATAGAAAGTCTCAGATTTTTAAATAAATGGTTGAAAAATAGAATTATGAAATAGTAGTAACCCGTTTTCATCTTTAATCTGAAAAACAAGCAAGGGGGGTTGGAAGACAAAGGTCGTCTTTGGTGGGAGTGATGACATGTTTTTCTATCTTCAGTTCAATGAAATGTGATATGAGGATATACAGTACATAATAAACATTCATCAAATCCCATGTTAGGGCAGTTAGGTTGCACAGTGGATAGAGCACTGGGCTTAGAATCAGGAAGATTCATCTTCCTTGAGCTCAAATCTATCCTCAGACACTTATTAGCTGTGTAATTCTGGACAAGTCACTTAACTTTCTTTGCCTCAGTATCCTTACTTGTAAAACAAGCTGGAGAAGGAAATGGCAAACTACTCCAGTATCTTCACCAAAAAAACAACTCCAAATAGGATCATGAAGAGTCAGACATAACTGAAATGACTGAACCACAAATCTTGTGTTAAGTGCTAGGAGGGATACAAAGTGTCAATAAGAGAATCTTTGCCCTCACAGAGTTTTGAGTCTGTGAGGGAGAGATAATGAATGTACAAATTGTTCTCGTCCTTCGTTGCTGAAGAAGACCAGGCCATCAGAGAAATGATGACCTGACTTGTGATTGACTTTGTTTTGAGTGAGTGAGGGCTGTGCAAGATCACCAGTCTCACTTCTCCTGCAGAGCTATCTCACATATATAAATAACTATAGTCCTAAGTAGCATTTATAGTTTGTTTGTTTTTAAGTGTAGATGCCATATTTTCTGGATCTGCTTTCTTAGCTTCATATCATTTTGTGTATTCTCCATATACTGACCTATTTCTTAAGATAAAAGTATTAGACTGTTTCATTTCTGATCTAATGAAGTTTCTCCTACTTACACTCAGAATATTTTTTCAATTTCAATTTTGTGATTGAAATTAAGATCACATTAAGGAACTATACTGGGTAGGGAAAACTAGATGAGTTTATGATATGCTCAATGCTTATTACATACATCTTACTGCTATTGTGCTTGTAACATTCAAATATGCAATTTGTCCAATGGGAGATCCCACCCAGGCAATCTTCTTTCCATCCTTCTCCAACCTTCATTGGCTAGGGTCTACCAGTGGCAATTCCTTCAGCTATCTGAGCATTACCCTAATAAATTTCTACCTCCCAGTATGTCATTGTGGTTTAGGAAGTCAGGATGACACAGTGGAAAGAATATGGGTCTTGGAGTCAGTAAACCATAGTTTAAATTCCACTTCCGACACTTAACTGTGTGTGTGTGATGATGGACAAGTCATTTTACCTCCCTAAGCCTCTGTTTAATCAATAAAATGACAGGTTGAGCTAGATGACTTCTGAGGTCCCTCCCAGCACTAGATCAATGAAATTATTTATCAACCAGTGAATAAATTGCAATGTATTGCAAAGGCTGAATTGGTGCTGACATAGACTCCAGAATTAACTTAGCACCTGATAGCCTCTCAACTAACGGTCTCTGATCTATTTGATGCTAGCCTTCAACCTGACCAATACAAGACTGAACATATTGCTAGAGAGAAGCAAACTGGACATGAAAATTCAAAGTGGGTATTCATGAATTCCACCAAAAGACCATCTAAGAAACCATTGGCCAAGAAAGAAATTTTGGGATTCAAAGGTGAGCCCAGTTACTATTTTGACACCAAAAACTTACATGACAATAAACAAAGCACAGCAACTTGACAATAAAGGCTTTAGGTAGACTCAGTCTTCTAATGAACTTTGACTGGTAAAGACTGATAAACCCTAACAAAATGAACTTTTATTTTGGTTAGGCAATTGGGGTTAAGTGACTTGCCCAGGGTCACACAGCTAGTAAGTGTAAAGTATCTGAGACCAGATTTGAACTAGGTTCTCCTAAAGTCAGGGCCATTGTTCTATTCACTGAACTACATAGCTGCCCTCTCCTCCCCCAATATACTTGTTCTGGAGAACAATGACTTTCAGAGACAGTTAGATGACACCATAAAGTCAGGAAGAACTAAATTCAAATCTACGCTGAGACATGCTATGTGAACCCTGGGCAAGTCACTTAAGCTCTGTCTGCCTTATTTCCTCAACTATAAATTGGGAATAAAAATAGCATATATCATATATATATATATATATATATATATATATATATATATATATATATATATATATATATGCTAGCTGTGATGATGATGATGATGATGATACCTTCAGGACCATAAGATTTTAACCTCAAATGACACACAAAACACAAATGTTCACAAAGTTTCAAAAGATATTACATTTTAAGTTTGAAAGGGATTTTAAAGTTCATTTGGTAAAAGCCTTCATTTTATAGGAAAGGAAACTGAGGGCCAGAGAATGTTATGCCCGGAGTCAAAGAGGCAGTGAGCTGCTCTGTAGCAAGCATTTATTATACACAAGCTCATGTATAACACACCCACAGTCTGGGATTAGGGGAAGGATATTGCAGAAACATAGATACAGAGACCTTGAAATCATCTATTGCAACTCCCTCATTTACATATGAGAAAGCTGACACACAGATTGGTTAAATGACTTGCCCATAGTTGCATAATTTTTTGCCTTTCTTTGTATCCCCAGTGCTTGTCCCAGTGCCTAGTCCAGTGTAGGTACTTCATAAATAATAATAGCTAGCATTTATAGAATGCTTTAAAGTTTACAAAAAGCACTTACACATATATCTCATTTTATCCTGGTAACAGCCTTTGGAAGTGAGTGCTATCATTACTCCTGTTTTACACGTGAGAAAAATGAGGCAAATAGAGGTTAAGTGACTTGTCCAGGGTCACACAGCTAGCAAGTGTCTGAGGCAAGATTTGGACTCAGATCTTCCCAACTCCAGGTTTAACACTATCTACTGCACCACTTAACTACCTAGATGCTTGTAGTAAATGATAGAAAGAGGGAGGGTTTGAGTACAGGTCTTCTGACGCCAGTGCTTTTTCTATTGCCTCTGAGGACAAAGTAGAGGAAACGCTCAGTCCATAGCTATGGATTATCTCATTTATCACTTGATTTTCATTTTTAGTCTTCTGAGGGAAAAGTTACAATTTTCTCCAAAATGATTATAACCTTTTGCCTCTTACTATAGTTTAAGCATGGAGAACAAAAAAAAGGAAACTTCTGTCCGTGAAGAGACAGGGGAGGTGATTACTAGGCAGAAGCACTTATGTTTTCCATTGTCCAGGCTGTCCCACATGCCTGGGGTGTTTTCCCTCCTATTTCTGACACCTTGGCTTCCTTGGTATTCTTTAAGACCCATCTCAAATTCTACCGTGTACATGAAGCTTTTCTTGTCTCTCTCTTGGACATTACACTGTCTTTTGGTGTTGTTCAGTCATTTCAGTAATGTCTGCCTCTTTGTGACCCCATTTGGAGTTTTCCTGGCAAAGATACTGAAGTGGTTTACCCTTTCCATCTTCATGGAAAGGGTAATTTTACAGATAAGGAAACTGAGGCAAATGGAGTAACACGAATTGCCCAAAGTCACCCAGCTAACAAGTGTCTGAGGTCAAAGTTGAACTCAGGTTTTTCAGGTCCATCCTGCTATCCATGGCACCACTGCAAGCACAAATATATTCATAAAGTACTTCACACGCTGCCTAGCACATAGTAAGTACCATATAAATTCCTTTCCTCTTTCTTTTCCCTTCTCTTTTCTCTTTCCCTTCTCCTTTCCTTCTCTCCCCTTCATTTCCCTTTGTTGTCAGGTTATCAGGCTCCATTATCAAAATGAGATCATAACGGTACAATGAGATACTGGAGGAAATAAAGTATTCCTCCTCTCCTCTCCCCTCCCCTCAGGAAAATCTTACCTGAAAGGGGAAAAAAAAGTCAAAATCTAAAAATAAGTAAAAATAAAAAATAAGCTAATCTATCCTCCACTTCCAAATTATCCTTAAAATATTCATGACAAGGAAGAGAAATTTGTTTGAGAACACCCAGAATTAAAATGAATGACAAATTCTCTGCTGTTAGTGAGGAAAAAATATCATTCCTTTTTTGTCTGCATTCTCTATAGTTGTGCTTTCACCCCACATTCCCTGCAGTGTCCAGTCTGCCTTTCAACCACTGCTTCCTGCTTCCTCTGCCCCTCCCTATTTCATCCCTTTCTTGGCTTTAAGCAGTTCCCTAGCAACAACTTTTTAATTAAAAGAGGAAGGGGAGGCCATTTTGCAGTCTCTGGGATGGGTAGGGCTCAGGGTGTTGCCAAGGTTACCAGCATATCCTGCTGGCACTGGAGGAAGTGACCTGATTCCATTTATAGGTGAATCAATGACCATGGAGTTAGAATCCATGAGCTTCTGAGAATGCATTTGTTCCCTGGTGACTGGTTAGGAGGCAAATCTTTCTCTGTCTTCATCTCCAGGGTCCAGAGATTATAAAAGGAGTACACTGTCTATCAAAAAGATCCATAAAGCTATTGCCCCAGTCTAAAAACTTTAGGCATCAGAGTATATATACTTCATAGTGAATTACTTAAGGTAAAACTGGTTAATATTTCCATACTATACTTCAATCAGGGCAGAATACTCCCATTGTGGCAACTCTCTCCACCCGGGCAAATCAGTTATTTGACTTAACTTACACAGTTTTAAAGACACATTCAGAACCTAAATGATTTACACAAGGTCATAGAGCTAGTATGTATCAGAGATGGATTATGAATCCTAGCTTTCTGGCTCCAACACTGTTTCTCCTACGACTATACCATTCTTCTACTGTGAAAAAGTACTGGAATTGGACTCACTGGATCAGAGTTTCATTCCCTACCCTGCTCCAGACGTCTGCGATCTTCTTAGAGGCCAGTCACTTAATCTCTCCAGGTCTCGCTTCCTTATCTTGAAAATGAGGAGGTAGGACAGATGACCTCCATTTCAGTCCCATGATTCTGTAACCTGGATTGCAATCCTGGCACTGCCTCAGGCTATAAATAGTGACAAAAATAGGCATTATTGTTGTGGAATCATGTCAGTCACTTCCAACTCTCTATGACCCCCATTTGAGGTTTTCTTGGCAAAGATAGGAGAATGGCTTGGCGTTTCATTCTCCAGCTCATTTTAGCAGGCACAGAGCCAAGATGGTGAAGTAGAAAGACGCATATACTCTAGCACTTTCCCCACAGCCCACAAAATACCTGTAAAAAATGACTCTCAAATTCTAGAGCAGCAGAAGCCACAGAACAACAGAGTGAAAGACGTTTCCAGCCAAAGGTAACCTGGAAGGCCAGCGGAGGAAAGGTCTATCTCACAGGATATTGAGCAGAGAGGATTCCAGCCCTGACCTTGTGGCACTGGGAGGAACAGGACCTGAACAGACCTCCAGGGCAGAGTTCCCAGCAGGGAGGGTCTCAGATACCTCAACCCACAAGCTACAAAGAAAGCTACAAAGCTCAGTGTGGGAGGACTTTCCCAGCAGGACAAGAGGGGAATGGAGTTCCTGATGGCAGCAATAGTAGCAAGAGAGGACAGGAAGCCACAGGGGCCAGGAAGCAACCTGGATCCATTGTCCAGGCAGCTCATCTTAAAGCCTCTGGCAGTAGGGAGCAGCTGATCTAAACCTCATCCCTTAGTGATGGCCTCACCTCCACCCAAAGCCCCCAGGGATTCAAGCAGCTGAGTCCAATCTCAGCCTTGAACACAATACTGGGGAGAGAAAGAGAAATAGGACCATCCTCTTGACAAAAGATTCAGAAGTCAAGTAACTGGCTGAGGAAATGCCCAAAAAAGGGAAAAAAATAAGACCATAGAAGGTTACTTTCTTGGTGATAGGTGTCTCCTCTCATCCTTTCTGATGAGGAAGAATAAGGCATAATGTCACAGGAAGTCAAGGCCCCTGCCTCCAATGCCTCCAAAGGGAATGTAAAATGGGCTCAGACAATAGAAGAGCTTGAAAAGCTAGTTAGAAGCTTGCTAAAGGAGAATCAAAAAAAATGCTGAGGAAAATAATACTTTTAAAAAGAGGCTAACTCAATCGGAAAAAGAGGTCCAAAAAGTCATTGAGGAGAAGGAGGCTTTAAAAAGCAGAATTAGTCAAGTGGAAGAGAAGGTTCAAAGTTCACTGAACAAAATAGTTCTTTGAAAGATAGACTTGAGTTCAGGGAAATGAATGACTATGAAATAAACCAAGCAGTTAAAAAACAAAACCAAAAGTTTGAAAAAATAGAAGATAATGTGAAATACCTCATTGGAAAAACAACTGACCTGAAGAATAGATGCAGGAGAGACAATTTAAAAATTATGGGACTATCTGAAAGTCATGATCAAAAAAGAGCCTAGACATCATCTTCCATGAAATTATCAAGGAAAACTCTCCTGATATTCTAGAACCAGAGGGCAAAATAAATATTGAAAGAATCCACCAATCACCTCCTGAAAGAGACCCAAAAAGAGAAACTCCTAGGAATATTGTGGCCAAATTGCAAAGTTCCCAGGTCAAAAAGAATGTACTGCAAGCAGCTATAAAGAAGCAATTCATGTATTGTGGAGATACAATCAGGATAACATAGGATCTGGCAGCTTCAACATTAAGGGATCAAAAGGCTTGGGATAGGATATGCCAGAAGTCAAAGGAACTGGGATTAAAACCAAGAATCACCTACCCAGCAAAACTGAGTATAATACTTCAAGGGAATAAATGGTCATTCAATGATAGAGAGGACTTTCAAGCATTCATGATGAAAAGACCAGAACTAAAGAGAAAATATGACTTTCAAACACAAGAATCAAGAGAAGCATGAAAAGATAAACAGGAAAGAGAAAATCATAAAAAAAAACCTTCCAGCTCATTTTGAGAAATTGAGACAGTTAAGTGACTTGTCTAGGGTCACATGGCTAGTAAGCATCTGAGACCCGATTTGAACTCAGTTCTTCCTGATTCCAGGGTTAGTTCTATCTATTTTGCATTCTTTCAGAAATCAACAATCTGGACAATTGAACTGTTATCAAAGGACCTATGTGCTAACAAAAGATGAGTATAATATACTTGATCAATAAGACCTATATTGCCATAGCAATTCAACATTAGAAATAAATTTATAAAAAATAAATTAGCAATGAAAATATTTTGCATCACTCTAATACCGTCTGATTTAAAATAAGATAAAATTGCTTTAAAAGTTTTTAAGTGTCTCTTTAATATAATAGAGATTTAGAAAAATAAAGTAAGAGGTTTACCATTGCTAATTCCTCTAGAGTGGTGATAAAAGTATATGAAATGCTTTAAAAACAGGGCTCAGATGAACTGAATCTTTACTATTGACTATCACTCATCCATTGGCAAGGTCTGTCTTGGTTTGGGATCAATGTAAGATTCTCCTACTAGCTTCAACCACTTACCTTCTCCCTAACATTGCACTTGTATCCACCTGCAGGACGCAGGCTGGCCACACTCTAAAACTGGCTCCTGGCTCCTGCCCAGATATATGAGCTCATTCCCACATGGCTGATTTAAAGTACTTCTCTTCTATTCCCATGTGTCTCCTTGCTATTACATCTTCTACCTCCTTAGAGAATGTATCCCTAGTACTAGTCATTTTTCATACCAGGGCAGCCTGTTAACTTCATAGACCTTTAATCTACTTGAGAGTTTCATGGCTCTACATGTCCTAATACATATCTACATGCATGTCCCTGCTTCAGTTCAGAGAACCAGTGGGTGCTTTCTCTCAACTGCCCCATCATCTACAAAGAAATGTAGCCACTTTTCCACACCCATACCCAAATGCTCGAGCTGACAATATGCTTAACTTCATCTCAGTCCCATACTTCCCTGTTTTCATGAAAACCAGATAGTTAATGATTCATAGTCCAGTATTTTGTTGGTGTCAAAATGTTGATATTTACTTTTTTATCTACTCCCAACATTCCAAAACACCTGCAAAATAATTCTCTCCTACCTGAAGTTCCAGGCAATATTAAGCTTAAAGGCTTGACCCTACAAGGAACTACTATAACCTGAGTCACAAGAGGCATGCCAGTTGCCAACCAAGTTCTAGAACCCCTGGGATTTTTCTGAAAAGAAGAAAGTTAAGTATTCTGGAAATAAGGGGTTAAATTTATTCTGCTTGGTAGACAGAACTAGGATGAGTTGCTAGAATATATTCTGCTAATGGAAAATTGATAGCACATATCTTAATCATCATTCTCTAATGGTTAAAAATGGCAGCTTCTATCTAATGATCATTGCAGGGAGAGGGGGTGGGATTTTATCACAATATAAAAAGAATATTCCTAACAATTAGAACTATCAAAAAATGGAATTGATTCTTCCTAGGGTAATGAGTCTCAAAGAATGAGGTCTCACTATCTAACAGGGGAGACAATTTATAAGCAACTATGGATGTACAAACATGCTATGCTCAGGATAAATTGGAAATAACCAAAAGGGAGAAGACATTGAGATTAAGGAGGACTGGGATTAGCTTCTTAAAAAATGTGGTATTTTACTGGAACTTGGTTAATGTGTAAGAAGATTAAAAAGGTAGGGAGAGCAGGTCAATAAATGATTTTAATAAAGTCACATTTGTTTTTGGAGGTGATATGGAACCACTGGAATTTATTGAAATAGATTCACCCTTTGTTCCTACCACATAACACTTGTCATAAAAATCTTTGATAAAAGGAAACTTAGGTGAAAAGTTCTGAGTGTAATCAATTTATTAGTATAACAGCATACTAGCATACCAACAAATTGGTTCCAAGACCTTACAGTAGTCAAGGATTCATCTGACAGAGCAACTTTTATAGCATTTACACAATGAACATACAAACATATTTCACTCTTGATTGCTTGGTGCTACTTCCTTACCAGGTGGGCCAACATCCTTTAACTAACATTCTTTGGAAAGTCTCATGGTGGGCAAACATACTTTTACCAGGCTGACTCATCTTTCCCCATGGGAAGCAAAAATTCACAGATTTAAACTTTGTGGTTGGACTTACTGCATAGGAATAGGGAAGTTAAACACTTACAAATGTTACTAATAGGGCCTCCACAGATCTGAATTTGATTCACAAATATTGATTTCAATTAAATACACTGATTAGATATAATTCCCGATAAATGATTCAGCATTGAATATCAATTTTCAAATTTCAGAATAGACAACTGAAGTTACTGGCTTAAGGGAACTCAAACTCATATAACAAGGGGGCCAACCAATGCATAGTATATTGATAATGAATCCATAATAAATTGATTAAGCTTTATTAAATTATACAAATTAAAATGGGATATCAGTTTCAGTTTCACCCACTCCATCTCTAGTATCCTTGCCTTTTCACTGGCCCTCTTATATATCTGGAATAACTCCCTCCTTATTTCTACCTCTCAGAGTCCCTCTGTTTTCAATGAAACTGAAGCACCATCTTCCACATGGATCCTTTCTTGATCACTGCAAGGTTTATGACTTTCCTCCTACCTTGTATTGTGTTTGTGTTTCTTTGCATTATTCTCCTTACATTTAAATGTGTATACCTACGCACATACTTGAAAGGTCTCCCAGTAGAACGTAAGTTCCTTGTGAGTACGTATTCTTTGTACTTGTGTCCCCAGAGATTAATACAATCCTTGACACAAAACAGGTGCTTAGTCAATATTGTCAATCAATTGTTATTGGTGTATGGTAGTTTAATATCAAATCATACTGAGAGAATTATAAAGGACCAATTTCTATCCAAAACATGACTCCTCTCCACCATATAACAAGTGGTGAGTAACTTCATCTTGAAGATATGAGTAACAGGGCCCTCATTACCCCCATGAAGAAGTAACAGCTTTTTTTTTTTGACAACTCTAATCATTGGGAGATTATTCCTTATGTTGAGACAAAATCTATCTCCCTAGAATTTCTTTTAATTGGCCTTGGCAATGAACCTGGGCAAAAAAATTATATATATATATATATATGCATATATACACATGTATAGGTATACATACCTGTGTGTATCCACATACATGTATGTAGCTAATTCCTTCTCCATGTGACAATGTTTTAGATTCTCAAAGACAGCTATCCTATTCAAAATCTTATTTACACTATTTCCAGCGTATCGGCATAATTTCCAGTCTCTTCATGATTACGATTCTGTTCCCCCATTTCTGGATGTACACTATTTTGTTGATATTTCCTTTAAAATATGTATTTTGCAATTTGGTATTTGGTAAAATACCAAAATTATATGCAAATACTCCAGATCATGGGTGTCTGTGTGTGTGTGTGTGTGTGTGTGTGTTTGTATGAGACTAGGTCTTCCTATTTCTCTTAGTCTGGAACTACAGCAGCCACTTACATGCCAGTTCCACTACTGATCAGCATGGGGCCTTTGACTTGCTCCATTTCCAACTTAGACTGATTTTTCTTCCTTAGGCAGTCTGTTGTGTTCTCCCCTTCTCCTTCATAGGAGCTCAGCAATGATGCCAGACTTAATGTCTTCCTTTTCTAGGGTACATGGACACCTTGATTTATTCTAATATTTTATAATAAAAATTAATACACTAATGGATTTTGGAAGTCTGTGCATTTGTTTTTTAATTTAGATAACTGAATTTTATTACCATTAATCTCCTTTTAATCTTATACTTCTTTTGTTGATGCATTTTAAAATGTCATCCTGAGAAGGGGTCCATCAGCCTTGCCAGACCACCAGAGGAGTCCATAACATGCAAAAAAATGGAGAACTCTCTTCTCTAGGTGGAGTCTGATGAGGAAAGAGTACAGAGGAACAATCAGTGCTTTCACTTTGAACACTATCCTATTTTCTCAAAGCAGATTAAATTTGTATTATCTTTTTTGGCTGCTACATCATGCTACTGACAATATTAAGTCTTGAAAATGACTTTTGGATGTTGCCCAAACAGCAGTTCAAACTATTTTGTAATGTGGTGTCGAAAAGGATGCTACTGCTATTCGAGTTCAGCAATGCTTCTTTATTTCAACACTTTGTGATGCTTTTCAAGACTCTGCTATATGAATGTAGTGGTCATAGTACTATATTTTAATAATACGCTGTCTTATTTTTCAGAAAATCACACAGGCTTATCCCAGTATGTAAATCTCATTTTGTAGCAGCAGAGAGAACATTGTTTCTGTGGAAAGTTGGAGAAATTTGAGTTTGATCAGGCAGAGAAAACATCTCGAGGTTCATGGTCGTATATATAAGGTTCACATAAATTATCATAAGCTGGCACCTACTTATAAATAATAGAAATAATAGCTTGAAGTTATATAATATTTTAAAATTTGTGAAACACTTAAAATATAATTTCATTCAATCCTCACAACAACCCTGGAGGTAGATATTTTTATTAGCCCCATTTTACAGATGAGGAAACTGAGTAAGACAAGTTAAAGGACTAGTTGAGGATCATATAGTCTGTGTGTATCTATCTGAATTCAAAATCAGATTTTTCTGATGCTAGGTCCAGTGCTCTATTCACTCAGTTACATAGCTGACAAATGTCAGGAGAGTTTAATGCTTTCTGTGGTTACAAATTTTCACAACGGGTTAAAATTCTCATCATAGTATCTCTCTATACAAGATTCTCAAGAAAGAATGCCACTCCTACTGGAAAAATGCAAGTCATAGCTAGCCTTTAGCTATTAAAATCACCCTTTACATGTATTCTAATCCTAATCCACCCTGATTTATCCCAATATTTTGACATAAGAATCAATGTACTAAGCCAGGCTATTAACAACTAACCCCAAATAGGGGCCAGCCAGCCTATATATTTCATATGCCTTAATCTTTACTCTCACATGATTTACAAGAGCAGGTTCCACATAATTGGTGTTTCCTTTGAATTAAGGACAATTTTGAAATTTTTAAAGTAACTTTATCTTCTTTTATATTAAATATAACATTAGAATGGTTCAATATAGATATAAATTGCTAATTTCAAAAGAACTGATCCTAACAGCGTATAATTATATCTAGTGTGAGGAACTGTTAGTCACCAGAATAGTGATATTGACCACTGCAACCTGGAGAACTGAAATGTCTGAAAATCCATCAAGGTTTACAAATCCTATTACTCTTACATCATAACTTTATAGTCACTCTAGAGTAAGAATGGCAAGGTAGACATCTTGTCTATAAAGATAAACTATTTCAAATTGAGAAGAAAGAATCTATTCTGCCCACTTGCATATCTATTCACCCTACTGTACCTATTTGCACACCATTTGACTCACATATTCACCAGGTTTACCTTCTTACTTACATGCATAAAAGAACATAAGCCTAAAGGGCCCCCTTCAACTATAAATCTTCTACTTAAGATATTGTAATAAAGTGGCATGATAAAAAGAAAATTGGTAAGCTATTATCTCTCATAGTCTAGTGGCCCTCAATCAGAATTCAAGCTTTTATATCAGCCATATGACACAATCTCCGAACAAGACTGATAGAAATCCTGGAGTTTTCACTAGTTCTTTTCAAACCTTAAAAATCTCAAGCAAAAAAAAAATCTGTATGTCACAACTGACCTTTTCCCATAATAAGGAAATACTGTGTTTTGATGGTTGTGAACAGACATCTTGAAAGACACCTAAAATCAACAAACGCAGTGCAAGGCCCTGGAAAAGAATTATAGAATCTTAGAGTTGAAAGAAACCTCAGAACACATCAACTCCAATCACTTGCTGAACAACACTTCTTTCTAAGACAAGAGATCATTCAACTTTTTCAGAAAAGGGAAAACTGCTACCTCCTAAAGCTATCCATTATACTTTTGAATAGCTCTGATTGTTAACAAATTTTTCATCAAATCAGATCTAATTTTGCCTCTTTACAACTATTTCTGCCCTCTGAACAAAGTAAAAAGTGTCTAATGTCTTCCCAGGTTAGAGCACAGTGAGACTGTCAGCTCCCTCATTCCTGATACTATGCTTCTCCCCTTTCTTATCAATAAAGGAAGAGATTCTGTCACACTTAAATAGTCTGCGATGAACTGTCCATAAAACTTTTTTCCCTGAAAAACTTTGGAAAAGATTTAATTCTACCAGTAGAACTTAGATTTTTGCATTAGTTTATATAAGTATATATATATATATATATATATATATATATATATATATATATATATATATATATATATACTTATATACACATACATATATACACATATATATATGCATATATATATATAATATATATTTTCCTATACTTCTCTGTTTATATCATATTCATCATTTCTTAAAGAAGGAAAGCATTCCACTATACTCAAGTACCATAACTTGTTTAGCAATTCCTCAATTGATGTCATCCATTTTGTTTCCATTTCCTTACTACCACAAAAAGTGATATATGTGGGCACTCCACTTATCATTGACTTACTTGGTGTATATGCATAGCATTGAAAGCTCTAAGTCAAAAGGTATGGAAATTTTGATCATTTCCTTTGAACAACTGCAAATTTCTGAAATTGTACAGTTTCATAGCTTCACCAATGGTATGTTAGTGTCAAACAATTTACAGTTTTTTCTAAAGGTCAGATTTAAATCTTTGAGTATTTTTAAGCAGGGTAGTGACATGATCATATCTGTGCTTTGAGAATATCAATTTGACAGCCCTGAAGAGAATAGATGGAGAAGGGAGAGATAGGGCATTATTTTCTACTTTAGTAAGGACTATTATTGTGCGTGAGCCCGTTTCCTCATCTCTTCTGTCCATCCATCATATAAAGAAATCCCCAACCCAACCCCCTTTTCTGCTTGTTATGTTTTCCCTCCTTTTCCTCTTTGCCAGGCAGCTCAGCCCCTTTCCAGCTCTCTCTCCAAAGTGGAGATATTTTCTCCTAAAAAGAACCATAATCCTCGTATTACTCGACTTTCTCCATGTTGGTCAGGAGGGAACCTTTCAAAGACATCTCTGGTGGAGTGTAAAGAGACCCTAAAACACATTGGTTGGAATAGATGACTTTCAAGATCTATTCCAACTCTAAAATTCTAACTCCTGAATCACTAGAATAACAAATTCTCCTCCCCACTTAACTATACTTGTCTTAATTCATCATTGTTTTAAATTATTTTCACGTCATAAATTAAAAAGTAAGTTTGAAGGCATTTTTGGGTTGCTTGCCCCAGTATGTATATATCTATATGTAGGGGTGTGTGTGTGTGTGTGTGTGTTCATCATCCAGATCTGTGATTTCATTATTGTGGGAAAACACATTTTCCACTGATGTAGATCAAGATTTTAACTTTCAGTCTCAAAGAGTTGCTTAGGGAACTGAAAGTGTAAAGGATTTGATTCACTTGATTCACATAGCTGTTATGTATCAGAGGCAGTACAGAACTCAAGTCTTCTGAATTCCAAAGTCAGTCTCCTATCCATTAAGATATTTTATCTCTTACTAAAGTTAATAATAATTTTTGGACTTTCTCTGTCTCTCTCTCTCTTTTTCTCTCTCGCCTCTCCCCCTCCCCCCGTCTCTCTCTGTCTCTTTCTCTTGCTGGCTGTCTTCTGTCTCTCGCTCCCTCCTTCCCTCTTTCTCTCTGTTTCTATGGCTGTCTGTCTCTTTCTCCATTGCAGTCTGTGTAAGTCTTTCTCTCTCTCTCTCTCTCTCTCTCTCTCTCTCTCTCTCTCTCTCTCTCCCTGAATTTCCCTGATTACTTTACTAACAATGGTCAGGCTAGACCATAGCATAATGTGTAGTCCAGTCCAGCTGAAATGTAGAGTATAAAAATAGGTTTACTGTAAAATATCTGTGAAGTAGGAAAAAAAGCAAGATTGTGAAAGGTCTTGAAGTTTAAGTTAGACATTTATGCTTTATTCTATAGACAGTGGTGGGGTTTTTTTTTAAGGATAAATTGATGTGGTTGGGAAGGTTATACAGGAAGCAGTATGAAGGGTGTTTTGGAGAAGAGAGACCAAAAGCAGGAAGACTAGATAAGAAACTATTACAATAGTCCAAAAAAAAAGAAGATAACAGTCTTAACTAGACTAGTAGCTGTGGGACTAGAAATAAAGGGATAGATAAAAAATAAATTGTGGAAGTAGAAAGAATAAGGCTTGTTTAGTAATTCAGTAATTAGATGTTAATAATGAACTGGAGAAAATGCTGGTGCCATGAACAGTAAAATAGAATTTGGGGAAAAACTAAATGTACCTAGTACTCAAAGTTACCAATCACCTACAACCTATACCTACCTAGTGGGCTTAAATTATATTCAAACTAAAAAGTCTTTGACAATTTCAAACTAGAATATCCAGTTAAATCATTTTAATTTGGTTTCTAGTTCTGAAAAGGCTTTCAAGTATTCCTAGACAGTAGTTACAGTGTTAAGAAGTTTCAGCACCATGGTCAGGGATTGTGTCACTGCTGAATGGCTAGCTCAGTACTGAAGCAATGAAGTGCCAGCCACTTGCAGTCGACTGATGTTGCAAGGGTACTCTGGGGAAACATTAAATGGAATATTTAGGGAGGGAGAAGAATCTAGTAGGTTAATTTAGTTTATTCTACTTTTGTGCCTTTTATTGGCCTTTACAAATCAAGAGCAAGGCTGAGGTGAAGCACTAGGTATGCGAATAGTGTTACTGTACATATAGGATTTCAGAAAATCCTCTGATTTGGATATGTCTTCCTATTTCTTTCTCCCACTCAACCCATAGTGCTAAACAGTAGGGTAGTAATAGATGTGTGTGTGTGTGTGTGTGTGTGTCTCCTGCTCCTCTAGATGTCTCATGGCAACATTTGACATTATGTAGTAAAGAGTCAATATTCCAGTAAAAGCAAAATCTCTAATGAGGAGGATACCAGAGATAATTGAGATTTCATTTCTACTATATCAGTTTCTGAGACTTTTAACCATTATTCTAAGGGTGTTTTTTGAAATTCCAGAAATAATGCTTGCATACCCCTAATATCTCCACAGAATAGATTATTATACAAAGTGAAATGGACCGAGTACACTAGACATATTCTCAAATAATACAGTGGTATTAACTATATATTTTCAAATCAGAAACAAAATAATTGAATCTCCTCTTCTAACAGAATTTGCATACATGCAATCACCTACCAGAGTTCCTTCTATGACAATTGTGATTATCAATCACAAATACATAACAAGTCTTTTTCATATCCCCAATCTCCCTTCACTTTTCAGAATGAATTCATCTAGCATTTTTATTTTGCACATAAGGCTAAAATTATATTACAAAGAAGATAGGCCACTGGCATTGGGAAGGACCTGGTTTCTCCAGAAGGCACAAAAGCAACTGTTTGCCAAGATGTACCATCAGTACCAAGGCTCTTAAAACAACTTCCAAAAAGTCACTCCAATTGCCTAATGGGAGCACTTTCAGATGAAATAAATAATCTCTTAATATTCTATAGCTGATGATTAAAATCCAATCAGAAAAATCAATTTCTTCAACAAATGGTATCTCTGCCCTCATTAATGTTTTACTAGAGACATATGTATGTTAGGTGCTCCTGATGCTAGGCTCTCAGAAACTCCAATTTTTAGCTGACCAAATAGGATATAGTTCTAAAGATAGGTATGAGAAGTTATTGTTAATGTCCATGCTCTAGCAGCATGGGATGGTGGTGGGCTTGGAGTCAGGAAGACTTCAGATCCCAATTCTCACCATTATTAGCTGTGTGACTTAGGACAAGTCATTTCACCTCTCTTTTCCTCAATTTTCTCAGTTTTCTTTAGAATGGAAATAATAACTCTCCCACAAGGTTATTATGATGCTCAAATAAGAAAATATATGTAAAACACACAAACAATGTAAAACAAACAAAAAATATGTAAAAAAAAAAGTGGTAAGGGCATGTGTAAATTCCGATTACACAGGAGAGTCTAATAGGAATAGGCATAGGTATAGAAGGTAGATGAGTCCATTAGGGTTTTATACATATTAGATTTGTAGGCATATACAATGGAAAATCGATAGTTATTTTGACTGCATGTGTGGACTACAGTGTTTGGAGGGTCTTTAAGTAATCAGTCAAGATTCAATGCACAGACTTTTTGTCTAGGCAGTAGCACTCCCAAAGAAGAGAGATTGTAAGAATAGAAATTGACTTCAAGGTCAAGAAATTTTAAATGGGCAGGAGGTCACAGACAAGGAAACAGACTCCAAAAACAAGGGCCAGATCACAAGTCCAGGAGCTCAGGTAGCCAGGCAGTAGAAGTATGCATAAGCAGACTGGATTTAGAGACCCCAGGGTCAGTCCCAGTTTTGCTGAGTAACTTGGTTCCAAACCAAGGCAATGTTGCTGAGCAACAGATACACAGGTGAAAGAGTATATTAAACAAAGCTCTTATGTTGCCATAATATTTGCAGATTTCCTTGCTGTACTTATCCGGAAATCTGAATTCTAGAATGTTGAGTTCTTCCATCCCTGCCACCATGCCCGGACTCCAAATGCTGACATTGATGAGATAGCTGTAGTGGAAGGCTAAGGTTCTCTGAGGGAGGATGTTAGGGTCTACCCTCATTTCAATACTCTAGGTAGGTTAATCCATTTGCTACTTCCTTAACAAAGTATATTTACTCACACACACACAAAATGCTGGTCTAAACATGTTCCTTGTATTGTTCCTATCTTAGAAGGGAGCTTTATAAGAGACTTCCTGACAGAGGCAAAAGTTGCATTATTGAGTTCTTGTTTCTGATGCTTCGTGTCTGATTATTTTGGTTGTTTACATGGTTTCTGAGCTCCGACATCTGTGTTTCTTGGGTCCCATCATCTTACCTAGATATGTACTTTTTTCCTATCTTCAGTCATTTCATATATTTGCTGTTCTCATCCCAATTTCTTGCCCTGTGTCCCTGATTCCTTGTTGTATATGATCCCAATGTTATATCACTTAATCTTCTGGAGGTTGGCTTTCCAACTGCTTTAAAAAAAGTCCCCCTGTTACCACCTACCTTCATAACATGCCTAACCAATCAACACAGACCCATCAGCCATTCAAACCAACATGTCCATACGGCAACAAATCATCTCTCCCTCTGAATCTTCATCTACTCCACACTACCTTATTTCTGTTAAAGGCACCACCATCCACCCAGTCTCATAGCCACAGTTATTCCTTATTCCTCCCTCTCCCCCTTCATTTCCTACATCCAATCTTTTAGCAAGTAACATTGATTCAACATATCTCATACCTGTCCATCCTCACATGATCATTCCTTTATTTGAGGATCCCATCACCTGTCATCTGGACTATGTTGATATCATTCTAATTAGTCTTCCTGACTTAAGTTTCTCCTTTCTCTAATCTAGCCTCCTCCTTTCTCTAATCTAGCCTCCATCTAGCTACCAAATAATCTAAAGCAGAGGTTAAACCATGTCATTCCTCTTTTCAAAGACCTTCAGAAATTCCCAGTTATCTCAAGATAAAATACAAATTTCTTAGCTTCTCATTCAAGCACCTCCACAACCTGGACCCTGCCTACATTTCTACCATTACTGTCACATCACTCCTCTTCACATACTCTACCTTCCAGCCAAGCTAGGTTACAAGTGCCCCTAAATCCATATTCCATTTTCTATCCCTGTGCCTGGAATGCACTTTTTTCTCATCTCAGTCTCACAAAATGCTTGTCTTTCTTCAAGGCTCAGCTAAGATAGGGCACATCTTTGAGGTAAAGTGAAAAGAGCACAGTCTGTGAAGTCAGAGCATCTGAATTTGAATCTTCACCCTGGAATTTGCTGTTTGCGTGACCTTGAGCAAATCACTTAATGTCTCTTAGTTTACTAATCAGCAAAATGAAGGAGGTAGAGTATAAGAACCTTATCTGAATCCCTTCTATTCTAATTTATATATAAATATATATATACATATAAAACTATAATTCTAAAGTTCTTTTCTGATTCTCTTAGCCCAAGCAAGTACTGTTATATTCTCTACATCTGTCTGTGCCTTTCTGTCTCTTTCTCTGCCTCTCTCTGTCTCTGTCTTTCTGTGTCTCTGTCTCTCTCTCTCTCACCCCACCTTCTTTCTTTCTCTTTCTACCTCCCCCCACCCCCAGCGCACTGCCCTTGGAATGGAGGTGCACTGAAGGAAGGTACTATTTCATCTTCATCTCTGATGTCCAGCCCCAAGTACAGTACCTTGCATGTAGGATTCTCCTAAAAGATATTTGTTTAATTGAACTGAGCAAACTTGATCATGCTCTGTATGAATGCAAACTTAAATAACACAAGTATATTGGCCTATAGAATTTGCACTGTATTCTTCAGAACACTGATTATGGCCACCCAATGCCTCCTTGCTGTGACCCCCAAAAAAGAATTAGACAAGTTGAAGAACATTTTACTGTCTGAGAGATTTTTGGAGTCTACCTCTGAAACTGCTCTAGTATTGAGAGTGTTAACAAGAAAATATATGCAAGACTTTCAACCTCCTTAGGAGACAGGTATGAACAAATTCAAAGTGGAATTAACTATTGATTACCTGTTGAAATGAGGAATTGGAGAGCATGGATAACTGAAATTCATAGGTAATTTCAAAACATCATTTACTCCCATGGAGGGAAGAATCTACTAGAAGCCATCAATAGCCTCAATTCTAAATAACAGGTCACATCTCTGTACTCTACTGAGCCAGTGTTTAAAGGATTACATATTCATAGGGCAAAGATTCCCTCTTACAATAAGCAACATAGAATGCTTACTGCTGCCTATTCTCCCCATACATGAGGGGCAAACCTGGCTCCTGAAAGTCTTTTTTTTTCATTTATTTTTAAATTCAATTAAATTAAACTTCTAAGTCATTTTAAAAAATATTTCACACTTACTCTACTACAACTGGGAAAATCTCCTGCTTTGGTCAGGCTAACCAGATGGCTACTGAATTCCCTCTGCTGTTCCTTTCATCATGGGGCTTTTCTGGAAATAAGTCGATTTTTAAGAAGCATCGGAAGCATTCACTGAAACAAGGACAGGTGTTTAAAAAATTTATCATTAAGGTAAAAAAATACATAGGAAGAAAATAAATCAGGCAGTTAGTCTAATTCAATGGGGAAAACTGCAAAGGTAGAAAGCAAAGAGGCATCCATAAATCATCCATGTACTGAACAGCAGCTTCCAACTCCCTCTTAACTTGGCAATCGAAGTCTTCTACAATCTGGTGACATGTTACTTCTCCAGACTTATCTCAAACAACTCCCTTTCTTGTTCTCTGTGTTTCAATCAGACTGGACAATGCCTCATCCTCTGCTTTTATCCTCATCTTCCTGAGTTCAAATCTGGCCTCAGACACTAGCTATATGACCCTGGACAAGTCACTTAACCCTCTTTGCCTCAGTTTTCTCATCTGGAAAATGAACTGGAAAAGAAAATGGCAAACTATTCCAGTATCTTTGCAGAGAAAACCCCAAAGGGGGTCACAAAGAGTCAGACTCAACTGAAAAATGACTAAACAATATCCTCCTCCCGTGTCTTTTATGATTGATGTTGTCTCCTATGCTCAGAATGGCCCTCCTACCCACCCACTTGTTAAAATCTTTTTGTTCCCATGCCTTTTCCCCATCCCCCATTGTAGAAGGAGGGAGTGGTTTGGCCTATGATTTCATGGCTGTAAAGAACTTAGTGAGGAAATTCCCTCTATTAACTCAGAGCATCTACTATTCTACAACTTAGAGTCTTAGAGAATCAACTGAGAAACTGACAGGATCATGAAATCAGTCACTGGCCAATAAACATTTAACAATAAACATCAAGCATGTGGCATGTGCCAAGCTCTACACTGTCTCAGTGAAGCAAAGAAAGTCAAGAGACTGTCCCTGCTCCCAAGAAGCTAGCTTCCTCGTGGAGCAACCTGACTCCTTCCCCTTGCGCTCATAGCCATCATCCTGTACAGATGCTCATTAGCAAGACTTGGGCTATTGTAATAGCCCCCTTTTTTCCAGACATGAAGATAAATTTATTTGTCAATCTCTCATTGCAATGAAACTTCATCAGTGGTTCCAAGAAGTAATAACTTAGCAGATCTTTCCCATGCTGAGTCTCTCTGCACACTAGTCTAGCCTTCATATTTCTTCTACTTACAACATTCTTGATGCATAGATCTAATCACATAACACTTTCGTTCAAAAATCTTTATTGGCCCTCTTTTGCCTCTCAAGTAATATCCAAATCCTTTTACTTAGCACTCAAGGCCCTCTATAAAAGTATGTGTCACTTTATCATTTCCATTTCATCTTATGCTATTTCTTATCACATAGTGGTTTACTATCAGTTCACAGGATAACAGGATTTAGGGCAGCTAGGTGGCACAGTGGGTAGAGTGCTCGGCCTGCAGTCAAGAAGATTTGTCTTCATAAGTTCAAGTCTAGCCTCAGATACTTCCTAGCTGTTGTGACCCTAGGTAAGTCACTTAATTCTGTTTGCCTCAGGTTCCTCATCTATAAAATGAGTTGAAGAAGGAAATGGTAAACCACTCAGTATCTTTGCCCAGAAAACCCCAGATGTAGTCACAAAGAATCAGATGTGACTGAACACAATAGGAGTTAGAGAAGGGAAGGAGTTTAGAAATCTCCATTCCATTTCCTTCATTTTACAAAGGGGGAAACCTATTGCAGCCTAATTGAACTCCTCTTTGCCACCTCCCATATGCCCTTTATTCCCACCGTTCCTCCCATACCTTCATTTATTCTCTGTATTTCATGGAATGAGGACAAGGCACAACTGTGCTTGTGGTGACTGCATTTAAAACCTGTCTGCCTCAGTTTCCTAAACTGTAAAACGTGGATAATAACAAAACTTACCTCACAGGGTTGTCATGAGGATAGAATGAGATGACATCTGTAAAGCACCTAGTGCAGTGCCTGGTACATAGCAGGCACTTAAAGAGCTCTGTTTCCCTCTCTTCTCTTCCCTTCACTCCCCTCAAACAAAAAGTTTTGGGGACATGGCTTTATTCCAGATGAAAACACAGCTGAACAGCTTCTCATGGTCAGAAAGTATCACCATGAAAAAGTAGAAACAGATCTGATGTAATCCTTTACAAAAAGGATTAACCTTCTGTAGGAGTTCATGTTGCTATGACCGTTAGATAACAGAACATCTCTGTTCCATTCCAACATAGCACAGGAGTCAAGAGACTTGTAACCCAGCTCTACCATACTATCCCTGTAACCTTGGGTGATGCACTTAACCTCTGGATCTGTTTCCTAATCTGTAAAATGAAGGGTTGGGACCAGATGACCTTCAGGGCTCCTTCTGACTGACATTCTACAGTTTTGTGATTGTCCCTGCCAAAGTCATGAATGGCCCTCTAGTGGCTTTCTCCGAGATTTTCTGAACTTTCAGAGTTCAGGGACAGGGTGGGACTTCTTTGTGGTTAAATCATAAGAGGGTAAGAAATGTGTCCCCCACCCATAGAAAGAGAAGGGGGTGAGGGAACATTCATGCATAAAACCCCAAATTTCACGCTTTAAGACTACTAGTAAATGGTATATGTCTCGCCAACACTAAATTAATCAGTGGGATTAGATTACATCCAAATAGTAAACATAACCCAGTTCTTCTTGCTTATTTTTTCCCATTTTCCATCTTCCTCTTCTAATTTTTAAGAAGAGTAAACATATTCCTCTTTGCCCTCCTCCCCCATCTTCTTTTCCCTTTCCTTCTTTCCCCTCCTCCTTGTCTTCCTTCTCCTACTCTTCCTTCTAGTCTACCTGCTTTGGGAGATCACAAAGATAGCTCCTAATTAACATGTTTGTAATTTCCTACTGGAAAACTGGCGCCAGGGCCAAGTCTGCTGTCCCTGCAATCAGTCTCCTGAGACACACTCCTGGAAATCTTCTCCCTACACGATTCTGTGCAAGGCACAGACAGACATTGGCTGTGAACAACAATGGTGCTAGCCACTCCAGGGCATGCCCACTTCATGGCAGTGTGCCACAGCAAAACCTGGCTGCCACAACAGGGTAGCATAGGAACTAAGAAGTCCAAATGTATTTGCCCTTTTCAGCATACATTGCAGGGTCTTGACCAGTCTATTTTCAAATGCCTGCCCAATTTTCTTTGCTAGACAGTCTAATGATTTTATCCTTAATTTCATCTCATTGTTTCTAATTAGATGCCCTTAGAGCAGAGGAAAGAATCTCCCCTTTCTTTCTACTTGGTCTCTGATTGATGGTTAGGATTTTTATCCACTTAAACTGCTTTCCACCCAACCCTTATTCCTTGCTTCCCTCCCGCCATTCATTCCCTCCTTCAATTGCTTAGTGAAACTGCTGTGGAGCCTCAAAAAATATTTCATCCCCCTGAGCAGCCAAGCCATTGGAATACTTTAACAGGGAAACCACTTCAAAAGCATCTGTTCCCACCCACTCCCTCCACCAGTGTGAGATGACAGGAAGTGAGAATGTCTATGTTCTATGGGCCAGAGATTGGGGAAGGATAAATCACCATGCCAGGGATGAGAACATTTTATTGCATAAAACAGGCAGTTAAAGGTGACGATGGTTTAATCTGGAATGGGCCTTTTCCTCTGGCCTTCCGACCCCCAATGGTAAGTTTGCTTTCACAGGGCTTGTAGCAGTCTTCCCTCCAGTGTCAGTAAATATCATGAAGGCACTGTGCTCATCTTCCTGTGCTAGAATAACCTGTAGTGTGCAGAAAGAGAAAAGCTCTTCTCTTCCCCAAGCCAATGCCTCTGATGCCTGCTCCACCTATACTGCCATCCCATGTGTTGCTCTTTTACTTCCTGTCACACTTCATTTCCCATTCTATATTTCTCCCCTGGTGTGGGAGATAGCAACTGCGCGCTAAGATGCAGACCTGTCTCCTGCAGTAACCGAGTCAGATAAGTCCTCTGAGCAGTGAAAGAAGGCTCCTTCTTCTCCTTTGTGTTTGTGAAGGATGAGGGTGGAGGGCCTGTTCTGGAAAGGTGTGTGTGTGGAGAGAGCTGGGACTGAAAGGGAAAAGAGTCTGGGGCTGAAATGCCCTCTTCAGGAGGATGACCCTGGGCACATCACCTCAGCAGCACCCTTTTCTTTTTTCTTCCATTAAACCTCACTGAGACACAGATGCCAACCTCTACACCTGACCAGAGGTAAAACTACAAAGCAAAGTACAGCCACACCTATGTCATCGGTTTATGACCTGAGAGAAGGAGGGGTCAGGGAGAGGTAGGATGGTGTGGTGAACAGGGCCCTGGACTTGGATGTAGTGGGCTATAGGTGATCTTACCTTAGATACTTATTTGCTATGTGACCCTGGGCAAGTCATTGAACCTGTCTTTGCCTCAGTTTCTTCATCTGTAAAATAAAGAAGGTTTCTAAGGCCCTTTCCAACTCTAAATTGATGGTTCTTTAATCCTATGAAATAGATTGCATTGACCCTAGGGCAGGGGGCTCCTGAACCTGAGGGAATGTTACTGTGATCCCTTTTCCTAGAGACATATTAGGAATACTGTAATGAGGAGTCAATAGGGCCTGGAAAACCTGCCTCCTGAAGAATGGGACTGCAGAGGGAAGGGTCCCTCATACCCTACTGATAACAACCTCCTAGACAGAGGCTAAAGCTGTCTTAGTGAGGCTGGCAATGGCAGCAATCTTCCACGTGCCCATGGAAAGGAGTCAGACATTAGCTATGCCCCTGAAGCAATATAACTATTGATACTCCAAACTCCCTCTTATCCAATGCTGACACTCTTTAATTGATCAATGTTTCTGCCAAGCTGGATTGCACCATATCGCCTTTTCCTTTCTTAGTCTTTCCCATCTCAGAATCACCATATCACAGAATATCAGAGTTGGAAGAGATCTGAGAGGCTATTTGGTCGAACCCAAGTCAAACAAGAATCCCCTCTACCATATCCAACAAGTGATTGTCTAGTCTTTGACTCCAAGGAGGGGGAATTAACCACTCAGGGAGGAAGAATAGGAAGGAAGGAAGGAAGGAAACATTTATTAGATACCTACAATGTGGAAGGCACTATGCCAAGCACTTTACAAACATTATCTCATTTGATCCTGGAAGGTAGTTGCTATTATCTCCATTTTACTACTGAGGAAATTGAGACAAATAAATATCAAGTGACTTGTTCACAGTCCTGAGTCCAGACCCTGCCCTCTCTACCCACTGAACCACCTAGGGGAACTGAATTAAATTTAGTTAAAGAACAGGACTGATGGAGAACTCCACCCCTTTCAGTTCAGGAAATGCAAAGAAAGGAACATTGGAGGACAACATCTAAGTCTCTTTTCAGGTAAGCTCTTTCAACTTGGCCAACCTTTGTTCTTAAAGCAATGAATCAATCAATCAATCAACAAACATTCATTAGTATGTGCCAGGAAGCATTTGAATACGGAGTACTTAACATAATTAAGCTGTGGAATGTTAGATCATTTAATCTACCAGTTCTTGACCATTTTTGTATTTTAGATGTTTTTGACACTTTAGTGAAGTCTATAAACCCCTTCTCAGAATAATGTTCTTTAACATACAAATAAAATATGAAAACCAATTACAATGAAACACAAGTATCAAATTCAATCACAGAAGGGAAAACATTCCAAGCATGGGGGACAACCAGAGAAAATGCCCTAGAGCTGAGAAATGGGTCTTATTCCTGGAACAGACAAAGAGGCCGGTGTCACTGGATCAAAATGTACATTTCAGGGAGGTGTCAGAAAAGCAGAAAGGTAGGAGGGGGGTAGATTATGAAGGGCTTTTGTATTTGATCCTGGAGGCAATAGGTAACTGATGGAGTTTATTGAATAGATGGATGTCATGATTGGACATGTGCTTTAGGAAAATCACTTTAGTGACTAAATGAAGAATGGATTTGAAGAGGAGAGACTTGAGGCAGCATGATCCATCCACAGGTTATTGCAATAATCCAATTGTGAGGGGAAGAGGATCTGTACTAGAGTGGTTGGAGTATCAGAGAAAAGAAAGAGACATAGTCATAGGATGTTGAGAAAATGGTATTGACAGGCCTTGGCAACACATTGGATTTGTGGGAGTGAGAGACTTTGAGAAATCCAGGATGCTCCCTAGGTTGTAAGTCTGAAGGACTCAGGAGACAGTGTTGCTCTCTACAGAAATAGCAAAGGTATGAGGGAAGGGAGGATTTAGGGGAAAGAAAATGAGCTCCATTTTGGACATGTTGAGTGTAAGATTATCTACTGGACATCTAGTCTGAGATGGCTGAAAGGCAGTTGAAGATGTAAGATTAGAGGTCAGTAGAGTGTTTGGGGTAGGAAATCATCAACATATATATTGATGTACCCACAAACACTAACTTTTTAATATTTTGATTTACTCTTTTACCATGACCTCCATCCCACCTCAGCTACACCTTTGGTTACACCCTTGATCTCCCATCACCAACTTCCATGTTAATAAACTCTTTCGTCATATAACATCCTCATTGTCCTTGGATTTTTGCCTGGGGCATTGAGACTTTCAGGGAATGTTTTCATCTGCATTGGTAGAAGAAATTATTCATATAACTCCTGTCCTTGGATCCCTCACCCTCCTGACTATCCAGTGATCCCATGTGGCTAATTTCTGAATAATCTCTACCATATGACTTCTCCATTCCTCCCAATATAGCAAAATGAATGTGGGATTTTGAGTCAGGTAGGACTAGATTCAAATTCTACCCTTGGCACTTAGTAACTCTATGATCAACAGGAAGTTACTTGACTCCTCAAAATCTCCTAATCTGTAAAATGTGATAATATCATCTAGAATGCCTAGTACTTGCTGACTGGAACCACTAAACATTTATGTTAAAAAACCTCAACTGGACATTCATTGTGACAAAGAAATCCTTTTATACCCCCAATCAACTCACTATTCCACTCACTATATGATTGGTATAGCTGACCTAAGGGTTTCCAAAAAGTGAAGGATGAAAACTGAAGCCAGAGCAGGGGTGAGAGAAGAGGAAAGGACTGAGAGACCCCAAACTCTCTACTGACCTCTAATCTTACATCTTCAACTGCCTTTCAGCCATCTCAGACTCTATGTCCAGTAGATAGCTTACACTCAAGATGTCCAAAATGGAACTCATTTTCTTTCCCCTAAAAGGCACAGAACAACATCAGCAGGAATGGGAATCTAAGAAAGCTATAAGGACAAGTGATTCTTATCACAACGTACTATGTCCAAAATAGACAGCCAGGTGAGGAAGCAGGTAGAGTGCCAGACTTATCTTCTCGATTTCAAATCTGGCCTCAGACACTTCCTAGCTTTGTGACCCTGGACAAGTCACTTACCTCCTCTGTAAAATGAGTTAGAGAAGGAAATGACAAACCACTCAGTATCTTTGCCCCCAAAAAGAAAACAAAATGAAACTCCCAAAGAATTAGACACAACTGAAATGACTGAATGTAAAAAGGAAAGGACATCATCATAGGATTGTAAAGCTGGAAATGACCACATAGGCTATCAAATTCAACCCTCCTTTACCCCCACCCCCACCACCTCACTTCAGAGATGATGACTTGCCCAAGGTCACGCAGGTAGTAACCATCAGATGTGGAATGTGAAGCCAGACCCTCTTTCTCCAAAGCCATGTCTGAAGGCTTACCACTCCAAAATACATAGGTGGCAATGGAGATCATAAGTCATCAGAATCGCCTGATGCTAGATGACAAAGAAAAGATAGGCTTCTAAATGGATATCCACACAAAGCCTCTAAAGGCTTTTCCCTCATGTCAATGACTGACCCAGCCTGAAATGGGCTGGAGAGCAGCTGGGAAGCCCATGGAAATTCTTATTAGAGAGGGAGTTAATCTGATCAGAGGCTTCACTTAACTGGGGCTGACTGAATTTCCTCAGGGTTCTTGCCTTTCCCCAAGGAGGTGGGGGTGGGCCAGGAGGCAGTCTTGAAATATAAGCACTTCCACTGAGGCATTCATAAATTTGCAATTCAATTCAATAAGGAAAGGCTGGCCAGGCGGCTGGAAGGGGGATGAAAGGAAAAGGGTCAGTTGGAGACACTGGGAGAGGGGGATGGGGGGAGGACAGTAACCATGAAATGTTATTCTTTGACACATCCCTTGAGAGACAGGAAAGATCGCAGTTCCAATTTGATTACCAGAAGGAGCTGGAGCAGTACTAATGCCATGTTCTCCTGCACTCACCAAACACCTCTCTGTGCCTTCTGCCATTTAAGAAATAAACTAATTCAATCAAAGAGAGAAGACTGGCCTACCAGACAGAAGCATTGATATGATGAATACATATTCATAAGGAGTATTTTTATTTTAAATATCTATTTTAGTGGCAAAGTGTAAAAATGGATATTGAAATTATAGCCTGGTACCTCTGGTTATTTCTGAGAATATCAATCAATCAATCAATCAATCAACAAGCATTTATTAAGCACTTACCATGGACCAGCCAGTGTGCTAAGTGTTGATGATAAATGAAGATAAAAATATGTCTCAAAAATAGTTATAAAAAATATGATTCATAGCATATGGGAAGAAACAATATGTAAACTGTACCTGAGGTTTCAATAGTGTAGAGAACTCCCAGAGGAGAAAGACCTCTCCACCAAAGCAGATACCTACTTTCTCTACTATTTATAGTCATAGGCAGTTGCTCAGGAGCATCCAGTCAATATGTGTGTAGAATCCAGAAGCTGGATTTGAATCTAAGTTTTCCTGGTTCCAAGGCTGGTCCTCCATCCGCTAGGCCACAATGTACATGCATATTTATGATTTTCTGAATCATTTTTTGGACTAGTGTTTCTACTAGGTTTCTACTAGGAATAGGTCTGTGTTTCCATTATTATAGGAAAATCTGAAGTCAACACCTACTTATCAATTAGTCTTACAGATTTGCCTGGATTCCTGACAGATAAAATGCCTTTCTCAGACCATGTAGACAGTATGGAATCATGGCATGAACTGAACCTAGGCTTCCTTATTGGAAGCTAAATTCCTTTCCACTCTGCCTCACTACACTGAACTCTGATGACTGGAGAAGAGAGTGAGGCCAATGACTTTGCACAGCTCTGCCTCACTTAAATATGATTCACTCTCAAGACACATATCACCTTCATGATGTCACTGGTCCTCTTGGAGAATGAAAGATGAAACCACATAAAAACGACTGCCTTTCATACGTTCAAAGTATGTACAAAGTAAACACAAGATAACTTCAGGCTGGAGGGGTATCAGTAAAGGCCTCAGATGAGGAAGGGAGCCAGGAATTCCCAGATGTGGCAATGAGGAGGAAGTAGATTTCAGGAATGAGGTGACAGCCAGTACAAAAGCATGAGAAAAGGAAATGGGATGTTAATGGTGAGGGCTAACCAGAAGATCAGGCTGACTGGAGCAGAGAGCCCCTGAAGGGGAAGAAAGGGGAATAAGTCTGGCCATCGTTAATAAGTCTGAAAAGGAATGCTGTGAAGACTGTGAAGGGCCTTAAATGCCAAACAGAAGTTTTGTTTGATTTTAGATCAGAGTTTCTTAACCTATGGTTCACGAACTTATATATTTTTTTCAAATATTTAGACATCTGAATTTCAATAAAAAAGGATTTTCTTTTATAACATTTCATTTTATATTTTATGCCTTTTAAAACATTATTACTATTGTTATTATAAACACTATTTGTAACATTATCCCAAGAAAGGACTATTCATAGGCTTCTCCAGACTGCCTCAGGGGCCCATGATGAAAAATAGTTGAGAAGCCCTAGAGGAGGGGTAATCAGGAATGGACTGAAAAAGGGTGGCATACCCAGATTATGGCAATTATGTGAAGGACTGATTGGAGAGCAGAGATTTTAGTCAGAGAAACCAGTTATGAGATGATGGCAACAGTCCACGCAAGGGACAAGCAGGGCCTGAACTAGGGTAGTGGCTGTCTGCGTGGAGAGAAGGACTTGACCTTTTTTTTTTTTCTGAAGTAGAATCAATAAGACCCATCAAATGACCAACGATTAGAGATTTTTTTTATATGTATTAGAAGTCTGAGAATAAGGCTGAGAAGGAATGCCTTTCTCTCTGACCTACAAATCCTAAGATGCCAGTAAACTCTCAAACCTGTGTTTTACAGACACATTCTTCACTTTGGTTTTGGTACTTTCACTAAAAGTCTCCTTTCAATGCTTTATCATGTCACTTCTGCGGGGAACTTGTATTCTGGAAGGCCATCCTAAAGGAGAGCAGACTGATAAATCCTACCAAGCTTATCCTGATGCACTGCATATCCATCATCTGAGGACTGCTCTAATTGGTTGTGGAGAGGCCCATTCCCATACTGACCTTGGGCTGCTAAGCTCTTAGCCTCAGAAACCCTTGAAAGCGATCTATGATTTGGGGAAGGGGAAGGTGTTATTACTTATTTGTAACATTATTTAGTCTTGGAATGTTCTGCAAACACAAATAATATTTACTACTAGAAGTAATGACGTACCTCTGAGAAATTCAAAGAACAGTATCTATTTCCTACAGGGCATAAAATTAAGAGTTCTTGGCATCAGGCTAAAGAGACAAGTGGGTGTTGATATCAAATAGAAGAAAGAAAAATGTCACAGAAATAAGTGTTCTCAGTATTACAAAGAGAAGGATGCAAAGATAATTGCAGTTGGAGAAAAAGGGTTGAAGGAAATTGGGGTGTTTACTCTAGAAGAGACAAAGGTAGGGTATGAATCTTGTTTTCAAATATTTGAAGGGTTACCATATTGAAGAAGGGTTAGCCTTCTGTTAGGAGTTTCTGGACAGAGCCAGTTCTAACATGGAATTCATTAGGTGGGGTTAGGGGTGGCCTCCTTCAAATGACCTCCCACATCTTTAAAATTGGCAAGACTGAGTCATTTGCCCTCTTTCAGTTTCTTTTAGCTATTCTATTTTGGGGGACTTCTATCTGTTGTACCCAGTCTGGGCACCATGAACTAAACTAGTGAAAGGAGAGGGATTTGTCTTTCCCTGGCAATCACTTTATTGGATGGGTTTTTGTTTCTGCTCTGTGCTGTTTGTCCAGAGTTTCAGTTGCTGGAGACGATCCATGCCACGCTGGCATGGAAAACCTGAGAAGTAAAGCCATTTGTCCAAGGATGTACAGGTGAAAAATTGCATGATCAAAATTTGAAGGTCTGGGACTTTCTTATCAACTAAGAGAAACAAAATAATTCTATAGAATAGAAAACCAACAAGTTCAAGAGCACAAAAATGTTATTCCACCATATTCCTCATTCAGCTATAAATGACCAGCACCATCTCCAAGGGATGAGGAGGCCCTATTCCCATTTAACTAACCATTTGGCCTGGCTATGTCACATGGCTATCTGCCATGCTGCCTCTGAAAAAGAAACTGCAAAACATCAGCAAGAAGCAGATAAAGAACTGGCCTCTAAGTGCTGTCTGTTTTCCTACCTCAGATTTTTTTTTTCACAGTATTTCTTGGCAGAATCTGAGTGCTCATCCTATCTCTATCCATGTACTTGATAGGATTACCTGAATGCAATTGACAACCTGAGCTCATAATCTGTCTCCTCCCAGAAATGGTTGCTAAGGGAAAAGGAAGAATGTCGATATTGTGAAACAGGGACGGATTTCAGTGTAGTTTAGCATGAGAAACAAGTAAAGGTTTCCTTAAAAAAGGTATTTTATCCACACTCACATGTGGCTGGGAATTAACTGAATATAACTTGATTATCTAGGTTTTTTTATTAATTTATTTTAGTCAACATACATTTCCATAAGATTCTGAGTTCCAAATTTTCTTCACATCTGTCCCCACCCCCCACCTCAAGAGGGCTTGCATTCTGATTACCCCTTTCCCCCAATCTGACCTCCCCTCTATTACCTTACCCCCTTCCATCCCTCTCACCCTAATTTTCTTGTAGGGCAAGATAGAATTCTCTACCCCATTGCCTGAATGTGTTATTTCCCAGTTGAATGGAAAAACAATTTTTAACATGGGTTTTTAAAACTCTGGGTTCCAAATTCTCTTCCTTCTTCCCTCTCCACTCACCCTCATTGAGAAGGCAAGCAATTCACTATAGGTTGTACTTGTGCAAAACATTCCACAAATCATGTTGGAAAAGACTAACTAGGGGGAGGAGCCAAGATGGCAGAGTAGAATAATTCACATATGCTAGCTCCGAACCCACAGCCCATAAATTTCCTGTAAAAAGAACTCCCAACAAATTCTGGAGCAGTGGAAGCCATGCAGCAATGGAGTGGAGGAGATTTCTGTTCCAGAGAGCCCTGAAAAACCAACCCTAAAGGTCTGTCGCACACTGGATGGGAGCAGAGCCAAACCTTGCCCTGGCCGCATGGCACTGAAAGGAGCAGATCTGAGCAGGCTTCAGGGATGGAATCTCCAGTGGCCACGAAGGTCCCTCAACCCACAGGCACACAGGTCAGTGAGAGAGACTTCTAGGCTGGCTGAGAGGGGAGCAGGGTGTCTCCATAACTCAGGCCCCCTCGGGAGGCAGCAGCTGGGGGAAGTGGCAGATGCCAAGGCAGGCAGGAGCTCTGCTCCATTACTGAAGGTCTCCACATAAACACCGTGAGGGAACTGAGCCTGGGAGGTGGCCCTGCCCCCACCTGAGAACATGAATCTAATCTTACCCTGAATAGCAGCTGCATCTGCTGCTGAAAGCCCTGAGACTGGGGAGCAGCATTTGAATCTCAGACCCCAAGCACTAGCTGGGTGGATCTAGGTGGGGGTGGAGAGGAATCTCAGAAGTCAAGTAACTGGCTGGGAAAATGCCCAGAAAAGGGGAAAAACAATGACCATAGAAGGTTACTTTTTTGGTGACCAAATGTTTCCTCCTTTCCTTTCTGATGAGGAAGAACAATGCTTACCATCAGGGAAAGACATAGGAGTCAAGGCCTCTGTATCCCAAACATCTGAAATAGATACCCAATGGGCTCAGGCCTTGGAAGAGCTCAAAAAGGATTTTGAAAATCAAGTTAGAGAGGTG
>CM053771.1:293116017-293133302 GCA_028658325.1 Potorous gilbertii
GATAGAAGAGAGGGCAGATTGGTGATAGGGGCAATTAGAATGCTTGGTGTACTGGGGTGTGGAGAGGGGACAAATGAGGAGAAAATTTGGAACCCAAAACTTTGTGAAAATGAATGTAAAAAGTTAAATAAATAAATTTATTTTTAAAAAAATAAAAATAAATCTGAGAAGCCAGTTATCAACTGTAAAGAAAAAAAAGACTAACTATATTCTCCTCCATCCTATCATTCTCCCCATTTATTCTGTTCTCTCCTTTGACCCTGTTTCTTTTCAAAAGTGCTTCCAATCACCTCCTCCCCTAATCTATCCTCCCTTGTTTCATCTGTCTGCTCTTATCCCCTTCCCTCTACTTTCCTGTAGGGTAAGATACCCAATTGAGTGTGTATGTTATTCCTGCCTTAAGCCAAATCCAAGGAGAGTAAGGTTCACTCATTCCCTCTCATCTCCCCACTCTTCCCCTCCATTGTAAAAGCTTTTTCTTGCTCATTTTCCCAGCCAAATACTTAACTTTCTAACTCTTTGTCAAGGTAAGACTCTGCTTCTAGTGAGAGAGGGGCAGTGTACTGTCTCAAACTTCAGGGGTTTTGTGCAGCTGTTTTCAGAGCTATTTCTAGGAGCCTGTAAATTTTCAGTTCTTCCAAAGTGGCATAGTCAAAAGACGAGTATTTCCTTCTTTCCTGGACTGTGCTCTGGTCTGTGAGTGACCACAAGCACTCTTTTTTGCCTTGAAACAGTTAGGAGGATTCCTTCTCCACTATACCACAAGATCTCTCTGGTCCTGTGTATGCTAGTGCAGCCCATATTGGACTATGCTCTGTCCCCATTATGGCATGATAGACACTTCCTGTTGACCTTCCAGACTGTCTTCAACTAGAGACTTGTTTCACTCTGTCAATTTGTGGGTTCTGCAGCTCCAGAATTTGTTTAGAGATCTTTGGAGAAGTTTCGAGGAGTGCTCAAGTCCCTATATTTACTCCTCCATCTTGACTCTGGCCCCTGATTATTTAGTTTTTAAACCCCAAACTGTTACATTTTCTATACAAGGGGAAGGACCAAGGAATCATAGATCTAGAGGTGGAGGGGACCTCAGAGGACTTCTAGTCCAGTCTTATAATTTTACAGATAAGGAAACTGAGGTCTAAATAGGTCATGACTTGCTCAAGGTCACACAGATTATAAATGGCAGAACCAATATTTGAACATAGACCCTTTGACTTCAAATTTGGGGTTCTTTCAACGGTATCATGCTGCCTCCAAAGAGAGTAATAACTAGAACAGTGGCTAGTTCTTTTTGTCTCCTATACCTGTGAATTTGGAAATTTAACTATGACTATTTGTAATGTTAATGGAAGTTGCTTGATTAGGGGAGGCTTGTTATGTAAAGATCTTCCCCACCCATTAATAGGCCCCAGGTGGAGCCCATTAAAGGAAGTTTGATTGGGGAGGCTTGTTTTGTAGTAAAGCCCACAGCTCTTGGCAATTTCTAATGAGGCACTGGGTCATGAGGGTCATGCCTTCTGGCTCTGAAAAGAGTATATATACATATATACATATGTGTGTATATATATACATATATATATGTGTATATATATATGTATATATACACATATATATATGTGTATATATATATATATATATATATATATATACACATATATATGTGTATATATATACGTGTATATATATATATATATATATATACACATATATATATGTGTATATATATATATGTATACTCTGAAGTGAGTGTTTACTTTGGGGTTTACTCTTTGGAAGAGGATTCATGTGCTAGATGAGGCTCTGGGTAGCCATTAAGGAGCCCCCCAGCTTTGAAAACCCAGATGTTGGTGCTTCTCTCTCTGCTAACTATGTAGGCATAGTCAGACACTTGGATCTGTCTTGATCTGGGATGTATGTAATGCTTATGGTCAGACTGTTAGAAGTGCTGTCTGTTGGTTTATTTCTCTGCTTGTATTTTCTCTGTTGGAATATGTGATTAAAGAAAATTGTTGATCTCTCAAAAGTTTAAGAAAAGCATATATAAGAACCCATGGTGTGCAATGGATAGAGTGGAACAGCAGAGTTCAAATCTAGCCTCATATGTTTGTTGTTTTTGTTTAATTGTTTCCATTGTGTCCAACTATTTTTTAACCCATTTGGGGGTTTTCTTGGCAGAGATACTGGAGTGGTTTGCCATTTCCTTCTCCAGCTCATTTTACAGATGAGGAAACTGAAACAAATAGGGTTAAGTGATTTGCCTGGGAACACACAGCTAGTATCTGAGGCTGGATTTGAACTCGTCTTCCTGACTTCCAGGTCCATTGCTATATCCACTGTACCACCTCATACACGTACCAGTTTCGTAACCCTGAGTAAGTCACTTAACCTCTGTTTCTTTCAGTGTCCTCATTTGTAAAATAAGGTAATAGTGATACCTACTCTCCCCCAATCTAGGGCTTTCATGAGGAAAAGAATAAGATGATAATTCTAACCTGTTTAGCAGAGTGTACTCGGCACCTGGTAAGTAATATATAAACGTGGTTTGGCTTTGTATCATTGTCATCACTATCATCATCAAATGAACCATGGTGGTCGAACATACATCGATTACCAATAGCAGGCTATAATGGCAAGAGTTGTCCAGGCCTCCTTCAACCAGAGTGGTTTATCCCCTAGCCCAGGATTCAATGGCCCTTGTGATCGCTACTTATTCTCAACAAGCTCTCTACATCCTTGAACTCTTCAGCCAACATGCCCTTATTCCCTAATATCTAGTAACTCAACAACAATGATAAAATGTTTAATAGCTATTTGTTGAATGGATAAATAAGAAAGTGAAGCACAGTGGTCTTTTGAGTTAGTGGAGTTGGAGTAAAGAACTACAAACTGATAATTTTAAATTAAATTTTTTTTCTATTTTATTTTCATATAGGTCTATTTTTTGTCCATCTCTCTTAACCTCCCCACTATAAAATCAATCAGTAAGCCTTTATTTAGTGTCAACTATGTGCCTGGCACTGTGCTAAGGATATTGTGTATACTCCAAAAAGACGCAAAAGATAGTCCCTAACTTTAAGAAGCCCACAGCCTGATGGGTAATATCAGTTAGCATTCATATTTATTTAGATTTTCAAAGTGCTTCACAAATATCTCATTTTCTCTTCGACCACATTTTAACCATTTCACTTCAACCATTTTATCTTTAAGAACGCTGAGAGGTAAGTGCTCTCATTATCCCCATTTTGCAGATGGGCAGACCGAGGCAGGCAGAGTTTCAGTGACTTGCCCAGGGTCACATAGCTAGTCAAGGCTGGATTTGAACTCAGATCTTACTGACTCCTGGCCCAGAACTTTATCCATTGTTCCACATAACTGAAAAAGAAAGCAAAACTCTTACAAACATTTATGATCAAACAAAACAAATTTTTGAATTGGCCTTATCTAGACTTGACTGATACTTAATAGTTGTTTTACCCTGGGTGAGTCACTTCAGCTCTCTAAACTCCAGCTTCTTCTTTATAATGGTAGCAACATGCAATTGAGGAAAAAAAGGAAATGTTTTTAAAAATGAAAATCAGTAAAATAAAATAATAACACTGTTTGGACTTCCTGCCTCATAGGATTGTAGTAAGGACTTTTGTGAGTCATTAGCATTAGCTGGAATTTGTTTCATAGATTAAGACATAATGCCTGAATCTTTCACACTGCCCATTGTGAACAACAATGACAAAACAATAGTAATAGAATTTGTCAAGTATATTGCTCTCCTGATTACTAAGAAGCATTTAATTACACAGAGCAAAATTTAGCCCTAGTGGTTCTCAAATAAATTCCCACAGATGTCTAAAATGTTTATAGTGCTTCACATGTTCAGAGCCCTTTTGTTATAAATGTTCTCATCAGATTGTCAAAACTGTCTGTGAGGTGGGTTGTGGTTGTTGTCGTTCAATTGCTTCAGTCATATCTGTGACCCTATCGGGAGTTTTCTTGGCAAAGATGCTGGAGTGGTTTGCCATTTTCTTATTGTTTATTTTACAGATGAGAAAACTGAAGAAAACAGGGTTAAGTGATTTGCCTAGGATCTCACAGTCGTTAAGTGTCTGAGACTGGATTTGAACTTATGAAGAAGAATCTTCCAGTTCCCCACCTTCAGGTGGTAAGAGCATATTATTAACCTAATTTGCACACAAGGAAAGTAAGTCTGAGAAAGGAGAAAAAACTTGCCCAAGTTCTCAACATTAAGTGAAAAAAACTGATTCTTAGTTAAGTACTTTCTCCATCATGCCAAGAAATTTGTTTCAAATGTGAAATCTTACAACATTTGCTCTCCAAAAGCAAGTTCAGGAACACTGTGGATCTCAGGATATATAAAAACAGATACCATCCTCCATATACAGTCTGTAATTTCCCATTTCCATGATCTCTCATGAACTCTTCCCTATGCTTAGATCTTCCTTCTACCTGCTTTGTCGGCTGAATTTTTAACCATCCTTTAGTGACACCTCAAATATCAGCTCTTCTACCAAGCCTTCCTTGGTCTCTTCAGTTGGTAATGACCTACTGAACCCCACAAAGCACTTTGTTTTCCTCTTCTTAGTGTGGCATCTTTTATTAGAGTTATCTTGAGTTCACAGACTGCTACTGGATAGCAAACTTCATGAAGTCGGGAGAATGCATCAGATGTGACTCAACGTCTAGCATGATGCTCCACACACAACAATCACTTAATAAATGAGTTGAATGGTTGAAATTAATTGTCTACTTGGGCCACCTGTTATGGGAATCAAAAACTCCAAGGACACCTGTCTTCTGCCCTGCTGATTGGTTCAAGAATTCATTGTTCACATTAAATTACTACAACCACAGAAAACTCAAGAGAGCCCATTAACACAAAGTTTAAATGCATGAAACATGATGCAATGGACCAGGTGCCTTCCGTCATGGAGATGATGTAGCCAGCCACCAACATTTCAACTTCAATCACACAACACATTTCAATAGAGAGAGAATTGGGCTTGAGTTCCAGACCTAACTCTACCACTTCATATTCTATGAACCAGGAAAAATCATTCAATCTCATTGAGATTTAGTTTTCTCATCTGTAAAATGAGAATAATAGAACTTGAACAATACAGTGTAGAAGAAAGCTTTTCTAATTTGTGTTATACAGGTGTGAGCTCTTACTGGCAAGAATCTCTTAAATTATAAATCTAGAGAATGAAATAAAAAGAGCTGCTGAAAGGGGAAAAATGTCTGTATTGTGGCAATAAAACTCATCTTTATTTTTTTTAACTGCTGGAATGCATCTCTCTTTCACTTTCAACAGCCTAGGTAGGATTTCTGTAACCTTTATAAGAACCCTGGGACTCTTTTATAGGAGATTTACCACAAACATTTAATTCTCTTTAAGACCCAATCCTGGAATAACAGACTTTGTGTGGGTTTTTTTCCTGGTTTTTTTTTTCCCTCATATCAATGAGATTTTGGTACAACGCTGAATTTGGAATCAGAGAACTTAGGTTCCCATTCTGGCATCACAGCTTTACTATTTACTCGCTGTGTGACTAGGGGTAAATCACAAAACTTCTGCAAACCTCAGTTTTCTCATTAGAACCTGTGGGGTCCTCAGTTCACTTTGCATCCTTTATCTGATAGACTAACCCCTAGGCATGGACCGCTCTCCTTTGAAAACTGCATCTCTTAAATCCCCAGATAATCTTCCAGACTAAGTTCAAGTGCCACTTTCTGACAGAGGTCTTCTCTCCCTCACTTCACCTACCACAGCTCACTGTGGTTATCTTTCATTTGCAATGTTATTTACTTACATACTGTCTCCTAAGTTATTTACTTTGCTTACTGTCTCCCAAGTTAGAAAGTCAACTCCTTATGGGCAAGGAATCTTTTTCTTTTGTCTTTAACCTCTGGTTTAGTGCATGGCACATAGAAAACAATAAATGATTGAAGATGAATCTTGTAAATTACAGGAGTAGACTCAATGATCTTTAAGGTGCCTTCTAGCTTTAAAACTATGAAACTATAAAGACTTTTGTTCTTTGATCATTTCAGTCTCGTGTTCAACTATTTATGATCCCATTTGGGGTTTTCTTGGCAGAGAAATAGTGGAGTGGTTTGACATTTCCTTTTCGAGCTCATTTTGCAGATGGGGAAACTGAGGAAAACAGAGTTAAGTGACTTGCCCAGGGTCACATAGCTCCTAGGTGACGGAGGCCAGATCTGAAATCACCTAGCTGCCCCCTATAAAGACAACTAATCTATAAATTCTTCAGTCTGGTTCAACTCTTTGTGATCCCATATGAAGTTTTCTTGGCAAAGACACTAGATCAGTTTGCATTTCTTTCTCCAGTGGATTAAAGCAAACCAATAGCTTACGTGATTTGTCCAGGTTCACACAGCTTTTAAGTGTCTGAGGCTGCATCTGAACTCTGGTCTTCCCAACTCCAGGCTCACTGAGCCAACAGATATCCACCTCAGGATCTATAAATTATGAGTCTCTAATTTGAATTCAGACTCTAACACTCAATGATCCTATAACCACTTTTCTGGTTCTCAGGTTCTTTGTGTGTAAGTTGGGGGATGGGGGAAGAGGAAGAGGAGGGAGAGATTAGATAAAATGAGTTCTAAAGTTTCTTCCAGCTCTAAGAGACTGTAATTCAAAGACAGAATCTCAAAGGAGTTCATCCATGTCCAGGCCTCCCTCCAATGGATTAATGACTTCCAGCTGTTAATCTAGCTGCCAGTATTTCAGACAGGGAAGCACAAAGGGGAGGTTTTAACCAGTTATCACTTCGGTCCTTGATTGCACACAGAGAAACATGTATGTATTAGGGGAGTGACAAGAATTCCATAAGCATCTCATACCGGTCCTGTTAAATGACCAATTGAGGCCAGTACTAAAGTAGATTCATTAAATGAGCTCTTGGAATATAATGAAATGCACCAAAAGTTGGAGAATCGAAGAGAGTGGAAAAGAGAATTGCTAAATAGGAAGAGAAAAGGATGAGGAAGCAACGAGATGGTTGGTCTTTTTCTTTTTGACTGCTAGCTCTTGTGTACTCATGTACTCAAAATCCCCCTAAAATAACAATTAATTAGCAGGGTTACAAGGTTAGACTTTATAATAAACACAGGAAGAAGAAGACAATGATAAAATATGTTGGTCTTCACTTCCCAAACTAGAATTGTCAAGGAAGGAGTTGATCTAACATTTTGGGGAAGAAATTTAAACCTTCTATTCAAATATCAGCTTCTGAATTTCCCCACAGCTTTAAAGGCCTCATCATGATATTGCAGGATAATTGAGGGGTTTCAAGTTAAGTGAATGTGATTTGCTCCCAGCCATTTGTCTATGGTGTTTTCCCGTAATGGATCAGCAGCTTTTACCAGTCAGTTTGGAAGCACTGATGACAATAGCAATAGCATCTGCATTTGTACAGTGTTTTATGCTTTTCCAAGTACTTTTTCAAGTGATATCTGGAAGGTATTAAATTTATTATGTCCTTTGGTCCTCACAACAACATAGTGAGATAGGTAGGTCAGTTACAATTGTCTGCACTTTACAGATTCAATTGAATTTAATCGGCACTTCTGAGGGATCTGAGACTCAGGAAAATTAAGTCATTTGTCCAAGGTTAACAGGACTAGTCATTTAGGTAGAGAGTTCAGTGTTCTTGACTTGCATTTGCACAGGCGTCTTTCCACTTGACTAGAAAAGCAATTGACGAGGTACCAGGAAGAGGCTATGACTTTTAAAAGTTCTTGGATATTCATGGTGACTCAGAATTTTGCCTCTTTGGCTCCCCTATTCCCTTGGGGATAATTAATTTTATTTATTCTCTCTGCTCATCTCCTTTTTATGTACACACGCACACGCGCACGCACACGCGCACGCACACGCACACACGCACACACACACACACACACACACACACACACACACACACACTACTCTCCACACTGAAAATCTCAACTATCTCTTACCTTTGGACTAACCAAATTCAATTAGGGTGTCTGCCTTTTGTGTTTCTTCAGTTCCTTTCCCTGCATAAATTGATGGTGACAGCAAAGATACCAATTCAATTACATGCCATCTTCCTGGTACCCAGTAATGATGCTGAACAGGTCAATGGGGACAGGTTGCAAAGTCTGACCCTGAATTACAGGGGAAGGGCAAGGCATGAGAGGCTAAATTAGAATGCATTTTGACTTGGAAAAATTTGAGTCAAAGCTTTCTCATTTAAAAGGACGAGAAATGATGGGAAGAGAATGAGGAAAAATTAACTGGCTACAGAAAAACAGAGAGCTCCTTATTACAGTCTTATTGCTAAGATAAGAGGGGCTTTTCTTGAGGGGGTTTTATAAATGACCTTCCTTCAAATAGCTGATTTCTGTATCATATATTATAAATGTAGCACCCATCTCACTTTGCCTGTCCTTCCCCTGTCCTACCACACAATTTGAGATTTTCCTGAGGGAAACAAGAAATGAGGGGAGAGATGCAGCTGTGGCAGAGAGGTAACATATTCAAGGTTGGAGGGACCTGAAGACCACGAATAATGGCCCCACCTTTTTGCCCAGGTAATTGATTCTTTGGTAATTAAAGGGAAGACAGCACTTAGCACTTATAACACAAAACTTCCAGTATGTGTGTCATTCTCCAGCAAATGGCTATAAATGCTACTTGGTGGTTAAATGGTAATGGACATTCCTGGGAGATAAATTCTTCAATATATTCTTATAATAGCTATTAGAGTAGTGTTATTTTTATTACTGATACTATTAATAAATGATGTAGCAAAAGTTACCAAGCTAACCACTTGCTATGTAAGAATGAAATCTATTTGTTCAAGCTGTTCTTGTATTTATCAGCACTGATTCTAGACACCATTATTTAAATAAGTGTAGACTTCCTGGGGACCTGTTTATGAAATACTAAACAAATGACCACAGCAATTTAAAAGCAAACAAGTTATCGAACAAATCTGCTATCATTTCGCTTAGAGAGACAAAATGGTTATTATAGCACCTGGGAACACACCCAGAGCCATGTGGACTCACCAATAAGTCTATTCCTGGATCAAATCATGAGCCCCTACTGGTATGTTTACCTCTACTAGTTAGTCAGAGAACATGATAAGTTCAAGCAAAGGACATTTCATGGAATAGTGTGTCAAGAAAATTAACAATAAATACTTCTCTCAGAAATCTTTAGCTATTATCCTTACCTTTTCCTCATGGAAAAAAAGAGCTCTTTCAATTTAAAGGTCATAGGATTTGAGGTTATTGTTGTAGTTGTCATTTTCCCTGATCTGCCTCCATTAGAAGGTATAGGTTCTAAACATACCTGACCATTAAATGAGGGGGGACAAAGTATTCATAATGAAGAGGGGAAAAAAATCTTACTAACTTCTTTTCCTCAAGGGGAGGTTATTTGTTTCTTTCAAAGACTTGGCTAGAAAAAGTTTCCGTTGCCAGAAGGATATCCTTTTCCCCTCCTATAACACTTTTTTAGAACACATAGCAATGCCACAGTCAGCTATATGGAGTTTTGAGTCTAATCTTATTTTTTATACTATATTTCCTGAATGTCAAAACTGTGTCTCTGTTGGAGATCTCCCTCTACCTTAGGGTAGACATTCCTATATGGTTCTTTGTTTTCTAATTCAGGAAACTAAGTATTGACTGTGACACAGGGCCTTTGGCTTTACCCTACAGATCAATATCTATACTTCTCTGTCTTCCTACCATACAACTGGAGTTCCCTTTGTTCTTACAATACTTGCCTTTGGTGCAAAAATCCCTTCAATATGGTTCTTGTCCCAACTATGTCCAGTTTTATTTTAGCTCCATGAAGATATTCTTGGAACTGTTCTATTCAAGAATCTTATCAATGAATTAGATGGAGGTTGTTGGAGGATAGAATAAAAAAAATGACATTTCAACAGGCAAGAATAATGAGCCAAAGTATGTATGTGTATATGTATGTATGTGTGTATGTGTGTGTAATTTAATAGAAATAAATATAAAAAAATTTTCACGAACAAAATGAGGAAAATGAGGAAGCAGAGCTAAGGTCATAGGATCTAAAGGCGGATACCCTTCATCACCTTACAACTAATCAATCAATCAGCACAGGCATTTACTATGTTAAGCACTGAGAAGAAAGAAAGAAAGAAAAAGAAAGAAAGAGAAAGAAATTGAGACAAAGGATTCAATTAGGAGATAATTGTTATAATCTAGGCAAAAATGATTAGGGCCAAAACTAGCTTTTTTGCATGGAGAGAGGGATCAGATGGGAGACATATTACAGAAGTAATACTATTTGGCAACTCAGGGAGTGGTAAGTAGGATGAATAAGGGTGAAGAGTCCAGGATAACCCTAAAATTGCAAACCTGGGAGGCTGGAAGGATTACAGTGCCTTTGATAGAAACAGAACTTCGGACTGGCTTCTTTAAATTTAGGCCAAACATTACTTCTGTCAAGAGGCCCTTCCAGGCCACTATTGTTTCTAGCAACTTCTCCTCTAAAGCTACCTTCCTCCTACTCTGTATAAAGTGAGGAGAAATTTCCAGAAGAAAGAAATGATACTGAAATAACAACAGGTTTCTATTAAGCATTTCTTCTTTCAGGAGACCATTCCAGGCCACTAAGAACTTCTAGAAACTTCTCCTCTAAGGCTAGCTTCCTCCTACTAGGTAATACAATGAATTAAGGTTAAAATAAAGCAGAAAATTTTCCACAGTGGGTAAGAATATTGAAATGATTAGAAGAAGATCTTGGGAGCTCTTTAAATTGAAGCTCTTTTAAAAGAATTTGAAAGATAACCAAAAGAATCAATTAGAACAAATGTGAAAATATTAATAATGTAGTGAACATTGAAAAATACAGCAATAGAGATAGAACATAACAATACAAAACTATCTAGCAATGATTAGTATATATGGAACAAAAAAAATCTCAAAGTAAAATCGAGACTGCAAAGTTGCAAGAACATTGGAGCTCTTTACAAAACAAAGTAACTGACCCTACAATTAGAACTCAGCAAGAAGACCACCAAGATTACTGATCTCACAGAAAAACATGATAAAATTAAAAACCTAAATGTTTTAGGACATCATATAAGAAAACTAAGTACTGAGACAGAAAACACTACTCATATGATGTCATTAGAAAGCAGTCACACTGTAATGTTATTGTGCTATAAGAAAAGAGGAACAGAGTGACTTCAGAAAAACCTGGGAAGACTTATATGAACTGAAGTACAATGTGCAGAACCAGAACATCGTATGCAATAAGCTTAATATTAATGTTATTAATATAATAACAAGTTTATATTAAACAGCTGCTACATGCTAGCTGTTGTGCTATATCCTGGATTGAGGAAAAAAAGCAAATGCAAGTGGTTTCAATGTGTCTCTTTCATAACATCAGAAATCTAACAGAAATAGAAATGAAGATTATGAATCTTAGCCTAAAGTAGGAGAAACTAGATGTAACAGACCTAAGCAAATAGGATGAGAATTTTTTTTAAAAAATAGCTTCATTTTTAGAGATTAACAGTATCTTTTGAAAAACTGAGAATGTTAGTGCATAAATAATCTACAAAGAAATCCAGAAAGGTAGAAATATTACAATTTTCTATATCATTATGCAATGAAAATTATAAACTGAAAATTCCATCAAAATGTGAGATAAATCACAAAAATCAGAACACCATTTCAGAAAAACCCTACCCATGCTTGACTTCACTGCCTCCTCTCAAGCCATCTTCTCCACATCCTTCACTAGAACTGCCTGGGAGAGCACACCAGACACCATGCCCTAGAACTTCTGCACTGGGGATCCATTCTCCTAATTGGTGAAAACCATTTGAGGAAAGCTCCAGCCATGATTTACTTCATTATCTCCTCTCCTTCTACTTCTTCCTTCCCCCAATGCCAGCCCCAGTTCTAGAATCATGACCTATGATCAAATTAAACCTGCTACTCTTTCCGCATAAACTATGGCAATTTATTTTCCTGTGACCCCACTCACCATCCTTCCAATGTTCTGCACCAAAGCACTCTTTTCAGTCTCTCAGTACACTGTGTACCCTTTCCCCCTCCATTAGAATACAAACTTCCTGAGATCGGGAACAGTCTCTACTTTTGTCTGTTTCTCCACAGCTTAACTATGTTTGGTATATAGAATGTGCATTTATTAAATACTTTTTCACTCATTTATTCATGTACTAATTAGAAAAGAGAATGATCCCAGTGAGACATGCCAAAATTTATACAAAAAAAATGCAAAGTGGTCTTTCAAATAAAATCATTTCTCTGAATACATATTTACAAAAGTGAAAAATAGAGCACTAATGAGACCATGACATTTTCAAAACTAGCAAACCAGCTAACTGTCAATTCCAAAACAAAAAAGTGGGTTTCTTAAACCAAAGGAGAGGAGTAATCTGTTTAAGTAGGTTAAGTTGAAACAAAAAAAAACTGTTGTTTTTTTAAGCTAACAAAAGAAATAGCAATTAGGTAATTTAATCCAAAATGAGAGAGAAAAACTATATTGTTCAGATAAAAAAGGGAAAAAAATTATGAAAAATAGAGAGAAAATAATGAATAACATCAGAAGTTACTACTACTCAGTTGTATGCCCTGGAACACCTGGAAATTTATATGAAGCTGGTGATATAAACAAAAATATCCAAATTAACAAAATTGGAAATAGATATCCTAAACACTTTGATTGTAAATAGAAACTGAACAAGCCATAAATGCTCTCTCAATGGAAAAAAAAATCATAATCTAGATGGATTTATAGGTGAATTTATAACAGTTGACATTGATATAGTGCTTAGGGTTTGAAATGCATTTTATACACCTAATCTTATTTGATGCTTATAACAACCCTGTTTGATAAATACTACAGGTATTATTCTTATTTTCCAGATGAGAAACTAAGGCTCAAAAGGTAATTTATTCATGATCACATAATTAACAAGCATTGGAGGCAGGATTAAAACCCATGCATTCTGAAGCCAACAGTCCAATTTGCCACCACATCTGAACCCAATTTTTCTTTGAATGCAGAGTTAAAAACGAATCTGAAATAAAATTTATTATGTTCAGCTGAATTCATAAAGCATGAATTGCAATCATGATTGCAAATATGATAATATCATAAATAGATGTACTCAATAGAGATAAACATAAAAGCTATATTAAGCTTAAAAGGGGCACAATGAAATAATATCAATAAGAGCTAGTATTTAAATAGCAACTACTATGTGCCAGACACTGTGCTGAGCACTTTACAAATATTATCTTATCTGATAAACAAGATGGAAAACCAGGCATTTTTCCTGATCCCCTTGACCTTTTAAACTTTTCCAAAACACAAATGATGAGCAAAGGATAAAGAAACGTTGGTTGTCATCATGATTTAGAATACCTGGAATCCAAAAGAAGGTGGGGGAAAAAACACAAGCCAACAAAACTATAAAATGATTTCTATACTAAATTCACTCAGCAGCCCTCTCCCATACCTCATGGGATCTCAACAAAACTCAACACTACGCCCAATCTCTCCTCCCTCTGTCCAATGCCATAGAGATCCTGGCTCCAGGCTACAGAAGTCTGCTCCAGCCAAGATTGATGTCTAGCATACCACTGTAGCATTTTAAACTACAGAAGATTACTAGGGCCACACAACCAGCACCCCAGTGGGCAGTGTTCCATGCTACAAAAGATCTCTGTAGGAAAACAAGAATAGAGAAAAAGGGGGCAGATTATGTATTTGGGTTTAAAATAGAGCTCAGCAGCACATTCCATCCAGCCCATCCTCCCAGAGCCTTAGACCTAAACAACAAAAATCAGCCCTCTAACACCAGCATGGAACTGCCTATTCATGCTGGACAAGAGACCCAAAGAACAGAAGGAATGGTATAGGACACCAAGACAGTACACAGTGTATGTTGTGGCTGTGTGGCACTTTAATAAACCTGAGGAAAAGTACTCAGTACCCAACTTGGGGTCAGTTCTGTCCACTCTAAAGTCACTCTGGACAGAGATATATGCTGGTGTCCCAATATGAGAGGAGTTGAAAAGCTTTGAGATTCAGCCTAGAAGGAAACAACTGAGGGAGCAAGTCAGAGACTCAAAAAATAATAGGGAAATAAGTGGAGTGGGGAAGATTAAAATGACAAAAGATCTCAAGAAGAAAACTCAAAGAACTTGAACATAAGTAGATAAATTAACAGGGAAATAATTAACAGCGGAAAGAAATATGACCTCGAGACTTAGTAAACAAATCCAAGTATCTATTAAAAAATGCTGCAAAATGAAAGAAAATGATCCAGCATTTGATGAGATAGAACCTATGGAATTTGAGGAGAATATGAAACCATCACACTCTGTTACTGAGTGATTCAAAAGAGAAATGAGAATCAGGAGAGCAAAACTCATGACATTCATAGCAGACACAATGTGCAGAATAGAGGTGCCATCACAAATTCCAGTTTTATCACTAAAGAAACAAAAGAGGGAACAATAGATTAGGAATACAAATATACAGAAGTGAAGGACAATCAAGGAGAGAAGCAAAAAAAAAAGGCAACAACATTGTAATGAATGAAAACACTGAGAGCCAGGGTTTCTGGACAACTAATAACCAATTTATTAATTATGTCAGTGCTTTCTCTTGGTAACCAAAGATGCCAAGAGAGATCCTGAAATGCCTAAATCCTTTATGAAAAAGAATTTTCCTGACAAGTGAAGATCAACTTTGCTTGGTGGACATTTAATGAAGAAGAGGTGGGCTAAAAGTCTTCAGCTCTTCTGGCTGAGAAAATGGATTGATCATGAGACTCAGCAGCCTCAAAGCATCTGGGTTGACCTACCCTTCAAAGGAAGGAATGCAGGACAGGGGGTATTTCCCCAGGCAAAGGTTCACCCAGACTGGATTCTGTTTACCAGATGACACTCAAATTCAAACAGAAATTAGGACTCATAGTTAGGTGAGACTAAGAAGCATATGCCTTGAGGACTAGGAGAATCTCATCAATCAGTCATGCCCTTGAAAGTCTGAAACTTAACAGAAAGGTAGGTCATATATTCATGAATATATGACAATAAGCAGTTATTAATATAATCACAAGATATTAATTTCTCTCAACATTAAAAGAAAATATGCTCACTATGCAACCCAAATATACTGATCTCAAAGGCAGGATATTGTGACAATCTGAGCATCATAGATCTCCCAGAAGAACAGAAGAGAATAATAGCCTTAATATTGTAGTGCTGGAAGCAGTAGAAAAACCACCTCAGAACTTCTGAACACGGAAAATAAAATATCAATTGAAAGAATTCATAGATTGCCTCCAGTAAAAATCCAAGCCTGTGAACTCCAAGACACACAGTTGTTAAATTTCATAGTTCAGTTTAAAATTTAAAAGAAAAAAAATTCAAGCAACAAAACTATTCTTCACCCACCGGAAAACATAACAGAGAATGGAATAACATGTTCCTAAGAGCAATGGAGCTTAGGATACTGCCCAGGTTGACCTACCCGCAAATCTGAGCTGAAATAAATGAAAAATATTTATGTTCAATAATAAAGAGGTATTTGAAATATTTTTAGAAAAAAAAACGAGAGCCAAAGAGATTATTTTCTATTCGAGTATCCCAAACAGCAGCTTAAGACAAAACAGCAACAGAGTGACACTACAAACACCAATAGGAGACTTACTTCTAAATGTACAAAAGGAAGACAAAGTCAGGTGGAGAAAACAATGAAGAGGTAGGTCTGTGACATTATAGACAGAACCTGGTGATAGAACCCTACAGATGAATCAATGGGTTTTTTTGTGGGACTATATTACAACCTGGGAGTGTACATAAAAAAAGGGATGGCAAGGAAAGTGTGATTGTGCCTCAGTCAAACCCAGGGCTAGCAATGAGGGGAAGATAAACTTAGGCCCTTAGTAGAAGTCCCTGCAGAAAAATGAAGAGGATGAAAGGATGGGTGTGTTGTGGTGTGGGGTGCTGGGAATCCCAAAAAGGAAAGATACAAGACAGGTCTTCCTCAAAAGAATTCCACCACTCAAGCCTTCTTTCAAAGTAGCAGGTTTCTTTGTGATACAAATAGATTTGATGGGGGTAAAATTGGTTCTTATACACAAGAAAAGACAGTGAGAAGATTAGGATGGGATTAAGGCGTGGTAAATAGCCTGGGGTAGGGCAGGGGCACCAGTGAAAGGATCTAGATGTGATTAAGGAGTGAGTGGTACAAACAAGTAGTCTGGGTTGGGCCAAGAGCAGGAATATCAAGTAAGTTAATTAAGTAATCAAAGTGGTCTGGGGTGGACCAATTGCATTGGTTGGAGGCACTAGGGGTCTGGGCTGCTGAAATGCATGGGAAAATTCAGGGACTGGGTTACTTTCAAAGACATGCTCTTTTCCTTTTAAGATTCCAGGTCCCAGAACCCATCAAAGTAAAGGACTGAAAAGAAGGGGAAAGGAAGGATACTTTGCCTTGGTGATAGAAAGAGATTCCACTGATCAATGCTCCTGTGGGTAAGTTATGTTCTGTGAAGGGAAATGGGGACTTTGTTTTGAGTGTCATCTGGGAAAAATTGGTGCTTGAAAAGTCTACTCATCTTATTTAAGGAAGTAAAGAGGGTTAGAACTCCTGGGGGAAATGAGCACCTGGAAGAGAGGAAAGACACATACCCCAGAGGGAGATTTGATGGGGGGAGTAACTAGGAGAGGTAGGTGGTACAGTGGATGGAGCACCAGTGCAGGATTCAGAAGGACCTGATTTCAAATCTCACCCCAGACACTTGACACTCACTAGTTGTGTGACCTTGGGCAAGTCACTTAACCTCAATTGCCTCATCCTGGGGCATCTCCAGTCATCCTGATGAATATCTGGTTACTAGATTCAGATGCCTCTGGAGGAGATGTGAGGCAGGTGAGCTGCACAGCCCTCCCTCACTCAAAAAACAAAAGTCAAGTGCAAGTCATGTCATCATATTTCTGATGGCATGGTCTTCTTTGGCAATGAAGGACGAACACACTCCCCTTGCTGATAACAACTAGGAAATGACCCCGCCCAGCGGGGTCTCAACAGGGTACCGAGAGTGGACACAGCCGAAGGGGGAGCAGAGCTCGGGAAGGCGGCAGCCTGGGAACACAGCCGAAGGGGGAGCAGAGCTTGGGAAGGCGGCAGCCTGGGAAGACGCAGTGGTCTGGGAACGGGGTCAGAGAGACTACGG
>CM053771.1:293133802-293204491 GCA_028658325.1 Potorous gilbertii
GGCTAACCATGACCCATGCATTCTTATGGCCGCCCCAACGGCAACCGTCACCCGGGACCACACTAATCCCGTCTTTGGCGCCGACTGCAGCTCAAGCATGACAGCGGGACTGCACAAGGCGCGAGTCTCAGGAGGAAGGGGAGGCAGAATTCCCAATGATTAGGGAAGGGTCCTCTCTGTCTCCTGCAATAATCAGCATATTTCTGGGAGTGAGGCAAAATGGAAAAGGAGACCATGGGACCTACTTTATCAGGCAATAAAAGAAATTGCCAAGAGGAGAGAATCTAGAATGAATACTTCAAATGTTTGGATTGTATGATTAATACAGAGAATATAGGGAGACTAGATAATTGAAGGGACCATGAATTAGAGAATGACAATCTAGAGGAGACAGAAAGAGAAGATATATAATGAGGAGAGTGAAAGAAATCCTTTTTTGGAAAGGGGCACAAAAAATGAGTTTCCAAAACTAATGAATTGGACTAGTTGAAAGGGAGGAGAGAAAGGGGAAATCTATTTGACTGAAAGGAAAAAAGAACAGGAAGAATTATATAACCAGATTAAAATAAGGAGAAAAAAGGGAACTAATAAGCAAAACCCTAAAGGGAGAGGGGTAACAGTCAAGAAGAAGGGATGAGAATTGAGGGGAAGAGCTCCAGTAGGAATAGGACCACTTTAAAAAGAAGATTAAGGTAAAAAACAACTGAAGAATATAATACTGTTTATAATAAATGAACTATAACTTGGGAAAAAATATGAAACAGAAGAAAATATAAAACTAATTTATAACTTCACAGTCAAATAAAATGAAAAAGAGTGACAAATTAGATAAGAAAACAAAATTTCATAGTCAGTTACTTACAAGAAATACATTTAAAAATTAAATACATATACAAAATAAAACTGAGAGAATGGAAAGATAATTTACTATGCATCAAATAAAATAAAAAAAGTAGGAGCTACAATCACGCTGACAAAGCAAAAACAGCCAAAAAGTAGAAACAAACAAGGAAACTACATTATAGTGAAAAGAACCATAAATAATAAATCAATATTATTAGAGTATTTGTTGATAAGTTTCAAATTTTTTAGCATCCAAATTCATAAAGGAAACATCTGAGTTATAAAAGATAGTAACACAATAGCGACAGATTTCAGCGTTCTTCTCTTAATTTTGGATAACTCTAACCAAAATAAAAGGGAAAATATTTTTGTCTATCCATTAGACCAAGGGTGGGAAACCTGAGACCTCGAGGCCCTTTGGGCTACATATGAGGACCTAGAGGACCACATGTGACCCCAAGGCCCCCAGTTCCCAACCTTTCCATTGGACTATAAGCTTCTTGAGGTCAAGGACTATCTTTCTTTTTGCATATACATATATATATATATATATATATATATATATATATATATACACACACACACACACACACACACACACACACACACACACACACACACATCCACAGTGCTTAGCAGTGTGCCTGACATACATAGTTAAGTGTTTAATAAATATTGACTGGCTATTGACCATTGAATTGCATAGATATCTGTGAAAAAACAAGAGAGCTAAAAAACTTATGACATCTTCTAAATGGGACAGCAAAAAAATATACATATTTTTTAACTACATGTAGGATTTTTACAAAAAATGACCATGATATAGTAAAAAACAGAAATTGATTGAGGGGCCACCAATAAAAAGACACATATATAAATGGAGACTTAACAACGAAATCTTAAATAATGACTGAATCAAAGAACAAATTATAGAAACAATAACCATATAAAAAAAATGACAATGATGAAACAATATATCAAAATTTCTGGGATGAAGTTAAAGCAGTCTAGCAAACATGCATTAGCAAAATAGGATAAAAGAATTAATGAAATAAATATGAATTTTTAAAAATTAGAAAGCCAACAAATAACCCTAAGATAAACACAAAAGAGGAAATATTAAAAATTAGAGGGGAGAGAGATTAATTGGAAACAAAAGAACATAGAAGAATAATACATAAAACTAAAAGCTGGCTCTTTGAAAAGACTAATAAAAGTGATCATTCCTTAACTATCTGATTAAAGAGAAAAGAGCAGAAAATTAAATTTTAAAAGTATCAAACAAGGTGAAATCACAGCAAAGTCATGAATAAAAATAATAATCAAAACATGCTATGCTAGTGGTAAAAAAAAAATAAGAAAAAAGAAGAGAAAGAAGAAAAAATTTTAAATAACTAGCAAAATAACCTACATTTGTAATGCTCATGAAATTATATCATTTCATATTAGTAGGGCCAATTTATAAAATTATATCATTGTTTTAAAATTATCATCTTTTAAAATAAATTTTTAGTTCAGTATAATCAGGGTAATGTGTTTATGATTAATCTTTTCTTTTAAAAGCAATTGTGAGAAACTCATTTTTCATCGTCTTTGTTATGTGAAAATCTATCACCCCTCTGTCTTCTACTTCTGAGAGTGGAGGTGGGGAAGTTATATAAAATATAAACTTATTATCTAAGTTCCACAACTTAATTATATGTAATACTCATCTGTATAAATGATTCCAAAAGAATTACTTGTGTAAGATTAATTGGGCATGCCACGTTCTGAAAATTGGCACTTCTTTATTGATGTTGTACATAGTGTTGAGTTTTAGGGGATGAGTCTACATTTCATTTCCCAGGCACTGCATGCACAATTTTATTAGTTTCATAGAAGATATATTCTTAACCAAACAAGAAAGAGAAGCAAGTAAGAAAGATAATATAGATATTTTGATTAATTGAAACTGGAAAATATTCTGCACAGACAACATTAATGCATCAAAGATAAGAAGGGAAATGGTTGAATGGACTAAAATCTTTATATAAAATTTCTCTGATAAGGATTTGGTATCCATGATATATATGAACAATATGTATGTATTATGTATGTATGCATACATGTGTATAATAACCATTCCTCAATAGGTAAGTGGTCAAAATAAACAAGTGGTTCTCAAAAGAATTGCAAAATATTCACAATTATGTAAATAAATGCTCCAAATTACAAATACTAATTCAAATCAACACCTAGGTTTCACCTCATACACTATAAATTCCCCCAAATGACCCAAAAAAGGACAGTAGTCAGTGTTGGAGGAGTCATGGAATGATAAGTACATTAATACATTGTTGGTGGAGCTGTGAAATAGCACTATCATTTTGGAAAGCAATTTGGAATTATGCAAATGAAGTAATTAAAATAGCTATGACCCTTAAATTAGACATTTATTTACTAGGTCTACACCCCAATTAATAAGAAGAAATTGCCTAGGTACACCAAAATATTTATAGCAGCACTTTTTCTGATCTAAAAAAATAAGAATTGAAAATAAAGTGGATCTCATAGATTAGGGAATGGTTAAACAAATATGACAAATGAATGTAATAAAATATTATTATGCTATAAGAAATGATGTGTGCGATGAGTAAAGAGAAATGTGGAAAAATCTATGTGAAGAGTAGTCAGCAGAACCAAGAAAATAAGACACACGGTAACTACAGTGTAAATAGAAAAAACTACCCACCAAAATACCGAAAGTAAATGTAATACATTTATAAAGATCAAGAAGGGCACAAGTGAGGAGACATAGAGGAAACCCCTAATGCAACTCTTCATGGAAATGGAAAGTCCACTGATGTTTACATGTAGATGTATGTGGTCTTTTTTAAAGTACCAGTCATCTGCGAATGATTTTTTTTTATTATTTGATATATGAGATGGCTCTCTGTCAAGGGGGGAGAGAGAAATGCCTGAAATGGCTATGATGTGAGAAACAAATGATTTTGACTAAAAACTCATTTAAAACGAAACTTATTTGATCCTCATAGCAATCCCTGGAGGTAGGTGCTCTTATTGTGCCCATTTTACAGCTGAAGAAACTGAGGCAAGCAGAGAGAGAGAACTGTTCATCCATTGAGTCATTCAGATTCTAATGATAGTGATGATGGTGGTGATGATGATGACTGGTACACCAACAATAATTAGAATTTATATGCTATTTTAAGGCTCACTAAACAATTAATAAATATCTCATTTTATCCTCCCAACAACTCTGGGACGTAGATACTCCCATTTTAATAATAGGATATTATGAATCCCATTTCACAGATGAGGAAAATGAGGCAGATAAGTGATTAGAAAGGCATTAAATGACTTCCCTAAGGTCATGAAATTAGTGTCGGAGGCCAAATTTGAACTCAGGTCTTCCTGACACCAGGGCCAGTGATCTAGCTGTCAATAATAAGTAGAGGTTATATAGTGCATTAGGATTTGCAAAGCACTTAACATGTTACCTCATACTAACAGTCTGAAATATATATTCACTCTATGTCAGAGCATCAAAATACAGGAAACTATTATTAAAATGCAAAAGAATTGAAATGATAAAAGAATAACTACAAGTGTCTCTATTAAAATTTTACCCATCTAATGTATATAACCAAGAAGGAAATCATGGATCTGATTAAGATGTGGGAAACTAGGTTTGGTAAACCTATAACAATTATTGAATAGGAACATTAAAGACTATACTTATTTCTGAAGGTCATATAGAATCTTTACCAAAATGATACTAATCATAATCATATTTAATGAACTCAAAAATCAGTGGGAAAATGTATAACTATTAAACATATTGTTTATCTACTCCATACAAGATAATAAAATGAAAACAATAGGAAATATGAACAAAATATAAGGGCCTAAATGAAGAGGAAATAATTCTATCCTAAATAAGTGGGTCTAAGAACAATAAACAATTGTATGGAATAGAATTTGTAAAATGAGGGAACTTTCCACAGTTTATGGGGTATAGGTAATTCTTAGATGAAAGTTTTTCTCTCTGAATATTTATTAATAAAAGAGTGAAAGAGAAAATGATTACATATATATAATGTAAAACATGACGCACACGAATAATCTCTAAACAAGTACAAGAGAGCTAGTAATTCACAGTGGCTAGAAGTATACTTACAGAATCTGTATATCCTGAATTCTAGTCTAACTCTCTTCTCCAGTCATCCTGATGAACATCTGGTCACTGGATTCAGATGGCTTTGGAGGAGAAGTGAGGCTGGTGACCTGCACAGCCCTCCCTCACTCAAAAGAAAGTCAAGTGCAAGTCATGTCATTATTTCTCTGATGACATGGTCTTCTTCAGCCACAAAGGATGGAACACACACACATACCCAAGCTCTTTGACACTTAGCAAGTCACTTAACTTGTCCATGCCTCATTCAGTTTTCTGAGACTATGACTGCTGGACAGTGGCCAAGCAGCTTTGATTGAAGATCCCTTTTAAAACTTGACTAATCTAACAAATACAATGAAGAAGGAAATAATGGATCTGGTCAGGATATTAGGAAAGGAGATTTTATAGGCCCTTATGGAGAACTCTCTACAATGAATAAATCACTGATCTAGATCCATCACAACCTTCCCCCTCAAAAAAAAAAAAAGAGAGCATAAGGAAGACATTGAAAATCAAAGAAAAAGAAAAAAGAATTGAAAATAAGACTATTCAACTAATTTTTTGAAAAGATAAACCCTTAGTTGATTTTATTTTTATTAAAGGGAAAGCCAAATTATCAAAATTAAAGACAAGAAATGAAAATTAAGAATGAATTAAGATGAAAAAGGCAATGATCAGAAACTATAACTCCCAGCTTTATGGTAGCAAAAGTGAAAATTAAAACTAAATGTTTGAATTTTTCCTAAAAAAGCCCATAAACAACCCCAAAATTGGGGGTGGGGGGAGAGAAAGAGAAAATTGAAAGAATCAGTCTTAGAAACTGAGCCAATCATATGAGGTCCAGATGAATTCCCAAGTGAACTCTATCAAACAGCTGAAAAACAAATGATCATTGCGCTACATAAACTGCCCTTAAAAAAAGAAGAAATTCACCATATTAAAATCCTAAGAGACAAATAGAAGTTATGTGGTTCAGTGGATATAGCACTAGGTCTTGAATCAGGAAGACCTGAGTTCAAATTTGGCCTCCGACAGTCACTTGCTATTTGATACTGGGTAAGTCATTTAACCTAACTTGCCTAGAGAAAAGAATGACTAACCATTCCAGTATCTTTGTGAAGGAAACCCCATACAGGATCATGAAGAGACACACATGACTGAGCGACTGCACAACAAACAACAAATATGATTCTGTTTTCCCAAACAGGAAGAAATAAAGAAAAAGAACTAAAAAGCAGTATTACTCATGCATAAACTATTAGAAGTTAAAATTACATCCAAAAACATAATCAGTATGACTAAATTTAATTTGGATCATGAATGTAAAGAGTTCATAATTAGAAAAATTATTAAAATGATCATAGGAATAACAAAACAAGCAGTCATATGATTACATTAATAGAGGCATAACATATATTTAATGAAATGTAGCGCTTATGTTAAAAAAGTTTCAAATAGCATAATGAAGGGTTTCTCTTAACAAAATCCAAAACATCTAAAACTAGTAGTAGCGTTTTGATAATGAAGAATAATATAAAACTTTACCAGTCAGATCAGAAACGAAGCAAGGGTGCCTTCTATCTTCACTATTACTTGGCACAGCATTAAATATGTTAGCTATTGCAATGAGACACAAAACACAAATTAAGAGAATACAAATAAGATAAGACAAAGCTACTTCTATTTACCAATGATACACTAGAAAGGCAGTTGAGTAGAATAGATAGAAATCTTTTCTTGGAGCCTGGAAGACCTCAGTTTAAGGCCACCCTCTCCTACATATCAGATATGTGATTAGATTATGAACTTCTTGAGGGCATAGGCTGAATTTTTTACTTCCTGGGATGGATTAGACTGCCTGAAAATGAATGGAATTTGAAGTAAGTTCCATTGCTATGGCTTTTACTATACATTTATTGATTCAATTAAACTGGGTTTACGTTATGACTTTTAGTGGAGGTCATAAATCAAACAGCATAAAAGAATGGCATAGAAAAGGTTATGGGAGTCTTAAATGAAGCTCACTCTTAGATTATATGTGGACCTGGGAAAGTAACATCAGACATGGGGCACTTGATCAGCAAATGTATGCCCAAGGTCATGGCTACTGACAGATAACCAGGCACTGGTCATAATATTCATTATCTGTTGTACCTGTTTCCTCAATATTTTTTATTCTTCAGCTTATTATAGCAAATATGTATTAAATACTTATTAAGAATAATATGTAATTGGGTATACAATGATGTTTTGTCTAGAGTTTAGAAGAAGGAATAAACCATGTCCACAAATGAGAGGTTCCCTTTTTGACCCATTATTTCATCTTTGTTGATAGCTGCAAAGCTTTTAAATAGAATAGGAGACAAAGTGATGTGAGGTAAACAGAATTTGGAGTCAGCAGGCAGGTTCAGATCCTGGCTCTGCCTCCTCATGCAGCCTTGCTCTGGACTTCATATTCTTCATATTTAAAAAGATAATTTTGATCTATATCTGATATTATCATTGTCAAAGTCCTTTTTACCCAAGTAAGAGACTCTTGGAAACAATCTCAACTTCTGTAACAGCTTAAGAAGAGAGAGTCAGACACACTCATTAATACTGTCCTCTTAAGGAAATGTAAAACTCAGATATTGTTAGCTTTTTGCATGTTGTTCTAGTTCTCTCCTACCATAAATTCAATGACAATCATCTGCATAAGAAATTAGAATGCATATTCAGCCAGCAAAGTGTATCCAGCTTTATGGTTCATAAACAAGAGAAAAAATATAATTCAAAGAATGAAAATCAAAATTCAGTCCTAAAAATACCTAAAGAAGAGATTTTTTCTTTTCTTGAAGAAACTCTGCTGGTGGTTTTCTGGCTAAATACAAAAGAAAATCCACTCTTACTCAATGTTTTGTTTGTTTTATATCCCCAAATTAATAAGTTACCCATTACCTACAATAGTTGGCCAATTAGTCTGAGTATCGTATAGCATATTTTCAATTTCTCCAGCTGTTCGAGTTACACTTTGCATTGCCTCTCCCAATAAAAAACTCCCCAAGTTTAGATACATGATGAGAAAAGTGATAACCGCCTACAAATCATTTAACATGAATCCTTATTTAGCCCACTGCCAGTGGTATGACTGAGCAGTGGGATAGAACTCGGGAAAGGAATCCTAATTTCTTAGGGGAAACTTCCTATTAGGAGACTGCAGGGAAATTTACAGCTGATTGCAACTCCATTTCTGTTGAGTCATTTAAAACCAGGACACACATCTTTTCTCTGAAGTGAAAGATGAGGATGGAGCCAGTTACATACTAAATTGCACCTCTGGCCTAGAACCAAATTTATTATACCTTATTGAGAGGGCACAGTGTGAGGAAACTAGGAGGGAGGAAGGGACAATACAGCAACAATTTACCTAGACCCTCAAATTCTTATTTTCTCCAGTAGAGAGGACAGCAGAGAAGATAATCAAGTGGGAGATGTTCATGTTTTTGTTTTGGGCTTTTTCCTGCAGTGTACAACTCATCTCTATGGACATGAAGGCTAAATTATATACAAATGCTCTGACAACTCCAGTTAGATATAGTCTCTGGTAAAAGTACATATATCTAGACTTGGAAGGAATCTCACAATTCAACCCCTCCTTTTACAAATGAGGAAACTGAGGCAAGGGAGTTTCAGTGACATGGTCACACAAGATCAGAAGTAGAACTTCAGCTAAAGTCTTGACGTCAGAACTGATGCTCTTTCCATTGTACCACACTGATCCTTGGGGTGGTGTTGATGAAAAGGCACATATTTGGAGGGAAGGAGAAACAGAAAGAGGAAGTGAGAAAGGGAGGAAGGGAAGTGAAGAGAATTTTCTGTTATAAAGGATCCTGGGAAAAATGTGACATCAAGTGCTCCTTTTGATCGTATCTTATTCGATCTTCTCAGTAACCTTGGGATTTAGGTACTAGTATTATTAGCTTCTCATCTTCCATAATACAGTAATGACATCCCAAGAAAAATACAGATGCCACTGCAAAGGATTACAAAGTTTCTATGTACTCTGATAAATGGGACCATGCCAGTGCTCATGTTTGATGACTGCCCTATGTCTTGCTCTAGCCCTCATCTCCTCATGGCCCCAATCTGTCCCCTTTCAGCTCATTCTCTCATTAGCCAGCTTCTTCATGTGTCTGTGTAAAGGTCATGAAATCCAACAGCTGGGAAACATTCTGGGGAGATTAAGTACCTACCAGCCTCAGTGTGTGACTCAGTAAGAAACTCATATTGGTAATATAGATTCTATCTTCTCTAACACTGGGAAATTCTCCCCACTTCCATTAGCCATATCTGGAAAATGGGTCATTAATATCAGTCTTTCTAGGCTTCTGAGAAAATGAAAAAATTATCTGTAAGATGATCAAATTTCCTGGCAGGGAAATAATTACCACTGTCCTGGACACATGAGTGAAAATCAAGAGCCTTTAACTTTCTGACAGAAATAGTGGAGATTCATACAGAAGAGCTCTAGAGTTGAAAATTTCTATGATTAAATAACTAATTAAAATAAATAGTTTCCATACAAATTCATGCTTTGCAGGCAGCAGATGCTAAGTACCTACTTGGGGGCAGCAGGAGGGAGTGAGAAGAGTGCTGGATTTGGCCTTATAAGACCTACATTTTATCCTTCCTCTGCTGCTTACCACCCACATCATCTTGGGTAAGTCACTTAGTCTCTGACTCTATTAGTCTCTTTGTGTAATGAGGAACATCTGTGACTGGAACATCTTCATCAAGACAGGGAGATGTGAATAGAATTCAGAGCATCAGACTAGCTGACAAAGTGAGTTATCTAGATGAGGACTTTGGGGTGGGCAACTAGTTTATTTGCAATTAAATGGCAATACCCAAAGCTAATACAAGTAGAGATTTCTATTATTGAAACTGCAAATAATCCATCTCCTGGCTGCCAACTAGAGGCTTATTTTTAGAAAGAGTCAGTAGGAATAAGCTACCCACCCAATGCAAGAGAATTTCGAGGTGCTTCTCTCACACACTGTGTGCTCATTAGCATGTCTGCTCAGTTTCTCTGCTCCGTAACAGCTACAAGTAGACAATAATGAAGAAACTGATACAGAGGGGAAAATGCACTAAAAAAGGATGCTAATTAAGAACAGGGAAATGGAGATGCAGTGGGAAGAACTGTTGAGGAAGGGAACAGGAAAAATTGTTTTGTACCAAAGAGTTGAGGGAAACCTTCTCTGGTACCATTTAACCCTGGGGTTTCCAGAGCCATATGTAAACTTCACAGTGGGACTTCATTCAGTCGTTTATTTAATAAATATTGTTGATCGTTTCCTTATGTACTAACGGCTACCCACAAGGAAGTTACAAGCTAGTAAGGGTGATGGCTATGTGTACATTGTAACACACATTAGAAGATAATTACATAGAAAAGCTACGAAGTTCTCTGAGAGATCTAAGGAGGAAATGTGATTTAGTGGAAAGATTAGATATGGGTTTTATTCCCTGCTCTGAGACTAAGTTGCTATATATGACTTTGGACTAATTGTGAACGCTTTCTGGGTCTCAGTCTTAGCAATAAAATGAAAGAATGGGATCAGGTACTATTTAAATGTTCTCCCGTCTTTGAGATTCCATGACTGTATGATTTCTGATTGGAAGGAATGGGGGCGGGTGGGTGGGGGGTGATTTTTGGAAGAGATGGCAAATGAGCTGTGCCTGGATGAATCTCAACAAGCAAGAATGGAGTAAAGTCTTTTCTACATGCATTGGGATGCATGAACAAAAACACAAAATGATACTTCCAAAAAACAAAGACCTTTCATCTATACAATGTGACCTCCTACTGTACTTTGTATCAGTCAGATAAGTACTTTGTAAATGTTAAAGTACTATAGACTTGTGAGATATTATGCCTTTTTCATCTCATCTGCACAATTGTGTTTTGTTCTGGATATAGAATTGTAGAAGAAATGCTGACAAGTATGATGTCACTAAATCATGACAAGGACTTGTTTAAGCAGCTGTGCCTTAAAAAAAAAAAACAGTAGGAGACATGTTGGAGCTGCCTAAAAATTAGAATATAAGCTCTTTGAGGGTAGGGATAATTTGGGGGTTTTTTGTGTGCTGGCATCCATCCCAGCACTTAACTGGGCCTGGAACATAAGAAGTGCTTAATAAATGTTTACTGATTGCTTGATTGGAAGAGAAATTGGATTCTTTTCTTCTTGGTCCTGGAGGACAGAACCAGAAATAAGAGGAAGTTACAGAGAAACAAACTTCAGCTAAACATAAGAGGAAAATATACTAACAATAGACCTATTCAGAAATATATTGAGATGCCTGGGTAGTGGGGGTAGGAAGTTCCTCATCTCTGAAAGTCATCAGTCGGAGACTGGACTACCATTGGGAGGGGAGGGTTGGAGCAGGGAGGGAAGGAGGGGTGGATTTGTAATATATGATATTTTCCCTCATATATGAATTGGATTAGATGCTAATGAATTGGATTAGATGCTAAGGTTACTTTGCACAATTTCACCATGGACAGAATTTGTTCTCCACCTTTGATTCCTTCAGAAAATTCAGGGTCCAGAGCTTGTACAAAGCCTTAAGTGAGACAGCCAATGAGAAGGCTGATTAGATGAGAAAATACAGGTGGATGTCTGGTGTAGATGACCATTATAGTAAAGTAATTGAATGGTTGGGGACCAAGTGAGAAACTGAATGTGAAATCTAGTAGCATTTCTTGCAGATTGTTTTGTGGCTGACCCAGATTAAAATCTACTCAGTGACTTTTTGTGTATATATGTTAATTATTTCAAGAGATCAGCTTCTGAAATTCAGTTTATTATTCTATTGTTTCTTTTAATCTCCATACTGAGTTCGCTGTCTAATACACCCAGGGAGTATCTAAGAGTGGGAGGCAGCTAGAGAGGGAGGGAGGGCGCCAATGGAGGAGAGATGTGCTTAATGCAGACGCCATTAATAAATCACTGATAGTTAAGATATAGATTGGGTGATGGGCGGCAGATGGGAAGGAGGAATGTCAAATTGCTTTTCTCATATAGATTATTGGATTAACAAGGAAGCAGCAGGCATGTGGCAAACTGGTGTAACAAATTACTATCATAAAAAAAAAAAATTGAACTCATCCCAGGATGGTAATAGGGCTATGTCGGCCATTAGCTCTCAGGAGATGCACTTGAAACAGGAACATCCCTCAGAGATGAGAAAGGAAAAAAATCTTTTTCTTACTTCTACTATCTCTTCCCCTTGGCCCTCAAGCACATATTGACTGACAAAAGGTGGGGGAAATGAGCAAACCTGATTGCAGTGACTAATTAATACAGCTATTAGCAGGCACAATGAAACATCTACTACCACTACCACCTTAGAGTTATAATAGGTACTTTTGCAGGTCATATGACTTTAACAGTGATGAGATCACAGAGACGTTTAAACCAGTTCTCTGGAAAAGAGCAGTGGTTCCTGAAGAGAAGTCCAGTGAGCAAGGAATGAATGTGGTCAAGCCCATCACTGCCGGCACAATACATTTAAATAGTATTTTCCTTAGCAACATCTAGGTTCTTCTGAGAGGAGAAGCAAAATTATGAGGCTCTTGGGATAAAATTACATCACCTGCCATTACATCATCCACTGTGGCTCTCTCTCTGAAGAGTTAGAAGCTATGCCCATTTCTTATTGAGGAACTGGCCCTCTTAGGAAGGATGTGCTTCACCTGATTCTGCTTCTGAACAGGAGAGTTAAGTTACCAGAGAGTGAATGAATTGCCCTTATGTCTCTGATGCAACAGCAAATCTTGCATTAGATCCTAAAAAAATAATCTGCATCCAATTCCAAGAGAATATTATATTACATATGGAATTATTGTAGAAAAGTTATTAGATTCTCCTTATCCTTTGACCTAACTCTCAAGATCTTAGAACTAGGGAAGAGTAGTGAATAGGAGAGAGCTTTGAAATCAAGGAGACTTGGGCCCTTCTCTAACATACTGGCTAAATAACCTGAGTTCAACATTCTAGGCAATTCTAAAACAATGCTTCACAGTTGCACACTTATATTGGTAGAGGGAGTTTCTTCATCTGTACTTCCCTATGACAGTAAAATCGCAGGTTGAGTACCTATCCCTATCTCTGTATAAGGAATATGCCCCCAAAGAAATTAAAGGAAAAGTTCCCAAAACATTCACAGTAGCACTTTCTTGTGATAGCAAAGTACTTGGAACAAAGTAGATATCCCATTAATTGGAGAATGACTGAACAAATTGTGCAATGTGAATATAATAAAATATTATTGTATCATTATCAATGCCAAATAAAAGGAATTGGGGAAATTAGGAAGATTTATATGAACAGATGGAGAATGAAATTAGTGGAACTGGCAGAACAATATACAAGAACAATGATCACAATATTGTAAAAGAAAACAGTACCTAGAGAAGATGTTCTTAACCTTTTTGTATGTCCTGCATCCATTTTTAGTCTGGCCTACAGCTCTTTCTCAGATTAATTCTCATTGCTTATACTCATAATTACATCCCATCTCAGAATATTGTTTTTAAATACATAAAAGAAAATATATAGAACTACAAAGCAAACCAGTTATATTGAAAAAACCGATTATAATGGAAAATGTCAAATACATTGAAATATTTTATCAAAAAAAATTTTAAAAATCAAGTTCATAGACCTCAAGATAAAAACACTTGAAGAGAAATCTAGAATCAAATCAACACCATGGTCAATCTTTATGCATCCATCCTCTTGCTAAAAAGATAATGAATTGTAGGTACAAAACAAACATTCTAAGACATAACCAATATGTTCATTCATTGTGCTTAACTATAATTTTTTGTTGCCAGAAAGGTACAGGGCAGGGATGGGGGAAAGCGAAGTGAAAGGTAATTAGAAAATGATAATGAATTGTTTAAAAGTATCAATAAAATAAAAGAAGACAATGGATTTGGAATAACTTTCCTCTGAATGCCTGAACCCTAAAGTCTAACCCTACTGTCCTGCTAAAATCAAGTCATAGAATTACCACCTTCACATTTATCTACTTCTAGGTTCTTTCTGGAAATAAGGAAATATTTTTTTTAAGCAACCATTTTACAGTTAGAGAAAGTAAAGCACTAAAAAGTAGACTGGCCTTCCTTCTTCTAGACAGTAGAATTGACAACAAAGAATTGACACTTGGCTTATCACAATAAGAAACCTGAGTGGTTTAAATTATCAGGAGTTCATAAACCATTTAAATCCTTAACTCATTCATTTGCCATTGTCTAACCTACTATAGATTCTAGTTTCACAGAAGTTCCTCAAGATTCTCTCATGGACTGAATTCTTTGATAAAACATGGTTTAGCAAAATTAGCTTCTCAGAAAGAAATATTGTATTGGCATATTCAAGGTAAAGGTGCAAGGGTGAGACAATATTCAGAGTACTGTCCCAGGAAAGATGATGAACTAGGCAAAATTTGGCTAGAACATATATTACCTCTTGACCTCCACAATCCAGACAACCAGTGACCCTGTAGCTCAGAATGCCTTCCCATCTCCCTCAAGTGCTTGTGACACTCTGGCCCAAGTATTCCCCAAACTCCTAAAAAACAGTGTAGAGCTATGGGGGGGAAATGCTTTGAGATCCAGGAGACTGGGATTCTGATCCTGACAGGAACTCATACGGTGACATTGGACAAGTCATTTCACCTGTCTGAGACTCAGCTTCCTCATGTATAAAATGAAGGGACCACACTAGATGACCTCGAAGGTCCCAAACAGCTGTCCCAATCTATGGCTCTCATCTTGCTTCTCTTCTGTTTCTCAATTCCCATCAAAGCATGCCTATCCTTTTCTTTATTCCCTCAAGATCTTAGAGGTCATGAGTCAATAATCACTGATAAACAAATTCATGTTAGGGTAATAATCACTTAATTTATTCATTCACTCAGGGTTATCTATATTTTATGAGAATAGAAATTTATTAAACTAAAGGAAAGAGTCTCTAATAGTGAAAACTTCAGGCACCTTTGCAGTCCAGTGGAGCTTTGAACTGATCTCATCACTCCTGAAAGCAATTTAGAATTATGTAACAATAAAAAGTATCTATACTATTTAATCCAGAGAACTACTGCAAAATGTATACACCAAGGATGTCCAAGACAGAAAGTTCCCATATACAGCAATATGTCCAATAACAGCACTTTTGGGATAACAAAGAACTAGAAATAAATCAGAAGGCTATTAGGTAATGGATAACAATTATGATACATGAATTTAATGGAATATTACTGTCATTAAAGAAACATAAAGAATTTAGAAAAATATGAGATATGTATGGACTGATTTGGAGCGAAGCAAGAGAAACCAGGAAGAATATGTACAATGATGACAGCAATCTAAATGAAAAGAACAAAAAAAAGGAACTTGATTCTGAATATTTCTAATGACCAACTCTGACCCAGGAGGAAAGTTGAAAAATCTATCTCCTTTCCCTTCTTTGTATGAATATAAATGTGACATGTTGCTTGTGATATCAGACATGTTTGATGTGTTGGCTGCTTCTGCTGAACTGATTTATACTTTCCTTTGAAGTCCTTGTTATAAGGGATGGCTTCTTGGCTCCGGGGTGGGAGCAGGGAGGATAAATATAAAAAGTAAGATGATATTAAAGCAAAATGTATCAATGAAATTATGATTTTAAAAAGGAAAATAAAGTATGTAATAAGGACAGGAACTATAGGCATTTTTTGTCAGCTCTAAATATTCAAACCCCAAGCAATTCGTTCCCTCAGTTCCTTCTGAGAATAAATTTTTGTCTTTATTTCTAATACAACTTGACATTTATATAACATTTTACAGTTTTCAAAGTGCTTTCATATATATTACCTCACTCGATCTTTAAAATAATCCTATAATGTAGATAAGACAATAGTACTATAAATGCTAATTTATAGATGAAGAAATAGAGGTCCAGAGTAAAATGATTTGCCCAGGGTCACACAGCTAACAGGTTGCAGAGCCAGGCCTAAGAAAGATGTTTTCTGCTTCCTATATCTTCATGGCTATGTCCCACTGTTCCTTGTCTCATCTATCATTCCCTATTTTATATACTCCAATAGTTCCCTAAATATAAGACAAATATAAAACCCTCTTTTTGGCATTTAAAGCCCTTTACAATGTAGCCCTCCTCACAACTTTCTAGTCTTTTTGCAACTTACTCCCCTCCATGTACTCCAGTTTTAATTCACACTGGCCTCCTTTATGTTCCTCAAATGACATCCCATCACCAGATTCCAAGCATTTTCACAGTGTCTTCCACATCCCTGAATTACTTGCCCTCCTCATTTCTACCCCCAGCTTTCTGGTTTCTTTCCAATCCCAATTCAAATCTCACCTTCTACAAGAAGCTTTTTCTTAGCTCCCTTAATTCTAGGATTTTCTCTCTGTTGATTATCTCCAATTTATCCCATATAGATCTTGTTTCTACATAGTTCCTTGAGAGCAGAGTTTATCTTTTGCCTTTCTTTGTATCACCAGGTGTTAGCACAGCCCCTGACGCATAGTGAATACTTGAGAAATGCTTTTTGACTAACAACACATTCAATACTATTTCTACCATATTGTTCCAAGCATACATACATACTCTACCATACAAGCTGCCTCTTGTCTCCAACCGAATTGTTTTGCTCTTGGCACATTGTTGACACTTAATATACACTTTTGACTTGAATTGAATTGAACGCTATACATACAGGAGCAAACACCAGCCCTAGGCAGAATTTGAAAACAGGTGGCCTTGTCTTTCAATGCCTCCTTTTCAATGCCCTTCTTTACCCAAACCAATATGCTATCTCTGAAAACCCAGGATCTTCTGTTCTGTCAGCCAACACAAATTCTTTCCCTCCATGGGCTCTAAAGTGGGAGCCAGGAAGTCAAGGGGTATGTAATTAAGCAATGGAGTTGAGGAGTAGGAGAAACAAGTCAAATTCCATCATCCCAACTGTTGAAGTACAGCAAAACCACTGGTTACCTTTATCACCCAACCATTTCCCAATCAGGCCCCTCCCTCTATTGGGTTCCAAGGCTTAACTCTTCTAAACCAAATGTCAGTGCCCCAGAGAAGTTATGATGTAAACCAGAGGTGGGGAACCTGTGACCTTGAGGCCACATATGGCTCCCTAGGTCCTCAAATGAAACCCTTTGAATCCAAACTTCACAAAACAAATACCCTTAATAAAAGGACTTGTTCTGTAAAACTTGAACTCAATCAAAAGGCTGCACCCAAGGTCCTACAAGACCACATGCAACCTTGAGGTCACAGTTTCCTCACTTCCTAACTCTAAATTAATAGTTATTCACAGAAGCTGTGTAGATGCCTTTAGGAAAATTCTGCTCCTATTGTCTGCTATGAAAATTAGCTCCTGGCAGCAACAGACACTGTCAGAGTGGACAGTAAGGACCCTCCTTCTCCTTTTTCATTTTGGGCAGAAGAGAGTGAGACAAACGGGCATGAGTAGGTTGTACTATAGATTGAAAGTATTCTTACATTAATACTCACCCCTCATATGAACTTCCTAATGAAGACCAAAAGCAACACTGTCCTTCAAATCATTCCAGTTTTCACAACCTTAGTTTTCTCAATTTCCCATATCCGGCCAGTTACCAAATCTCCCCAATTCTACCCCACCAGATCTCTTGCATTCGTTCCCTTCTCTCAACTCAGATAGCCACCCCATCAGTTCAGGCCCTCTTCACCTCTCGTAAATTATTGTAATGGCCTTTTAGATGTTCTCCCTGCTGCAAACCTTAACCACTCTAGTCTGTCCTTCACATACATGCCAAAGCGATTTTCCCAAGGTGTACGATATTACTCCTCTATTCAATAAATTCTAGTGGCTCCATATTTCTTCCAGGATCAAATATTTTTTCCTCTTTTAAAAATTTCTATTTTACTGTAAGTTTCATAAGTAAGTATAGGTATATAGATAGATATAGATATAAGAATATATAATTTATAAGTAAATATAAATATATGCAATATATATTTATAAGTAAATAAATATACTCAAAAATACTGATAGCAATTTATGATTTAAAAAGATCGATGACCACTGATTTAAATAAGCTAGCATTCCTTCTTTCTTGATTTCCTGCCATTCTTCCATAATATTTATTAAATGCTTCTAATGTGCAAATGCTCTGAGTGTATTCTACCCAACAACAACAATTACAAAAAGTTCCCTGCAGTCACCAAAAATAAGGAACTCATCATTATAACTAGACCCTCATTCCCACAGGAAGTTGCTTTCAACTGGCTGGTTACATTAGAATCTAATAATCTCATCTATATTAATGTGTTAATGGTCAATAATAACTTAATGCCTTATCCCTTTCAAGGGTGTTTGAATTGTCATAAAGGAAAATGAGAGCACAAAGGAATGGGTTCCTTCAAGTAACATATTAGGTGAACATCTATTCTGCCAAAATATTAAACAGCAACAATGACAATAAATACCACCAGAACAAAGCCCAACCCATTAGCTAAAGGGAACAGGGCACACAATGGCAAAGTAATGGAAAGTTAGCAAAGATGGAACAGCAGGAACTCAGGTCTCATCAGACTCTCATCAGTCTCATCAGTAGCTGGGAAGACCTGGAGAGAAGCCTAAAATATTGGCCAATTGGACTTTTATGATACCACTGATTTGGGTAAGCATTCCATCCAATGCAATGAGGCTACTCCTATAAATCTAACAAATAACTGGGGTGGTAAAAGGTTATATATTGGTAAAAAGCATTTACTAAATACTTACTACATTTCAGGAACTGTGCCAAGCAAAGAAAGGCAAAAATATGATCATTGAATTCAAAAGCCCAATAGATGCAAACAAATATGTATTACCTAGATGATAAACACAGTGCAAATTGGGAAGTAATCTCAAAAGGGCAGGCACTAACAATGGAATGACTGCAAAAGCTTCTCACAGAGGGTGGGATTTGAGTTACTTACTGAAGGAAACCAGAAGATAAAGAAAGAGAACATTTCCAACATGGGGCACAGAGCTGAGAAATGGAATGTCATGTTCAAGGAATAGCAGGTAGGCTTGGTTAGCTGCATTGTGGGTACACAGGTGAGTAAAAGGTAAGTTAAGAAGACTAGAAAGGTAGAACAAGGTCAGATTGTAAAGGCAGTTAAAGCCAAATAGAGGATTTTGTCATTGATCCCCAGAACCAATGGAGTTTATTGAGCAAAAGGGTAACATAACCAGACCTGATCTTTAGGAAGATCATTTTGACAACTGCGTTTGAACCATTGTGATGGTAAGCTTGACATCAATGGGACTGGGACCACAAAAAGGCAAAATACATAGGAATGAATAAGAAATACTGATACTCCAGGTGCTGGAAATGCAGCAATGCAAATGATTCTGACCACTAACTTGTCAATAAGTGAACTAAAGAGGTAAATGTTTTTATTATGAAGCAAAACTATGTCATAAAAATCTTGGAAACAGGTCATACCCATTATGGACAAGGGTTTCAGCCTGTGATTTTTTAAAATAAAATTTTTTTGGAGTTTTTTTTCTCAATTACATGTAAACACAATTTTTTGCATTCAGGATTTTTTTTAATTTTTGAGTTCTATATTCTCTTCCTTTCCTGCTCCTTCCTTGAGAAGGCAAGCAATTTGATATACACTATATATATGTATATATATGGAGTCCTGAAAAACATTTCCACAATAGCCATGTCCCTCCTCCCACAAAAAAAGCCAACTAATAATAAAGTAAAAACAATATATTTCGATCTGCATTCAGAGTCCTTGGTTCTTTCTAGAACAATATTGAATAATAGTGGTGATAATGGGTGTCCTTCTCTCCTGTCTGGTACTCTAGTCTTTACCCAGGAAGGGACTTTGTTCCCCAGTAGCCACCAGTAGCACTCCTTCTGGCTTTGGGATTTTAACCCAGTGCCCCACTCTCTTCCAGTCCTAATTGCTAGTGCTCCCCTCTGTCTGGTATTGAGAACTGTGTCCTTATTCCCCCATAAGCAGCCAAAAGCACTTCTCTCTGCCCTGGAACCATGACCAAGACCCCTGTTCCCCTGTGGCCACAAATGCTATCCTTCCTTTTGGTCCTAGGACTGACATGGAATTGTAGTGCACACTGTAACAGGGCCATGAGTCTAGCCCCAGAAAGAATCTCCTGCAATCTTTTTTGAACTAGTTGTCTGATCCCACACACACACCATCAGTAGGCTCATAGCTCCTGAAGCTGGTACTGCCACCACTGCAGCCACCTCCAAGGCCTGTTGCTGGTGATCCAGTGCAATCTACATTGTCCCATCTGTGCTGCTCCATGTCCAACCACTACCTGGCAAGACAAACCATTACTGCCAACTTCCTAAATTATCTTGAGCTGAACAATTGTTTCACCCAAACTTTTGTTGGTTCTGCCACTCCAAAATTCAATTTTGAGGTGTTATTTTAGAGTTGTTTGGAGGAGAACTTGGGAATGTGCTGATAAGTGCTTCTCTACTCCCCTATCTTGACTCTGCCTCTCACCCTGCATTTTTGTTGATGATATCCCTCTTCTCAAGATAGACAAAAATGTATTGCACTATCTTAAGAAACAACTTAATTCTTAAATTCTTATTAGATTAAAGATGACTAGAAGTTGAGAAGTTACATCTAAAAAGGCAGAAGCGAAAGGACCTGAAAGCAATGAGCATCTACACTTAATAGAAACTCCAAAAGTATCACACAACTATGAAAGAGATAGCAAAAATAATACCAGTGTTGCCAATTATTTTGAAGGTCACATAAAGATGTGTTCTTAGAATGCTCATTAGAACTGAATTTTTGGGGAAAAAAGCTTTTAAATTTTGATTACACCTATCTAACTAATAGACCAAGTATACCATAACAGAGCAATTTTGAAAAGTTATCTGTGACAAGTACCATGAATGAACATATTCTTCCACAGTATTTCACAGAAAATATGAAAACATTTCAGGACTTGTACTATGCTGTGGCCATGGCCAAGAAGGGACCACTGGACAAATGGTAGAATTTTCTTGGAATTCTTAGGAAAGATATCAAATATAATGATGATAGCAATGGTTTGAGAAAATTACTAAAACCTTAAAGAAAAAACATTAAAAGATTACCTTAATGTCTCTCTAATACATGCCAAAGTAAACTGAAATGTCACATTATTCAGTTAAAGATAATATAAGCAAAACCTAGAGAACAGAAGTTGGAAAACAAAAGTATAAGAGACACTATTGATGCTCTTAATACACAATTGAAGGTGAAAAACAAATCATTAAGGAGATCTATGGTGTCAGAGCAATATAAAGAAAACATTAAAAATTCAACATCAATAAAAACTATACTAGGGATACTTGAAAAGAAAAGAGGGTAGAGAGACAAGAAAAACTCTGAAGAAAAAAGATAGAAAAAATTTCTGGTTATCTATGTGGTCAAAATTTATTAACTACAATGAAAACAGAAATTAGATCAAATACAAAACAGAAAGCTTGTGTACCACTAATATAATGAATGATAAAATAGTTATAGTAAGGGAACTACTGAAGTTCTAGCTTATCTGTAAAGCTGGAAAGTGATGGAGCCAAATAAGATTCATATTATTGACTCAGATACTTCACAGTAGCACATGAATTACTATTAAAGCACTTTGCCAGCCTTCTCTATAACTTAAGTCTATTCCCATATTTCTTAAGTGAAGCGATAATATTTTTATAACAAAAAATTTAAAAAAACCCTCAGTAATCCTTCCAAATATGGGCCAATTAAATGTTTCTGAACTTTATACAAAGCATTCATAATTTATATTGCTAAAAAAAATCTACAAACACCTATTGTTGTTTAGTCATTCAGTCATGTCTGACTCTTCTTGAAAAACACCTATAAGAAAACAGTATTTCAGGTAGGGAGCAAAAACAAGGTGCCAAAAATTTCCAGAGATACAAGAACAAATCAATGATTATTGAATAAGCAACAGAAAGAACTGTAACATTTACAACACTTATGTTATGGCAAATCCCTTCACCCAGTTCCACATTTATGGCTGATTCATTTACTACAAATATATAAAATAAATTCTTGAAAGGTGAAAATGCTAAAGTCTCAATGCCTACAAGGAAATTTTTTCTTTATTTAAAACATGCCCCCGGCACAATAATGTCAAGAACAATTGACATAAAATGTGAAATATACAAGGAAGATCATCTAGTTCATAGAGTAAAAATGAATGATGCATACACTTAAAGTCATGAATTTCTGAGTTGGAATTCTGTCCCAGGAAAGATATTACTAGCTGTGTTGCCCCAGGCAAGTCAACCTCTTGCAGTCTCAGTTTACTCTTCAGTATTCTGTCCTCTTTGAGGGAAAGTTGGAGCATTAAACTCCTCCCAAAGCTTTTCTTTATGGAGGGCAGAATCTGACCTTTGCAGTTCCCTCCATTTTCTATCTGCAGCTCTGCTTAGTTTCAACTCCATGGTATAAGATAACCCTCTTGCACTGACTGATTGGTTAACAATGAAAAATGGTTCATGAACCAAGAAGATGAGCTACAGAATCCAGAAGAAGCATTAGATCCAAGGAAGAAATAAACCCAGACCATACCCATCACTGTTACTACAAGTTATGTACGCTACACTGATCTCAAGGAATCTAGACAAGTTTCTAACCACCCCAATTCTTTCCTTATTTGGGGGAGACCTCAACTAGAGTGTAATATTATAAGTCTATCATTATATATGTGTCTGTGGGAAGAGGGTACACTGTTCAAGGAAGCAACCTTATACTTAATTATTTATTGAGGTTGTGTGGGAGGTCTTGGTGATTTTTATTTCCTGTCAGGAAAACTACAGGATGTTCTGTTTTCAGGACTAGCTAGTTGAATGGAAGCCCTTTTTACCTTACTACATAGTTCTTTATTGTTCAGTTGTTTCAGTCATGTTTGACTCTTTGTGATACCATTTGGGGTTTTCTTGGCAAAGACACTGGAATGGTTTGCCATTTCCTTCTCTGGCTCATTTTTCAGATGAGGAACTAAGCAAACAAGGTTAAGTGACTTATCCAAGGTCACACAGCTAGTAAGTGTCTGAGGCCAGATTTGAAAATGCAAAGATGAGTCTTTCTGATTCTAGGACCTGTACTCTATGCACTGCATCACCTAGCTACCCTAATACAGAATTTCAAATACAACCTATATTCTGATGTTCCTGGAGGATACTTTACATGGAGACAAAAGAGCCAAATTCTTATGCTCTAATGGTAAACCTTGAATAGAGGCAAAATTAAAGGAAATATGAAATTCTCCAAAATTGAACCCTATGTCAACCTAGAGACACCAATCTGGGATATATTTTGCACTTCCATCACATGAATATATAAAATATATTCTATAAGCATATTTATCATTGTCTAAAGTCCTACTTCAATGACTTTTCATAAAGTGATTGTTGACCAAGCATTCTCAAAGGCTTTACATACCACTGGAACATAATCTCTGACAAGCCCTACCAGGTTGGAAAGGTTTCAAACAGAGGTTTGGCAATGAAGTGTGTATCTTTCAGCTAAGGATTAGTGTAGATAAAATTCAGAGAGACTCATAACCAGATAGACTGCAGAGTGCTGAATATTTGGCCACAGTAATTCACAAAGACTATCTGCAAAGCTATAAAGAAATTATAATCTACATCAATGGAAGAACTCACAATGATGAAATCATCAGCTCTTTGATTTATTAACATATAAATTTAAATCAGCCTTTTAAAGTCTTAATCAATCTTCAAAGAAGCATAAAGTTAACAGCCTTTTTAATAGTCTGCCTTTCACTGTGGAATCTCATAAGTAATCAAATCTTGTTTTCTTTAGTGTGATTTATATATGTATGTATGTATGTACACATTTACATATATACACACATACACATGTGTGTATTCTTTGGCAAATATATGTACATATACATATGTGCACACATGCATTTGTATATATGTATATACATAGATATATGCATTATTAATATAATATATGTACATGTATATATGTACATACACATATATGTATGCTTTATATAAGCACATATAATTGTGTGGACAAACTAAGCTTCTATTTTCCAGAGAGATCTATTATTTAACCTATTTTAATCTAGTGCTTGCTATAGACTTCACACTGTGTTAGGCATAGTTAGGAGACTGTGTTGGCTACTAAAAATATGGCTTCAAATAAATTATTTCTTCCTCTGTGCTTTAGTTTCCTTATCTGAGAAATAAAAGAAGTTGTAAGGAGCCAAGAATGGAATAGTTTTGACCTGGGAGACTAAGGGATGACCATGAAGCCCAGACCAAAAGGATATAATTTACACATAATCCATCCTGAGAGTCCTTGCTATTGTAATAAAATAATTTGTGCATGTTAAATGATTTAATAAACTATTATTATCAAAGACAGAGGAAGAAGAAGTAAATTAGAGAGTTCCCAGTTCCAAGGCAGAGCTAAGATCTTTAGAAATGAAACTCGACTCGCCGATCCTTCCCCAACACCCTCTGGTGAGAAGTTACCTAAAGAGTGGTGAAGCTAGTCTTCTGTTTGGAAACTGCCCTAGAACATAATATCTCATCACTGAGTGTGATCAAAACAATGAAACAGCACAAGAAGCATATAGCCTCCTCCTTCTATTCCTGATTTCAGGTGGGTGAAATTACACTCCTTGCTTATCTTCACCCTAGAGCCTGAATTTTATATTCAGATCATATTGTCTTTAATTATTACATCTTGATTTCTCTTATAGAATTCCAAAAAATTTGGGAGTCTCAAAACTGAGATGGATGAACTTCTGCTATCTGGGTCTGAAAATATACTTCATTTTTCTTTAATATGCATATGATCCCAGATCTAAAGCTAGAAGGAAACTTACAGACCATCCAGTTCAATCCACTCATTTTATAGATGAGGAAAGTGAGTCCCAGGGAAGTTAAATCACTTAAGTGCCCAAGGTCACACAGGTAATAAGTATCAGAAGTAGGGTTAGACTTGGATCTTCTGACAGCAGACTAAGTGCTCTCTCTCTCTCTCTTGTATCATGCTGCCTCCCTCTCTGGTGGAAAGAGAAAGAGTACCAGTTTCTACTTGAGAATTACTATTGCTTTATTATGCCAACATTCTCATTGTTTTCTACAGGATTCAAATAGAAACACTCCTGGAACAAGCTGCTATCAAGCTATCATTCTTTTATATTTCATATTCTATAGATTATTGCACTAGTAAACATCCTACTTTCTTTTGTCAAAAAAGTATATAAGCATATCTCTAGGAGGCTCACTGAAAGCATCCTTGGTACAACTCCTATAGCAGATAGGACTACAGGAATGACATACACTTCATCCTGTTCTCATGTGATTTTTTTCTGCTAGATCTCAACAGTTTGACAACTAACATCACCATCACTGCTGCTGTTCTCATTGTCATTGCTGTGGTTGTTACAAGCATACCTTATTTTACTGTACTTTGCTTTATTATGCTTCACAGATAGTAGTTTTTTGTTTTTGTTTTACAAATTGAAGGTTTGTGGCAACCCTGCATCAAGCAATCTTATTGGAGCCATTTTTCTAAGAATGTGTTCTCATATTATGTCTTTGTGTCATATTTTGGTAATTTTTTATTTTTATTATATTTGTCATGGTAATCTGTGTTCAGCGATCTTTGATGTTACTATTGTAATTGTGTGGCACCACAAAGCACACCCGTAAAAGACAGCAAACTTAAGAAATGTTGCGTGTGTTCTGACTGATCCATCAGTCAGCTGCCCCACACACACACCTTCCTTGGACTTCTCTATTCCCTGAGACACAAATTGAAATTAGGATCATTCATGTGAAAGGAGAAGTCAATAAATGCAGCAAACTGCGTTGATGTCTTATTTTAAGAAATCGCCACAGCCACCCCAACATTCAGAAACCATCATCCTGATCAGTCAGAAGTCATCAACACTAAGGCAAGACCTTCACCAGCAAAAAAGATTATGGCTTGCTTTAGGTTCAGGTGACAGTTAGCATTTTTTAGCAATAAAGTATTTTTATTAAAATATATACATTGTTTTAGACATAATAACAATACTATCACACATAATAGACTTTAGTGTAAACATTACTTTTTTATAAAATGGGAAACCAAAAAATTCATTTTGCTTGCTTTAATGCAATATTTTCTTTATTTCAGTGGTCTGGAACCAAATCCACAATATCTCTGCCATATTTACATAAACATTCATATACATAACACATAAAACCCAGCAAATACAACCATTTGTAAGTAGATAATTCCTTATATCTGAGCATGAGACTGAAATAGACTTTAGCGATTATATAGTTCAGGTCACTCATTTGATAAATGAGAAAGATAAAAACTAAAGAAGTCGAGTGACTTGCCCAAGATGACACAGCTTAGCTGGTGTCAGAACAAGGAATAAGTAGGCCAAAGGCACTTGAACTCTCAGTCTAGGGCTATTTTTAGTCTATCAAGTTCAATTTAGAAGAACTTAAAAGATAACAAAATTTTTAACAGCATAGACATTACTAAGAAGTTTACCCTTAAACGTGAACTTTAAAATTTCATGAAAAGAAGTGAGTTTTAAAATACCATGAAAGAAAGACACTGTCACTGAGAAACAGAATTACATAGAGTTAGATTTGCTTGGCATCTGTATAATATCACTGTTCCCTCCCCATGCCTACTGTTGCCCTTACCCTTTCCGCTGATTGGTTTTATATTATCTCCTACATCTATCATCACCTCAACACCTTTTCTCTCCCCATCTCATCTTTCCCATTGTGACTTTATCTAGGAAATCATTCCACCCAATTCTATTACTCCAATCTCAGTATCTCAACCTCCTCACTTTTTTTCATTACCTTTCCTTATTCTTAGCACAGTTCTGATATCCCCTGGGTTGGGCTATGCACAGTGAGAAACCAAGGCTATTGTCCCAGACCTGATCATAGATGAGATGAGAATGCTATCCTTGGCACAAAGTATCAAACTACAAGCTAAATATAAGTCAGCAATGAGATGCTATACTTGAAGAGGGGTACAAATCATACTAGGCAATTTATAAAAAGATTGGAGAATAACATGAAGATACTGACTGGAATCTTCTCTCTGTCAAGACTGGTCAGGATCTAATTAGAGTCCTATATTCAATTGTGGGTGTCATAACCCAGATGTGCCATGGAGTGCTTGGAAAGGCTCCAAAGGAGATCTACAAAAGTGAATTAAGTATTGAGAATTAGGTACCACTCATAATAGCTAAAAGTAACAGGTTTTTCTGTTTTAGAGATGAAAAAGCTGTTGGGGGTGGGGACAAGGGTGGAAATAGAAAAGTGACAGAATTCGAGATATGAAAGAAAAGTAACAGAGTTAATTGCTGAAGGAAATATTTGAGACTATTCCCAGTTTCTCATTGTGTCCAGAGTGGTGAAGTTCAAGGCTGCACAGCTAGTTAGTGACAGAGCCAAAGTTAAAGACTAAGGGTCCTCCCCAGTTCAATAGTTTCTTCACTGTAACATAACACTGATACCTATATTTGCAACTAGTAATGTTCCACCCAAACTGCATTACTTATCAACTACTTCCATTCTTAACTTGCCTTCTCCATTCACCATGTCTTTGTTTATATTAACTATTAGATTATATTTCCATCTCTCCTCTCAAATTGCCATATCTCCAAATCCTTTACTTTCAAGAGCCAACCTCAGGTGTCATCTCCTTTATGAAGCCTCCTCTGATCTTCTCCATCCAAAAGTTCTCTCCTTCAAACTATCTGCAGTATTTTGACCAAACTTTTTTGCACTGATTATAGTCTAATTTTGATTATAGTTTTTAGTATATAATTGTAAGCTCCTGGATCAATCGATAAGCCTTTATAGAATACCTATAATGAACTAAGGACTGGAGATACAAAGAAAGGCAAAAGACAGTTACTCTCCAGGGATTCACAGTCAGTGGCAGGGTCAACATAAAAACAAATATGTACAAATGATCTACATACAAGATGCATTGGAGAAAATTAATAGGGGGAATGCATTAACATTAAGAAGGATCAGAAAAAATTCTCATAGAAGATAGGATTTTAGTGAAACAAGAAAGAGGCCAGTGTTACAGGATCACAGATTATGTAATAGTAAGGTATGTATAAGAAGACTGCAAAGACAGTGCTAGCTTGTGAAGGGCTTTGAATGCCAAACAAGGATGTTATAATTGATCCTAGAAGTGATCAGGAGCCTGGTAAGCAGCAGTTGGCTCCTAAATGTATTTTGTGCTATTTCTAGCAGAGTGACTTGCAAACAGTGGACACCTATTAAATGCTTACTGAATTTGAATTGCCTTTCCCATACTGTCTGGCTAGCCTAAAGCCCAGCTATTCTCTCAGCACCCATGGGCACATATGATCCATTCTTGTTAGGAAGCAAGACTGTTCATTGTTGAGTTTGAATATCTAGCTAGGTGTCAAATCAAATTTCAAACTCAGAAAACCTTCAACTACTCCTTCCAATAAATTTGCATCATTTCTACTACCCACTGCCTTTCAAAGAAATTATATGGATAACTTGTTTTTACAACACCAAAATTTTCCTCTTTGTTGCTCTACCTCCCAGAAAGCCATCTTATATAACGAAAATATTTTTTAAATAGAAAAAAAGAAAAGAAAGGAAAGATCAACAGATTTAACAATAATTTTAAAAAAATTGAAACCATATGTAATATTTCACACAGGTAGACCTCTTTCCTCTGTAATATGTATAGAGGTAAAAGGTTAAGGAGGGGAGGTGTCTTCTCATATCTTTTCTTTAGGGTAAATATAGATTTGCCATCGGGAAATCCTAGGTTAAAATCTGCTTCTGACATTTACTATCTGTGTGGCCATGGGCTAATTACTTAATCTCCCTGAGTACCAATCTATTCAAGTATAAAATGGAGATTTGTTATTCCTTCTTCATTCTCCAAGAAGACCAATATTAGAAGGGTGATGTCTTGACTTACAAGTGAACTGGAATTGAGAGAGGTAGAGCTGTGCAAAGTCATCAGCCTCACTCTCTCCTCCAGAGTCTTCAGTAGTATGATATGGGTCAGATGCAGTGGGAGACCTTGATCTTTTAAAACTAGGTCTTTCCCAGGTCTCAGTGTGTCTGAGGCAACTCCCCCTCAGTAATTAAAGGTTTGCCAAATGGAGGTAATAGTTATAATGCCAGCTTATAGATTGCTGTTGTCTTTCAGTCATCTCAATGGCATCCAACGATCTGTGACCCCATTTGGGTTTTCTTGGCAAAGATACTGGAGTGGTTTGCCATTTCCTTTTCTAGCTCATTTTACAGATAAAGAAACTGAAGCAAACAAGGTTAACTGACTTGCCCAGGGTTACACAGCTGCTAAGTGTCTGAGGCTGAATTTGAATTAAGGTCTTCTGTTTCCAGGCTTGGTGTTCTATCCACTGGGCCACCTAGTTGCCCCCATAGATTGTTACGGTGTTCAAATAGTATCTCTGCTTGCCTGCTCTTCTTACATTCCTCTGACATCAGTGTCTGCTGTCTTCTACCTAACAGCAGTCTCTGATAATGGGACCATGTCTCTGTTTGCTTAGGTCAGTTACTCTACTATAACTTGGATACCAATCTGTCTACATCAGTAGACTCCACTGTCTCTAATATTTAATCTCTCCCTAACTATTGTCTCCTTTCCTGCTACCAACTAATAATAAGAGTTAGCATTTATATAGCTCTTTAAGGTTTGTAAAATATTTTATAAATATTGTTTCATTTTATCCTTACAACAGCCCTGTGAGGTAAATTCTATTATCATCATCTGCATTTTACAAATGAGGAAACTGAGGCAGACAATGATGAAGTGACTTGCCCAAGGTAAGATAGTGCCTGAGGCCGAATTGAACTCAAATCTTCCTGAACCTAACTATATACAAGCATGTTCAAGTCTCTTTCCCTTGGAAAAAAATTAGATCCTGCCATGCCTACTAGCTAATATCCCATATCCTTCCTCCCCTTCCCAGATAAACTCCTTGAAACAACCTCTCACTCCTAGGCAGTCTGGCTTCTGCCCCATAATTCAATTGAAACTACTCTCTCCAAAGTTATGAGGATCTTTTCATTGCCTTATGTAATGGTCTCTTGTTAATTCTGACTATTTGATCTCTCTGAAGCATTTAACACTGTTGAACACTGCTGCCACCCCTATCCTCTTTGGGTTTTTATGACTCTGGTGTCTCCTGGTTCTCCTCCTACTTCTGCTTCTCAGAGTACTACTTCTCAGACTTCTTTGCTGATTCTTCAACCATAGCATACCCATTAACCAGGGGTGTCCCCCAAGGCTCTGTCATAGGTCTTTTCTTTTCATAACTCTACACTCTCTCACTTGGCTATCTCATCAATCACCAGAGGTTCATTTATTATCTTTAGGCAGATGATTCTCAGATCTATGTATCCAGTTCCAGTCTCCTGAGCTCCAATTATGCCTATTAGATGTTTCAAACTAGATATCCCATCTATATCTCCAATTCAAAATGTATCACCTTTCCCTGAAAGTCCTCCTTTCTTTTGAGCTTCCCTATTACTATCAAGAATATTATCATTCTTCCAGTCACCCCTCCCTTGATATCATTCTTTATTCCTCTTGCAATCATCTCACACATCAAGTCAGTTACCAAATCTTTTGGGCAACAAGATGGCACTGGACAGATGGTCTACTGGACAGAATGTCTGGTCTGGAGTCAGGAAAACTCATCCTCATGAGTTCAAATTCACTTCAGATATTTACTAGCTGTGTGACCCGGGGCAAGTCACTTAACCCTGTTTGCCTCACTTCTTTATCTGTAACATGAACTGGAGAAGGAAATGACAAATCACTCCAATTTCTTTACCAAGAAAAAACAAATCTCAAAGAATCAGACACGACTGAAAAAACAACTGAACAGTTAAATAAAATCTTTTAATTTCTTTACCACATCCCTCACGTATATTTCCTTTACTCACAAAGCCACCACTCTAACTCAGGTCCACGTCAGTCTCACCTGGATTATAATTATATACAGCCTTATTATTAATTGGTCTCCCTTCCTTGTCTTGTCCCACTCTAATCCAAATTCCAAACAGCTACTAAAGCAACTTGCCTAAAGTGTTAAGTCTGACCATATCATTCCCCTACACAAAAGTTTCCAATGGTTCTCTCTCACCTAGTATAAAGTTCTTTCTTTGGCATTTAAAAGTCTCCATCACCTAGCTCCTCCCTACCTTTTCTTTAGTTTACGTTTTGCTCCCATCCACACATTCCACAATCCAAACATACCAGCCTATGTGCCTATCATCATATGTGACCTTCTTTGTAATGTCTGTTCCCTCTGCCTGGAATGTTCTAGGTTCCTTTAAGATTCAGAGCAAACACCATATTCTTTAGAGATTTCTAGGTCTTCAAAGTTGTCAGTGCCTTCCCCTATAAGACTGTTGCCATCCTTGTGTTTGTTCAGTCTTGGTTTGCCATTTCCTTCTTCAGTTCATTTCACAGATGAAGAAACCAAGGCAAATAGGGTTAAGTAACTTGCTTAGGGCCACACAACTAGTAAGTGCCTGAGGCTAGATTTGAACTCGGAAAACATGAGCCTTCCTCACTCCAGGCCCAGCACCTGATTCACTGCTCCATCTAGCTGCTTTCGAAAAGCTATTCTGTACTTAGCTTTGTTGTTTCAATTGATATGTATTCTCTCCCCTCCAAGAACATAATAAACTCCTTTAGTGCAGGGCCTGTTTTCACCTTTTCTTTCCACCCTCAGAACTTAGCAGGCACATAGTAAGGGCTTAATTAATGCTTCTTTGTTTTATATACTCTAGTGCTTCGTAAACTTTAAAATGCCATACAAATGTCAGGTATTGTTGTTACTATCTTTATTTTCCTACTACTGCCCGCATTCACTCTCCTTTTTCATTTATCTTCCCCCTCTTTCACCGTTGCTTTCAATCGCACTATCATTAGAAATTTATCACAAACACACATTTCCAACCAGTTACTTGGGGAAAAAAATTTTTTTCCACAATGGAAGGGATATATAATTACATTCAAATAATGAGGAAAGGAAATTCATCCAACTTACAAAGGGAGATTGTGGAAACTCTCTGGAATATTTTTTTTTAAATAAGAAAGGGCAAATAGCCATTATTCCAGGTTGGTAGAAGTATTGTTTTGCCCTAAGGTAGGAATAAGGAGTGAAGCCATTTCAAGCCGTAGGATGTTTTGAAGAGAGAAAAGGAAGTCAGGAGAGCATGAGAAAGGTGCTTATTTCAAAAGTAAAGGGCAAATGTACAAGGCAGAGCAGATATTGACATGTGGGAGAAGACGGAGTCATGGAGGAAATAATCTGATCTCCGTTTTAACTGAAGCCTCAGCTGGAGAGTAAATGCAAAGGCTGCCTGGGAGAGCCTGAGGGGAGACTGTTATCAATGCTGTTATTGCTTCACATTATATTGAGCAAAAGAAGGAGGCAGGAGAGCAAAGTGTAAAGGAGAACAATAACCTCACCTGCCTTATGAGGGATGGGCATGAATTCCCCCCCTCAGAAAACTGCTGGTGGGTTTCTGCTCAATTAACTTGCTTATGGTGCTCTCCACCTCCTACGCTGGGTACCACTGTTCTTTTCGTGTCGAGAAATGTGGTTCCATAGGAACATCTGATTAAGTGAACAATTGAGGTAATTAGATAATGACACCATGTCTAAACATTTGTGTGTGGATCCGATGAAGCCACGTTGTGAACTTAGAGATACCTCATCTTTGACAGCCTGTGTAGCCTGTGGGGGAAATGTTAGCCCTGTCTAATAAAATTGTCTTGGTGCAGAACTGAAACTATGCCAAAGATATTCAAAAGCTTACCAAACATCAGATAAGGGTAACTCCACACTGTTGTACTGCAGGTTATAGCAGTTAAGTCAAGTCAGGAAGCATTTCTTAAGTACCTGTTATGAGGTAGGTACAGCACTAGACTGTAGTGATGCAAGGAGAGAAATGCCTGCATGCAAGCAGCTTTGTTTAACAGGGGAAATAACATGCAAACAACTATGCCACTGTCCAAACAAGATATAAAAGGGATAAATTGAAAGTCATCTCAGAGTGAAGTCATTAAGATTAAGAAGGACTAGGAAAGGCTTCTTGCAGAAGGTGAAACTTTAGCTGAAACTAGAAGAAAGTCAGGGAAGTCAGAAGTCAGAGACAGAAAGGGAGAGATTTCAAGGCAAATGGAATGGTCATATCTGTCCTTTCTATGGTGAATGTTGACTGTACCAGAATGGAATAACCAGGGGTAGGCTTGTAAGTAAATGTTTAACAACCAGCTGCCCCCCCAAATGTATATATTACATACCTTTAAGTTTAATAGACATGATTAGTATTTTCTTTATCACTTTTTTAAGTCTAGACAATTAACAAAATAATTAAGACCTAAGTCGTAGTATTTGTTGATTTCTAAAGTGTAAATGCTCCTACTAAAACTTTAATAATCAGTTCTCCTGAAATGGTTCAAATATACCCCTGAGTTAAGACCAGCAAGTCTGGCTATAGGTCGGTCCCTTCTTCAGCATCCTTGATAGATGGCGATTCAACCTTTGTTTATATAAGAGTGGAAATCCTGTGTTACATTTTGTTTTGCTTTGGTTTTTTTTCTCATGGTTTCTCCCATTCATTTGAACATGACTAATGTAAAAATGTGTTTAATAAGAACGTATGTAGAGAAAAACATATAAGATTGCATGCCCTCTCGGGAGGGAGGAGATGGGGGGGGGGGAATCTAAGACTTATGGAAGCGATCATAGTAAACTGAAAATAAATAAATTAATTTTAAAAATGGACCCAGAAATAAATAAATAAGAGTAGAAAGAACATTGGCTATGAAGTCAAAGGACATAGATTCAAATCTTGGCTCCACAACTTATCTGTGTGAACTTGGACAAATTTCTTAGTTTCCTTGAGCCTTAAATTCCTCATCCGAAAGGCAGTCAGATTACATGATCTCCATGATCTTGAGTCCAATAGTGAGACTAGAAAATGTGGAAAATTAGTGGTTTCATATTATTGATAGAGCAGGAAGGGAGTTTTGAGATCATTGTGTCTTTGATTCTCTTTTATAGATAGGAAGAGGATTAACAACCCCTTATGTACCAGCAATGGGCTCAATAGGTTTACAAAAACATAATCCAAAATAAATGAAGGACCTTACATTTTACTGGGATGGGGTGGGGGAATGAGACAGGGAATTGTGTTTGGGCTTAAAGAACAACATAGACATAGGGTAAGTGAACTCAGGATGTAAATATAGCAGAATTTTTTAGTTTGAGGAGATGCCCTGACCATCAGATGTTTAGTCACAGTAGAATGACTTGACTCTATAAAATCCTGTGCCAAGGGGGAAAATCTTACAATAATGAAAGCCGTGCAAAACTTTCATCTCTCCTGATTTGGTTATCTTTGGCAAAGTCTTGGGTTTTTGGTTTGTTCAGTCATTTCAGTCATGTCTAACTCTTTGCGACCCCATTTGGGGTTTTCTTGACAAAGTCACTGGAGGGGTTTGACATTTCCTTTTCCAGATCACTTTACATATGGGGAATGAAGCAAACAGGATTAAGTGACTTGTCCACACAGCTGGAACATGTGTGAGGCAGGGTTCAAAAGCATGGAGATGAATGTTCATGGTTCCAAGTCCAGTGCTCTATCCAGATCTGCACCACCTAGCTGCCCCCTTGGCAAAGTCTTACGTCCAGACAAAAGAAAATGCTCATAATAAATTTACTAGATAGAGCTGTTTATATAATTGAGCCTCATGACAGGACTCAGTTTACTAATATACAAGTTAGGAGAACTAGGGTGAAATCTGAACTCTCCAGTGAATACTTTTAATGTGACCTTGGGCAAAACACTTAATCTCTATACCTAGTTTCCTCTATTATGAAATTAGGTTGGACTAAATGAATTCTTCAGTCTGCACAGTCGTTGGATCTTGATTAGAAAAGTATACCAAGGAGTCTGAACTACCTAGCATATGGTGAATATTAGGATGACCTGAAAGAGCGAGCTGTAATGTTGAGTGTAAGCCTGTTTAAGTCATGTTGTGAAGATGGCCAACTACTGTCAGGCAGCACGATGTAATGGAAAGAGAATTGAACTGGAAGTTGGTACACAGCAAGTAGCCTTGGTTCTGCCATTAGTTTCCTGCATGACTTTTGAAGGTTTGGCACAATCTCTCTAGTCTTCACAGTCTCACATAAACGCAAAGGAACTATGGCAGCAAAGTGGTGTGACAGGTAGAGTACTGGGTCTGGAGTCAAAAAGAGCTGAGTTTGAATCACACCACAGACACTTACTGTGTGACCTTGGACATTTACCCTCTGTTTGCCTTAGTTTCCTCATATTTAAAATGGGAAGAAGAAGACTATTTCCTAACTCTTAGATTTATCATGAGAGTAAAATACCTAGAATAGTACCTGGAACATAGTAGATGCTATATAAATGCGCTATTAGTATTTTTTCAAAAAGTAAATTTTCTTTATTTGGAATCTTAGAATTCCAGATTGTATACATCACTTATTTGATAAATTTACTCCCCCAACCCTGATCTTAAATATTTTGCTTGATTTTATTTATTTGTTTTCAGTTCTCAAGAGTCACTTCTACAAGTTTAAAATTTTCTCCCCTCCTACACACCTCCCTCCCCAAGACAGTATGTAATCTTATATGGATTCTACACATACATTCTTATTAAACACATTTTCACATTAGTCATGTTGTGTAAAAGAATTAAAATGAATGGGAGAAACCATTAATTATTTTTTTAAAAATCCTGCCTCTGAGTTTAGAGATCCCTGGCTGGTTGAAAATACTAAAACACTTATCAAAGAAAAAATGGGTTACAATTCTGATGGTACAAATGGGAGACAGTGGATTTAAAAGCTGCCCTGAGCCTTTCACTCAGGATAGCTATTATTATTTTTAAGGAATTTTCCAGCCTTAACATTCTTTGGACTAAAAATGAATTTCCACAGATATGCCTATGCAATGATCTGAACAGAGGAATACAAAGGGTCCTAGAATTAGAATCAGAAAGCTCAGGTTTGTATGCTAGCTCAAATGTGTGCTAATCAGGCAAATTACTTAAGAAGGGCAGCTAGGTGGTGCAGTACATAGACTGCCATGCCTGAAGTCATGAAGACTGAATTTCCTGAGTTCAAATCTAGCCTCAGACATTTACTAGCTGTGTGGCCCTGGGCAAGTCATTTAACCCTGTTATACAACTGAACTACAGCTTAAGAGAGGGATCCAGGGTTAATGAATTAGTGCTAGATCTGGAGTTAGGAAGATCTAAGTTTATATCCTGCCTCAGGTACTTATTGTGTGACCTCCCAATACAAATCATTTAATCTCTCTGGGTCTACATTTCCTGATTAGTAAAATGAAAGGGTGAGACTTGACTACCTTCCAGGATACTTCCAGCTCTGTATTTATGACTCTATGAGGTTTTATGTATAAAATGGGGGAAATAATGCTTAAACTATCTCCTCCCAAAGTTGTTATAAGGAAACTGTAGATAGATGTGTATAAATGTGTCAATATTATAAAGGGTGTTGTGACTAATCACAACAATAATTTGTTTCTACTGTGAGCCTTGTGCTCTTTTTTGCAAACCATAGCTTCGAGGTCTTCTAACCTATTAATCTTCTAAAACTTGAATGAAATAGCTGGAAAAGTAAATTTACAGAAAGAATAAGATATTGTGAAGGTCACAATGAAATGAGGTCACCGAATGAAATCTCCAAGAGAGCCAAATAAAACTGTCTCCAGCGCTCCTGAGTCAAGTGACAGCTGAGATTCCCAAAGAAAGTGCCTTGGGACCAAAGGTGTATGTAGGCAAGTATTAAAAATCTCCACTGTGTGCTGTTCTTCTCTCAGGCAGAACTAGAGCACTTGCAAGTCATTGAGAAAACAAAGGTTCTATTCCTAGGTTTCATTTTTTAATATAGGTCTAAGGAAAGGTGCCAGTCTGTGCCAGGGCATTCAAAATAGAGACTCAGTGTTCCAACCTGGTTCATTGATATGTGCTGGTCTTTTTATGGATTTAGCAACCATAACATGGAATTCATTGTCCAAGAAGGAGATGCTTTTATTGATTAGTGCCATTTTGAAGGTTGGGGTCTGTTATTTGGACTGCTGCCCAGAAGCAGCTTAACAAATATCTTAATCTTGCTTCACACAGGTCAATCAGCGGTCATAAGAAAATCCATCTGGGTTATTGCCTTTCTGGACTGAATCACTAGCTTTGTTTTTGTTTGATTTTTTTTTTTTTAGTGTTTTTGAAAATTCAATTCTAACTTATTTTCAGTTCTGAATTCTCTCCCTCCAACTCTTACTCCCCTACCTATTGAGAAAGCAAGAAAAACAAAACTGGCTACAAATAGGCATTTACGAGTTAATCAAAACAAAATCCCACATTAGTCTTGTCATATAAGAAGGAGAAAGAAAGAAAGACAGAAAAAGAGAAAGAAAAAAGGGAGAAAGAAAAGAAAGGAAGGAAGGAAGGAAGGAAGAAAAAGCAAGAGAGAGAAAGAGGGAAGAGGAAAAGGGAAAGGGAAGAGAAGGGAAAGGAAGACAAGAGAAGGGAAGGGGACTTAACATGCTTCAATCAGGACTGAGTCCATCAGCTCACCATCTGAAAGTGAATAGCATGTTGCATCACAAGTTCTCTGGAATCACAGAAGTTCATTGTATTGATCAGTTTCTAAGTGTTTCAAAGTTGTTTGTCTTTAGAATGTTGTTGTTGTTGTATAAATTGTTCTCCTGTGAAACTTTAGCTTTTAAAGGAAAAGCTCTCTGGAAATATTTAGAGCAAATGTCAACAAATAACAACCTATGAACCAAAGGTGATTTCCAATTTGACCAGTTATAAACAGAGCTAAACCTAGACAAAACTGTGACATTATGAAAGTTTGATCATGACGCCCTTTCACTTCTCTTAGTAATGCTCCTTTTCTCTCTCATATCTCTCATTCTTTCTCATATCCCTACCCTGCCTACCTTCATCATTTTGCCATTATCTCTAAAATTGTCCCATTTCTCCCCATAGGGACAGGATTCACCAGACCAGATCTGCAAAAACCATGTCCTCAAAATCAAGGGAAGTTAATCCTTTGTTTTAGAAGTCTTATCCTGTGATTAAGCTGTTTTGATTGATGAGTGAGGAACTGCAAATTCACTTAGCCCAGAGGACTGTATCTATCTGGCCCCACACCAGAAAATCCTTCCTCTTTTGTCTGGAGGGCTACCAGGGATGAGCTTATAAATGTTTAACAATGAGTGCTCTGAAAAAGAGATGTACTGTGTGATATACTTTTAAGTTTAATCTGCATTATTAACTTTTCTCCATTCCTTATTTAACACTAGTCAATCAATAGAAAAATACATCAAGCCCTGATTTTTAGAATTTGCCAGTTTCCAAGGTGTAAGTAAACACTTAATTGGCTCAGGGCCACCAATAGGAGCTGACTCTAGCACTACCTTGGACCATAGTCATTTGTCAACAATCCTGCCACAATAGATCCTGTACCCCAAACAAACTCTGCTCAGCTCAAATGTTGTCTCCTGTGAGAGGATTTTCCTCATTCCCCCAGCTTTTTATGTTTCCATCCTCGTCCACCATAATGCTCCTAAGTCCCCAAACAACTTAGTATTTGTTTCGCATTAATTTATATGTATGTCCATTTTGAATTCTCCTAATAGAATACAAGCTCCTTGAGAGAAGGGGCTATTGTCATTTTTGTGTTTGCATCACCAGACCTAACACAACACCAGGCCATTTGTAGATGCTTAATAAATTCTCATCGCATTGAATAAGGAAAGACAATCAATTTCCCAGTTGCAGAGGAGTTCTTGTCTATGAGCTAGGCTAAATGCTTTGATAACAGTGAGGAAGGGATAACAGTAAACTCAATGGGGCTATGTGGTTAGCCTGCTGCAAGTCTCTACCCTGACTCCACCTTAACTAGAAAGGCTGGGCTACTTTGATAGTTGTGAGAGGGCAACTATCTAAATAAGATGGCCTAGTCTATCTTCTTGACTCCATCTGAACACAAGCAATGTTACTTATCTCCCATTCTCCCATATCTCCCATCTCCCTGTGTTTTGGAGCCCCAGACCAGCTTCTGGTTAACTCAAAAGGACTCAATTCCTTAACACAGTTGTCCTAATGAATTAATAAACAAAGTATTTAATGAGCACCTATTAGGTACAAAGCACTCTGTTAGCATATATAAGGAACACAAAAATGGATAAAATGGAGTCTTTGACTTCCTGGAGCTTACAATCTAACTAGGAGATAAAACACATACATATTTTTTTTAAAAATAACTAGATACAGGATACTAGATAGTAAGAGCAAAATTTATTCATTAATTCATCAGTCTTTTATTAACCATCTAGTATGTGCCAGGACCATGTGCCAGACTTTTAAAAAAATGAAACAAAAGGTTACATTCTATTGGATAAATCATCATGTATCTAGAAAAAATCTTCTATAGAAGAAAAGGCAATTGAACTGCATTTGAAAAGAAGTTAGACATTCTACTAGGTGGAAGTGAAGAAGGAGTCAATTCCAAATGTGATGACAGACACAGAGGAGATATGGTGTTGAAAACAGGGAGTAGCAAGTCATCTAATTTAGTTGGATTTTTGTGTCAATGAAGCTATAAACCTGAAAAGACAAATTTAAAAGTCAAACAGAAGCATTTGTACTTCATCCTAGATGGAAAGAAGGGAGGAAAGGGATCTCCCTTAGCAAGGAAATGTCATGTTCTGAAATGAGTAATACAGATAAATTTTAAACACAGAGTTCACCTTGGTGATGCTAGTCAAGAAAGACTTCAAGAAATAGGTAGGAAATGACCCAGGCTTTGGGGAAGGATATTTCGTTTAAAAAGGAAAATATTTACAAAGTTGTGAAGAAGGAATTGTGTAAGCTATGTTTAGGGCTTCAAGTCCATGCTAGATGGTCCCATTCTTTCCTTTTGAATTTGGCTCATTCTAGTCTTTTGGAACTATCCTCTGAACAATCTATAGATGACTCCAAACAAGAGCCTTTTCTCAATGTTAACCATGGTTTATCTCTCTCTAGCTTTTGACACCACTAAATTGTAGAATCATGGAATAACAGGGTTGGAAAATAACTCAAGGGTCATCTAGTCCAAGAATTCTTAAAATGTTTCCACTCTTCACCCCTTCAGTACTTCTTAAACTATGAGTTGTGACCCCATGTTCTAGTCTAACCTCCATCCAAATGTGAATCTTGTCTACCATACTCCAGTTTTCACTTAAAGTCCCAAGTGATGATATACCTACCACCCTTTTGTAATGTTATTTGTAGTTAAAAATCTTCCCCTCTCATTAATAGGCTTCAGATAACTTTTGTTAATTTCTAATAAGGAAGTGGGTCATAAGGGTTATGTCCTCTGGCTCTGAAAATGTATATATACTCCGAGGAGAGGTTTTACTTTGGGGCTTACTATTTGAAAGAAGGTTCATGTGCCAGAGGAGACTCTGGGTAGTCATTAAGAAGCCCCCCTGCTTTGAAAATCCAGGTATTGGTGCTTCTCTCTCTGGTAACTATGTATGTATGTAATGGTCAGACAATTGGATCTGTCTGTTGATCTCTGATGTATGTATTGCTTATGGTCAGAAAGTTAGAAGCCTGTCTGTTGGTCTTTATTTATTTTTCTGCTTGTATTTATTCTGATGGTGAATGTAATTAAAGTAGACTGTTGATACCTCAAAAGTTGCTTTACTTTAAGAAAAGCAGATCTAAGAACCTGTGCAGGAGGCCCTCCTGTGTATGCCAGGGTGCTTGCTGCTACACCTCTCCACACCCCTAACCTAGGAGACTATTCTATTTTTGGATAGGTCTAATTATTAGGAAAGTTTCCTCATCTTGAGGTTACATCTGATTCCCTATTAAAATATCCTCATTGCTCCTAGTCTCAACCTTCTTCCACATGACAATCTTTTAAATATTTAAAGTGCCATTTGTCATTACTTTCATGAATCTTCTCAAAAATAAAAATTCATTTCTCCTATAACTGAACCTTGTATGACATGGTTTCAAGTCTCCTTATCATCCTGGTTACCCTACTATGGATGTGCTGTAGTTTGTTGGTGAGACTTCTACAATATTGTTCTTAGAAACAGACTTAATAATACAGATTTGGTCTCACTAAAACAAAGTACAACAGGATTATCCCCTCCCTTGTCAAATTGTCAGTCAATAAGCATTTTATTAAGCCCCTATATGTGCCAGGCACTGTATTAAGCATTGGAAATACAAAAAAAAAAAAGGCAAAAACAAAGAGTCCTAGTCCTAACATGTGAGAGACAGATTGAAAATAACTATGTACAAATCATATATATATATGATAAAGTGGAGATAATTTCAGAGGACTAGAAAAGAATTCTTATAGAAAGTAAAACTTTACCCAAGACTCAAAGGCAGCCAGGAGATGGAGGCAAAGAGGGTGAGAGTTCCAGACATGGAGTTCCTTGCTCAGAATATTTCATGGACCTATATCTCTCTAACCCCACAATATACTGAATTTTCCATGAGAGTCAGATACAACACTTCAGTTTGTTTAGCTATGGTCCATGCCCCTCCTTTAGGATTTTTCTAGACTTTTAGATTTTCAATAAGGAAATATATGTGTATATATGTATGTAGGTAGGTACATTTATATGTATATGTACAGACACACATTGTAAGTAAGGAAGATTTTGCTATACTTTTTGCAGTTTAGTTTTTCACGATCCATGGCCATGGGAGTATCTAGTTTCCAGGTGTTAGATAGTAACTCCAGAGAGTCTCAAGGATCCTAGATAGTAGTTGCCAGAATCATTGTGACAGACAGTCATACTGAGGACTGCGTCATGGGATAAAGGGTGATACAATGTAATATTTACTTCACTTGCACAGAATGATGATAGTGATGAAGTTAGGCTGTGAGCTTAATGTTAGCAAGATGCCTTCTTTGTCTGTTGCCTTATAAAGCAGGTGGACACTGGTCAGTGAGTGGGGAATCCATGGGGAAAACCATGGTGAACCATGGGGGAGTCCATGAGGGAAACTGTGGAAATGCATAGAGGAATGCATGTACCTGCCTCAAATTGGCCCCCATTGAGGCTTGAAGGGATTAAGGGAAGTGCACAAGCTGTGCTTGTCTCTATTGACCCCATCGAGACATAGGGGTAGTTGCCCACCCCAACTTCTTGCCCACCCCCACAAGAAGGGTGATTAGGGAATTAGTACTTCCACTATCAGCAACCCTTCTGAGAAAACTAGACTAGAATGAAGCTGATTATTAACCCCTCCAAAGGTGTCTTCCTGTCTGATCAGATCAAGAGTGAACCTGCTAGAAGCTGGAGACTGAAAACTCCAGTGCCTCCTATGTGTTATTTGTGAAACACGCATATATAGAATAGTCTTACAATTACTATGTAAAAAATTTTACACAATAAATACTTACAATCCTTTCTCCCTTCCCCTAGCAAGACTAGATTAGAGTGCTAACACCATTATTTAACCTGGCAATCTTACTGAAATTATGCCTTAGGAGCTCTCCTTGGTGCTAAACCAACTCAGCTTTAGTCTAGCTTTACTGCCTGAAACCTTTCTGACAATAGATTACCTCACCTCTAATCTTTCCAAGTGTTGTTTTGCTAGCAGAATTCATACTGACTGATTGGCTGTAATCACCATGACTCTCACCTTCTTGGCCCTAAATCTGTTCTGCTACCACAATGCTTCCTGACCTGTTTGACTGCCTCACCTGATGCTGAAAAATGAATCACAGAAAATTAAAAGACATTTTGAGGAAAAGGAGAGGGGAGAAAAAGGAGACAGAAAAAAGGTTGAGAAGAAGTAAAAGGGGATGGAAATGGAGTCAGGGGACATGACAGAGGCAAAAATATACACAGAATCAGAGAGTGGGAGGAGAAGGAAGGAGAAAAGGAGAGAAAGAGAAAGACAATGAGAGAGAGAGGAGAGAGAGACAACAGAAAGCCAAGAGAGAAAGGATAGAGAAACACAGAGAGAGAGAAATTTAATAAGAAATACCAGACACAGACTATAGAGGAATTTTTAGTTCAATAGCAAACATAACAAATTCAGTATAAATTGGCATCTATCAAGGATATAGAATACTGGGGAAAATTCCTAGTTTAGTGCAAATATGTAAATTCATTAAAAACGAAAAAGGGATCCTGTATAATGAAGTATGTGAACTACATTCATTACAAAGCATTTGTTAAGGGCTAAGTGCTGGGACTATGAATACCAAAGCAAAATAGTTCTTGCCCTCAAGGAGTTTGCATTCTAATAGGGAAAGACTCCATTTATGGAGGAGGAGGAGGCAAGGAAGTGTATTGTACACTGGGCTGCCACAGTGACGGTAAGGGGCACAATAGGGCATTATTATTGATAATAATGTTAAATATATGACATTCTGGAAAAAAAAAGATGAAGGTAATGTATTACCAATCAATACCTATGCTAGGTCCAGTGGTACCTGTCATGTGGTCATATGAAAATTCAAGAAGTGCTTTTTGGTCAACAAAAAAAGAAGTTAAAATAGGACAAAGCAAGATCTCTATTGTACTAGCCAACAGAAAAAAAAGGAAGAAATTAAGATAGAGCAAAACCAAAAATTTCCTGCTCTCCAGTCCTCCAGGTAAAAAAGAGCCAAGAGATTATTGTTCTCCGGTTAAAATTTTTTAAAAGACAACAAGAAAAACCAGAGAAGACCTGGGTCTAGAAACCCTGATTACCAACCTTGCTAATCAAACCAGATCATGTATTTCTAGCCACATCTTTTCTTTCTGGAATCCAAGTTTGACATCTTTTTTGAGGGGTAAATGATATCTACTTTCCAAGCTCTTCTTGCTAATGGAAATGTCTTTACTTTTTCCAATGGAGAAGAGGGTTTTGAAACAAGGGGATTCTTCCTAAGACAGCAGACTTCTCCACCCATTCCACATAATTCATTGGGAACCATAATTTTGAGTCAAGAGCCTTGTTTTATTTGTCTCAGAAAGCCACTCCCATAACCTATGATCTGCTGTAGTCTCGTTCTTCTTGAGACCTATTGTACAAGAAAATAGTTTGCTATTAATTGTAACTATGTTACTGCCAAGGGTGATTGAATGGGCAATGCTATGACATCAACTTAGGAAATATAGCTTTCTAAAGAATTTCTTTGGATGTGGACATTCTCACTTCTGATATCACATTTATTTCTGCTGCTAAGCTAAATTCTTATTTTTCTAATATCATCCTATCAAAATCAATTAAAGCCCACACCCTCAAATCTATGTTTACTCCTTCTAACTCCCCTAATAGAGAAACAGTTCTTAAGAATTACAAGTATCTGTCACTACTGTTATTCAATATTGTACTAGAAATGTGAGCTTTAGCAATAAGAGAAGAAAAAAGAAATTGAAGGAATTATAATAGGTAATGAGGAAACAATATTATCATTCTTTGCAGATGACATGATGTCATACTTGGAGAATCCTAGAGAATCAACAAAAAAAATTGAAATGATTGACCACTTTAGCAAAGTTGCAGGATACAAAATAAATGCACATAAAGAATAGAAAGAGAAATTTTATTTAAAATAACTGTGTACAATATAAAATTTTGGGGAGTCCATCTGCCAAGACTAATTCAGGAACTATATGAACACAATTACAAAATGCTTTTCACACGAATAAAGTCAGACCTAAATAATTAGAAAAGTATCAGTTGCTCATAGGTAGACTGAGCTAATACAATAAAAATGACACTTCCACCTGGGTTAATTTACTTATTCAGTACCATATCAATTAAACTTCCAAAAATTTATTTTATACAGCTAGAAAAAATAATAACAAAATTCACCTGCAAGAACAAAAGGTCCAGAATTTCAAGGGAATTAATGAAAAGAAATGGAAGGGAAGGTAACCTAGCAGTATCAGATCTAAAGTTGTATTATAATGCAGCAATCATCAAAATTATTTGGGATTGCTTAAGGATTAGAGTGGTGGATCAGTGGAATGGGTTAGGTAAACAAGACACAATAGTAAATGGCTATAGAAATCCACTATTTGACAACCCAAAGACTCCAGCTTCTGGGAGAAGAACTCACTCTTTTGCAATAACTGATGAGAAAACTGAAAAAATAATATGGCAGAAACTAGGCATAGATCAGAATCTCAACCCTATACCAAGATGAGGTAGAAATGGGTACATGATTTAGACATAAGGGATAATACCATAAGCAAATGAGGAGATCAAGGAATAGTTTACCTGTCAGATCTATGGAGAAGGGAAGAGTTTGTGACCAAACAAGAGATAAAGAACATTATGAAATGCAAAATGGATAATTTTGATTACATTAAATTGAAAAGTTTTTGCATGAACAAAGCCAATGCAACCAAAGATTAGAAGGGAAACAACCAGAGTCTCTGACAAAGGCCTCATTTCTAAACTATATAGAAAACTGAGTCAAATTTGTAAGAATACAAGTCATCCCCAGTTGGTAAACAGTCAAAGGATGTGAACAGGCATTTTCCAGAGGAAGAAATTAAAGCCATCTATAGATATATGAAAAAAATACTCTAAATCACTATTGATTAGAGAAATGAAAATTAAAACAATTCTGCAATACCATATCACATCTATCAGATTGGATAATATAACAAAACAGGAAAATGATAAATGCTGCAGAAAGTTGGTGGAGTTGTAAACTGATCTAACTATTCTGGAGAGCAATTTGGAACTATGCCCAAAGGACTACAAAACCGTTCATACCCTTTGATCCAGTAATACTACTACTATGTCTGTGTCCCAAAGAGATCAATAAAAATGGGAAAAGGACCCACATGTACAAAAATATTAATGGCAGCTCTTTCTGTGATGGTAAAGAATTGGAAATTGTGGGGATGCCCACCAACTGGGAAATGACTGAACAAGTTGTGGTTTATGAATGTAATGGAATGCTGTTATGCTATGAAAAGTGATTAGTAGGCAGATTACAGACAAACCTGAAAAGACTTACATGAACCAAGGCTGAGTGAGGGAGCAAAAACAGGAAAACATTGTACACAGTAACAGCAACATTGTGCAATGATCAACTATGATGGACTTAGTTGTTGTCATCAATACAGTGATCCAAGACAATTCCAAGAAACTTATGGTGGAAAATACTACTCATATCCAGAGAAAGACTGTTAGAGTCTGAATGCAGATTGAAGCATACTATTTCCACTTTCTTGTTGTTTTTTCTTTCTCATGGATTTTTCTTTTCTTCTTTCACAACATGAATAATGTGGAAATATGCTTAACATGATTGCATATATATAACCTTTATCATATTTCTTGCTGCCTTGGAATAGTGGGAAGAAAGCAACGGTGAAAGAAAAATTTGGAATTCAGAGTCTTACAAAAATGAATGTTGAAAACTATCATTACATGTGACTGGAAATATGTATATACATATATACACATATACAAATACATGTACATATATAAGCTATTAAGGGGGGAAAAAGAATTACAGGTATCATCTTCCCATGTAAGGATGTAAATATTTTAAACTTCATGAATAAGTTATGCTTTTTCTTTCATGTTTGCCTTTTTATGCTTGACTTGAATCTTGTATTTGAAAATCGAATTTTCTGTTTAGCTCTGTTCTTTTCATCAGGAATATTTGAAAGACCCCTATTTCATTAAATAACCATTTTCCCCTCAGAATATTATACTCAGTTTTGTTGAGTAGTTGATTCTTGGCTGTAGTCCAAACTCTTTTGCCTTCTAGAATGTTTTTTTCCAAGCCCTGCAATGCTTTAATGTAGAAGATGCTAAACCCTGTGTAATCCTGACTGTAGTTCCTCAATGTATGAATCATTTCTTTCTGGCTACTTGCAGTATTTTCTCCTTGACCTAAGAGTTCTGGAATTTGGCTATAATATTCCTAGAAGTTTTCATTTTGCTCAGATTCTTATAGCCCATAGGTTCAAAGGATTTAGAATTGTTTATTGCTGGTCATCCAGGTATAACCATCTGAACTGAAGCAGATTTGCCATTCCAGGTAGCTTCTAACAGTAGTTGCTGTCTGTTTCTGTACAGAATTCTTTGAAAACCATTGAGTTATAACTTTTAGTGAGCAAGCTATTATGTTTCAGGTCTTAGGCACTGATATTAAAAAGACAAACATGAAAACAATAGCAGTCATCAGAAGTCTTACATTCTATTGGGTGAAAACCCCATGTACAGAGATAATAAATTTAAAAATACATATAAATCAAACATGAAGTAATTTTGCACAGAGGAGTCATTAGCTGAAGGGATATGTGAACCTAAAAGGAAGCTAAGAATTCTCAGAGGTGAAAATAAGGAGGGAATGATTTCTAGGCATGAGAGGAAGCCTCTGCAAAGTCTCAGAAATAGATGAAATGATACATACAATGAAATATCAAGTAGGATATTTTAACTGGAATATAAAATATATGAAGGAGAATAAGATACAATAAGTCTGAAAATGTTGTCTGAATTTTGATGGTGATGGTCTTTGAATGCCAAACAGAGGAGTGTGTATCTTATCAAAGACATAATGGAATTTCTTTAGCAAGGAAGCAACAAGGTCGTGTGTGCTTTACGATATAAATTTGGAACACAGATTGAAGAGGAGAGAGAGAGAAAAAGATGAGGCCAATATAGAAGATATTATAATAGTCAAGGTGAGAGGTGATGATGTTCTGAACAAGGATGGTGGCCATGTTGATACGGAAAAAGAAATTGATGTTGTGGAGGTAAAGCTGACAAGCCAATACTGGAAACTGATTGAATACAGGGAATGTGTGAGGTGAAAATGGCTCTTAGTGTAACTGGAATATGGGTAACTGGAGGGTTGATAGTACCAAAGAAAGTAAGGAAGTTAGGAACAAGAAGAGGAAGAATCATGAATTGTATTTTTGGACATGTTGATGCATGATGAGAGCATTTTAGATGCTAATAGGACACCCAGTTAGAAATGTCCAATAGACAGTAATGCAAAACTGGAGCACAGGAAAGAGACTTAGACTGAGATCTGGCAGTTATCTACATGCTCAGGATTATTGACTATATGTGAGCAAATAATGTCACTAAGAGAGAAAGAGATCTATCTAAAAAAAGTTCCAGGAAAAAAATCTTGTCAGATAACCATTGTTAGATGATAGTTCCACTTCCAAACTAGTTACCTTTTGAGAAATGAAAAGCCTTGTTTCTCTAACCATTGCAGTATTCCTGCAATGTGAAGTACAAAAGGCTTGTGCATTTATGGTGAAATGCCCATGCTATTGTGAACAGATCTAACATTTCTGGAGAGTAATTTGAAACTATGCCCAAAGGGATATAAAACTGTGCATTCCCTTTGATCCAGCAATACCACTGCTCCATCTATATCCCAAAGATATGCCAAAAAAGGGGGGGAGGAAAGGATCTATTTGTACAAAAAATATTTGTGTTAGCTCTTTTTGTGGTGGCTAAGAACTAGAAATCAAAGGAATGCCCATCAATTGGAAAATGGCTAAACAAGCTGTGGCATATAATTGTAACGGAATATTATTATGCTATAAGAAAAGACAAGCAGTATGATTTCAGAAAAACCTGGAAAGACTTTGATGAAATGATGAAGTGAACAGAGCAAGAAGAATGTTGAACATAGTAACAGCAATATTGCTCAGCGAAGGACTAAGAATGATTTACCGACTCAGCAATAAAATAATCTAAGACAACCCCAAAGGACTAATGATGAAGCATACTATCTTCCTCCAGAGAATGAATTGATATTGAATACAGACTGAAACATGCTATTTTCATTTTCTTTCATTCTTTTATCCTATTCTTCTACAAAATGACTCGTATGGAAATGTTTTACATAATTGCACATGTACTACCTATATCTGATTGCATACAAACTCAGGGAGAGGAGAGGAAAGGGAAGCAGGGTGGGATAGAATTTGGAACTCAAAACTCTAAATAAAAAGTTTAAAAAATTTAAAAGTGTCCATGTTATATGTGCATTGCATGCATACCAGCAAAATGGCCTAAAAGAATCTTCAATTTCATATCACCATGAGGGAATCATTAAGCCATACAGGTAGCCCATGACAAATACATATGTCTCCATTTTATTTAATTCATTTAAATTAAAGTAATTACTGTTTTCTTCTTTTTCATGTTTCCTTCTTTCTTGACATTTAATGCAGATCAGTACCATTTTTAGTGTGATAAGGTGGTGCAGTGGATAGAGTGCTCAACCAGGAGCCAGGAATGCTTCTTGAATTCAGCTAGTCTTGGTTACTCACTTGTTATGTGACCCTGAACAGGTCACTTATTTTCTATCAGCCTTAGTTTCCTTATCTGTAAAATAGGGGTAAGAATAGCGCCATCTCTTAGGGTTGTTGTGAGAATAGAATGAATTAATATTAGATTATTATTAATAATTGATCATAAAACTTTGCAAACCTTAATGTGCTAGCTATTAATATTTTTTCATTATTCTACTATATACCCATTGTTATGCCAGGCACTGAGGAGAATACAAAAGAATGGTAAAGCATAGTTCCTAACCATAAGAACTTTTAAAAAAGTTATGAGAGAAGTGATTATTAATAACCTATTATTTGGGAAGATGCAGAGTCTGCCCCCCCCTTTTTCTAAAATTCTGATTTTACACATTTAGTCTCTTGAAGGACATTGTTGATAATGAGATTGGACTAACTTTCTTGTTCAGACCCCACCCAAGTGGGATAGCTATTGTGTTCTGCTCAGACTGGGTGGGGCATAAATTCTTTGAGTAAATTGCCCCTTGGTTGGGGTCACCTTAAGAAGCATGTGACTTAATCAAAGTTCAGGTCCAGTCCCTTATTATAATATTCATTTTCTCATTAATTGTTAATCAATCAGGATTGATTCACACCCTGGGAAACACTCTTTAAAGGGTATATAAACTGTGACTTTGCTGCTATGATGGTCTTTGGTCTAAAAGAGAGATGCCCTCAAATGACTGTCCTTTAATTAAAATTCTGATATTCTTAGTAAAATGATTAAATTACCCAGAAATTTGCTCTTGAACCTTTTTAATCACCACAGTTGGATAAACACAACTTTTATTATAAAATGCTTCTTTCACTCTCCCCTCTACAAACCTGGACAAGGAGCTACGTGTGTATTTCATGCTGTTTCCTGGTCACTATTATTATAGGAAATATATAAGATGTAACCAAAGGTGGTATACACCTTTGAAATACAAATGAAGACAGAAATATTCATCACAGGCTACCTATATGGCCTAATGATTCCCTAATGATGACATAAAAAATGAGAAAGACTCTTTCAGGCCTTTTTATTAGCATGCATGCAGTGCCAGGACATACATTATTCATACAATCTATGCACATATAGCATGGGTGTTTCTACAAAAATAGGGAGGCCCTTTCTACTCCATACTGTAGGAATACTGCAATGTTAGAGAAACAACTGCTTTCATTACTCATTCCTAGTTACTGGGTATTTTATTGGATAATTAAATTTCCCATTAAACTGAAACTCATTTTTACTGATTAAAAAGTACACACAAATTGCACATATTTAGCATTTAATTTTCCTTGTTTGTTTAACAAGACAGGTAATTGCAAGTTAGTTTGTCATAGAATGACCATTGCAAACAAGCTAAGCTGGTTAGCACACTATGAGATAAGAGAGCGAGACTGAATCAGTACAAACCAATCCTGCCAAAGGAAACACTACTCCAAGCACCTTCCCTGTGAATCATCTTTTGTAAAGGTCAGCAATTACTAAAGAGAAGAGCTGGCCACAAACTTCCTGAAAATCTGTGAATAACTTTGATATTTCCTGTCCCTTATTCTGCAGGGTGCCATTATCTACCACATCAATAGAAAGATTCCCATGGACTATAGTTCTGTAATATGACAGAAGAGGAAATGTAAGTTTCCTGTGGTCAGATATACTTTGACTATGCCCAAACCACATATTAGATCACAGTCCCCTCCCACATGGCAAAGGAAACTCTTACCAGGCCTGAATGTATCTTGTTAATGAATAGTATTATGTTGAGTATTCAAGTTATAATTATTAAAAATAGTAAGTTACATGTTTTATAGATTTAAAAAGTTCTCCTCCATATATACTGCCACACTTGGGGATGTCATACCCTCCCATGTACCCAAGGATCATCCCACTTCAGGATGACTCCTGAAATTAAACTTAGCCCTTAAGTCAAATCTCACATCTCCACCTGACCTGCCAGTACATCAAACTCGGCAAGTACAAAACAGAACTAATTATCTTTTATCCAAGCTATCCCTCCTTCCACCTTACATATTTACATTGATGGCACCACCTAAACTCAAATAATTCAGTCAAACTCAAAATCTCAGTCTTCTTTGACTCTTTTCTCTCCTTCACTCTCCACATCTAACTCATGGTCAAGTCCTGTTGTCTCTGTCTCCAATGTATTTCTAACATCTCCCCAAGTTTCTTTATTCATATGACCACCATTACTGAGACTTTCATCACCTCTCTCTCTTGGACTACTGTAATCAACTCCTAACCAACCTTCACACCTTCAGTTTCTCCTCTCTGATTTCTCCTCAAGACAGTACCAAAATCATCTTCCTGAGACACGTCATATTAATCTCTTGCTCAAAAACTTTTTGTAGCTTTCTATTGCACCTTAGATAAAATGCAAATGTCTTAACCTGGCAATTAAGGCCCAATTAAAGCAATTTAGCTTCAACTTCCCCTTTCAGCTTTATTCCACACCATTGTCCTTTGTTCAGTCTAGCTCTAGCCAAATTAGACTACTAACTATTCTGCAATCAAAATACCATCACCTACCCATTTGTATGTGTGTTGTACCCAGGAGTGCTCTCCAGCCAGCTTGAAGTAGCTCAGAAGAGTCTGTTGTTAAAAATTCAGTGAGAGTATTTGTGATGGTTATCAAATAGGATCTTCTTTTGGTTTTTGTTTATACCAAGAAGTATAATGCCTCTATTTGAACGTGATTAAAAAAGATCTTCCCTACCCATTGATGGGCCTGCGCATGAAGGGAACCTTGATTAGGGGAGTTGTTTTGTAGGAGGGTCCCCAAGCACCATTTTTTTTTCTGTTGAGGCACTGGGACAGAGGGTCATGCCCTCTGGCTCTGAAAGGTGCATAAATACTCTGAGGGTGAGGTTTAACTTTGGAGCTTACCAACTGGTAGTGTTTCTTTGGCCAGAGGAGATTCTGGGAAGCCACTAAGAAGGCCCTCCCCCAGCTTTGAAAAACCAGATGTTGGTGCTTCCCTCTCTGGTAAAGAGGTGTGTATGTTAATGGCCAAGCAGTTTGGAAGCACTATCTGTTGACTTTTGATTTCTCTGAAATCTGGATTTTGATTTTCTCTGATGCCTGTGCTTTATTAAGGTGATTGTTAAACCCTCAAAAGTTGCCTTTCCATATGTTGGGGAGCTTACTGTTACAGTATTTACAACTTACCAATAAATAAACACTACAAATCAAGGCATGATTTGTTGTTTTCTTGATTTCTAGACTCAAGAAAGTCATAGATAAAATATTATTAATATAATTAAAATTTCAAGTGAATCATGGGGGCATTTTTTTCTGGAGAATCAGTTGTTAAACATTTATTAGCATACTCTTACCTGTCCCTCATTCTTGAAAAGCATACTTTCTTCATCCAGAGTTCCATAGATCCCTATTTTTTGAGATTCCCTCTTTTCCTTCAAGACTTAGCTGAGGTGCCACCTTCTGTATGAATCACTCAATACTTTATTAAGTATGTACTATGTGCCAAGCACTTTGCTAAATTCTCAGGCATACAAAGGGAAAAATAAAGCAAAAAACAGTCTCTAAGGAAGTCTCATTCTAATAAGTAAGATATGTACATAGCTAGGTATATAGGAGATACATTCCAAATATTTGCAAGATAACGTTAGAAAGGAATGCACCCATAGCTGAGGAGACTAGGAAAGGACTCCTGTAGAAAGTGGCACTTGAACTGGAAGTTGAAGGAAGACAGGGATTCTAAAAGAAGGATGGGAACAGCTAGAGGCAGGGAAATAAGAGATGAAATATAATGTGTGAAGATGTGTAACAGGAGCTAGTGTGTGTATGGAATACCCCTAGCAACATCTCACCACATGGACAAGCTACAGCGTCTGCTTCCAGCAGAGTTGTGACGATGGGCAGTAAAGATATCTTAGGGAAGTTTTGGAACATGCAGAGAATTTTATAACGAATTGCTTGCAACTAATAACAGGGTTGAGAGGAGGATCTTTAATAAGCTGAAGAGGCATTCAAAAGGAGAGCATTGGCCATTTCATCACTTCTGCTACTCACTCTTGGATTGACTTATCAGATGCCATCTAATAAGAGATAATGCTATAAAGGGGAGAGGCTTTGGGCTTTCCCCTCTCCAAGGCCATGCAGCTATAAAAAGGTTTTGATTCCTTGTCTCTCCTGGAGTTTATTGTTTTGATTTAGATGAAGGATGTATTTGGAAGCTTTGATCTTGTGAGTGTTAAAAGGTCAGGTTACAGCTTCTAGGACTTCAAATCCATACTGAGTTTTGCAGTCAACCTAGCAGTCCCAGGGATCAAGGAATGATCTTTGGATCCCAACTCAGAAAAGGACTCATCTAGGATTGGTATCACATTTTGACTTGAACTAGGTGGAACCAATAATATACAGGAACTGAGCAGTCTGAACTCACTCTCCCAAGACCAAGGTAGGAAATGGGGGAGTATGGTCTTGAGGTGTTGGGGAGGAATGGCCTCAATGTAAATATCACTTTTTAAAAGTTGTTGTTAAGTGCTTAAACGGAAGTAGGATGTTAGTCACTGAGTAGGGGTAAAAGCAGCTTGTGGGGACTTGATCCAATAGCAATCAATCAATAAGTATTTGTTAAGTATGTGCCAGGCACTGTGCTAAGCAATGGGGATACAAAAAGAGGCAAAAGATAGTACTTGCCATCAAGGAGCTTACAATCTAATGGCAGCAGAGAAAGGCACTCTGAAACCCATCAGGGTAACCCCTAGGACATTAAGGAAAATATATTTCAGCCTGGTTCTGGGTCAGAGAATATTCATTACATTTATCTCTATCTCCATGAGTATATCCCTCATAATAAGTACATAATGAGGGCTATTGAATAGAACAATCTTACAGTTCTGTTAACGTAAGCCATGCAATAGTTATTATTCTTTTAAAGCTGAAGAAACTGAGAGTCTAAATTGCTCAAGGCCACACAGTGTGTAAGAAATACAGCAGGGACACACACCCAGTATTTTTTATACTCCTTACTTTTTCAGTTGTGCGAGAATTGGCAAGAATTGACATTACCTAAATGACTAGATTCTCTCTGGTTTATCTAGTAAACAGAACAGATCACCAAACTGGTAAGAATAAATTGAAGAGAAATCTAAAATTTCCTATAGAGATTGTCAAGAGTTAATGGAAGAAGAAAGGAAACATTTTTCAATAATACAGAAAAATAAAACATTTGCTTTCAAATATCAACCCTGGTTGACCCCCTGTCCACAAAGCACATGGCAATACTTGTGAGTCTGAATTTCATTCTATATGTTAGTACATATGTGAGTGTGTGAGTGTGTGTGTTTTTCTATTTGTTGTATTACAAAGACTCATCAAATCCTACTGCTTAGGCAGATTTGAGTGTTATGGAAATGTGGGAGGAAATTCATCATGAAGGGAAAAGTATACATGTATAGAGATGAATGAGTCAAGTCTTGGGTCATTGCTGTCATGGCATGGAAAGAAACAGTCAAACTTAGAAGTTTACCCCAAGATACTTTGCAGAGTTTTGTTTCTGGAGAAATCTGGTGTGTCCAGACTAAAATACATGGGTAGTGTATTTCCAAGTGTATAACTTGGACTATTAATTCAAGGCAAAGGACATTTTATGGCATCATATGTTTCCATTCCAATGATAGCTTCTCTCTCACTGATCCAAGGCCTGCTAGAGACATTAGGAGTGTCTTGTAACTTTTAATTGTAACCTGTTTGGCAGGTGCGACTTGTTCCAAGGGACTGGAAATAAATCTGTTGCTTTGAATTATAGCTGGAAGATAGCCCTGGTCGATGACAGGCCACTTTAATAGGCCTTTTTATCAAGGCCTGGCTCCAAAGGTGAGATGACTGTGAAACAGATATAAGTGGCTGTCTAGAGGAATTCAGGCAGAGGCAGCTGTAAATGAATAGAGTGGCTTCCTTTGATGCTTTTGGAAATCATTAGCTGGAATGAATTAGATGTGGATCAGCCACCAGGGCTATTTTATTCAAGATACCAAGGAATTTGCTGCAGCATTTGGATTCATTGATGGCCTCCCCGCAAGACATTCTGAAAGAACTGTGTAGCCAGTAACCTGAGACTCTGGCTTTATGCATGAGATGTGGGAGAACTAGCTGTGAGCAGCAGTCTATGGCCTTGCCTTCAACAGCCTGAAAGCAGGACTGGGTGCCCTCTCCGCCCCACCCCCCCAACCCAACAGAGTACTTGAGCATTTGCCCCATGTGCAGCTGGAGAGAGGGAATGACAGAGTCCTAGAGCTCTAGGCACCATGAGAGTTTTCCCAACCTGATTTCTCGGGTTAGAGCCCTGGGTGCTTTATAATTCCATGGCTGACTGCCACTTTAAGCCAGACAGATTCTCATCCTGCATCGAGTAAACATGTTAATGAACAGTGGGACCCTGAAACATTTCAGGATAGGAGAAGGATTTATTCATAAAAGTAATGTGGACTCATCTTCCCCGAAGAGATCCATTTCATTCCTCTAAGGAAATACTGAAGCATCCTAATAAACCATTTAGTAAAAAAAAAAGTCAGCAAATTAGATATAGGGGAGCGTTGATCTCCCAAAGAATAAAAGATTATTGATTTGTGGTATTCACCGGTCTCCTTCTTCACTTCCCTCCTCCCCCTCATCTCTGCTCTCCACATATGAAAGAACACCAGATTTTTATTCATAAGACATGAGTTCAAATCTAATTCATCTCCATCTTACTAGATGGTGAGCACCTTGAGTATAAAGATAATTTCTTATTTATCTTTATACCCTTATGACCCAGTGGCATGCTTCATTTGACAAATATTTGTGTAAAAATTGTTGAAGCAAAAACACATTAATGCTCTAACTTATTATGATACAAATAATATTTTAAGCATAAATCAGTCCCACTTGATTCTTATCATGCTGTGGTATCCAAAGCATTTTCATAAGAAGATAAAGATGTTTTATCCTCATATCCTACCACATAGAAAGGCAGTGTTGTGCAATGGAAAGAGTACTGACTCAGGCCAAAAAAAAAGAAACCCAATGTGTCTGAGCAGTCACTTAACTTCCCTGATCCTTATTTTCCTCATCTATAAAATGAAGGAGTTAGATTAGATAGCCTGTGATATCCCTTTTGGCTCCATTTCTATGGTCCTGTGATCTTTTATGTATTTTGAGATTGTTGCATCTGAAATGTGATTAGGGAGCGTAGGAATATCTTTCTCACTATGTGTGCGTTTTACCACTTCTTTTAACTTTTTTTCAAAATCTTCAAAGAATCATAAATCTAGAGATAGAAGGGACTTCAGAGGCTATCTAATCCAACCACCTACTTTCACATATGACAAAACTGAATACTAAGGACACTAAACAATTCTCCTAAGGTCACAAGATGAGTGATATTTGTCCTTTGTTTTTGAAGACCAGCATCATGATATGTCTTAACTGGTACTCAATTGGATTTAAGGGAGGCAGAGTTACACAAAGTCATTAGACTTGGCAAGCAAATCCATTTAAAGGAGGAAAATAGCAAATAGAAATTGGAGAAATCATACAGATTAAAATATACTCCCTCCAAAATAGACAAGTGAATAAACTCTTTTTAAGGAGGGAGATAATATCTCAGCTCAAACTACTATCAACTAAGGGAATAATTCCTTTTTTTGAAATTTCTAGGCAAGCAAGTTGGAAATCAGGACATGTTGAGGAGTTGGTATCCTTAACATATCCGCAGTTACCAATGTCTTTCTTCTTCTCTCCACTGGAGTCAATTTCTAAGAATGTCCAAAACCAAGTATTGAAGCCTTCATCCCTAGATCTCTTGCACTAACTCTGACTGTCTAGCAGGTACAAAGCATGGCATCTGTATTCTCTTTACTAATTAGGAGCCTCCTTTGGCATATGTAGTGGCATGCAAAGTGCCCTAGGCTAATTTATGATCATATATTCAGAGAGAATATATATTTATATTTACATATACACATATCTTCAATAGATACATATTTATTTTCTGTATCCCCTCTCTCTGTGTCTGTTTCTCTTTCTCTGCCTCTATCTCTGTCTCTCTCTAACATACACACACCCACACACACATATATGCACTTCTGTTATGATACTACTAAAAGACACTGCCTTCTACATAAAGCCTTTCCTGATCCCCCCAGTTGAGAGTGTCTTTCCTCCCAACTTACCTTGCATTTAACTACATTGCAGTTATTTTGTACTTATTTTGGACAAACAGATTCAGGAAAGGGAATATCTGTATTCTGAGGGACACACTCTAAAGTTAGGATATGGCTCAGATATTATATCTCAATGGTTTATGGATCCATATAGTTCCAGATAGCAAGTACAGGGGAAAAGGGCACAGTATAAAAGAAACTTAAATCCAAATTTCTTCCAGAAATAAATGATTTTGTATTCACGAAGGCATTTTCTTTCCCTCTCCTATCTCCATGACCAGTGGAATATGTAGGAGCTGGTTCACCTTGGCACATGTGAATTTATTTTTTTCTTGGTGTGAGAATTTATATGTTGGAAATTGGCAAAGGTCACAGATCTCAACTTAATTTATTATACTAATTATTGCCCAGACTAAAGAAAGATGGAGAACATGTTAATAATGCAGATTAAACTTAAAAGTATGTCATATGTATGCTTTTTCAGAAAGCTGATTGTTAACATTTACCACACACCACTGGTTGTAGGCATCACTCTCCCTTCACCATTCTCTAAATTTCACTCTAAAAATGGTCTAAGATGTCCCACTTCTATCATTGCTTACCCTCATTACAATTTCTTTGGACTATGTTAGAATATTTCTCTACTATGTCATTATTACACTTACATACCAGTTGCCACAGTTCCCCTGGACATCTTGACAAGAACCTGTCTATTTTGACTTCCTGTCTTTTTGAGAAATGACTCCCATTCCCACTGAAACTCATTCAGCTTGGCTTGTTCCTAAGTTCATAAGGAGAAATGACTCCCATTCCCACTGAAACTCATTCAGCTTGGCTTGTTCCTAAGTTCATAAGGAGAAATGACTCCCATTCCCACTGAAACCCATTCAGCTTGGCTTGTTCATAAGTTCTAAGGATGTTTGTTGGCATCTCTATTTCCTGAAACAAAATGCTTGCAAACAATAATGCCAGACAATTTTAACAATAAGCCACAGTTGCTAGGTTGATTTTAAAATTACAGAGACTCAATCTTTGGACTTAGAAGAGATACTACCCAAGACCCCTTCTCCTCACTTCTGTCCCCTTTCAAGTTCTATTAATATATTGACTACCATAAGAGATTATAGAATCTCCATGGTAGTGACCAAGTCTTCAAAGTGCCAGGCAGGAAATTCTGATCCTATTCATTCTAAAGTCCCCAGTTATATATGACACCCATGTGTCCATAATCTTGGCAGAAATACAGTTGAACCACAGATCATTTCAGGCTGCTCAGTCTATATTCTGCCAAACTTAACGTTGTCCCTGTTACTTCTGTCCCAAGTACTGACAAACACTACATATAGAGGAAAAGAATGAACTATCTAAGCTTTGTTTTGCAATGAAAAACAGTCCAATATATTCTAGGACATGCAGTTATCTACCAATCAATTAATGCTTCACCATGATCAGAAACTTGTTACCTACAATAACTGTACTATTCCTAACTTTATGGGCCACATATTTAATTGAGAACTAGCACTTTCACTAATGCCTGTTAGAACATCAAAATGGTATGTGTTGAGCCTTACAAATTATTGAACATTGCTAGGGTAATTCATCTGGAGGCAACTGTAAGAATGAGATGGAAGCTTGGGTAGTTACCACCCACTCACCTCCATTCCTTCCCCACCCAACCCCCAAAATGTGTAAATTCAAACCGTGCTTCCTTAGAATGGATTTCTAACTTCATAAATTAATTTCACATTTCCATGTGAATTTTGGTTAAGTACGAGATTCTGATGTGTATATCCAGAAAGCCTTGTTCTATAGCTTTACAAGGACTCTGATACAGAAGTAGCTTTTAGAATGCTGGCCTGCCAAAGCTCATTTCCTTTTGTAGTCAGGCCTGTAACTCTCCTCCTCTCTAGAGGTTTCAGAAGCAGAACTGCAATCAAGAAGGTATGACCTTCATGATAACCAGAGGATCCTAAGAGGAGTGCATTGTCTCAAGAGCTATACTGAGCTCATGGAAAATAAGCCATCCTTGCAAGAACTGATGGAAAAACTGAAAACCAGTATGACAGAAAGTGGGTATAGAGCATTTTACACACATACCAAGATAAGGTCAAAATAGGTACATGATTGACAGATAAAAGGTGATACCATAAGCATATTAGGAGAGCACAGGATAGTTTGCCTGTCAAATATATAGAAAAGGGAAGAATTTAGTACCTAACAAGATAGAGAGAGAATTACAAAATGTAAAATAGACAATTTTGACTACATAAAATTTAAAAAGTTTTTGCACAAACAAAACCAACGCAACCAAAATTAGATAGAAAACAAAAAACTGAGGGGGGGGAGCGATTTTGCAGCAAGTATCTATGCTAAAGGTCTCATTTTTTCAAATATAAAGGGAACTGAGTGAAATTTATAAGAATACAAGTCATTCACCAACTACAAATGGTCAAAGGATATGAACAGGCACTTTTCAAACAAAGAAATCAGAGCCACCTGTAGTCATATGAAAAAATGTTCTAAATCACTACTGATTAGAGAAATGAAAATTAAAACAATTACGAGGTACCACCTCACACCTATGAGATTGATTAGTCTGACAGAAAAAGAAAGTGATAAATGGTGGAGAGGATGTGGGAAAATTGAAGTGCTAATGCACTGTTGTTAGAGTTGTGAACTGATCCAACCATTCTGGAGAACAATTTGGAACTACACCCAAAGGTCTATAAAACTGTGTATACTTTTTGATCCAGCAATACCACTGATAGGTGTATGTCCCAAAAAGATTAAAAGGTAATGAGGGGCAACCCACTTGTACAAAAATATTTATAGCAGCTCTTTTTGTGGTAACAAAAAATTGGAAAGTGAGGGGGTGTTTATCAATTGGGGAATGACCCAATTATGACCAAATTATGGTACATGAATGTGATGGAATATTATTGTGCAATGGGAAATAGCAAGCAGGATGATTTCAGCAAAACCTGAAAAGACTTACATGAACTGATGCAAAGTGAAGCAAGCAGAAGCAGGGGAACATTGTATACAGTAACAACAAAAAGCTACGAAGACCTTAATTATTCTAAGAAATGCTATGATCCAAAATAACCCCAATGTACTCTTGATTGTTTCATGTTAGCCACCATCAGAGGAAGAACTGATATTATCTGAATACAGAACTGAAGCACACTATTTTTAATTCTCTTTCTTTCTTCCTTCATTCATTCTTTTTTTGTCCAAGTTTTCTTGTCCAAATATTTCTTGAAAATATTTTACATGATTCCACACATTTAGCCTATATAAGATTAATTACAATCTAAGGAATTGGGGAAGGAAAGGAGGGAGAGAGAGAAAGAATTTGGAACACAGAACTTTTTTTTTTTAATGTTAGAAATTGTTTTAACATGTAATTGGGTGAAAAAATAAAATATTGTTTAAAATAAATAAAATGAGCCATACTACCTACCTCAATGCTCAACATAGGATAAATATATTCTCTGATTGAACATGGTACTAATGGAGAGCAAGAAATAAGTCCTAACTTCATTCCAGGATGGTATTATCTTCTAGCACACTCTCAAACACAGTGTTGTCCTCAAGGAGAAGACCCTTTGTGCATACTTCTGCTCACATCCTCTGACTAAAAGGGGATCCTCCTCAGAGAGAAACTTTGGAGTCACAGTTTTTCCCCTTTTACCTCTCTTCCATAACAGGCCAGTAACATTTCCCATACCACATCATAGACTTAGAGTGTGAAATCACTTTGACATAATATAAGGGCATCTTAGAATACGTCATATAAGATCAGGTAATTCTCAGGAGTACTGCTTACATAAATGATTCAGTTTGAAATAGTTTAACACATATTTACCATATTCACCCAGATATAGACTACACTTTGTCCCAAATTGGACTTACACACACAGCCTGAGAAGAGGCAATAATTGCACTCTTATTATCATAGATAGAGGGGAAAAAATTTAAGATGAGACCTCTAGAGCTGCACAGAATTTCAATGTACCTTGATTTATACAAAAAAATTTTCCATCCTTCTTGATATATAATGCCGGCTGCCAGGTGAATTATTCATTGTGGAGAAAAGCTTAAGGTTGTGGTGATTTTTAGATGGTAAAAATATAGACTGGAGGGATTACTTGGGTTGGGAACAGCTGCAATGTGAATTTTATTACCTAACAAAATCTTTTTTTTTAACTGATGCCTTTTAGTTATTTGCATCACATTCATTTCCAAACAGAGCTCCAACCCCAGCCTTTCTTGCAATGAGGGTAAAAATAGTTCAGCAAGCCAATATGTTGACTGAGTCTGAGAATATATGCAGTAAACCATGCTCATAGTCACCCACCTCTGAAGAAGGGAGAAGAGTGTCATTTTTACAAATCTTATCCAAGGCCATTTGTACACTCAGCCATTTATAGTATTTTAAAATTTTATTCTTTTTTTCATTTATACCATAGCTATTGTGTATTGTTTTCCTTTTGTTGCTTACTGCACTGATTTTTAATAACCCTCAAAACTCTTGCAATTTCATTAAATTAAAATTATATGTTCCTCTTTTAGTTAAGAAAGCTCCACCATCCATAGAAGTGTAATATATCCACACACTTTTCTCTATTTTTGACATAGCCTTTAATATTCAGATCCCTCTCCACTTGGGACTCATTGCCATAATTCTTCATAATGCTCATCTAAGCCTTTATTTTGTGAAACTTCTTTCCAATTTTCCCAGCAGTTCTTGTCTAATGAGAAGTCCTTTCCCCAAGTAGTTTCTATTCTCAGAATTAGCAAATATTGAGTTACCAAGTTTGATTACTTCTGATTCTTGAACATTAGTTCTAATGATATAATTTTCTATTTTTTTACTAATATCACCTAGGTTTGATAATTGCCATTTTAAATTTAATCTGAAGTCAGAGTTATTGTTTCTACATTTCTATTTCTTTTCATTACTTCCCTTTATATTTTGGCCATTCAAATGATTTTTGGGGTCTTTTTCTAGTTTTATAAAATAATTTCTTGGTAGTTTGATATAAAACCGTATAAATTAATTTGGTTAATATCATCATTTTAGTTAAATTGGCATGGTATAGCCATAAACAATGTCTTTCTTCTTTGTTTTTGTAGCATATTCTGTAACTTTTTCATATGTATCATTTGTTGTGATAAATTGACTGCCAGTTACTTTACGCATTTTAACATTATTGTGGATGGAAATTTTCTTTCCATTATGTCTTTCTGGCATTTCTTATTACTCCATGTAAATGTTGATGGCCCAGAAGAAGAGCCAAGATGGCACAGTAAAAACAGGGACTTTCAGAGCTCTCTCTCAAACCCAGTCAAATACCAGTGAAAATTGACTCTAAAAAATTCTGAAGCTACAGAACCCACAGAATGATGGAGTGAAGCAAATCTCCAGCTGAAGACAGCCTGAAAGGTCAACCTGAAGCATGTATCATGTCAGATTTGGATCAGAGTACAATCCAGTGCCAGCACAGATGGGACCTGAGCAGACTTGGGGAGGGGAGGGACTAAATCTCTGGCATCTATGGTGGTTTCCAGACTTCATGACCCCAAAATATCAAGGAAGAAGAAGGAGGTGAGATGGGAAAGAGTGAACCTTACTCTCATTGGATTTGGTTTAAGGAGGGAATAATACACACACTCAACTTGGTATGAAAATTATCTTACACCAGGGGGAAGGAATTAATTAGGAATGGGTGTGGTGGGGATGATAGAAGGGAGGGTAAATGGGAGGAGGGGGTAATTAGAAGTAAACACTTTTGAGGAGGGACAAGATCAAAAGAGAGAATAGAATAAATATGGGGCAGGAAAGGATGGAGGGAAATATAGTTAGTCTTTCACAACATGACTTTCATGTTATGGAAGTGTTTTGCATGACTACACACGTGTAACTTATATCTAATTGCCTGCCTTCTCAATGGGGGTGGGTGGGGAGGGAGGAAGAGAGAGGAGTTGGAACTCAACGTTATAAAACGAATGTTACAAATTGTTTTCACATGCAACTGGGAAATAAGACATACAGGCAATGGGGTATAAAAATCTATCTTGCCCCACAATAGAGGGGAAGGGGATAAGAGAAAGGAAGGGGTGTGATAGAAGGGAGGGCAGATTGGGGGAAGGAGGAATCAGAATGTATACTGTCTTGGGGGTGGGTGGAGGGGAGACATGGGGAGAAAATTTGGAACTCAAAATCTTGTGGAAGTGAATGTTGAAAAAAAATAATTAAAAAAATAATAAAATAAAATGCTGATGATTTTTTGTGGATGTTTTGTGTCCTGGTATTTTTCTGATGCTATCAGTTATCACAATTCATTTCTTTAATGATTCTCTGAGATATTCTAGAGGAATCATTATCTTATCAGTAAATAAGGAAAATTTCATTTCCTATTTGCCTATGTCTATGCCTTGCTTTTCTTTCTTTTGCCTTTTTGCTACCACCAGTTTTTCTAGAATTCTTCGAAGTAACAATATGAAGAGAGTACATCCTTGATTTATCAAATATTTACTGGGAGCTTCTCCTTTGCAAATAGTGCTCATTTTCATAAGCATATATATACACACATATGTGTACAGACACATAACCTTATATATGTAGCATTATTTTAATTGTAACATTAGTGATCATTGCTTGATTAGAAGAGACTTGTTTTGTAGGCAGGCCCATACCTTTTGTTAATTTCTAATGAAGCACTGGGTCATGAGGGTTGTGATGCCCTCTGGCTCTGAAAAATGTATATGTACTCTGAGGTGAGGTTTTGCTTTGGGGGTTTACTCTTTAGAAGAAGGTTTACATGCCAGATGAGACTCTGGGTAGCTCTTAAGGAGTCCAGCTTTGAAAACACAGATGTGGGTGATTCTCTCTCTGATAACTATGCATGTATGTATTAATGATCAGACAGCTGGATTTGTCTGTTGATCTATGACGTATGTATTGCTTATGGTCAGACGATAAGAAGCCCTGTCTGTTGCTCTTTATTTCTTTGCTTGTCTTTTCTCTGTTGGTGAATGTAATTAAAGTAGATTGTTAACCCCCTTTTAAGTTGCTTTCCGTAGAAAAGCAGATCTAAGAACTTGTGCTAGCAGGCCACCTTGGGCATGCTAAGGTGCTTGCTGTTACATATCTATGCCTATTTTTTTAATGGTCCACAGCATAAATAAATGTTATATATTGCCAATGCTGTTTTTCCCCAACACCTATTGATATAACTACATGGTTTGGGAGTTTTCATTATTAATACAATTATGTTAACTATTTTCCTAATTCAAATGCTCCATAAATCCTTGGTATAAATACAATTTGATTATAATAAATGACTTGGCAAATATGGCTGCAATCTTTTTGCTAGGATTTTATTTATTTATATTCATTAATGATCTTGGTTTGCAATGCTCCCTTTACTTTATCCTTCTTTGTTTAGGAGAGCAATATTTATCTCATACAAGAAGTTTCACAGAGTTTTGAGAATTTCAGAATATTATTTGAGAATAATTATTTGAGAATAATTTCTGTAACACGGGAATTTGGTTTTTGACTGATAGAATCCACCCCTAAATCTGTCTGGAATGTTTTCCTTGGTCATCCTCTTGTAGATTGTTCAATTTCATTGTCTGTGAGTGACTTGTTTAATATCTCTTCCATGTTCTATTAATCTGAGTATTTAATATTTTATAGATAATTATCCATTTCCTTCAAAGTCTCAGTTTGATTATATAATTGTGTATAGAAAATCCTGGTAGTTCTTCTATTTCTTCTTTTTGTACAAAATCAATTTTATAAGAAAGTTATGAATTACCCTGAATTACAACTTTTATACTAATTTGTGTATTATTTCCCATTATTTTTCTACCTTCATTTTAAGGGAGGACTATATTTTGGAGGCTGTCCTTAATAAAACAATATAACACACTATTTACAATGTTTTCCTGTTTATAAAAAAGGCAGTGTGGCAAAGTAGATAGAGAGAACTGGCTTTAAAGTCAAAAAGACTTGAATTCAGATCCCATCACTAGCACATACTGATTAGTTAGTATTGTTAGGCAAATCATTTATCCTGTTACAAAGTTACAAAGCAAGTACTGATATACATTTGGAGTTCCCTTTTCTAAGAATTCCCTAAACCAGTGAAATGGCAAGTCCAGTCCAAATTTCTATTCTGTCATAACTGAAGTGGACCAAGATCAACTCATGGATCATAGGGCACAAAATTAAGCCAGGTAATAAAGGCAGGCACTTTTAACAAAAGATTCAAGCAGTAGAAATGCAAAGTGATGCCTTGAAGCATTTCCACTTAGGGAGTTTTTAAGTCTTCTTTTGGGAACTCATACATGTAGGTAAACTTCGTAGACTCTGAGGAGTTTTATTCCAACTCATACTCACATTGATGAGTCCCATCCCACAGATCACAGCCACACTGTTCCCTCAGATATTTAAAGTTTCCCTCAATAGATAGACCAGGACGATTCTCTTCGAATGCTATTGGTTGAAACCCCGACTCCAGTGTATTTTCCCCAATATGAATAACCACCGATTAGCACCCCAGCATCTTTTAGTCAAATAACATTAAGTTTTTTTAAAGCAGTATTTACTGGAAAAATATATCAAAAATAGAAAAATACAAATATTTCTCCCAATATCTGAAGGACACCTTCTCCTCTACTTTCTTCATCATAGGAGAGTAGGCTAAAACCTAAAGTAGTTTCTAGCATTGGCCCCATCAGTTTGATTTCTAAATTTGGCATGACTGTTGGGCTAGTTGGCATCTCTGCTGCTACTGGGCTTGGCTCCATTTCCTTGGCTGCCTTGACTGGTAGCAAACTCCAGCCTGGATTTCTGTTACTCATTTTGCAGTTGTTCACTCTCCCAACCATTTCAAGCCCACAAAGTCATAGCCCTCTTCAATATGTCACCTAAAAGCGATAAAGAGTAAACAAACAGAGGAAAAGAACAGAAGCACATATTACCACACAGGCCCAGGTGAAAAAATGAAGGCCCAAGACCTCTCTCTCCATCTAGAGGTTTACAGAAGCATGTTTTCCCTTGATGAAAGTAGCTAGGTAGGAAAGAAAAAATCCATTGGCTATTTAGTTAGCATATTTTAAATATATTTTCATTTCCAACCAAGCAGCCAATTGAATGACTCCAATTCACATGGTGAAGCAGACCAGAAACTGTAATTGCACATGGTGAAGTCCACATAGAGTCAGCATCAGAAAAGCACTCTGTGCATGTTTGTATGGATAAGGTTCATTAAACAATCTCTTGTCACATCTTGGAAGACCAAAAGAACTCAAGCTCAAAAAAACTGTAAGTCCTCAAACCCACACAGAACTTGTTGGTTTGTTGGAGGAGCAGCCCCCAAAATATTGCTTAAAGGGTACAATTTAGCAATAAGAAATTAAGGATGAGTTATATGCTTCTAAATCTAAATCAGAGGACTGGGAGAGAACCACTAATCATAGTGACTAAGAAGCTGAAATTAAAAATAACCTTAAAACATATGGGCATTATTTAGTTGACTAACTGCTCTGTATTCTAAGGGTTTGTCCCAACAGAGACAAAGATCTCCTTTAAGAGAGAAAAAAGCTATCATAGCCAGGGTTCTGAGAATTTTCAGATTCTCCTGTGGGCTGGGGGGGAATGGGTGGGTGGGGAGCAACTCAGGGCTATTCCCTGGTCTGATACTAGAAGTGTGAGGACCCCACCTTTCTAAGACAAATGAGGCATAAGCTCCTGGGCTTTACAAAGGCAGATAACCAGAGAATATTCTGATGGGGTACAAGCCCAAGCCAAGATCTTTTCCCCTTGGATCTGCAAGGTCCCAGAAAGTCTGGCCTTGGGTGGGTGGGGGTGCTCCTTGGATTTCCCTTCCATCTCTCGCAGCCCTGATACTCCCTATCGGATCAACATTTAGCATTCTCTTCTTTGACTCCAGCATCATTTTGATATTCCCGACTCCTTAACATTCTCTTGAAGTCCAGGTTGTGGGGTGTCTGGACTAGCAGCTGCTCCCATCTGGATTCTCCCTGGCGTTGATCTATGCAGACTATCCCTGGGACCCCAGACTACCTGGGGACACCTGCTTCTGGCCCAGGCCCCCCATTGTCTGATAGCTCCTGGTTGCCTCCAGCATTTCCAACACTTGACAAGTTACTCCCTCCTTGGACTTCTCCTCAAGACCCTCCCTAAACCCCTCCTCCCATCACCCTAGACTACCAGACCATCCCTAGATCCCTTCTACAGTCTTTTTCTGTATTTAAGTTCCATCTCACCTGCATGAAGGAGCTCAGCACAGACTCTGTCTAGCTGAGATTCTATCTGACCCCCTTTGCCATACAAGTGCTACAAATGCTTAGGCTCCTTAAGAGACAACCCAATTTGGAGAATCTTTAATAAACTTTGTTTTTCTTTGACTTTAAAAAGTCTTGAGTCAAATTCATTCGAGCAGGACCCAGCATGTTGGTATTTTGGGGTCCCCAGCACCCCTAAACTTTATCAATTCCATTTCCTCTTATAGGAAAAAGACCCTCAACTGAGTATTCCAGATGAAGTCAGAAGCTGGAAGCAACTCTGCAAACTCATGTTCAGTGGAGACCTGCCTATTACTGACCAACAGTGATCAAGATATTATCAGAAATCCATTAAACAGTCTCTACTGGAGAGCAGTAGGGAACAAGAGAACTTTTTAATAGCTAGCATTTGTATGGCAGTTTGAGGTTTGCAAAACTCTTTACATACACTATCTCATCTTATTCTCACAACAACCATAGGTGCTAGGTGCTACTGTTACCCCCATTTTACAGATGAGGAAACTGAAGTAGGCAGAGGTTAAGTGACACGCCCAAAGTCATAAAGCAAATAAGTGTCTGAATCTGCATTTGAATTCAGGTCTTCCTGACTCCCGGTCCAGCATTTTATCTGCTGTAATATCTAATTGCCTGGATTTGTTTGAGGAAAGGGGGAGGGAGGGGAGTCACATCTGTTTAAATTGATTTTTCATTTTTAGAAATAATAAAATAACCAAAAGATAAAAAGTTGCAAAAATGCTGTAGCATATTATATTAAACTGTAAAAATAAAAGAAGGAAACACTTCGTAATATTAAGATTCATATAGAAGAATCATGATTTAAACATAAAAGAATAAGTTCTATGGATTTGTCATCCTGATAAACAACAAAATTGATCCTTAAAAAATTAATCAAAAAATAGTTTGGCAATACATTTTAATAAGTTAAATGAACTTTCTTGGTATTCTACTTAGTGAGAAGCAAAACTATTGCTATCAAATTATATAGTTAAAAACTCAAGAGAAAAGAAAAAGTATAGTGCACACCCGCTCAGCAAAGACTCCATGCCTTATCAGCACAATGATATCACTGTTCTGCAACATCCAAGGCACGTGGCCTATCCTGTCTACATGGAGATTCCTTACATGTAGATCAATCCACATATGTATCCTAGTCCTACAGGTTCCCTATTTTCCCCTGGATGTGTTTATCATCTTCTCTCATACCTCTCCTGATTGCCTCCAGCTGTTTCCTATACTTGACTGGTATGGTTCTTTGTAGGAGAAAGTACTTCAGCTTTATGGAGGAGATAGTCTTCTGTATCTCCCTTTATTATGCAATTACATTCATTGTTTAGACTTTGAATGGATTGTGCCCTGGGTGACTAATATAACTGAACAAACTAATGGAGACTTGCTTTTGAGTGGATGTGGGTGCCCAGAGTACCTTGAACCTTGAGAATTCAGGCCAAGCTTGAACCCTTTAAAAAGGATGAGCCAAATTCAAATCATGCACCATACCTTATCTAGCCATTCACCCTTGGCATGTTTCCATTTACTCTGACAGTGGATGTATACTCTCCTCCCTCCACATACACCCCTGGCTCCTCACTCCAACAGCCTTCTTCCTTGTGCTCTGGAAATGGTAACAAATCCAACTATTTCACCTGTCCTGTGGCTCTGCTCACCAATCCAGTAATTCACCAAATTAAAAAAAAAATCCATTCCCTGGTCACCATTCTCGTACATGAATTGTCTCCCATTTTGAGAATTTAAACTTTTCGAGGGTAAGGACTGTCTCACCTTTGTGTTTCCATCCCCTGTGCCTAGCACAGTGTCTGACAGATAGTAAGTACTGAAAAATGGTGTTGCAAAAGAGAATGAAAAGTTTTTAAAAATGCAGTTAGTAGACTATCTACAAATACTAGTTACCAGTTTGAATCTTATTATGCAAGGCAGAAAGGAGAAACCAGTGGAGACTGGAATAAAGAAAGGAGCCATGAAGGAGGTAGGAAGTATTATATGTTTTATTAAGTCCTTCTTTTAGGGAAAGACCAAATACCACAGTCTTTCCCTCGATAATTCTGAGGGTATTTCACTCTTTCTCAAAAAAAAAAAATGAAGAAAAAAAACATTGTTGAAAGATGCTCTTTAGTACGTCCATGTCACACCTAGTATGATGGTAGATCCCCATAACAGCATGGAGGCTGAGACTCAGGGATAGTTTGAACCCAGGAGTTCTGAGCTGTAGAAGGGCTAAATCCAGTTGGGTTTAACACTGTTTGGCACCAAAAGGTTGAGTCCAGGAGGTTAACTAGGAGGCTACCAAGAGAGAGGTGGACTGGCCAGGCCAGAAACAGAGCAGGTGAAAGTGTTAGTGCTGATGAGCATTAGGGTGGGGCTGTCAGTGTCTGCTACACTTCCAGCCTGGACAAGATAGGGAGACTCAGTCTCAAAAAAGAAATAGAAACAAGACAGCAGTGTTCGGTCAACATGGACCGTTGGTTCTTGGATGTCTTTAGTTTAGATGGACTCAGATTCACAAGTTCTGATTTTTAAAAGCCTATTGGAAATATGAGAAGGATTGGGGTTTTAAAAATCATTGGTAGCTCATGAGCTGCAAGTTGGGTTTTGTCTTTTTATCTTC
>CM053771.1:293204991-293231688 GCA_028658325.1 Potorous gilbertii
GTATAATACTTCAGGGGAAAAATAGTCTTCCAATGAAATAGATGACTTTCAAGCATTCTTGATGAAAAGACCAGAGCTGAAAAGAAAATTTGACTTTCAAACACAAGAATGAAAAGAAGCATGAAAAGGTAAACAGCAAAGAGAAGTCATAAGGGACTTACTAAAGTTGAACTGTTTACATTCCTACATGAAAAGACAGTATTTGTAACTCTTGAAACTTTTCAGTATCTGGGTAGTTGCTGAGATCACATACACACACACACACACACAAACACACACACACACACACACAAACACACACACACACACATGCAAGCACACAGAGAGACAAATAGCACAAAGTGAATTGAATAGGATGGGACAATATCTTTAAAAAAAATGAAGTTAAGAGATGTTGCTCTGGAAAATGCTAACTTCTGCAGAAGCTCTGATAATTATGCAAATAATTCCTCTCATTTTATTCATCATAGTCCTCAGGAATGTGTAAGAGAAAATGTGTCTCTGTGTACATGCATATGGTTGGAATGTTTCCCGGCAATAAAAAGTTTTTTTTTTCTGAAAAAAAAATCAATAAATAAAATAAAATGAGTATTACAGTAGCACCTACCTCACGTTGTTGTGAGGATCAGATAGGATATTTGTCAGGTGCTCAGCACAGAACCCAACATATAGTAAATGCTTAATTACTTTCCTTCCTATTAGCTCCCTTCTTTCTTTTAATAACATAACTCCATAAAAAGAACAAACTTTTAAAAACAGAAAGACAGAATGTCAGTCAGGACTAAGAGCAGGTTCTCATCTCATATCTTGCCTTACTTATTTTGAGATTCTTGTAAGATCCTAGAAAGCATAGGAAGTTTCATTATTATAGTATAGTAAGACTCCCATTGGCCTTGGAGCTAGAAAACCTAAGGTTAAGTCCCAGCTCTACCACTATTTCCTTGGACAAGTCACCTAACTACTTTTGACTCAGTTTCCTCGTCACAATGGTAATAATACCTGCACTGTCTATTGAAAAGGTTATTGTGAGAAGAGTGTCTGCTAATGTGTGAAATGTCATTTGTTTCTATTTTCAAAGATGTCACCACCGTAGTCAGGAACTGACTGATCACATAGAAAGTTTTAAGCAAGGGAGCAGATGAGGAGACATTATTTAAAGTCCACAAAGATTTCTTAATCCATATATGGAACACTAATTAAATGGCCAGGACTACCAAATTGGGAAATCTTTATTGTAGCCAACAACTATAAAATATTTTTAAGTGAAGGACTTATTAGCAATTGTATCTGATCACTTAGAATCAATTAACAGTTTTTAAAAAACCAAATTATGAGATATTAAATTAATACCTTTTTGTTATAAAGTTCTTAGAAGTGATTAATTCCATGGATATTGTGTATCTTGATTTTAGTAAGTGATTTGACAAAACTCCCCTCAATATCTACATGCATAAGTTAGTGAGATTTTAATTATATGATAGTCCTATTAGGTAGATTCACCATTACCTTAATCGCTCAATTGAATGAATGTATTTATTGGCTCTATGTCAGGCTGGAAGGCAATATATAAGAGAATATATCTGCCAACTCTCTTTGACTCATGCTATTCAATATGCAGATACATATTGAATAAAGACTTAGGAAAATGTTTATTAAATTTGTCAATGGCAAAGAGAAGCAAGAATGTATTAGTGCTGGGCTGCTCTCCATAGTGCCAACCAATGCCAGATCAGAATGAGGAGCAAGCTGTTACTCCTTGTGCCTATCCAACTGAGCATAGTGATGATACCTGCATTAAAGATAAGTAACCTGCTACTTCATTGAAGCTATATGTAACTGGGAATTGCAGAGATAAAGTAAAGAGTCTTTATATGGTTCTCACCAAAGCACATAATCAAAGGATCTTATAGGGGACTCAGATTTTTGTTGGTTATCAATGCTAGACCTCCCTTTGCCCATCACCACCCCTAGGGATACTGAGTGTCATTTTCAGAGTCCGTAGTCCTAGATAAATATTTGAAGACCAATTTGTTGCAAGATTCAATGCCCAGAGGACATCCACCTCACAATCTTTCATAAGTCAGTCCTTCTCTGATGTTATGAAGTCTTTCTGTTTTCCCTTAGCATTGAAGAAGCTATTTCTACTGCTAATGAAAAGTGACTGTGCCATGTATTCTGTGTATCTATGACAGCAGAGACATATTGTGAATTTCTGTTAGTATATAAGTATTATTAAGGTATGGAGGGAACCCGGACCTGGTTTCAAGTTGTTGATCCACTAGTTGTCAATAGACTGAGAGAAAGTCAACTCAAGGGAAACTCACCCCCTACTAAAAGTACACAGACAAATATTGCATCTTTCTATATGTATATCATTCAATCAATATCAAATAAATTGCAGTGATTTGTGGGAGACACTAAGGAAGTGAAGAAAGAACTTTTAGCTGTCAGAAATGACAAGAGGCAGATGTGAGGAGGGAAACATTATAGGTATGAGGGAAAGTCAATTCAAAGGCAAAAATAAAAACCCAGGAAATGGAAGGTTGCAAGATAGTTAAGAATTAAGCATGATTCCAAGGTTGTAAATATGGATGACCAGAAGAATGGTTATGCCTATGACAGAAATGGGGAAGTTTGGAGGAAAGATGGATTTGGTAGAAAGATGAGTTCTGATTTATATGTGTTGAGTTTGAGAAATTTATGAAACATTTAGATAGACAAATTAGCAGAAAGTTAGAATTGCAGAACTGAACCTCAAGAGAGAAAAGAGAATTACATATGCGAATTTGAGGGTCAAATTCTTAGAGAAGAAAGTTAAATTCATGGGAAACAATGAGTTCACTGAAATAAAAAGTAAAAGAAACTAGAAAAAATTATCCAGGATTAAATAGAAATTCCTGGATTTATAGTCAAACAATTAATTGGTCAAGTAAAGAGAGATGTGTTTGATTTGTCAGTACTTCTCATCTTAAAATCTGGAGGGTTTAATTGACCAAACTTAATGTGAGCTGACTGTGATCTAGCTGCTAAAAATGTTAGTGCATGGTACTTAGATAGAATATAAATTTTTGAATTCTGTGTTACATTAGAGTACTGAATTCTGAAATATTCATTCACGGAATTTAAGAGTAACATTTATGAACTAAATTAGGGTCTTCAAAATCTATCGAGGATGATGATAGGATCTAGCAACTCTATTCTATGATTTATCCTATAGGTGAGAATATTAAAAGCAAGATTCATTTTTCAGATATCACAATGATAATTATGACACAGATTAGAATAAGCCACATTTACACTGTGTAGACAGGGAAGCAAACTTTGGCTCAACATAAAGAAAAATTTCCTACCAATCTAGCCTGTCCAATAATAGAATGAAATACATTGGGAATTTGTATGCTCACTTTCACTGGAGATGTTCAAGCATCACCTGGTTGAACGCTTGTTATGGGTATTATACAGAGATTCCTTATGTCAGTTAGTTGTTTGGGCTAGCTGACTGCTCAAGCTCTTTCCAGCTCTGATTCTCTGAAGAGTTTGTGTGTCAGGGTAATAGGTTAGTGTTTCCTTTTATATTTTGACTTAAGACAGTGAAGAGAACAGCAAGAACCATTCAGTAAATAACGAATTGAATTGAAATAAGTAGCCATAGAACAGTAGTAACAAGACAAAGTAAACGTAAATAAACTTCTCTTGAAAAGGTGGAGGGATTATTCAAACAAACATAATCAGGGAAAAATGAAAGAGAATGACAAGTGGCAAATGTGAAGTAAATAAAAACAACGACAGTACTGAAGCAATTTTTTATGATACCAAATAGATGCTAGAGAAAGTTTAAAAAGTAAGTAGTTTCACTACCTGAATAAACTCATCAGTTATTCTGATCCAAATAATCCTCTGAAAAATCCATTCCCCAAACAATCTTGGGGAAATTTTCAAGCCTCTAACTCCCAGATTCAATAGAATGTTATCAACGATGACATGTAAGAAGTGACAAAAGAGGAATTAAGGAAAGATATGATTGAAAAATATAAAGGACAAACTGGTCATGCAGCAAACATGAATGAGGAATAATAAATGAAAATTTCATGCAATAATATCCAAGAAATATTAAACACTTAGAGGAAGTCCTCTACTTGGGATACTTATTACATGATGAATTTATATAAGGACACTGGCATGAATTGCATGGGATTTCAAAATATCGTTGTGGATATTCCATGCAGTAGAAACTCCTTGAGAGTAAGAATTGTTTTTTTTTCTTTGTTTACCTATTTCCTAGGGTAGTGCCTCGTATATATTGGGCACCTAATAAGTGTTTGTTGATTGGTTGATGTAGGATGTAATAAATATCATCTAATTTGACTGTCAAAGTCTAATTTATATCTTAGCATGAATTTGAGATTGAAGGAGGAGGAAAGAGAAGAGAAGGAGGAAGGGAAAAAGGAAGGAAGAAGAGAGGAAGGGAGGGAGGGAGGAAAGAGTAAAAGAAGGGAGGAAGAAAAGAAGGAAGAAAGGAAGCAAGGAAGGAACTGAGGGAAACTGAAACCGTAATCTCCAAAGTTAGCAATGATGTCTTAACTGCCAAATCTAATAGCCTTTTCTGAATCTTCATCCTTATTGACCTCTCTGCAGCATTTAACAGCACTGATTAACTCTTCCTTCTAAATTCTCTCTTTCCCACATTTCCATGACTGCTCTCTCCTGTTTCTCCTATCTGTGTGATCACTCTTCAGTCTCTTTTTCTTTCTTTTTTCTTCTTTCCTTCCCTTTTCTTCTCTTTTTACTCTACACTACCTTCCTTGGTGATTTTATTAGATCCTCTGGTTCCATTTTTCCTCTATATCCTCTATATTTTTCTTCTATATCTATTTATGTAAGCTTAGCTTCTCTCCTGAGTTCCAGTTCCATATCACTATATACTTTTTGTAAATCTCAAACTAGCTGGTCCTATAAGAATCTCCAAACCAACATAGCCAAAACATAACTCATGATCTTTATCTTTTTGCCCTAAATTCTTCCCTCTTACAAGCTTCTTTATTAGTGTTTAGGATATCACCAGTCCCTAGTCACCCAGGCCCACAACCAGACCACCACCAGGACCACAATTGTCTTTCTCACTGCCTCATTCTCATTCTACATATCCAAATCCATTGCCAAATCTATCATTTTTACTCTCTTAACATCTCACATATGTTGCTTTCTAGTAGCACAACCACCATAGCTGAGATTTTCATCACCTCTTAATAGCTTTCATACCCATCTTCCTCCATCATTTCTTCCCACTCCAATTCATCTTCCACTTAGTTGCCAGATTAGTTGTTAGATATTTTTTTTAATATACATCTGATTATGTCATTTTCTTGCTCAACAAACTCCTGTGGTTCACTATTTCCTCCAGGACAAACAACAAAATCCTCTGTTTGACATTTAAATGTCTTCATAACCAAATCTCTTCTTACCTTTCCCATCTTCTTTTTTAATTGTATTTATTTTACTCTGAACGTAAGAAATGAAACAAGTCTTTCCATAACATAATAGAATAGGAAGAAAAATGATTGTCCATGAAACTGTGAATCCATTATGTATAGCTTGCTAATTCCTTTTAAAGACATGATAAAGTTATGTCATTTTCTTTTTTCTCCTTTTTTCCCTTCCCTTGCCCTAGAGATGGTTACTATTAGACATATACTCACACACATATACACTTACACACAAGCACATACACATATATGTAAACACCATTCTATACATACTTCTATTTATCAGTTCTTTCTCTGGATGCAGATAGCATCTTCCTTCATATGTCCATCATAGTTAATTTGGTTATTTGTAGTAGTCAAAATGACTTAGTCACTCAAAGTGGTTGTTAAAACAGTATTGTTGTTACTGTATACAGTGTTCTCTTGGTTCCACTCATTTATTCCTTTTTTTCTACGATTATCAAGTTCATTTTTTATAGCACAATACTATTCCATCACAATCATTTGAAACAACTTGTTCAACCATTCTGCAACTGACAAGCCTCCCAGCAATTTCCAGGTCTTTGCCACCACAAAGAAAGCTGCTATAAATATTTTTGAACATATAGCTTCTTTTTCTTTTTCCCTAATCATCTTGGGAAATAGACCTCACAAAGATATTGCTGGGTCAAAAAGTACAGGCCAATTTAATAATGTTTAGGCATAATTCCAGATTGTTCTCCAAAATGATTGGATCAGTTCACAGTTCCACTAACAATGAATTAGTGTCTCAATGTTTTTTTCATCTCCCAAAATTTGTCACTTTTACCTTCAATCATTTTAGCCAATCTTGTAAGTACAAAATGGTATCTCAAGGTAGTTTTAATTTGCATTTCTCTAATAAATAATCATTTAGAGCTCTTTTTCATATGATTGCTTTGATTTCTTCTTTGGAAAATTGCCAATTCACATCCTTTAATCATTTGTCAATTGCGGAGTTACTATTATTCCTATAGATTTGTCAAAGTTCTTTACATATTTGAGATATGATGTCTTTATCTGCCTTTTTTTTCAGTTCTCTGCTTTCCTTCTGATCTAGGCTACATTTATATTATTTGTACAAAAATGTTTTAATTTAATACAACTGAAATTAGTCATTTTACACCTAACTGCTCTCTTATCTCTTGTTTATTCATCAATTATTCACCTATACTTAAGTTTGGTAGGTAATATATTCTATGTTCATCAAATTTTCTTGTAATATCTCTTTTATATCTATGTCATTTTTATCGTCTTGGTGAACAGTGCAAGAGAATATATGTGTGTGGGGTGGGGTGTGGGTGTGGGTGTGTGAGTGGGTGGGTGTATGACATATATCTTTCCCACCTTCTTACATTTTACTTCCTCCCCATACTCTATGGCCCACCCACGTTGACCTACTGGTTTCTACTCACAAACTACATTTTATCTTCTTTCTCTATACATTTGGCTTTTTGTTTGTTATTGATAGTAACTGTTGCTGTTTCCCTCTCAGTCTGATGTTTTTTTCTCTGCCTCACTAAAGGGGACATCCCCTGGCTACTTCTTAAAGAGGCCTATTCACCGTAAGTGAGTTCCTGAATAGACCTAGGCCTAAAGGGGCCAACATCTCCCACTGCATCCTGGGCCATCTCCAGTCATCCTGATGAATATCTGGTCACTGGATTCAGATGACTTTGGAAGAGAAGTGAGGCTGATGACCTGCACAGCCCTCCGTCACTCAAAACAAAGTCAAGTGCAAGTCATGACATCATTTCTCTGAAAGTGTGGTCTTTCTCAGCAAGGAAGGGGGAACACAACATCTGTTTTTCCTTTCAAGGCAACTGGGGATAAGTAACTTGTCAAGGGTCACACATCTAGTAAGTATCAAGTGTCTGAGGCTGGATTTGAAATCAGATACTCCTGACATCAGGGCTGGTGCTCTATCCACTGGGCTACCTAGCTGTCCCTCTATGCATTTGTACTGGCTATACCCCAGCATCTTGGTTTTCCTGGATTCCTTTAAAACTCAGTTCAAATCCTAGCTTTTATAACAGGCCTTTCTTTGTCCCTCTAGCTGCTAATGCCATCCACTCTCAGATTCTATACATATCTCACCTCTACCTAGTTATTTACATGTCGTGTTTCCCATTATAATATAAGACTGGAGAGGAAAAACTGTTTTTGCTTTTCTTTGTGTCCCCACTATTTAGCAGCACCTGGCAAATAATAAGCACTTAATGAATGCTTGTTGACTAATGCTCCAGGAAGCAAGGAACTTATTTATCTCTTCTGTGGATTCATTTTCTTCATGAAATAATGATTGGTGAATAATCAAACAATATTTATTTAGCACCTACTGTATTCATGTGCACCTCACTGTACGGCAAATAAGAAACTGAAGAAGAACTGAAATATGCTAAGGCAATTACTTTGTCACAAGACTTGTAACAGAAGGAGTAACAGAATGAAGGACTTCAAGCTGAAGGTAAAAGACAATTTGCCAAAAATGGGGTTGATTCTGAAGTTAAATAGGTTATTGTAAAAATAGGAGGACCTTGATCTCTCTGAGTACAAAGTTAGGAGATTGGGCAGATAAAGAACGATAACCATTAAAAGACACCTTTGAAATAAAAGGACATGTAAATCAAGATGGCCACAGGAGAGCCACCATCTAGAATGTCATCAGATTTCATGACAATGGCAAATGACTCCCACCTGGTAGAAGCTTACCTAAAGTATAGGGAGATTACAGAGTTTAAAAAAATCAGTCTTTTGAATGCTGAAGTTGCAAAGCAAATCGTGAAATACTGCCTCTATGTCTTCTCCTTTTAACCACATTATTCTAAGATTCTCCCATATTTGAGCCCTTCTTTTTAACTGGCAGTCAGGTTGAAAAGAATTTGATAAACTAATTCACTCTAAGGTATATGTCAAAGGCAATGAATTATCCCTCTTAAAGGGATTCGCATCTTAATAGGAAGCTAAAACTATTGAATATACTAAGCCACACAATTGCCAAGTCAGTTATAATGTTTAGGCACCGTCCCTTTTGGAGAAAACAAGAGACCTCAAGGAGCCAGTCAATTGAAAAGTAAAGGCAACGTAGAATGTGGGAGATCAAAATGGAGGGGAAGTAATATAGTAAAGGAATATTGGAATAGGATACAAATGACTTGGATTCCAGTTCTAACTCTGAATCTAGATAACACTATGACCTTGGTCAAATCTCTTCAACTCAATAACCGTCTATGCAAAAAGAGGCTGGATTAGATCATCTTTAAGATAACATTTACACAGGTATATCCTGTCATATATTTTCTCAATCAAGTAGCATAACTATAATGGAGAGTCTGGAAATTTTTTCTGTATTAAAAAGAGATCCTTACTCTCAAAAATGGTGGAAACAATGATCGTGCAAAAGGAAGCTCTAAAATTCTATAATTATGACCAAAAAAATGGTAGAAGATGGAGAAAGAACAAGTTAGGCATCTGGTGGAAATGTCTAAAAAAGCCAGAAAACAGATACACACACTTGTAATCTAATCCTGTTTGCTAGCACCCTTCCTTATTTCCACATATATTCAAAAATTTGCTGTATTATTAATAGGCGTTTTGCCAATTTAAGCAGACAAAACCCCATAAATTGAGGAGACATTAAATTTATTATATGGCTGGGTAAATGGCAAAGCCTTCATTGTTCATTCATTGGGTGTTAATGAAATATCATGATCCTTAGTTGAAGTTGAATTTACTCTTGCCTAGGCTGACAAGGGTAATTAATGCTCCTGTGGAAAAGCCCTATTCCCAGCTACTTTTTGTCATAGCAGAGAAAATTCCCCTAAATCCCCCTTCCTAGTCAGTGGTTCATATTGCGTGATAGTCCTGTAGAGAGGAGCTAGGACTGAGTTAACCCAGGACACAAAAAACAGGGAATCAGAAGGGTAGAATATTACACATTTCTCTTCCCAGAGAAAAGCAGGGCCTCATGATTTTAATAAAAGATAGCACCAGTGTTGCTTGTGAGATCTTTGCTGATTCAGCTAGGTTAGTAAGAAATATCCCCTATCTTTTATTTTGTCTAGGATCTTCTTTGGATGCTAGGTTTCACAAGAGGCTCTGTGATGGAAAGATTCTTCTGGGCTTGCAAAAAATGTATTCTATTCATTTCAGAAAGTTTTTATTGAACACCAACTATGTGTCAACTGTTAGACATTGGAAATAAAATCTAATATAATCCTGGCCCTTCAGAAGCCTTCTTACTACTGGACAAAAAGAAACCAAAATAGACATAAATAAATACAAAATATTTTAACTGAACCAATGATTTTATTAGAGTAAGGGACGCTTAGTAAGAAAACTCCTCTATCAAAGCAGCTAGGTAATTATTTTCAACTTCTAGCCTTAGAGTGTTGCATGAGAGCACTGAGAAGATGAGAGACTTGCCTCTGCTCACACAGGCAGAAACCACATCAGAAGTCAAACTTAAAGCCATCGTCTTGACTCCAAGACAAACTCTCTCCACTCCAAATACTATCTCTTTAAATATTTCTTTTAAACTCACAAAATAAACAAAAAGTACTTTTGTAGGTTGAGGGGAAGAGAGCACTAAGCATTTGAGGGTGTCAAGAAAAACCTCGTATAAGAGGAGCCATTGGAACTAAACCTTGAATGAAGCTAGGAATTTCAAGAAATGGTACTGACAACTAAAACCATCCCAAGCACCAGGGATGTCCTGTGAAAAGGCAGAAGGAAGAAATGGGATGTCATACTGGAGAAAAGCAAGGAACCCAGTTTGCTGGAACATAGATTGTGTAAGAAGAAATAACATGAAATAAGTCTGAAAAGACAGATTGCAGCCAGATGAAGAAGATAGTCTATGCCAGGTTTACCTCAAACCAGCGCATTGATTCAGGCTGGGGATTAGACTGCAATGATAACATTTGTTGGACCATGAAAATGTAATAAAAATAAAATAAATTTAAAAATCAAATAAAAACAATTTGATTAAGAGAAGATTTTTAAAAGGATATCATTCAGTCATATCTGACTTTGCTGCCTGCACTTTTACCTTGGCACTAGCCACAGTAGGCTAGAGAAGAATCCCAGCGCAATAGTGGTAATTCCACTAAAACCTCTGATACCAACTCCCCATAGACTGGGCCTTTTATGACACAAGTGGCAAGGAAATCACACTAATGATAATCTAGAAAACAGGCTCTCTTCCCCCTTAAAGGGGAACTGTCCAGTCAAACAGAGAAATTTGTACTTTACCCTATTGGGATAGGGAGAAGATTATTCAGGGACAGCCATTTATTGGGACTATTTCTATTGTAACATGGACAGCTGTCAACAAGCATACAGTTCAAATAATATTTCTTTTTCTCTTTTCTTTTCTTTTTTTTTTTTTTTTGCTAATAGGGGCAGCTAAGTCATGTCACCACAGGCCTAAGTCACAGATCTTAGACACAATTCCAAAGCAGCTCTTTGAACCAGTCCTATAGTTCTATTAGTTAAGCTAAGCTACAATCTGCCTAGAATATGTAGGGACCCTCTCTACCCAGGGAAGGTGTTATGCCTGAGACCTTCATTTTCTTTGCATTGGATTACTAAACCTTTAATTATGGTGGTTGGTTGCTAGGGGTCTGTGATGCCTGAATATAAATGTTCAGACTAATTTTATAAATGTGAATAGATATAAATGTAACTGCCTATTCTTATATGGGAAAAAATAGCAGAGGTTGCTTAATGTCAAACTCTGAATCTGGGAAGAGGAAGGAAATTCTTGTGACTGGATTGAAAATGGAAGGAAAGAGAGTGAAATGCTAAGGCAAGATGAAAGGATAATATAATGGTCTGGAGATTAGCATTAATGTATGCTAACCTTGTACCTAAGCTCTAAATATCCTACTTTGCTGTGTTTAAAAGTTTCTTTGGCCCTTTATCCAAGATTCATTCTCACTCAAATGAAAATAGTGACATAATCTCCATAAAGCCTGGTAATTTACTAAGCATGAGTGATTTCACTGGCAGCTGATTCTGTGGGAAAGAGGAAATGTAAGGAGAACAGGTATTTCTCCTGCTATTTCTCCTCATCTCACTCTCCACTTCCTTCAGATCTGTCAGGTAAAGAAAGAGAGAGAATCAGAGCTGTCTTTTCTCCAAAGTTTATTCTGACCAACAGGATGGACATTTGGTCTAACTTGGCATGACTTGAGGATTTCATGGAAACTTACCAGCACCAAAATATCTCCCACCAGTGTCTGCAATTCATTCATGTGCTGAAGCATTACCCCTTTCCTGCCCTTTCCTGCAGTCTTCTTTTAAAGGCAAATACCCCCAAGAGAGTAATAAATATAATGTCTATTTGTGAATGGCTTTATTCACTTGTTTTCTCCTATGACAGGAGAATCATGAAGTGTCATGAAAGCCTCAGGGGAAGAAATAAAAAGAAGGATCATTGAATCTCAGTGTTAAAAGAGCTTTAGTAGTCATCTAGTAGGGGTATGAATCCCTTCTCCAAGACAGAGAAAATAGGAGAAAGATGATATGTGAGCATCTTGTGCTAGTGAGACCTTGGAAACACTTAAAAGTCATATGGGAGGGGGTAGAAGAACTTTCTAAATGGAGCAGAATTCCTAAATCCATGTGGGTTCAGACTAATACAGGGTAGGAGACACCAAGACAGATTTTTCTTCATGCACAATATTCTTTAGGGAAAGCCTTGCCCCCAGGAGCCCATTTCAAAAATGGTAATGTAGTCCCCTCCCCCCCAAAAATCTGACATCAATATAAGCAACACTGATGATATATTAGAACATATGTTTTTGGTTGGGCAGAAATTTTTCTTCTGATATAGTAATATTGCCTTCAGGCTTTACACAAGATTTGTACACATCACAATTCTAAGAGCTCTCAGAGCCTGGGGGAAATATCATACCTAAATTGCCCTAGATATTAGTATAAAAGAACAATCTTCAATTTGTATGGTTCAAATATGTATTTTATCTGTTCTTCACTCCTTCAAAAGATCCTTGGAACAATAATAGGAGAACCCAAGGCTACGAAGGCCAAAAGACTATATCATGATTTATGTACATTTGCTGTTCCCAGACCAAGTTAAGAAAAAAAAAAATAGAAAAAAGAGATGCCCCCACAACAAGCAATTTTAAATTAGCAAAGGAATAGAAAGAGCTGCCAAACTGGTGTAGACTGCCAATCTCTATTATAATTAAGGTCTTGTCTTGCATTGTCTTGTCATGTGTCCAGGAATTCCCTGAGGCCCAAGCCTGTCACTGACTTTATATCAGTTCTATCCCACCTCTCAGGGTCTTTCATTCCCGATGCCCAGACTGAAAGGATATGAAACATAATTATAAATAATAAATCTATTTGGCATATGCAATGAAGTGCTTCTAGAAAAATAACCCATAAAGAAAACATGCATGCTATTCAACATTTAAACAATACTTCTGAGTCTATCAGGCATAATCGAAGGCACAATATCAATGAATATTTATAGAGAGCCCATAGGAATGTTCTCATTTCATTTTTTCTTTCTCCTTCTCTGCTAACCAGAAACAAAGGCAGCATGTAGACTCAAGTAAGAAGAACTGACTTCTAATCCGGACTCTGCCACTTAACTCACTTTGTGTCTACGGAAAAGTCAGTTAATGCCTCACAGCCTTAGTTTTATCAACAATAAAGTGAAAATAGATATCATTTTTACCACGCAGGTTTATTGTCAGGTTCAGATGAAGAGTGTCCCCAGGGCTTGGAATGCCTCACCTTTCTCACTCAGGTTCCTCATTTCTTTCAAAGATCTTTCATGAAACTTTTCCCAATTCCCCCAACAATCAGTGCTCCTTCCACAATTTACCTAGTATTTATTTTGTAGACACATATTTTGTGTAGACAGCAGAAATGTTATTGATATAATAATACTATAATAAGTTTATGCTATAATAATTTTATCCAGACATTTAACCAATGTAAATTAATTACCACAAAAGGAAACCAAAAGAGACCAGAAAATGCCTTGATCAGAAAACATCTAACTGGTTTGCCAATCAGAGAGTGGCTTCCATAGATCACACTGAGTTCGAATATAAATGTGTTCATAAACCTTCCAAAGAAAGATGATGGATGATTGTGATCAATATTTTCATAAAGCAGAGGGAAACAGTACAAGGGAAAACCAATTTAAAGGAAACTTGGCAAGATATCTAATTAATCAAAGGCACCCCAAGAACATTGTGATGCAAATGAAAGGAAGACAATAAACAGAAGAAAACTAGAAAAGATTTGTGAAAATTTATTATTACAAGCTGTTGTCTCCATCAAGGACAATGAAACTACTACACTTTAATCTTAAACTCACAGTCCTAGAAGTGCTTATATAGAAGAGGTAGCAATGTTACTAAAAAGAAAAAAATGGGAAAAGAAGTCACATTGAATCAACTGTATACAGAGTGGAGGAGATCCATGTTGGAGGCAACAGAATGTGGGCACTGAGGGACTGAAAAAAATATCTGAAAGAGATACCAAAGGCATGGGAAAAATCTCAGACTTTACTAATATCAGAGAAAGGCAAATGAGAAAACATCATTATTTACGTACATGACTTCTTTGTCATTTAAGCAAAATCTTTATGTCGTTATGAACAAATTGAGTACCTTTTTTGAGTATCTTTTTGTGGGATTTTGCACCAAAAAGGAACCCTCTGTTTATTTTTTTTCAAAGTAACATGCCATGTTTGCTGTATATCTTCTTATTTATTTAAACTTTAATTTGTTATTTATTTATATTTTGTTTTTCTTTTTAACTTTTGAGTTCCAAATTCTCCCCCACCCTCTCATTCCCTCCCACATCCACTGAGAAGGTAAGCACTATGATATCAATTATACATGTGAAATCATGAAAAACACATTTCCATATTAGCCATATTAGGGGGAGGAAAGCAAGAAAAAGAATGAAATTAAGAAAATTATACTTTAGTTTTCTCTCAGTGTTCATCAGTTTTCTTTCTGGAAGTAGATACCACTTTTTCATCATGAGTCCTTTGGAATTGCCTTGGATCATTGTATTGACCAGAGTAACGAAGTCTTTCACGGTTGGTCATCATTACAACATGGCTTTCACTATGCACAATGATGTCCCAGTTATTCTCACTTCACTTTGCATAAGTTCATATAATTCTTGCCATGTTTTCCTGAAACTACCACCCTCATCATTTCTTATAGCACAATAGTACTCCATCACAATTATATGCCCCAACTTGTTCAGTCATCCCCATTTGATGAGCATCCCTTTGATTTCCAGTTCTTTGCCACCACAAAAATAACTGCTGTAAATATTTTTGGACATATACATCCTTTTCCTTTTTCTTTGATCTCTTTGCAATACAGACCTAGTAGTGGTTTGCTGGGTCAAAGGCTATGCAAAGCTTTGTAGCCCTTCAGGCATGTTTCCAAATTGTGTTACAAAATGGTTGGACCAGTTCACTGCTCCACTAGAGTTCATTAGGGTACCTATTTTTCCATCATCCCCTCCAGAATTTGTCATTTCTGCTGGGTACCAAGATGGTGCCTCAGAATTGTCTGCTTTTTTCAGTACATTCCTAATGAAGATCCTGAAGGCAAACAAGCCAGTTTGCTGAGAAAGGTAGTGTGCATTGTGAATAGTTTAAATTGGTATGACAAGCTAAAATTTTAGATAATGCATGAATTTTGTCCCCTCCATTCAGGGATGGGGGACCTGCGACCTGGAGGTCACTTATGGCTCTTTAAGTCCTCCAGTGCAGCCCTTTGACTAAATGCAAACTTCACAGAACAAATTCCCTTTCTATGAAGTCTGGATTCAGTGAAAGAGCCACACTTGAGGACCTAGAAGGCCACATGTGACCTCTAGGCCACGAGTTCCCCACTGCTGCCCTGTATCCTTACCCAACTCTATATCATTTGTATCTTGGCCATTAGGAGGCCATTACTCCCTCGCTGAAATAAGGTAATTTTCCTCTGTAACATAAGCACAAGGTAGAGTACAATGCCAAGGCATAATGACCGCTGACTGCAAGGACCAAGAGAATAGGGAAAGGATCAGAAGGTGCTATCAAACATGGATCTTCTGTTGACCTTGTGACCCACTCTTTGTTAGCTCTCAAGCCATCTCAGTAATGTAGTTCTGACCCTAGAAATATGGAATTAAGGAATTAAGATCAATTCCTTTGCAAATATAATTATCCTTAAAACTAATCTTGCCCATAAATAGGCAAAGAAAATATTTCACACATTTTGCTTATCTATTGCCTAAGATTCTCCATATCCATCAGTTCTTATGGTCCTAATCCTATCTTAATAAAGCTACTTATATGACCAGAAGGTCCTTATCCTATTTTAACTGTCATCATTAACCACCTCTTTGGTGTTCTCTTTGTTTATTGTCTCAGACAATCCATATGTGCGATACTCTCCTAGAACACACACACACACACACACACACACACACACACACACACACACACTGTAAGGGAATATTAAAAACAGACACAAAGGAATACCAACCAAGTAACTAAATTGCCCCATATCATACAGTTCTGGAAAAAAAGGCCCTACCTACAGCTTTCTCCCTCTTCTTAGGAGAATTGGCCCCATACAATGGTACAAAGGCCAGTTCAATATCCCCAGCCTTCTATTCCTGGCCTCCCTTCTCTGTTTACTCTTTACCAATTATCTCAGTATAGAAGAATTTCTGATCCTCTCCCACAGGTCACTTGCCTTGCTTCCATGACTGTGGTGCCTGTCCAGTGTTATGTCTGCCATTTTCCCTATCTTGTGCTAATACAGCTGCAGTATTTATCAAGTGGAGGAAATAATTTGAAGTTGCACCAGTTTTTAAGCCTGATCTCTACTTCTGTTTCCTATGATTTTCCTCAAAACTCTAGCATTTCACTGATTTTCCTCTCTTTGGAGCTCCTTCTACAAAATGTAGAGACTGTACTGTATAGTTTTTCACGTTAATATTGTCATGAATTTTTGCTATTATTTTTCCCTTGCTCATCTCTCTCTAACCTGAAAATCAATGTGTGGAAAAATAGACTCAAGATAAGGTTAGGTAGGTGGTGCAGTGGATAGAGCACCAGCCCTAGAGAAAGGAGGACCTTTAATCCAGACTCAGGTATTTATAAACTATGTGACCCTGACTAAGTCACTTAACCCTATTTGCCTCAGCTCCTCATCTGTAAAATGTGCTGAAGAAAGAAATGGCAAACAAGTTCAGTGTCTGTGCCAAGAAAACCCCAAATGGAGTCATGGAGAGCTGGCTACGACTGAAATGACTCATCTACAAGACTTGGAATAGGGAAGACCTGGGCTTAAAACTCACCTAAGAACCACACTAGCTCTTCACTGAGAAGAATACCAGACTCGGAACCAAATTCCAGCTCTGTGACCTGGGTAGGACATACCTTTTTCCAAGCTTCAGTGTACAATCAGGGAAAACTCAATGATTTCCAAGTTCTCTCAATCTATGTTGATTCTGTTCTAACCAGGAGCACATCTCATAACTTCTCTGAGCCTCAGTTTCCTTCAGCTATAAATAAGAACTACTTTATAGGATTTCCCTGAAAGCTGAATAAAATACTGTGTTTAAAAAGGAAGCAATGCTCTACACAATGCAAAGAGCAGTGGCCCTAGAGTCAGAGGAACTGAGCTCAAATCCCTTCTCTGACACATTGCTTGTGTACCTCAGTTTCCTCATCTCTAAATGAGGAGGCTAGACTAGGTTCCTTCTAGCTCTAGATTTAAGAACCTTTAAGCGTTTTGCAAATGTTAAAGCATTAGATAAATGTTAGCTGTCCTTAAGAACAGGAATCATCTCTTCTACTTGCTCTTTACTCTTTACTACACCCTTCACAGTACTCAGTAAATATCTATTGATTGATCAGTCTAGGTTCCCAGTAAGAACTTTACTCTGAACCTAGAAGAAAACACTGAATAACACTTTATAGTGAAGTAGAAGACAGTAATAAACTGAGATTTTGTAAGAAATGCCATATGTTGATAGGGCTGTTAGGTGACACAATGGATAGAGGGACAGGCTTAGAATTAAGAAGACCTGAGTTTGAATTCAGCCTTAGAAACTTACTAACTAGGCAAGTCACTCAACCTCTGCTTGCTTCGGTTTTTTCATCTGTAACATGGGGATAGTAAAAATACCTAAGTACCAGAGGTGCTAAGGGAATCCAATGTGCCTGGCGCGTATGTGATGTTAGTTCTTTTTATTAGTTAACACACACACACATATATGTATATATATATATATATATATATATATATATATGTAATATGTATGTAAGTTATTATGAAGATCCATTATTATATGATGGTATCTATGACTATGATCTCCATCACAAATTTTCGAGTTTGCCTCTGCAAAAAAAAAAACTCAAAAGGTCAGAAATTTTGGAGAACCTCTAAATGAGTTGCATTTAAAGATTAAAGAAATAAATACAAATTATTGGAATGAGCTGCAGAGCAAAAATGAAGTAAACTCCTTTTTACAGGTATTAAGAGTAGTATTCATCCATATTAAGTTTGAATTTTAGCTACAAAAAATTTTCTTCCATTCTGCCTGATTTGGAGTGCATTCATTCTTACGAATATATCATTTTTATATAGATGTTTCATCCATATGTCTGTGTAACATTGATCAAGATACACACCAACACAAAGTCAGAAATGTAGACACACAGGGTCAGAATGTGGGAGTAAAGGATAGAGAGGTACAGGAACAAAAGACACTAAGATGAACAGAATGAATGGAGTAGGCAGAGCTGTGTGGGAAAAGACATCGGAGAGAGCCTATGAGTCACAGCACAGGGATAAAAGTGAAAGTGAAGACAGAGAATACAGATACACAAAGGGGCTACGGCAGATAGACAAATAGAGGAGAACAGGAGACATACTGGTCATAAGCAAAGAAAGAGGAAGAAATACAGTCAGACAAAGACAGAAGCAAACACAAAAACGTTTGAAAGATCACAGTCCTAGATACCATAGATACCATAGGAGACGAGGACTAAACTGAGAATCAGAGAATCAGAAGATACGGGTGCCAGCGGGGACTCCACCACTAAGTCATTGGATCACTTTAAGTAGCTCATTTCATCAATGTAGACCTAAATTTTCTCATTTGTAAAAAAAAGATGAATTTGGGATAATTTTCTCAAAAACCTCTCCCGACTGTGAAAATCCATGGTCTCTGAAAGACAAACGATAGGAAAAGCTAGAGATGCAAGAGGAGACAGAAAGGGAGCAAGAAAGACCAGGAAAGATACAGAACGATCATCATTCCCGTCGTCAATATCTATAAAAATGATACATTTTCCACATTATTCCCATTCTCTACTTTTGATAGATTTGATGACTTCAGCATTTTCCATAGGTTACAACATTCCAGGAATCACTTACAGACTTTTTTTAGGGAAAGGAGAATAGCTTTCTCCACATTCTTTCCTCCATCTCTTCTCAACCCAAGTTTCCCATAAGAGTTACCTATACTTGGAAAGCACACTTTACCAATGCCAGTTGTCCTTTTGGCAATCATTCCAGTATTCTTGTGTATAGCATTATAATATCCTACTGAAGTTTTGGGGGATTATGTAAGTGGAAAATGCAGCCAAGTTTCTAATGAACAACCTCTGTCACCCATGAGGAAAGGCACATTAATTATCCTATTTGGGTAAAGCAACAATACCTGTTAGAATACCTGTTAGTTAGCTGAAGACAGGACAGGCAGTATCAGTGGGTATATTTAGCCAAGGGCCAACTTCCAATTCCCATTCCAGGTCACAGATTCTCCGGCAAAGGGGAATCAAGAGCACTATCATCAAGAGATGAGGGAGCAGTAAAAGCCGTACAGGGAGATCACAGACAGGAAACTTTCCTCCTTTCCAAAGGCAGCAGCAGCTGGACAGCAATACCTTCATGTTTAATAATCTAGTGACAGTGGATGACACAAAATATATTTTTCTCCTTTTTCTTTCCGATAAAACTTCTTGGATCATTTTCATTTCTCTTTTTGCTATTCCAATGCTAGTGAGGTAGTCTTTATTCCGTTTATAGCAGAATCAAAAAAATCTTAGCTTTTCATCACCGAAAGGGACCACAGAGGTCATTTAGTACAGCATTGCACTTATTACTCACTTCTACTCTATGTTTCTGAAAAACATTTGCTTAAATACTTCTGATGAAGGGGACCTCATCATTTAGAGACAGCAACAAAATCTAACAATTAAATGTTAGAAAATTCTTTATATTGAGCTGGACTCAAACATCACAGCCTCCAATGCACTATATACAGAAATCCAAATGAGGAGAAAATGGAAAACAGGCATAGGAAAATCAGCTGAATTTGTGTACACAGACAAAGTCCATGCTGGGGGTGAGATAATTTTGAGTGTTGAGAAAACAATTTTAATTTATCTGGAAAATACATTAAGAAAAATAACCTAGGCTTAGAAAAATCTGTGGGTTTTATTGCTACACACAAACAGAGATCAAGATAACCCTACGAGCCTTGCTTTTTGGAATTTCATATTGCATTTTTTCTTTTATCTCTTGCAAAGTAGTCTTGTGCAATTCTTTATCCAGTCAATATGACTCCTAAGTAACTTGGTGCCTTCTTTCCTTGATCCATCATAACTTAAGGATGCACTAGAATTCCTGGATGCTGTTACTCATCTTCTGTATTCCTCTCCTGGTTCCCATCTCTTCCTTCATAGAAGCTTTCATGGGGGGGGGTGGAGCCAAGATGGCAGAGTAGAAAGACTCATATATGCTAGCTCCGAACCCACAGTCCATGGATTTCCTCTAAAAAGAACTCCCAACAAATTCTGGAACAGTGGAAGCCGCACAGCAATACAGTGAAGGAGATTTCCGTTCCAGAGAGCCCTGAAAAACCGATCCCAAAAGTCCATCGCGCACCAAATGGGAGCGGAGCCCTGCCCTGCCCTGGCCACTTGGCACTGAGAGGAGTGAGCAGATCCAAGCAGGCTTCAGGGATGGAATCTCCGGCAGCCAAGAAGGTGCCTCCACCCACAGACACACAGGTCAGTGAGAGAGACTGGCTGAGAGGGGAGCGGGGTGTCTCTGGGACTCAGGCCACCTCGGGAGGCAGCAGCAGAGGCAGCAGGTGGCCAGAGGCTCCCAGAGCAGGCAGGAGCTGGGCAGCAGCTCCATTACAGAAGGTCTCTGCATAAATCCCTGAGGGAACTGAGCCTGGGAGGTGGCCCTGCCCCCACCTGAGAACCTGATTTAATCTTACCCTGAATAGCAGCCAGTCAGCCACCAAAAGCTCTGGGGCTGGGGAGCAGTATTTGAATCTCAGACCCCAACCACTAGCTGGGCGGACCTAGGTGGGGTGGAGAGGACTCTCAGAAGTCAAGTAACTGGCTGGGAAAATGCCCAGAAAAGGGAAAAAAATAAGACCATAGAAGGTTATTTTCTTGGTGAACAAATGGTTCCAACCTTTCTTTTGGATGAGGAAGAAAACTGCTTACCATCAGATAAAGACATAAGAGTCAAGGCCTCTGTATCCCAAACATAGAAGTTTTCATCTCATGCCCATGGCATCTTTGTCCTCTAGCAAATACTTCAACTCCAGCCCAGTCATCAAGGAAAATATAGTCTTTTCCCTACCATACATTCCTGTAAAATTCCTATTAAAAATTGGTAAAATGGAGGATTGGTCAATAAGCCCACTTCTTATGTGTGTGCTTATAGTACCCCACATTATTCCCCAAAATGAACTTTAGAATAGGCATTTTATAAATGGCTCCAGTCTGCTTAACATATCCTTATTAGTGCTTAATATGAGGTCTGATACATAGTAGGCACTTAATAAAAGTTTATTGACTAATAGATTGATAGAGAAGAGCCTTTCATTTGACTGTGTAACAAGACAAAAGTGCAGACAAAAAGGCACTTGTTGATAACGTCCTTCCTTTTCTGTCTTTTGCCTATATCTTTCAGGGAAATATTCCTGCCTGGTGGCATTCTGGTAAAAGAAGAGAAAACTCAGTAAGTGGAGAGGCCTCAGGAATTCACCCTCTAAGGTAATGTGTGGCCCATGAATAAAATACATAGTTCTTTGCCTTGGTGTCTGGTCTTTCATTTTAGACCAAAGCATTTGGAGTTTGTGACCTTGTGAGGACCAAAAGGTCAAGAGAATGAGTAACCAGAAGGTCCAAAAATGGAGTCCACATTGGAGTTTGCACCCAGTTGTACCAGCTTTCAGACTTTAAGGATACAGGAGTAAAATTTGGAGCCAAGAGTCTTCTTATTTTATCTGCAAAATAATTGATGTTAATTGGTAAGATGAAGCTCAGTAAATCATTAACAGCTAAAGTGGATGGAGTAAGACACTGGAAAGGAGGGTAAAGCAGATGGCATTAAAAAAGTTGTTGTTGTTGAGTTGTTTCAGTCATGTATAACTCTTTGTGACCTCATTTTTGGATTTTCTTGGCAAAGATACTGAAGTGGCTTGCCATTTCCTTCGCCAGCTCATTTTTACAGATGAAAAACTGAAGCAAACAGGGTTAAATGACTTGTCCAGGATCACACAGCTTATAAGTGTCTGAGGCTAGGTTTAAATTCATTAACCAACCCCATAGGGATGCCTCCTCTCAAATCCAGAGAAGAATGATATATATAGCTGGCCTCATTGTGGAAACAAGAGTATTTGTTACATGTACAATGATGAGATGTATAATCCTGAAAATTATGACTACATACGTATAGACTAGATGTGTGTGTGCATAATGTATAGAATTTATATATAACTTATACAACAATCTCATCAACCTCACATGAAGACATGCATTCTGCCTAGGAATAAATAAATGCCAAAGTCACCTAAGTGCTAAATAAATACTATTACTTTTTTTTTTTTATGTGGGCACATAGTACATTGAGTTTCCTCACACATCATACAAAGTACATCATACAGTTATTCTGGATGCATGACAGTCTACCTGTCACCCCAGAAAGCCTCAAATGCTAGCCTGGTCACTTTCCAGGTATTCTTTCCTTTTCAGTGTGCAATTTCGTATGCTAGGTAGTAGTGGTGGCTCTTGGTCACTTTTGCACCTCAATCTCCATAATTATCATGGATAGGTGAGTATCCTTGGGCCCACAGACCTGTAATCTTAATTCTGAGTCTATGATAGCGCAGATCATGTGATGTTATCTCTATCCTCTCAAGAATCAGACTCTAGAGGTAGCCTCAGCTCCCTGGGGCTTCCACAGGTGGAATATCAGGCAGGAAAGGAACAGACTCTGGGCTTGATCTCTCTGATCTATACAGTCAGACATTACATTAATGAGGTCCTAGCCATAGACAACTGTAGGTTCCTCCACTAATTGTGTGTCTTTACCAGTTCTTATACTGGGACTCTTTCATTCCCACAGTCCCATATCTTGTCCCACTTTCTCAAAATTCCTTGATCATTTTAGCTTCCCTTTCAGATATTTTGTTAACTTTCTTGGGAAGTAGTGATCAGAATTGCACATAGGATCCCAGGGGAAGGTTCCCTAAGTTTTATGAAAGGGCATCATGAAGTTTTCTTATATATTGTCACATTCTTTCCTAATTTTACCCAGCATTTTGTCAGTCTTTTTAACCACAGTAGCCCTTGGGCCCAGAATTTACAGGGATAGTTTACAATAAATCTCATACCCCTATCCAATGACATAATTGATTTTTAAAGAGGAATCCTTCATTTTTTATAAGAATTTTAATAGGATTCATTTAAATTATTAACAGTTGAGTCACATTTTAATTTATAGACTTAACATAAAAATTCAGCTTACTCAAATAGTCAAGAGCATGTTTCTTGTGTAAAGCAAGGTACTCCTGCAATGATATGTATTAAGAATATATTTACCACAGCACGGTAGTGCTTTCTGCACATGATTCTATAGCTAGTTCTCTTTATACTCCTTAACTTACCATGCCTGCATCCCAATACTACATGGTCTCTCCCAACCAGAAACTCCTGCGCAGTATGTCTTGGCCCCTGGAGTCAGTGGCCCTTTTCAGATTTCCTCCTCGAAAGCATCAATCTTGCATTGCTACAATCATTACTCAGTGCAACATAATATGCTACATTTTTAACCCACTTAGTCATTAATATCCAGGATCTTATGAATCCCGGTAGAAAGGATCCAGGAAAATGATAGTGAGCCATTAATTAATTTCTTAGGCACCTAGGCAAATCTCCAAATTTAATCTCACCTTCATTGAATATACACGGTAGTCTGGTAAACTACAACTAATTTACAAACTAATCAGTCTGGCAGACTAAAGTTGGACGCACTTTCCCACCTCATCCAGTTCATATGCTGAGAAGAAGTAGCCAATCGACATTTGTGCCAGGAGCATGCTGTCATGGGAAACATGGGAAACAGAATTCCTGTTCTCCTCCAATGAATCCTTATTCTTTGAGCTCAAGAATCACAGAAAAATGTTGACTTTTCCATCAATTACATCCACTTCTTTAAAGCTTCAGTCTCTCTGAGTTTTATTTCATACATAACAGAAATTCACATTTCTCCTGTCAGTCCATCTCAGCCTTCATCATTCCAGAATTCAGTCTTAGTCTTTTTAGAATATTCTCATATCTTGCCCCACTTTCTTAAAATCACTTGATCATTTTAGTTCCTTTTTCAGACTTTTTATTACCTTTATTAAAAGGTAGTGATCAGAATTGTACACAGAATCCTAGGGAAAGGTGCCCCAAGTTTTATCAAAGGACACCATGAGGTTTTCTTATACATTGCCACTTTCTTTTCTCATTGTATCCAGTATTTTGTCAGCCTTTGTTATGGGTAGTAGCATATTGGGACCAGCATTTACAGGGATATATAATAATAAATCTCATACCCCTTTCCAATACACATAACTCATTTTTAAAAGGAATTCTTCATCTTTGAAAAAGATGTCAATAAGATTCATTTAAATTAGTAAGAGCTGAGTCACAGTTTAATTTATAAATTTAACTTACAATAATTTAGCTTTACTAAAATATTCAGGAACATGTTGCTCATGTAAAGCAAAGTATCCTTACAACATGTATAAAAAACATATTCCACTCTACTATGAAAAGCTATACATTTACAAAAATGATTACAGCTTATTGCTATGGTTATAACATTCTGCCTCTAATTTACGTGGTTATTTTACCTGGGTCAGTGTGCTCCTTTCTTAGAAATGGTAAAGCAGTTAGTTCAGCACTGAGTGTTCCGGTCACCATCACCTTAAAGAATAAATAGCCACTTGGAATCTATCACAATAGCCTTGTCTGTAGAGAAATAGATTTTAGAACAGGAGTTTTGAGAGGATAAATACGACAAGAAGGCTGTGGATGTTTTGCATAGAATTTGGGTGGAGGGAATGGGGAGAGGGGAAAAGTGGGAACAAGACTTAAAAACTCTAAAGCTTGACTTATAAAAGCAAACAATGCTGCACACAGAATTTACCAAAATTGCAAAGCAGGCTACCAAATATTCTCAATTCACATTCAAACTCACTGTGTGAAAGAGAGTTGCAAAGGGGAAGCTTTTCAAAAAGATATCTAAAGCAATAGCTAGTAAAGTCAAAATCAGAGCAAAGGTTGCCTGACTCGTGGTACAACACAAAAACACAAATCATAGTTAGAGGAAAATTGGAGTATAAGCCAAGGAATGCTGGTAAATGTGTAACAAGCAGCTTTCCAGGGGAAACAAATATATGCATGACATATTCATGTTAAATCTGGATTATCAACACTTTCTCCAATAATTTTTTAATTTAATTGTTGAAATTTTGAATTAGTTTAATTTAATTTTTAAAAATCTGGACAATGAACAAAATAATAAACCAAGATCCAGCGTGTAACATTTGCTTATTCCCAAGGTGTAAATAAATGCTTACACTGAAAATGTAATGATAAACTCTAGTAAGTTGGTCTGAGCTAGTTCTGGTACACTCCATAGTATAAATAAACCTTTTGTATATATTTAAAAGTATTTAAATTTAGTATTTAAAAAGAAAAAGAACCCAGATCCACTGATTTTTAAGAGCAAGAAATATGGTATCCCACCACCATGCTGAGGTTCCTAAGAATTCTTAAGGTCTCCATTTATTTATTCAACCAAAATTCAAATCCAAGTTGAGATCATCAATGATAACCAGAAATCAAGAGGATAAGAGAACAGATTCCAACTTTTTAGAATACAATAATCTCTTCCCCATTGATTCTACTAAAGAGGTGTTGTGAAAAGTTCACTAAATTGATTTCACCAGATATTTCTGTGGTTAATGGGATTCTCATTCCTTCACATGTAGCACTAATTAGATGATTAATTTTTTTTATCATATCGCAAATAAACCTATTCATGAGCACTAGGTTACTATCCTATCTTATGCCATCTTATTAGATTCCCATCTACTAAACATTACTACAAACATTTAAAAAAATCAAATTATTCTTTCAGTCATCAAAAAATATAAGATTCTCAGATTCTTCTGTATGTAGAACATTGGCCTAGATCCTGGGGAGAGCTATAAGTTTTAGATAATATATGATACCATTCCTCAAGGTGTTTGCAGTCTAGTAACTAGGGGTTAGCCATGTGAATAGATAACTACAACACCGAATAAGTGTATGGGCATTATAGAAAATAAAATGTAGCAATGGCGGGATGAGGTAGTGAATAGGTTGTTTAGACATTACTGATTACATTTGTGGCAACCCCTTCATCATAATACTGCCTCTTGCCTAGGTGATTCTCCTAGCATAAACATCTTTCTCTACTCTAGAAAGTAAAAGGAATCAATAATTCCCTATTTCTCAGTTCTGTGCCCCCAGTCAGAGATAGCTTCTAGCAAACAATTCAGTTTTAAATCGTTCTTTTTTTTTAATAATACATTTATTAATTTAACTTTTTACACTCATTTTCACAAAATTTTGGGTTCCAAATTTTCTTCCCATTGTCCCCTCCCCACACCCCAGTACACCAAGCATTCTAATTTCCCCTATCACCAATCTGACCTCTCTTCTTTCATCCCTCCCTTTCCTTACCCCATCTTCTCTTTTGCCCTGTAGGGCCAGATAACTTTCTATTCCCCATTACCTGTATTTCTTATTTCCTAGTAGCAAGAACAATACTCAGCAGTT
>CM053771.1:293232188-293277903 GCA_028658325.1 Potorous gilbertii
CCATTCTGATTTTGAAAGAACTATTTTCTTCAATGAGCTTTTGAACCTCCTTTTCAATTTGGCTAATTCTGCTTTTGAAAGCCTTCTTTTCCTCATTGGCTTTTTGAACCTCTTTTGCCAATTGAATTAGCCTATTTTTCAAGGTGTTACTTTCTTCAGCATTTTTTTGGGTCTCCTTTAGCAAAGTTTTGACCTGCTTTTCATGCTTTTCTTGCATCTCCCTCATTTCTCTTCCCAGTTTTTCCTCCACCTGTCTAACTTGATTTTCAAAATCCTTTTTGAGCTCTTCCATGGCCTGAGCCCATTCAATATTTGTTTTGGATGTTTTGGATACAGAAGCCTTGACTTCTATGTCTTTCCCTGATGGTAAGCATTGTTCTTCCTCATCAGAAAGGAAGGGAGAAGATATCTGTTCACCAAGAAAGTAACCTTCTATGGTTTTATTTTTTTTTTCCCTTTTCTGGGCATTTTCCCAGCCAGTTACTTGACTTCTGAGTTTCCTTTCTACACCCCCCTCTCCTCCAGATCCACCCAGCTAGTGCTTGGGGTCTGAGATTCAAATGCTGCTTCTCAACCTCGGGTCTTTTGGTGGGGGCAGGGCTTCTATTCAGTGTGAGATTAAATGCAGGTACTCAGGTGGGGGCAGGGCTGCTATTCAGTGTGAAATTAAGCTCAGCTTCTTGGGTCAGGGCAGGGTGGCTACATGGGGCTCAGTTCCCTCAGAGGGTTTATGAGGAGACCGTAGATAATGGATCTGAGTTCCTACCTGCTTTGGGAGCCCCTGTCCACTGTTACCTCCCAAGGGGGCCTGAGTTATGGAGACCCTCTGCTTCCCCCCCATCCCCCACCCCAGCCAGCCAAACAGGCTCTCTCACTGACCTTTGTGCCTGTGAGTGGAGGGAGCTGTGCAGGTACTGGAGATTCTGTTCCTGAAACCTGCTTGGATCTGCTCCTCTTGGGACCATGTAGCCAGGGCAGGGTTGGGCTCTGCTCCCGTCTGGTGTGCGACGGACCCTTGGTGTTGGTTTTTCGGGTCTCTCTCGAACGGAAATCTCCTCCACTCCGTTGTTGTGTGGCTTCCGGTGCTCCAGAATTTGTTGGAGGTTCTTCTTTACAGGTATTTTATGGGCTGTGGGTTCAGAGCTAGCATATGTGAATCTTTCTACTCTGCCATCTTGGCTCCTCCCCCAGTTTTAACTCTTTCTTGCAGGAGACAGAGCCAAGGTAGCAGATTAGAAGCAGCTACACAGATGAACTTTCTTCACATTCCCCTCCAAACAACTTTAAAATAACATCAAATCAAATTTTGGAATGGCAGAGCCAACAAATGGTAAGAATAGTGAGACATTTTTCTGTACTGAGAAAACTTTGGAGGTAGACGAGTTACATGACATTGGGATGAAGGTCCAGAGGGGGTGTGGTGGCAGCTGTGGTGGCAACAGGAGCACCTTTATGAGCTTTTTATCCAGAGATGGTAAAATGGTTGGGCAACTGGTCAGAAAGAGATTACAATGGAACCTTTGCTAACACTGGATGCAGCTGATGCTTCTTGGCCATATGCAGTTCTGGTTGCAGTTCCAGGGTAGAAAGGAATACTTACAGTTGGTCACAAGGTAGCAAGGGCCCTGGTTCCAGTTCCAAGGCAGAAAGGAATACTAGAACTTGCAGCTACAGGAGAGCAAGGGACATGGTCACAGTTCCAAGGCAAAGAGGAGTGCTAGCAGCTGCAGAAGAGCCAGGGAACATTCCTGGAGAAAGACTAGATTTCCGAGCAGAAGAGCAGTGACCCTATCTCTTCCTGATTCACACTACCTTTGAAGCATCAAAAACTTCCAGACACCCAAAACCAATTCTGAAAATAGCAGCATGAAAAAGCCTGAAGCTTTGGACAGTGCCTCCCCAGTCCAAGGTGAGCATAGCTCACTTTTAACATATAGTTCAAAGTAAAGAAAGAGGTTGAAAAAATGAGCAACCCCCCCCCAAAAAAGAACTTGACCATAAAAAGCTACTACAATGACAAAGAAGACCAAGATAAAAACTCAGAAGAACACAGTAACAATGAAACAGTTATAAAGAAAGCCTCAAAGAAAAATGCTTATTGAACTCAAGTCTAACAAGAATTATTGAAAGAGTTAAACAAATATATGAGTGGTAGGGGAAAAAACTGGGAAAAGAAATTAGAATAATGCAAAAGAAATGAAAGGAAAATTTACAGTTTGGTAAAACAGGCACAAAAAGTACTGAAGAAAATACCATAAAAAACAGGATTGGCCTAATGATTAAAGAGACACAAAGGCCTTTTATTTTTTTACTAATGAAAAGCCTCCTTTAAAAGTAGAATAAGTAAAATGGAAAAATATACAAAAGTTCACTGAAGAAAATATCTTAAAAATTAGAGTTGGGCAAGTGGAAGCTAATGACTCCATGAGATATCACAAAACAATAAAACAGTCAAAAAGGAAAAACAGAAGAAAATGTGAAGTATTTCACCACAAAAGTAACTGACTTGTAAAACAGATTGAGGATAGATAATTCAAAAATTATTGGACTACCTAAAAGTCATGATAAAAAAAGTCTAAACATATTTCAAGAAATTTTCAAGGAAAACTGCTCCAATATCTTAAGTCCAGAGGACCAAGCAGATATTGAAAGAATCCATTAGTCACCTCCTAAAAGAGATTTCAAATTGAAAACTTCTAGAAATAGTCAAATTCCAGAGCTCCCGGGACAAGGAAAAAATATTGTAAGCTGCCAGAAATAAACAGTACAAACATTATGGAGCTCCAGTAAGAATAACCAAGATTTAGTGACTTCTATATTAAAGGAGCAAAAGACTTGGAAAATTATATTCCAGAAGGCCATAGAGCTGGGATTACATCCAAGAATCACCTATCCAGCAAAACAGAATATAATCCTTCTGGATGGAAATGGATATTTAATGAAACTGGGGGCTTTCAAGTATTCCTGATGAAAAGACAAGAACTGAGTAGAAAATTTGACCTTAAAACGTAAACCTCCATAGAAGTACAAAATGGTAAACATGAAAGAGCAATTGTAGCAGACTTGATAGAGTTAAACTGTTTACATTCCTATGTGGGGAGATGATACATGAAACTAAGTATTTTTGAAAGAGCTTGGATATGAGTCAATTACATTGGAATGATCTTCAAAAAAATAAAGGGAAAATAATGAGGAATGCACTGAGAGAATAAGAAGGAAGAGTTAGAATAGGGGAAATTATCTCACATAAAAGAGGCATTTATGGAAGAGCTTTTCCAGTGGAGAGGCAAACAGAGGAGGTGGCAGGCAATACGTGAACATCACTCTCATCAGAATAGGTTCAAAGAGGAAAGAACATACATATGCACACACACAAAACACACACATACACAGCTGTATATAGAAATAATAAAAACAATAAACCATCCTATCCTATAGGGAACTAGGTCAGGAAGGGGATAAAAAGGGTGAGAGGAATGATAAAAGAGAGGATTAAGGAAGGCAGTGTTTAGAAGTGACAAACAGAGAGAGAGAGAGAGAAAAGAATAAAGAGAAGAAAATGGGATGGAGGGAAATACACATTTATCATAACTGTGAATATGAATGGGATGAGCTTACCCATAAAACAGAAGCAGAAAACAGAATGGAGTAGAAAGCAGAATGCAGCAATATGCTGTTTTCAAAAGACACACTTGGAACAGAAAGACACACACACAAAAATACATACACAGTTAAAATAAAGGACTAGAGCAGAATTTAATATGCTTCAGGTATAGTACAAAAGGCAGGGGTGGCAATTATGATTTCAGACAAAGGAAAGCAAAAGCAGATCTAATTAAAAGAGATAATCAAGGAAACTACATTTTGCCAAAAGGTACCATAAGAAATGCAGTAATATCAAAAATATTCACAGTGAGTTTCTCTGATAAAGGTCTCATTTCTCAAATATATAGGGAACCAAGTCAAATTTACAAAAACAAAAGTTATTCTCCTATTGGTAAATGGTGAAGGGATATGAATAGGCAGTTTTTGGAAGAACAAAAAACCAAAGCTATCTGCAGTCATAAAAATTATCTAAATCACTCTTGAGTAGAAGTACCCTACGCCTCACACCTTTAAGAAAGGACAAATGCTGGAGGGGAATGAGAAAAAATAGGTACACTAATTAACTGTTGGTGGAGTAGTGAACTGGTCCAACCATTCTGGAGCACAATTTGGAATTATACCTAAAAAGTTATAAAATTGTTCATACTCTTTGGTCCAGCAATCCACTACTACATCTGTATCCCAAAGAAACCAAGAAAAAAGGGAAAGGTTCTTTATGTATAAAAATACTTATAGTAACTCTTTTTGTGGTTGCAAAGAATTAGAAATTGAAAGGATGTTGATCAATTGAGGAATGCCTGAATAAATTGTGGTATATGATTGTGATGGAGTACTATGGTACTGTGGGAAATGATGAAGGAGGTGCTTTCAGAAAAACATGGCAAGACCTATGTGAACTTATGCAAAATGAAGTGAGAACCAGGAGAACATTGTACACAGTAACTGTAATACATAACAATAACTAACTGAAAAACTTAGCTGTTTTCAGCCTTGCAATGATCCAAGACAATTCCAAAATGAAAATGCTATCCACCTCCAAAGAAAGAACTAATGGAGTCTGAATGCAAATTAAGATATAATTTTCTCACTTTCTTTCTTTGTGTCTCTTGCTTTTTTTTCCAACATGGCTAATCTGGAAATAAATTTTGCATGATTTCATGCTTATAATTTACATATTTTTTACTTCTTAGTGGGTGGGGGAGGGACTCAAAATTTTTGAAAAGAATGCTAAAGTAAATAAACAATAAATAAATCTCTCTTGCTCAACCTTTCCTGGGATATTCTCGCTTCAAAAATTTTCTCCCATCCGGAATCTTCCTAAATCCACACGGATTAGCAAATGCTACTAGTTAAAGATTGAATACTCATTCAAAACAAAGATAAACAGACCTTCCCTGTGCCCAGAGGAAAAGACTTTAGCTGCTGATGGCTACCCTTTCTGCAGGAATTTCTGAGAGAGTTCAAGGGGAGGAGGGAAATACAGAATTAGAACCTTAGAACCAATAGTTGGTGGGGTGGAGGAAGAGTTTGTTTCAATAACATATCACCTACTCTGACAATCTTTTGACACCAGATCCTACACAACTTTCATTTTTTTCCCCACTCATTTATTATGATAAAATGTTCTGAAAATCTAAACAAAAATTCAAGCATCCAACATTTTGTTTTTCTATCAATTGTTACTCCTTTAATTCTTTAAGGTTTTTGGAGTGGGGCAGGAGGGTCATGGCTTCAATGATACAGGCCAATCTTTTATTTCTCTTTTCCAGAACAACTTTTTGGAGATAGATGTATGGCTCTTTCTGACCTTTCTTCCCCCTGTTCATTGTTTCAGTTTCAACTCTTCATGATCCCACTAGGGGTTTTCTTGGCAAAGGTGCTGGAGTAGTTTGCCATTTTCTTCTCCATCTCATTTTACAAATGAGGAAACTGAGGCAAACAGTCATAAGTGACTTGCTTAGGGTCACACCGCTAGTAAGCGTCTGAGGCCAGATTTGAACTCATGAAAGTGAGTCTTCCTGACTTCAGATTGGTTGCTCTCTTCACTACTTAGGCACCATTTCAGGCTTTAAAATTTCATTTCCCAGGCATCATTCATTGACCTGCATCAGCTCGATCCTGCCTGGCCATCATACTCATTATTCAAGGATTCAGAGATTTTTGTTACACATTTTCCTATTAGACAAATCCCTTCTTTACAGAATTAGAAAATCTTAGAATAAGAAAGGCACAGGTCATGTCTAATTAATGAAAATGGACTGAACAGGAATCTCTTCTGCTACCATGCCCAGTAAGTGCTTATCCAGCTATTACATGAAGGCCTCTAGTTAAGTGAAACCCTCAGCCTCTGCAGGAAGCCATTTCACTTTGAAATAGTCAATCAATAAATATTTATGTTCTAACTTTCTATATGCCAGGCACTGTGCTAAGCATATACAAAGAGGCAAAAGATTCCCTGGCCTCAAGGAGCTTGTTAATGTATTATTTTTATTAATTATTATTAATGTAATTGTTAGAAAGTTTGTGCTTGTAGCAAATCTAAATTTGCTTTTCTGTAGCTTCTACCTTTGCTACTACTTCTGCCCTCTGTGGTAAAACAAAACAAATGTATTTTGCTATCTACATGACATTTTCTCATATGCTTAATGAGAACTCATTATCTTTTCTCATTCTCTTATCCAGTCTAAACTTCCCTAGTTCTTAGAACCAATTCACATGTGCTCTAACTTACTAATAAAAACCAGTATTTATATTTAGTGCCTTATGGTTTGCAAAGTGCTTTACATAAGTTATTTAACTTGAAGTAGGTACTACTGTTTTCCCCATTTTTCAAATGAGGAAACTGAAACCAAGAGAGAATAAGTGACATGCACAGGTTCACACACCTAATAAGTGTCTGAAGTATGATTTAAACTCGTCTTTCTGACTCAAAGTCCAATGCTACTGGACCACCTAGATACCTTGACTATGACTTTTAAATATTTAAACCCTTATTTCTATTTTAACCTATACATCTCAGCTCTTTAACTTGGGGGATTCCTGGTCACTTTGGGGGCAGAAAGACTATTTTGGAACAAGAGACACATTTCTTCCAGCTGGTTAAATCCAACTCATTTTCTATTTATCGACCATCTTCCCATACAGCAAATTGTATAAGATTCCTTCATTAGTGTCAGAAAGCATCTCAAGCATTTCTTTGGCAGGATGTTCAACCTCAGCTGACAAAATTCTTCTAGAATTTCACAGCCTGAGATTATTCCATTTCAGAACTCCTTTATCAGCCCTCAGCTGTTGGTAAACACCGTAGCCAAGACTTCTAACCCGTTATAATTCCCCCAACCCCTCTTTGTCTAGGAAATTAATGACCAGATCTGTTGCTGGGCTAAAAAAAAAGAGATTTTATCTCCAATCTAGGAGTTTAACAAAGTACAGAATGCTGTAAGGGCTGAGCCACCCTGAACAGCCTCTGTGACAACTGTAGAATAGAAACCACAATCATTTACCTAAACCTAAATTCCTAAATACTCTATGCTCTGTAGTCCCCAACATTATTGGTACTAGGAACCAGGGAGACATAATGTCCTAGTTAACCTATAACTTCTATTTTCCCTCTGGTTACATGAGTAGGAAATTTCCACCATTCATCCCTGCTTCATTTAATTCTCTCACCTTGGCATTCAAAAAAGTAAGGCAGACATTATATCATGTTAACATCCATTCTAAGGATTTACTTATTTAAAATGAAATTGGTCTCGTCCCACCAGTTATAAATCAACTTTTCAACCTCGTGATAATTATAAAATGGAAATGGGAACGAAGAAAGAATCTGGAAGAGTAAGCAAAAAAGAAAGGCTTTTACTCAAGCAATGGCCTATAATACCATGCTAAAGAGGTATTGTAATAACTACAGTGGAAAGAGTGCCGGGCTTGGAGTCAAGAAGATCTGAGTTCAGATCCTGACTCTAACACTTGTGAGCTCTGTGACTATGGACAAGTCTTTAACCCTTCTGAGTCTAAGATTCCTCATCTGTGAAAGTGAGGATAACACATGTAGGACTTAGCTCATGGGGATGATGTGAGAGTCAAATGAGAATTTATGTAAAGAGCTTTGCAAATTTTAGTGCACTCACGGTATATGTCGTTACTATGTGCAATTCTGGCAACAATACTCCCACATGCAGAAAAAAAATGGGCAATTAAAATGGACATGGTATTCAATGAGGGAAAAGTTTGATTTCCTAGTATGGATTGATCCATACAGTCTTGAGTGTTAGATAGAGCATGGCTGTGACATGCTAGACCTAGGAGGCACTCATGGAAACTTTTAGAGATGCAGTAAGGATAAATAAAATACTACTTGACACAACAGATAAACATAAGGAATGCATTCCCCCAAGAAGTGACATAGGCAAAAAAAATACATCCATAAATGGCTCCAAGAAAGGTTCACAGAGCTGTGTGGAAGAAAAATCTACATATTTGTAGGCACATCTCAGAATCTTGACATCTATTATCTCAGAAGATCACAACTACCAATGAGATAATTGGTATAGATATATCATCATTTTACAGTTGAGGAAATTGAGATTCAGTAGATAAATGACTTGCCCAAGGTCACCTAGCTAATTAATAATTGTCAAAGGCAGACTTATAGCTGGAAGGCAACCCCACCCTTCCATGACTTATCCTTGGGTTGCACTGCCCAAAATAGAATTCTATGGTGAATGGATCCTTCATTTTATTTCTTATATTCCTCTAATATTTACTTCTGGGGAAAAGAAAATACTCTTCTACTGATGGAGTCTGAATGCAGATTGAAGCATACTTTTTCTTTATTTTTCTTGGAGATTTTCTGTCTGTGTTTTCTTTCACACTATGACTAATATGGAAATATGTTTGGTATGACTGCACATGTGTAACCTTTATCAAATTGCTTGCCTTCTAAAGGGGAGGTTGGGAGGGAGAGAGGGAGAGAATTTGGAACTCAAATTATTAAAAATGAATGTTAAAAATTGTTTTCACATATAATTGGAGAAAATAAAATAGTAAACAATTTTTAATTAAAAAAGAAAATACTATTCAAGAATATCTTGTATTGACATAGCTATCAGGTTTGTTAGCAAAGATGGGAAAACATCTCTCCCTGCACCACTCCTTTCTCTGAGAAAGACACAGCTTGTCCTTTTACTTCAAGGACACCTGCAGGTTGTGGACTTTATGTGTCTCAGAAGATGGCTTCCCCTGTACAGTCGAGATTCTGCAGTCTATGGTTCAAAAGGATGGGAGAAACTCCACCCCACCCCACCCCCCAATCTAAGCTTCAAAGGACCTCCCAGTGGCATGTTATGCCTCCCCTCCAACATCATGAGTGCAAACCTCAGCTACGTCATCTATGGCCATTGTCATGAGGGGGTTAAGAAAAATGCTTGCTTCCTTTATTGTCTATTGTAGGTCGTTCAAGAGATTTTCTCTCTCTCCTCACCCCACCTCTCTAGGCCTTGAAGGCTAGGGGTTTCAGTTCCTTCTAAAGAAATCGGCATGCTTCATTTACTTCAAACCACAGTGGGGCTGTGCTAGGTGTCATGCTTCTGATGAGACGTTAAATCAAGGTAAACACCGATCCCCTAGGCATGCATGCCTGCGAAGAGGAGAAAAATGCAGTTTGGTCTGACATGCTATGCTGCAGTGTAAGGACTTGTGCCTCCTCCTCAGACCCTGAGGATAGCTCCATTCCCTACTTTATAGATCTAATTATTAAGAGACACCCTATCAAATAGATGAGATGCCATAGTTAATTTAGTAGGAATTTTTTTCAAAAATCCAGTATATGCATGCATGGTGTGTATGTATGTGTGTATGTGTGCATGTATGTGTATATGTATACATGTATGTGGTGAGAACCAGAGGTGGAGAGGTTGAAAGGCAGAGAGAAAGAAACTAAACATAAAGAAAAATTTTTTGTGAATCATATATAAGCATTCCATCTAAGAAGTGAAATCCAAATGTAATCACTCTCATCAGTATAAAGGTAGCCCAATGAACAAAATGTGTCAAAATAGGTTAGTTTCTGTATGCCACAACCAAGGAGGTGTGCCTTTCCTTTCTTAGGACTGTATAGATGAAGTAGACATTCATCATCTGGCAGAGAAGGTCCAAACCCTAAGAGAAATTATACAATTAAGTTATGTCTTTCACAATTTTGTGTGAATAAGGAGTCAAAAGGCAGGTTTTCCTAGGGGGTAAAGATAGATTTGAAGGCTTGGGAATGGAGAAGGGGAGTGGAGGGGAAGGCCACCATGGGGAGGCCATGGCATCCCTGACAAACTGTACATTTCATGATTTTGCATTGGGCATATTCTGAACAGTAAGCACATGAGATTTTTGAGTTGAAAGGGACCAGATAATTAGCTAAAGTCCCTCATTTTACAAAAAAACCAAAGATACTAGGGGCCCAGAAAAGGAAGTGACTTGCCCCAAGTCACACAGCTGAGTGATTGGGGTGGGATTCAAACCCAGGTGTTTCAACTCCAATCCAACTTACATAATAAAAAGTATTATAAGGCTAAAGATTAACAACAGAGGCATATTATTAAGCTTGTTTAATTAATTGCTCTGACTAATTAAATTAACATTTATTATATTAGTGTTATAAATTTATGATAAGTTGTCCATTGCTAAACTGTAATATTAGTATTGTAAACTGCACACTATTGGATTCTTCAACTGTCAAAAAGAGGATAATAGCACCTACTTCACAGGATTGTTGTGAGGTTCAAATGCGATAAGATTTGTAAAGCAATTAACATGGGATCTAGCACATGGCTGTTGTTTGTCCTTCATTCTCAAAGAAGACCATGACCTCGGGAAGATGATGCCATGAGTTGCAAGTGAATTGGATTTAAGTGAGGAAAGTGTGCCGAGTCAGCAGCCTCACTTTCTCCTCTGGAGTCATCTGGATCTAGGGGCAAGATATAGATCAGGATGACTGGAGATGGCCTGGGATCCTAGCACATAGTACATGTTTGATAAATTCTGGCTACATGTCAGAAAGCCACAGATCAATGAAGGGAACACAGAAAACCAGATTGCTGAAAGCACAAAGACCAAAAAGGACCAGCTGAGACAGGAAAATCCATGGCCATCACACACACACACACACACACACACACATACACTCCTCTGGTTGCTATAAACTAGCTCTAAACAATTTGGCTTATTGTGTATAAGCTGTAAATCAATATTATAGGAAACTATGTTCTGGGTGATAAATAAGCAAATCAACCAAATAACCTCTCAGAGATTATAATAAGGTATGTTCAGTTGTGCCTAACTCTTTGTGACTCCATTTGGGGTTTTCTTGGCAAAGATAATGGAGTGCTTTGCTGTTTCCTTCTCCAGTTCATTTTATAGATGAGGAAACTAAAGCAAACACAGTCGAATGACTTACCCAGGGTCACACAGATAGCAAGTATCTGAGGCCGGATTTGAACTGATAAAGATAAGCTTTCCTGACTCTAGGCACAGCACTTCATCCACTGCACTATCTAGCTGTCCTATAATAAGGTACAACATTTTCATTTTGGATTCAAGGAAGAGAGACCCAGCTCATGCTTATGATAGCTTACTGAATTATAATTACTAATATATTACATAAATATATATGTATATGTTAGGTATATATAGATATATATCTACATATATGCATATAATGAAAACATACACTTTTGGTGATATGAATAACTGGACCCCATTTGTCATAATTAAAATACATGCCTTAACATAGATGAGGTCCAGCTAGAAAGTGGTCAGCTTTGCAGCCGCAGGCACTGAAGGGAAGTGGCTCCCTTTGTCCTATCCCTGTTCCTTTGTTCTTTGCTATAAACAGGCTGCATAGAAGATTTTAAAAAGAATAAATAAACAAGCACCTATGTGCAAACCAGTCATGAGATGAGCAAGCAAGACAGTAACGCAAGTACAAGTAGCTACAATTTTTTCTGATGCTTTGTGGTTACACCTCATGGACTCACTGGTTCTTTTTATATCCAGCTGACAGCACTGCTTTAGGGGGTCTGCAGCATCTTTGGGGACTGAAGTAAGCTTATATCATCCTTCTGTAACCTGCTCTTGTGCCCACGATATTGATGATGTCAGCAATTACTTGATGTTACTCTGGGGATGAGTAAGGTCACACTTGCCCAGTGAGATACTTCATGTAAAAACTTAGGTGCTTCTTTTTCTTGGTCCTAGACTTCAGTTTCTGATTTAGTGGAAAAGTGGGGTATATATTACCACAGATGCCCCTAGAGTCAAATCAGCAAGCACTTATTTTAATGCCTTTTGTGTGTCAGGAACTGTGCTAACTCCTAGAAATAAAAGCAAAGATAAAAACAGTTTCTACTCCCAAGGAACTCACAGTATAATGGGAGAGAAAACATGCAAACAGCTAATTAAAAATAAGCAAATCAACCAAATAAGTTGGAAATAAGCAATAGAGGGAAGGCTCTAATATTAAGGGAGAAGGGGGAAGTCTTCTTGCAGGAGCTGGGGTTTTAGCTGGGACCTAAAAGAAGTCAGAGAAGCCAAGAGGCAGAGATGCGGAACAAGATCATCCCAGGCATGGGGGCCAGCCAGGTGAGGTTTATCCAAGTCCCCCCCAAGTCATTGAAAGAGATTTCAGATATTATCTAGTTTAACCTTTTTATGTTATAGAGGAAGTGCCACCAACTGAACTCAGGGTTCATAACTACCAGTCCAGTGTTCATTCCACAGTGCCATATACTGTTTTTCTGTCTCTGCTTTGCCCTTTGACTATTTCTGTGTTCATGAGCATTTTTACTAGAAGGTAAATAATCTATAAAGGATACAAAGGACCTCTTGAATCTTTTTTCAGACTTCTTTAAGAGGTATGAAATTCCTTTAATAAGTTTAATTATTTGCTGAAGTCTAAACTCCTTTTTCCCCTTTAATATCACATTGAGAATGACTCATCCATTTACAATTAGTTCACATCTAGACCTGTAGTGTCAAACTCAGATAGCAACAGAAGTCAGTAAACATAAGGGTCCAACCATAAACAGTTATCTCTTCCACATCATGGTGGTTAGGAGCATGACACCTCTATGATCTGGAAAATGTATGTAATATTTTCTAGCCCTTCTTTTATACCAGAGGAGAAATCTAAATTACAGTATTATGATACTAAAAAATAAAATATGTAGAAATTATACAATACTATATATAATACATGTATATATTCTATGCATTTCTAGAGTTCTAAACTTTTTCTGAGTCATCTGTTGGCCTTCATGTATCATCTATGTCTTCCATAAAACTAAAAAATAAATTCCCATTTAATTGCTTATGTCTGCCAGTGATATATTGAAATGATGGGGAAAGTAGTGTAGAAGGGATAACTGCATTGACATTATCTATATTTTATTGTACACTGTATTTTGGGGGTTCGTAGATAGCACAGTGGTTAGAGTCAGGAAGACCTGAGTTAAATCCCACCTCAGATACTTACTAGCCATGTGATGCTGGGCAGGTCACTTAACCTTAATTGCCTCAGTTTCCTTATCTGTAAAATGAGCTAGAGAAGGAAATGGCAAACCACTCCAGTATCTTTGCCAAGAAAACCTCAGTGGGGTCACAAAGAGTCAGACATGACTGAAACACCTGAACAACAAAATTATATTTTTATTTATTTTGTAGATATTTCGCTATTATATTTTAATCTCATTTTGGCTGTACTTGGGGGTGTTAGCCACCATAAAGCCCACCAGCAACATAGTTTACACTTCTGGTCTAGGCTACATCCTTGGATGTAGGTTTTAAAAGAAGAGGTAGTGAGAACTGGAAAGAAGGAAGTGGAGGGTTGGTCATGGATGCCCACCAGAGGAGGAATTAGGGGTACCTATTTATAGGATCTGGCATAAATGTGCGTGTGTGTTTTCATAAAATTCATCCATTATATATTGTATTGTTATTCTGAGTGCTTACGTATGAGCCCAGTACATTTTCCCTTTTTTGTAGTCACATAGATGTGAGCCAAATCCTGGTCTTTCCAAGGAAAACTATGGGTAAGAGTCAAAGAAAAAATCTTCAGTGATATCCCCAAGACTGAATCTGGTTTTTGTAAACACAGTTAATGCTTTAGTTCTATGCCCAGGGCTAAAGTCTGAGTCTATCAAACATCACTCCATTATATCTATAATATAAAAAGATTCCAAGATCTTTCCTTTGGTCATCAAACTACATACTCTAGGATGCTCCTTGAGTCTGGAAGTGGGAGAAAAGGAAAGAATTTTTCAGACAATTGTTTTATTTCCCAGCTCATTCAACCCTGCCTTAAGGAAAGGTTGAATCCTGATGAAAATGGTACAAATCTCAGTGGGGAAGATTTGGTGGGGGAAGGGGGGAAGCACATAGGAGAAAGGATTATCTTTGAAATATAAAGGAGATTTCTTTCTTTGAGGATTGCTTGAAATCCTGAATTGAAAGCCTCAACATATATGATAAAAAGGTCATATGATTTTTTAAGTTGGAAGGGACTTTTAGTGATCATTTACCAGAGATCCTAACCTAGAGTCTATGAACTTACATACACACACACACACACACACACACACACACACACATATATATATATATATATATATATATATATATATATATATATATGTTGTGAATTTATATATACATACATGTATACATACCTATGCACATATCTAAGTATATGTGTATAAGTCCATGCACGTGCAATAAATATGAGAGTATGTGTATGTACATGAGTTCATAGACTTTAGATTAAAAACTCCTGGGCTATGGGTATGGGACCATTCATCCAAGTAGATAATGAATGAAATCAAGATTAATCAATTACAGCAGAGAGGGATCTGGGAAAGCAAAAGCTCTGAGACCCTCAAGGAGGCAAGGGGCATGAGGGTAGAAGTCTTAGCAACAAAGGGTCAGGAACTAAGGCCAAAAAATTTGAACAAAAATCAGTATCTAGAACTGGAGGTGGGGAACCTGTGCCTCAAGGCCACATGTCCCTCTAGGTTCTCAAAGGTGTGGCCCTTTGACTGAATCCAAACTTCACAGAATAAATCCCTTGATAAAAATAATTTGTTCTATCAAAATTGGACTCAGTCCAAAGGCCGCAGTTGAGGATCTAGAAGAACACATGTGACCTCAAAGCCACAGGTTCCCCACCCCTGAGCTAGACAAAGGATCCAGGTGAGAAACTCAAAATACCAAGCTCCCTGACTGGAAAGAGACTGGAAAGAGGATTACTTCAGAATACGGACAGAACTGAGGCCAGGAGTTGAAGCAAATCTTGACTTTACCGAGGTCAAGAGAAAGTCTGTTCTAGGCATCTGCAATCATGACAGATTCTTAAAATCTATATACCTTGAAATAGTAATAAAGAATAGCTGGAAGGGCCCTCATGACCATGTTTAGAAGCACATGTGCCAAAGGCATTTAATAAATACGGTCGTGGGATTTTTTTTAAAGTGAAGTAAAAAAATGAATGCAGAAATGATTAAAAATAATAAAAAAGAAAAAAAGAAATTGCAGAGGTTCAGTGGTAAACCTCAACCAGTGTATTTTTTTTACAGTGTTTTTCAAGAACACTGTTACAAGAGAGCACTTCAGTGGTAAGTTCAATTTAGCTGAGAGGAAAACATTTCTTTCAAATAGCTTATAGTAAATCTAAGGAATTCAGGAGACAGGGGCCAGATTTATTAAAGGGCAGGCACACTCTTTGAGAATGCACAGCTTTGACATTTCAAACTTTTCTCTCCCTACAGAGATACAAACAGAGATTGCACCCATCTCAGGTTCAGCCACACACTCAGAGGAATGTGTATATATGAATATTTGGGGCTTTGGGAACATAGAATGAGGGGTTGAGAGCAGAAAGAATGTGGTGGAGGGCATTGAATCCAAACTCCTCTTTACAGATAGGGAAATTGAGGTACAGATTCAAGTAAGATTATAAAACCAATAGGTATCCAAGGTAGGATTTGAACCCAGGACTTTCTGGCACAAAGTTCAGTGGTCTCTCCATTATACCACACCGTTCCTTAAATTTTGAGGTATCCAACATTTCAGTGAATCAAGTAAGTATTTATTAAATGCCAGCTATGTTCCCAGCACTGTGCTAGGCACTAAGGACACCCAAATTAAAATGAAACTATAAGAATAGTGGACCAAACATAAGAAAGAATGAAACAAGCATTTATTAAGTGTCCATTATATGCCAGGCATTTTGCTAAGCACTTTGTAAATATCATCTCACAATAACTCTTCAAGGCAGGTGTTATTGTGATCTCCATTTTACAATTGAAGAAACTGAGGCAAACAGAGGTTAAGTGACTTGCCTGGGATCATATCCTTGTGAGCATCTGAGACTAGATTGGAACTATGGTCTTCCCGAATCCAGGTCAATGTTTTATGCACTGTGGTGCCTCCTAGCTGCTTCAAAAAGGAAAAAGGAAGGAAGAAGGACAGTCATAGGCTACTTCAGGCAAAATTAGTTCCTTCAACCAGTTTTCATAGGATCTTAGGTTTAGAGCTGGGAGGAACTTCAAAAGCCATCCAGTCTATTTTACAGATCAGGAAACTGAGACTCAGAAAAGTTAAATGACTTTAGGTAGCTAAGTAGCACAGTGACTGGGAATCTGAAAGACCTGAGTTCAAATCCAGACTTGAACACTCACTAGCTGTGTGACCTGACCTCAGTTTCCTCAGCTGTAAATAATAGCTACTTATCTCCCAGGATTTTGTGAGGATCAAGTGAAATAATATTTATAAAATACTTAATGCAGTGTTTGATACATGGTAGGCTCTTAATAAAATCTTGTTTCCTTCCTTCCTTCTTTCCTTCCTCAGACATTTACAAGTAGTATGACCCTGGGCAAGTCATTTAACCTCTCTCAGCCTCAGTTGCTTATTTATAAAATAAGCATAATTATAAGCACCTACCTCTCAGAGTTGTTTTGTTACAAACCTTAAAGTGCATTGTAAATGCTGGCCATTATTAGTATTTGTCCAAGAACACACAAGGGGCAAAGTCAAGACTTAAAGCCTTGTCCTCTGATTCCAAATCCAGGGACCTTTCCACCATACCATGGTGCCCCCTGTCCCCATAAGATCTTGAGGTTCTTCTGGACATACTGCAGTCAGTCAATGTCCTTCCTAAAAGATGGCATCTAGAACTGAATCCAACACTCCACTGTATATTTCTAAATATTTCTGAGCAGAAATCTTGTATACTCTGTCCTTATTAGACTACGTTCACATTAACCCTTCTTTTTTAGCTGTGATAGCATAATGTTGGATCTTATTAAACTTGTGTAATCCACTGAAACCCCAGGATATTTTCCCCATGAATTGTTACTTCACAACATTTCCCTATCCAATGCTTGCAATTTGATTTTTGCATGAGGGTATATATTTACTATTACATTTTGTCCAGAATTAGAGGATGCTGAAATATTTGTAAGTCCTAGTGTGGGAATTTAGTGAAACACTCTATCCATCTTGTGATTTAATTCAGTTCCCTTTCTATACAATTATGGGTCTGATCCAATTTCTTTCTTGTGAGAAAACTTTACTCAATTATGCGAATTGTGAGAAAAATTTATTTGCATTGTTTGAACCTGGCCTTGTGTGTTTGGAAAGCCAGACCACGTCTACCTGATGCATAGAAACACTTAAACCAAAGATCTAGATTTTGCTGACTAGAAAGTCAGATCCAAAGACTGATGCAAGGAATTTTCTCACAAGTATACATTTCAAGTCACCTATATGACTTATCTGAAAACTAGCCCCACACTGGTTGCTAAGTTTCTTTTTCCTTGTTCCTTTGATTGAATACAGACACTTGGGCAGACTGGTATATGTTGCATCCTGTGTTTCCAAGGTGCCACAAAGTAAGATGTAGGAAAAACTCTTTTGGTCCCACAGTAGTTATGACTGCTGGACTAGATGGTTTTAATTCTTTGAAGGCAGGTAGGGCAGCCAGACGACACAGTGGATAGAGTGCCAGGTCTGAAGGCAGGAAGATTCATCTCTCTGAGTTCAAATCTAGCCTTCAGACACTTACTAGCTATGTGACTCTGGGTAAGTCACTTAACTCTGTTTGCCTCAGTTCCTCATCCTAAAATAAGCTCAAGAAGGAATTGGTAAACCAAGGCAGTACTGTTGTCAAGGAAAACCCCAAAGAGGGTTAGGATGAATCAGACATGACTGAAAAATAACTGAACAAGAAGTGCTCACTTACTAACTCCTCACTTATCTTGAGTTTCAATTCCCTGCTAACCTTTTCTGTTCAAGGCTTCCTAGGTCAAAGATTGTTTCCATAGGTACAGAAAATAAAAAAGAAATAAATGGAATATTTCTGTCTTCTTGCATACCTCCTTTATGGTTGTCTCTTCCACCTCAAGTAACAGTCAAGTCAAATTGATCAGCATTTGTTAAGCACCTACTATATGTCATAAACTGTGCTAAGCACTAGAAATTCAAAGAAAACCCCACAAAAGCCAGTGTCTGTTCTTGAGTATCTCACAATCCTCTTTCTACTCTGCTATCTCTTATAACTGATACAGCTTAACAAGTCAGTTGTCATCATCATCCTACCCACCTGAGTATCAGGGGCTGAGGAAAGGGGCCAGGGATCTGGAAGACAAGAGAAGAGTTATGAAGAAAAAATAGTTTGAAGAAGCTTAGGGATGAGAGACAATATATTTTTAAGTAGGGTGGGCAAGAACCCTGCACCAAGAAAGGATTGGACTCTTAAGAGCAGAAAAACTAGTAAAGAACCATCTTCAAAGCTGGTGTGTGTCCATTCTATGTAATTGGGTTGTCCATTTTGTAAAGACACATAATCCTCCAAAGTGGAGTCCTAGAATCTCAAAAATGGAAGGACCCTTAGAAATCATTTAATTCCACCCCCCACCTAAAACACAAATCCCTCTGCAACATCCAAAGAAGTGGTGCTCCAACTGCTGCTTCAGTTTCTACTGTAGTGTAAGAGAATTCACAACACCTCAAGGAAGCTTATTCTTTTGTGTGGCACTGAACTATTGTAAGTGTTAGGAAGTGCTTTCTATATTAAGTTACAAGAATTCTAGTAAGATCTTTCTATGTGCCAAGTACTATTCTAGGTGTAGGAAATGCAATGATAAAATGAGAAAATGCCCCCAAGGAGTTTACATTCTCTTGAGGGATACAACAGAGGGGCAATCAGGGAAGGAAGATAGAGACAGAGAGAGAAGAGAGAGACAAAGAGACAGAAAAACAGACACACACACACAGAGACAGAGATTAGACATAAATGTTGAGATAGAGATAGAAATGGATATATCAATCCTGATACAGATACAAATATGAAGTACATGCAAAATACATACAAATAAACAGGCAAATTGGGAATAGGCACCAGTAGCTGGGAGAGGTCAGGGAACATGCATTTACTAAGGGGCTTCTATGTTCAGGCACTGTGCTAAATACTTGACAAAGATTGTGTCATTTTAGACTAACAATTACCCTGGGAAGTAGGTGTTACCCCATCTTAGAGTTGAGGAAAGTGAGGCAGACAGATTCTTAGAGTCACATAACTCAGAAGTATCTAAGGTTGAATTTGAACTCAGGTCTTCTCAACAATAGAACCATTGCTTTATTTACTGAGACACCTAGATCAGGAAAGGCTGAAAATTGAGCCAAAATCTGCCTGGAAGCAATGTGAACACATTGTTTCTAATTCTACCAAGTCTGGGGCCAAGTCAAATAAATCTAATCCCTCTCCAATGTAACCACCTTCAAATATTAGAAGACATTAATTCAACTCTCCTTTAAGTCTTCTATCACACATAAGACAACTGGCTTTAACATGTGATTCATTATGAGGAGGGCACAAAATTAAGGCAGCACTAGATGATGGGACAATAGAGAACCAGTAATCCTGTCGGTCACTGCCAAACAGCTTCAATTCAATGGAACAGAGGTGAAAACCAGATATGTTTGTTTTGTGTGTTGTATTTGCAAGAGGTATACAATGACTGTAAAGTTCAGAATTTTATTCTTGGCAGAGAACAGTTGAGACAAGGTGGAACATGTGATAAGCATAAAAAGCCAAGTCTGATCCAACACCCTAGTCTTTGCACCTTGGATAACACGCTCTAAGTAATAAAGGTCTCGTCATCCTGAATTCCAATTCTCTAGGGTGGAGGGGAAAAGATGGCATTTATTATGTCAATTAGGAAAAATACTTGAGTTCCACTCAATGGGTCCTGCATGAGTAATGCATATATATATAAGTCACTCCCTTTTTCTCCAGAGATACTTATGCAGGCTTTTCAAAATTGGAACATGGAATTCATTAAATCTTATCTGTAGAGGAGTTAACCGAAGTGTCTATGGTTTTTTCACAGAATCACAAATTTTAAAGTTGGAAAGGAATTGAGAAGTCTTCTGGTTCAAATTCTTCATTTTACATATGAAGAAACTGGAGCCCAGAAGGATTAAATAACCTCTCCCAGGTCACATAGCTGAGATGTCATATAGGTCAGAAGGTCACACAGGTATGGCTGAGCTCAGATTAGAATTCAGATCTTCCAATTCCTATGAAATTCTCTTTCCATTATTTCATATTTTTGATAAATTGAAAATCAAAGAAAAGTCAGTATGGTGGAACAGTGGATAAGGATGTATGGGAGTCAAGTCAATGAGCATTAAATGTTTATATCCCAGTAATCGTTCCAAGTCCTAGAGTTACTAGAGTAGAACATGTCTGGAAATAGGGACCATGTTTTATTTCTTTTTATGGCTCCTGAGAAAATAACACAATTCCTGACATACAATAGGTGCTCCATAAATGAATGAGGAAAAATACAAAGAAATGATGCTTAAGACAGGGACACAAAGAATGTCCCACATGTACAAAAATATTTATAGCAGCTCTGTTTTGGTGGCAAAGAACTGGAAATTGAGGGGATGCCCATCATCTGGGGAATGGCTGAACAAGTTGTGCTACATGAATGTAATGGAATACTTTTGTGCTACAAGAAATGATGAACAGGAAGACTTCAGAGAGGCTTGGAAGGACTTATATGAAATGATGTTCAGTGTAATGAGCAGAACCAGGAGAATGTTATACACAGTAACAGTCATAGTGTGCGAGGGCTGTTTCTGGTAGATCTAGCACTTCACTGCAATGCAAGGACCTAAAACATTCCTAAAGGACTCTTGAGGCAAAATTCCATCCATTTTGATGAAGAAAGAACTATGGAATCAGAACACAGAATGAAGTAGAATATTTTCTCTTGTGTTATGTTTTGGTTTGGTTTTTTTTTTCTCATGGTTTCTCCCATTCATTTTGATTCCTCTATGCAACATGAATAATGTGAAAATGTGTTTAAGAATGTATGTGTAGAACCCACGTAAGATTGCATGCCATCTCAGAGAAGGAAGGGGGAGAAAGTCTAAGACTTATAAAAGTGATTATAGAAAACTGAAAACAAATCAATTTTTAAAAAAGGAAGTATTCAACAAATTAATCAATTAAAAAGTATATGAATCCTAAAAACCTAAGAAAACAGAATTCTAGGAACTGAAAAGATGGTGGCCAGTTTGGCCTCAGCAAATCTGATTGCCACTTTGCCTGAAGAATTAGATTTGGAATCAGAGGATCTGGGTCCAAATTCTAGCTCTGTCACTTAATACATGCAAGGGACAACTTAGCCTCTCAAAGACTCAGTTTCCTCATCTGCAAAATTAGAGGTTTGGACTAAATGATTTCTGAAGTCCCTTCTAGCCCAAACCCTATGTTCCTAATTATATGGTATTGGTAAACCATTCTTTATAAAGATAATTTAAAAGCTAGAGATTTAATTCCTAAACTTTCATACACACACACACACACACATATATAAAAAGAGAGATGTGTATGTGTGTGAAATATATTTGTTCAGTCATTTCAGTCACATGCAATTCTTGTGACTTCTTGGCAAAGGTACTAGAGTGATTTACCATTTCCTTCAGCTCATTTCACAGATGAGGAACTGAGACAAACAGGGTTAAGTGACTTGCCCAGGGTCATACAGCTCGCGTCTGAGGCCACATTTGACTCCAGGCCTGACACTATTCACTATGCCACCTAGCTGCCCAATCCTATATTAAACCACACATTTTAGTATCCTGCTCCTTTTGCTTTCATTCTCCATTAACATTTCGCTTTTCACTTGCTTTCACTTGTCTTTCCTCTTTTTTGTCTTTCTCTGACTCAGGAGTGTTTTCCTCTCCTCCAAACATTGCTGTCCCTTTCCTTTTCCAACACACATGAAAATTTCTTATTTCCAGTCAGTCAGTAAGCATTTATTAAGTACCTGCTATTTCCAGGAGTTCATTGCAGATTTATTTCATATTTAGTGCATATAATTTTTATATACATACATATATACATATATGTGTATACATGTTGTGTGTGTGTGTATATATATATATATGTATATATGTAAAATCTTAATTTTTTTCCTGGATTTCAGTCTTATATCTCCAACTGCTTGCTGATATTTCCATCTGACTGTCACATTGCTATCTCTAACTCAACATATAAAAATTATAGTTCATTGTATTTCCCTCAAAATTTATTATTCTTCCAAATTTTCTTGTTTCTTTTTGTCATCCTCATTCTTCTAGTCTCCCAGGGTCACAACCTGGCATCCTCTTTGACTTTTCTTCATCCCTCAGCTCTTCTACCCAGTCTTGCCCCTTCCACCATTCTATTGTCTCTCACATTTCTTCCCTTCTCTGCACTCATGTGACTACCACTAAGTGAAGCCCTCATCAGCTCTATCCTGGATTATAATTGTTCTCTCTGGTTCTAGTCTCTCCTTTCTCTACAGAACTGACAAAATGATAACTATGTCATCTCCATATGTAAAAACTCTCCAATCATTTCTTACTGCCTTTAGGATAAAATACAACACTCTCAACCTGGCATTCAAGGCTCTCTGACTCTCATCTGGCTCTCATCTAGCTTTCCAGCTCTGTTTCATGTTATCCCCTTTCATATTCTTTCCATTTGAGTCAAACTGGCTTGTTAGCTAAATTATAAACTCAGATCCTCCATCTCTGGAGTGAACTCCATCTTCCACTTCCACTACTTGGAGAATTTAGCTTCCTCCTCCTACGAGAAGTCTTTCTTGATTCTCAGTGAATACTCTCTCTCTCTGGAAATTATTCCATAGTATTTAGTTTGTACTTTGTTTTTCCTTGTTTATGAAGCAATGAAGTGGTGAAGTGGAAAGAATATTGGTTTTATGAGTCAAGAAATTCAGAGTTCAAATCTAGCCTCAGTTACTACTTTACTTGTGTTACCCTGGTCAAGCCATTTCACTTCTGTCTTTCTGTTTCATCTGTAAAATGGAAATAATGACAGCACCAACCTACCAGGGTTGTTGTGACAATAAAATGTGATATTTGTAAAGTATTTTGCAAACTTTTTAGTGCTACACAAATGTTTGCTATTATAGTTATCTGCATATATGTTCTGTGTCCCCATCCCCAGGAGAACTAAGTGGAGGTGGAGAGGGTCTGAGGAACTGCCGATTCAAAGGCCCAGAGATGGGGGATAGAACTTTGCATTCAAGGAACAAGATGGAGGTAATTTTGGTAGTGAGGCCATAGAGTGTGTGGAAGGAACCACAGTGTAATTAGGCTAGAAAAGTTGGATGGGTTTAGCCTAGAGAGCTTTAAATGCCAAACAGAGGGATTCATATTTGATCTTAGAGGCAGTAAGTAACCACTGGAGGTTATCAATTAAGGAAATGAAAAGGTCAAATAGGTGCTTTCATGAAATCACTTTGGTGTCTACATAGGGGAGAGATTGGAGAGAGTTTTGAGGAAAGGATGCCAATTTAGAAGGCTACTGGAGGAGTCTAGACAAGGCAGCGAAGGTCTAAACCACAAAGGTGGTAGCTGTAGCAGCAGAGACAATAGGAGCAGAGGTATTGTAAGGTAGAAATAGGATTAGGTAATGGACTGGTTGCATGGGGTGAGTGAGAGTGATGAGTGAAATGACACTGAGGATGTGTGTGTGTGTGTGTGTGTGTGTGTGTGTGTGTGTGTGTATCATGAGACAAATCCAGAAATGGAAGAGTCCAAATAATTGGGGGGCCAAGGAAGTATTCGTGGAGGAGGTAACATATCAGCTGAACTACAGGGTGCAAACTAGGCAATCATATGTGAATGCTAGGAGTAAGAGAAGCAGAGTTTGTGAAAAGGAGCAGTATGAAATAAGACCAAAGTGGCAAGCAGTAGCTAGAATGTGAGGGGGCTTAAATGCCAGGCTAAGAAGCTTGTATTTTAACTCATAGGCAATGTTGTTGTTCAGTCCTTTCAGTCATGTCTAACTCTTCCTGACCCCATTTGGAGTTTTCTTGGCAAGGATTCCAGAGTGGTTTGCCATTTCCTTCTCCAGATCATTTTACAGATGAGAAGACTGATGCAAAAGGACTGACCCAGGGTTACATAGACAGAAAGTATCTGAGGAAAGATTTGAACTCAGGTCTTCCTGACTCCATTCCTAGAGCTCTTTCCACTGCACCACCTAGCTGTCCCCCAGTAGGCAAAAGGGAGCCACTAAAAGTTTTTTGAGCAGGGAAGTGACATGATCAGACCTGTGCATGAGGAAGATCATATCTGAAGTTGTATGAAAGATGGATTGTTGTGGGGAGACTGGAAAAAGAGATATTGACCAGGAGACTATTAAAATACTCCTACTAAGTTTCATTAAGAACTTGAGTTAGGTTTGTGGTTGTGTAAGGGAAGAGAATGGAATAGATATGAAAGATATTGTGGTGGTAGGCTTAATAATATTTGGAAAACTGATTGGATATCAATCTGGCAGAATGTAAGCTCCTTGAGGTGCAGAATTTTTAATTTTTATCTTTGTATTCCTAGTGCCTAAAAAAGTAGTTAGAATACAGTATATGTGATTAATACATGCTTGTTAATTTAGATTGCTTCAGGGAAGTAGGAGAGGGAATCAGAGGATCCCAAACTTATTTTGCCTACCACCCCCTTTTTTAAAGAGTTGCTTAGCACCTCCCTGGAAATCTATTTTCTTTAACTCTTAAACCTTTTTTTTTTTTGAAATATGCATCATTTCAAAAAATATTTTTTTTAAATAACATCTTAAATTTAATAATTTATTGTAAATTTGTGGGGGGTTTTTCTGCATCGAAATTTTGGTGATGTAATATTGCATCATGTAACTTTATAGTATCATATTTTAAGCAAACCATCACATACACATATTCCTACTGATGTGTCCTGGACTCCCCAACAATATGTAATGCACTTATCTGCCAACACTTGCTTGTTAAGACCTATTGGCAGACTTCACCACTGATTGGTTATGACTTGCATTTTGTGTGTTTATTTGGAAAAAATGTAATCACTATGATTTTAACCATGTTACACAACAAATGAAACACATACATTTTCTTCTCTTCTTTCCCTATGCTTCCACCACCCCTTATTTTTATTTCACCACCCCTCAGTTGTACTCAAGGTTACTACCATTCCCCTGGATCATTTCAGAGCTCTGCAGAGGGCAGTATTGCCCACTTTGGGAATGTATGTGAGTAGATGATTAATACATGCTTGTTAATTTAGATCACTATAGGTGAATAGGACAGGGAATTAAGAGTCAAGGATGGCTCCAAGATTATAATCTGGGTGACTGGGAGGAGGAGGATACCCTCAACAGAAATAATCAAGTTAATCTAGGGATTAAATCTTTCACGTCACACTACATTGGCAGCACCCATACTGGGTTGGCACCTCAAAGAGCATAAAAAAAAGGATCTACTGAAGGACAAGGAGCAGGGTAAATGAAGCCTGGTAGCCATAAACTCAGATGGATAGTAATATGAGTAGGTCAAATCTGGGGCAATGAGGAACCTGGCAGGAAAAAGTCCTGAAGGGAGAGGGAAATTGGACTTAAACTTGGCCTACTCAGCTTTCTTGACACCAGTGAAACCTGCTAGATTAAAGTTAATGTGGTCAAGACCTTACAATGAAAGAAATCTAGAAAAGGTCCCAGAAGAACAAGGGAAGACATGCTTCCACAATTTAAAAAGGAAAACAACCACAGAGGTTCAGAGTTATGGTAAACTAAGGGGCTTAGTCAGTAGTGGACTTCAAAATCCAAACCTGCCCCAACTGGGATCATTCTCTAAACAATCAATGAAAAAATATTTACTAAGGTTGCATTATATGCCAGACACTACAGGTATGTGCCCACACAATTGCTACATTTCCAAGATCTTTTCTCATGACTCTCTTTGCCTTTTGGTTTTTTTACATTGAAATATATAAAACATTCTTTAATACATCCTAAAGAGTGTATTGATAATAAATACCATTAAAATCAGAGAATTAGAATTCATTAATGGGAAGATAATGTGTTTGCTATTGTGAGGCATACAGGTACTTTTATACTGCAGAGCAACATATCATCAGTACAGGAACAGGACCATCTTTCATCGAGCAAATAATAAAATAGCCTTAAAAGCTTCGTCACTGCAGTGCAACAAGAAACTCGTAAAAATGATTCTCTGGAGCTTTCTTCTGCTAAAAAAAAAAAAGCCAACATCAAGTCCTAAGGGCTTCAGATGTAGTTACCATAGCAACACTACATCTGAGTCAGAACTATTAACAATCACCATGGCAACAAGTGTCTCACTTGCCATTTTCAGAAACTGATTGCATTTGGACTGGTATCATCACACCATATAAAATGGGGTGGGGTTTTCCTTTCACCAAAACAAAAGGGACATTTTCTCCAAATAACTTTTAAAATAGGGGAAGAAGATGAAAAACATAACTTGTTACAGAAGTAATTGAGGTTAGGGGGAAATTGTGGATGGAGTGTTAGTTTTTGAAATGATAGACTGGTTTTAACCAATGATATTCTGCCAAAGAATTATTTGGAAGTTTCAACCTGTTTGTCTTTTTGCCAGTTAATGTAACATATCTGACTCCCTTTTCTTCCTTTGGGTTCCCTCTCCTTTGGTTTCCATGCCTTCACTGTCAGAAGCCCTCTCCTGAATATTTAAAAAGAGTAGAGTCTTAAGAGATTTGTGGGTTAAGTATCACATATTTTCTGGAACTGTACCAGTAATGAAGTAATATAGTATGGAAACAGATAAGGGTGTGGAACAAATGAGGAATGGAATAGGAAGCCATTTTTCCCTTTTACTTTTTCTAGAAGATCACTCACTATAACTAAACACGTGATGGTCTAGAATGGACTTTTATCCAGGGTGTGGTCTCAACATTCCACTAATATCCTACACTGTTGCCTAATTTTGGTTTGGAGATAAATGAATTACTTTTTAGTGGATTTCTTTTTATTGTTTTTTATTTTTTCCCAATTACATGTCAAAAAATTTTTAACATTCATTTTTAAAAATTTTGACTTCCAAATTTCTTTACCCTTACCTTCCCTCCATCCTAAGAGGGTAAGCAATTTGATGTAGGTTATATGTGTGCAATCATGCAAAACATTTCCATATTAGTCATGTTGTGAAAGGAAACATAGACCCAAAAAAAAATACTAAATGTAGAAAAAGAAAAATAGTATACTTCAATCTACATTCAGACTCTATCAGTTCTTTCTCAGGAGGTTGAGATCCCCAGTCCTTCACAATTGGAAATGACTGAATTCTTGAAGATTTTGCCAATCAAGAAGGTGGTCTAGCATGTCCCCTTAAGCTGGAAAGACTTTGAGAACCAGCTCCATGATGGAGTATATACATCTTAGTCAAGGACCAGACTAGGCAAGTTCAAAAAGACTTACACCCAGTAGGTTTGAGCACAGGGATATGTTGATAAAATGATTAACAACTAGTTGAGGAGGGAAAATTTGTGCAAGTCACACAAATTTAATCTACATCATTAACATTTTTTCTATCATTTTCTTAAATCTAGACAACAAAAGAATAAACCAAAACTTGATTTGTAGCTTTTGTCAATTTCTAAGATGCAAATGTTCACAATGAAAATTTAACAATTGGGTCTTAGGGAACCAATTTAAGCTAGTTCCCATATATCTCTGGATGGGCAACAGAGGATGAGTTTTCAGCCATGGAAATTTAAGAAGACAGTCTAGGAAGCTATGACAAATGAAGTCACCTATAGCACTAAACTAAATAAATAGTTTTATTATAGAAATGGAATCTGAACCAATCAATATTCATGCTGAGCTGATCACTTGGATCTTAAGATCAATTTATTATTAAAATAATATAATTAGTATATATTATTAATCTAGAGCTAGAAGGGACCTCAGAGGCTATCTAGTCTAATCATATCATTTTATGGATGAAAAAACTTAGGAGTTTGATTTTCCCAAGGTCACACAGTAAGTGTCAGAGGTAGAATTCAAACCTATGCCCTCTGACACCAGCTCTTTCCACTACATTCTTCCAACCGCAGACATCTTCCCTAGGTAGAATCCTTTTATGGAACTTTGTCCCACATACCTACCCTGAGCTAAGTATCCTTTTATTTATGTAGTTTTTAAATGATACACTGTCTTCAGATTTTTGTCCAGTACCTGAGATACTGATGCCCTGTCCTAAATAGTCTTATTTTGATCCTGTCATCCCTTAAAAATATTGTTCTATATTCCCCCTTCACAGATAAACTCTTTAAAAAATGTAGGCCACCCTCACTGCCTGCCTCCTCACCAGCCACTGTCTCTTCAATTCTCTAAGATCCAGTTAAGCCTATCACTCTGCTGAAAATTCTTTCTTCTAAAGTTAACAATGGTTTTCTAATTGCCAAATCTAACACCTTTTCTCAAGCTCAATTAACATTGATACTTGCTGAATACCTCCTCCTTGCTTTGGCTTCTATGATGTTCATCACTCTTTCCTAATCCTCTTCTTTTTTAGTGGACTTATTTTTATCATTTTTCATTTTTTCCCTGCCAAGTCACACATACATGATCCTTCTTGTCTCCTTTATGGATTTCTCTTTTCTCTTCGTCAGATAGGAAGGTCACCCAAGGTTTTCAAAGGATCCTAGATATAGAGCTAAGGAAGGAAACTTAGAGACCACGAAGTCCAACCTCTTAATTTTATAGATGAGGAAATTGAGTCTGAAAGAGTCTACATGATTTAACCTAAGTCAAACAGCTATAATGTATCTGAGGCAACATCTGACCTCAGGTTTTCCTCACTCCAAGCCCAGAACTTTTCTCCTCTGCACCATTTAGACATCTTTCTTCTTTTCTGTGTACTCTCTCAGCAATCACAAATACTCCCATGCCTTCAATTTTCATTTTTATTCCCATTACCCCAAAATCAACACATCCATCCCCAGTCTCTCCCATGAGCTTGACTTTCTACTGCTTTGATGCCTAATCTGAATGTTCCAATAAATATTCAAACTCAATATGTCCCAATTTAAATTCATCAACTTTGCTCTCAAATCTGTCCCCTTTCCTAGCTTCTCAATTGATAAAACCCATATAAGTAATCTTGAAACCTCAGAATTTTCATTCTCTTCTTTTACACAACCCTGACATCCCTCAACATTCTAAGTCTTGTTGATTCTATCTCCATAGTACTTTTTTGCATCTATACCCTTTCTCTCTCCTTATTCTATAACACTCTAATTCAGGTCCTCATGACTTGAAATGACTACTCCATCTCTTTCCTTGTATTAATTTCTTTTCTAGTCCTTTAACACAGTTACCAAAACAGGCTCTCTCATGAACCAACTATATTTCTCCTCAATAGCCTTCAATAGTTCCCTACTGTCTTTAGGATAAAATGGGAAATCATTAGCATGGCAGCAAAAGTTTTCCATAATCTGACTTGAACTTACTTTCTTAGCGTTATTTCACAGTACTTCACACGCCAAAATGGACAATTAGTTCATTTTTTTCCCCAAAGTATAGTATCATAGTATAGTAAAAAGGTTTTTGAATTGGAAACATTTTTCCCAAGAGAGATCTGGGTTTGAATCCTACTTCTAACCACTTACTAGCTGCCTGAGCTTGGTCAAATTCCTTAACCTTTCTAAAACTATTTTCCTCATCTATAAAATTAGAATAATTGAATGTGTTAAGGACTTATACAGCTGTTGTAAGAACCAAATGAGGCAGAGCCTATAAAGTACTTTATTACTGGTGCCACTCTCCATTTTCATGTTTCCTCTGCAAGTTGCACTGCTGACTCATATTGACAGAACTTTCTCTACAATTCCTCTGTACAGTGTACCTTGCCATTCCATAGCTTTTCAGTTTCTTTTTATATGTTGTCATCCCCCATTAGAATGAAAGTTTTTTGAGGGCAGCAGCTATTTTTTTTTATTCCCACCTTTTAATCAAATGCTGGCATTTAGTAAGTTGTTAATAAATGCTTGTTGGGCTGACTGATTACTTTTTCTCAATCATGCCCTCCCTCATACCTGGAAAGCACTCCCCTCTTCATCTCAGCCTACCAAAATCTTTCTTTCTCTTTGAGGGCCAATTCAGGAGTAAATTTCTCCATAAAGCCTTCCTAGAACCCTCCAATTAAAAGTAAATTCTGCCTCTTCAAAATTTTTTTAAGTACTCTGACTTATTTTCTTCTTTGCCTTTATCACATTTTACCATGCAGTGTACTTATCTGAGTACAAGTCAGTACAGTACAAGTCAAGCTTGCCTATTAGATGGCAAGCTCCTTGAGTTCTGATACTGCAATGTTTCTTTTTTCCATCTTTCTATCCTAAGTACCTAGGACAGTGTCTTGTATGGAGCAGTGACTTAAGTCAATGTGGCATTCCTCTATGACAGGACAGAAATGGATCTCCAAAGGTAGGGTTAGGGTAGGCAATGATATGTGACTTTGTCAGGAGACACCTAGATGAGTCTCTGGGTAGGTAAGTATATTCAAACTGTAAATAAAGGAGAATAATCCTCCCCAAGAGAAATGCGTTTGCTTAATATATTTGTGTGCATACATGTATATATACAGATAGAGACAGAAAGTAATAAGGCACCTTTTTACTAGAATTAAGCACTATTTTTTAAAAAAAAGTACCAAAGAAGGTTTGTCAGGGCCCTAAGAAAATTATAGTTAAAAAAAATACAAGACATTAATGTACAGTAAATTGCCTGCTTCAAAAATTTTTAGCAGTTTTTGTTGAATTCTGAAACAATTATGGCCCATGTGCTTACAAGTGGGAAAGTGGTTTTGGTCCAATGGTCTACTCACTGGTAGGATTCTCCTCAAGTTTCTGAGTTGGGGCTTCAGTCAAATAACCAAGAGCTATCACACTATGGGCATGAAAAAATGCAGTGAAATGAGAAGAGTATTGGATTCAGTGTTTAAAGAAATAGATTTGAGTTTCTGGTATTTGCTGTACCATCCTGAGTAAATCACTGAATCTTGGTAGGGCTCAGTCACCTCATTTCTAATATTACGAGTTTGGACTTAGATATAGAAATCTATCTTACCCTACAGGAAAGTAGGAGAAGAAAAGGATAAGAGAAAGTCAGGGCATAGTAGAAGGGGGGTAGATTAAGGGAGGTAGTGGTCAGAAGCAAAACAGACTTTTAAGGAGGGACAGGATTATTTGTGTTCAGCCTTCACTGCCGAAGAAGACCATACCATCAAAGAAATGATGGTATGACTTGTACTTGACTTTATTTTGAGTGAGGGAGGGCTGCACAGGTCACCTGCCTCACCTGCTCCTCCAGAGCCATCTGAATCCAGTGACCAGATATTCATCAGGATGACTGGAGATGACCCAGGATGCCCTGGGAGACCTTGGGCCCTTTAGGGTAATCACTTAGGGTGTGGCAATGCCTATTCATGAGTGATAGGATAAAAAGAGAGAGAAAGAAGGATACATAGGGAAAAAATAAACTGGAGCTAAATACAAACCTAATAATCATGAATGTAACTGGGACGAATTCATCCATAAAACAGAAGTAGATAGCAAGATGGATTACAAGTCAGACTACAACAATATCTTGTTTACAAAAAACCACAGTTGAAACAGAGAGACACAGAGCAGAAGTTAGATAAGATAAACCTCTAAAGAAAAATGAATGGGAATTGAAAGGAATATGCCTTTTTCTCAGCTGTACCCAGCACCTTCAGAAAATTTGGCCATATATTAGGGCATGAAAACCTCACAACCAAAAGCAGAAATATTAAATTAATCATTTCAGAACATAATTCAATAAAAATTACATTTAATATAGGGGTATACAGATGTAGATTAAAATTAATTGGAACAAAGTAATCTAATTCTAAAGAATAAGTGAATCAAAGAATGAAAAATAGAAACATTCACTAATTTTATTAAAGAGAATGACAACAATGAGACAACATGCCCACATTTATGGGATGCAGCAAAAGCAATGCTTGCAAGAAAATTTATATCTCTGAATACTTACATCAATAAAATAGAGAAAGAACAGATCAGTGAATTGAGCATGCAACTAAAAAGTTTAGAAAAAGAAGAAATTTAAAATACCCAATTAAACACCAAATCAGAAATCCTAAAAATCAAAGCAGAGATGAATAAAATTGAAAGTAAGAAAACTGTTGAACTAAAAAATAAAACTAGGATCTGGCTTTATTTTTTAAAAAAATATAGATAAACCATTGATAAATTTGATTTTAAAAAAAGAAAGAAGAAAACCACATTATCCAATATGAAAAGTAAAAAGAGAGAATTCCCCACCAATGAAGATGAAATTAAAGGAATTATTAAGTGCTATTTTGTCTAATTTCATGCCAATAAATCTGACAATCTAAGTGAAATGAATGAATATTTATAAAAATATAAATTGCCTAGATAAACAGAAGAGGAAATAGAATACTTAAATAACCCTGTCTAAAAAAAAATTGAACAAGACATAAATAAGCTCCCTAAGAAAAAAATCCCAGGACCAGATGGATTCATAAGCAAATTCTACCAAACAGTAAAAGAATAATTAATTCCAATACTATATAAACTGTTCGTGGAAATAGGCAAAGAAGGAGTTCAACCAAATTCCTTTTACCTCACTGATACAGTTCTGATACCTAAACCAGGAAGAGCAAAAATGGAGAAAGAGAACTATAAACCAATTTCCCTAATGAACATTGATACAAAAATTTTAAATGATATATTAACAAAATGATTACAGCAATATATCACAGAGACTACATACATTGAATGCAGAGCTGGTTCAATATTAGGAAAATTATCAGCAAAATTGACCATATCTATAATATAATTTTCAAAATCATATGATTATCTCAGTAGATACAGAAAGAGCTTTTTAATAAAATACAATATTCATTCCTATTAAAAAAACATTAGAAAGCTTAGAAATAAATGAATTTTCCTTAAAATAATAAGTAGTATCTATCTAAAATTCTTCGTATGGTTTTAGGGACAAGTTAAAATTCTTTCCAATAGCGTCAGGAGTATAACAAGAATGCCCATTATCAAAAATTGTTAGTCAGTATAGTTTTAGTAATCTAGCTATATCAATAGAACAAGAAAAAGAAACTGAAGAAATTAGAATAGGCAATGAGAAAACAAAACTCTTTGTAGATGATGTAATGGTATACTTAGAGAATCAACTAAAAAACTAGTTAAAATAATTAACAACTTCAGTAAAATTGCAAAATATAAAATAAACCCACATAAATTATCAGCATTTCTATATGTTTCTAACAAAATCCATTAGGGAGAGACAAAAAGAGAAAATGCATTTACAATGATTATAAACAATATAAAATACTTGGCAGACTACCTGCCAAGACAAACCTAGTCATTTATAGAAACACAATTATGGAAACACTTCTCACACACACACAAAAAGACAGATCTAAAAAACTGGAGAAATATGAGAAATATGCTCGTGGGTAGGCCAAGACAATGTAATAAAAATGATAATTCTATTTAAATTAATTTACTTATTCAGTGCCGTATCAATCAAATTAATAAAAAATCATGGCAAAATTCATCTGGAAGGACAAAATTTCAAGGGTAGTGATGAAAAGAAAAAAGTTATGGAAGATGGCTTGTCAGTAGTATATTTCAAACTTTATTACAAAGCAGTAATCATCAAAACAATCTGAGACTAGGTAAGAAAGAGACTGGTGTATCACTGGAGTAGATTAGCTACACCACACCCAGTAGTAAATGACCATAATAGTCTGATATCTAATAGATACAAAAATCCAAGATTTGGGGGCAAGAAAACAATATTGGACAAAAATTGCTGGTAAATTGGAAAGCAATTTGACAGAAACTGTTTAGAACAAGATTTCATGCTGTATAATGAGAAAAGGTGAAAATAGTTACATGATTTAGACATAGAGGATGATATTATTAACAAATTAAGGGAGTATGGGATATTTTGCCTATCAAATCTATGGAGAAAGGAGAAAAGATAACATTATAAGATGTAAAATGACTTATTTTCATTGCATCAAATTAAAAAAATAATTTGCACAAACAAAACCAATGCAGTCAAGATTAGAAGGGCAACAGGAAACTGAGTGGGGTGGGGGCAGGGAACACTGATTTACAGCAAATTTCTCTGATAAAGGCCTTATTTCTCAAATATATGGAGAACTGAGACAAATTTAAAAGGATACAAGTCATTCCCCAATTGATAAATGATCAAAGGATATGAATAGGCAGAAATAAAGGCTAGTTATACTCATATGAAACATTCTCTAACTCACTGTTAATTAGAGAAATGCAAATTGAAACACCTCATTCCTATCATATTAACTAATATGACAGAAAAGAAAAATGACGAATGTTGGAGGGACTGTGGAAAAAAATAGGGACACTAATGTACAATAGGGTCACAATGATGGAGTTGTGAACAAATGCAACAATTCTGGGGAGCAATTTGAAACTATGGCCAAAGGGCTATAAAACTGTGTATACTCTGTGACTCAGCAATGCCATTATCACATCTATATCCCAAAGAGACTTTTTAAAAAAGGAGGAAAAGGACTTGTATGTACGAAAATATCTCTAGAATCTTCTTTCTCTGGTAGCAAAGATTGGAAATTGAGGGGATGCCCATCTATTGGGGAATGTCTGAATAAATTATGGTATAAGATTATATTGGAATACTATTGTGCATTATGAAATTGTGAACAGGTTGCTTTCAGAAAAACCTGGAAAGACTTCCATGAACTGATCCAAAGTAAAACGAGCAGAATTAAGAGAACATTATACACATTAATAGTAATATTGTATGATGATCAGCTATTCATGATTTAGCAATTCTAAGTAATACAATGATCTAAAACAGTTCCCAAAGGACTTATGATGAAAAATGCTTCCCACCTCCACAGAAAGAACTGCTAGCATATGAATGCAGATTGAAGTATACTTTTTAAAAAAATTTTCCTTGTTATTCTTAAATTGTTTTTTCTGTTATATGTTTTCTTTTGCGACATGGCTAATATGGAAATGTTTTATATGACTATATATGTAAAATCTATATCAAATTGCTTGCCTTCACAAGTAGGGAGAAGGGGAGGGAGAGATAATTTGAAATTCAAAATTTTAAATTATAAATATTGAAAATTTTTGTTTACATGCCATTGAGGAAAAAATAAAATAAAAATGGCAACTAAAGGGAGACTGGTCTAAGTGGTCTTTGTGGTCTCTTCCTGCTTTAATTTGCGACCTCCGCCACAAAGATTAAACTCTGACTTCTTTATTTTATAAATTAAGAAGAAACAAGTTGATAGTGTAATCATAAGGAAGGTTTTTAATAATGGATGTTTGACTAAGAAGCCAATTTGATACCTTTCTTTTCATTTAAGCCCTGCAACACTAGTCATTTTAACCTCTCAGTACCCCCATATAGTTCTCTAATGATATATGTTGCACAGCAGAACATGATCTCATTGGCAGAGGGATTTTCCTCACTAGGAGTTCCCAGTACTAATGAATCCCATGTCCAGTTAGAAACAGAGAAGGGAGAACCTTAATAAATAAATGTTGCATATGATACAGGCTATGTCTATGATACAGCACATACAGCCCCTTCCCACATCCATAGTAGACATGAGACCCCGATTGATCCCTTTTGGCTATCTGCTTTGATAAAATTAACTGGCTGATTACTAAGTGTTTACTTTATGCCATAGAAACACAGCTTTTGAAATATGTTTATCAAAAATATTGTCCTAAACAAAAGGTAGAATAGGTCAAATGGCAAGGAATGGGAAAACACTTTGACTTGAAGATGTGTCACCTGTTAATATTTAGGAATCCTTCTAAATAGTCTTCAGCTTTTCAAAGGAACTCTTTATTGTGCTTGCGTGATCTAACATAGAAAGAGCCTCTCTTAGGACCAGGACAGACAGGTAGCCAGCCAGTCAGCCTCTCAGAATAGTAACAATAACACACTGAATTAACATGGCAGCGTTGTTCAAAGAAGGTCAAAGCCCTTTCTTTGTCTCAACTATGGTTCAAATCCAATTATAGCAAATAACATTACAATGAAAAACTTTTTATAATGAGAGTATCTCCAAGCCACTATCCTTAATTTTATTCCAATGCTATAGTTATGAATGTTCTCAGCGTTCTTTCCCAATGCCAGAAGATCCTGAAGGCATCTCTTTAAGAATTCCATTCAATAAATATTTACTAATATTACTAGCTTTCCTAAATCCTGAGAATATAAGGTTGAAACTGGATACTTCAAGGAACTTACAATCCAAAACAAGAAATAAGACACATCCATCAATAAATATAAGTTAAAATATGGTACTTATACATGACAGGTCCAAAGAGAATGGTATGGGAGATTTCAGGATCATGGATCATAGATTTGGAGTTTGAATTGACCTTGGTTACACTGAAATAAAGAAACTGAGTTTCATCAAGACAAGTAATTTATGCAGCAAGGCATGTAGTTGCAGAAACAAACTGGACCCAAAGGTTTTGCTAGCACAAAGGGCGCTGAATCCTGGTTTCTATACACTTAATATACAAGTGGGAGGGAGTGATGGACAGGATGTGAGGAGTAAGCCACCTGGTTTCTTATTGGTAGAGAGGGGATTGGAAAACCTTCAGGTGAGGGATAGAGGAGAAGTCTTGTGATTAGGTACCAATGGAAAGAGGAAGTAGACTTGTTGCAATCTCTAAAATCAGGTGACTTACATGGAGTTGAAACTTAATTTTACCAAATGGTTGTTACAAAACAAAATGAAGTTACTTATGCTATTTTTGCTGTAGCACCTTAGAAGTCTTTCAGGTTACTATCATTTTATTTTTAAAATAAATTTTAGCTGCATTGGTTTTGTTTATGAAAAAAAAACCTTTTTGATTTTAAATACAATCATAATTTTCCATTTAACTCTTGCAGCCCTATAGATCTGACAAATTATTTCTTCCTTGTTCCTCTAATGTACTTATTATGCCTCCCTTTATATCTAAGTCATGTATCTATTTGGAGTTTGCATTGGCATATGATGTAAGTTGCTGATCTACATCTAGTTTCTGACAAATTACTACCTAGTTTTCCCAATAGTTTTTGTTAAAAATTGAGTTCTTGTCCTAAGAGTCCGGGTGATTAAGTTTGACAAAAAGGTTACTACATACATTTGTTTCCATATGTTACATACCTAATCTCTTCTAATGATCAGCATCTCTGATTCTTAACCAGCACCAAATTGTTTTGATGACTACTACTTCATAGTAAAGCTTGAGACTGGTACTGCTAGGCTCTATTTCTTCTCAGTTTTTCTTCACTAATCCCCTTTGTATCCTTGACCTTTTATTCCATGGGTGAATTTTGTTCATATTTTTTCTAATTCTCTGAGGTAATCGTTTAATAATTTAATTGAAATGACACTGAATAAGTAAGTTAATTTAGATACTATTATCACTTTTATTATATTGGTTTGACCTACCCATAAGTAACACAAGTTTATGAGTTCAAATTTTACCTCCGACACTTACTAGCTGTGTGACCTTTAGTAAATCACTTCACCCTGTTTGCCTCAGTTTCCTAATCTGAAACTGAGCTGGAGAAGGAAATGACAAATCACTCCAATATCTTTTCCAAGAAAACCCCAAATGGGGTCACAAAGCATCAAGCATGATTAAACCACAACAAAATTATTTGTGTAAAGGTTACTTTGTAAGTGTTCATATTGTTACTTTATGTATTTGGACAGGTAGATCCCTAAGTGCTTTACACTCTTATTAATTCCAAATGGAACTTTTCGTTTTAATTCTTCTTGATGAATTTTGTTGGAAAGATACAGAAATGTTGATGATTCTTGTTGTTCTTGCTCCTAATATGATAAACTATCTTTGTAGTTTTTTAAATATTAAATAAAACCTGCCTCTATTCCTGGTATAAAGGTCTTTGTGATATATTGCTATAAATCTTCTTGTTAATATCTTACTGACTTCCTTGCTGATATAAGCTGGCTTCAGCATAGCTCCCTTCTTATCTTTCCTTCTCCCCTTTCTCTTCTCCACTTTCCTTCCCATTTCACTGTGGATGAAAATGTATTTCCCTACTTAGCTGCATGTTTTTATTCTTCCCTCCTTTGACTAGCTCAAATAAAAATGATGCTCAAGTTGTCACTTACTACCCTCCTACTCCTTCCTTATTGTATATACTTCTTACATACTCCAAACATTTGATAGTTTTCTCCATGCTTCTTCTCCCTCTCCCCACCACCCCTCTTAACCTCTCTTTCTATTCTTCTTTTAAGATAATTTTTAAAAATAGCAGAACCACCTCCAGTGTCTCTAATTAGACTCTCTCCATGACCCCTGATAATGATAGAGTTCTTTAGGGAGACATGTCATATTAGAACATAAACAGATTAATCTTGTTTGATCTCATATAATTATTTACTCATGTTTGGCTTTTTATTGTTTTGAATTGTTTTCTTTTGCTTTGTTTTTGTTTTGTTTTTTTGCTTCTCTTAACTCCTGTATTTCAAAGGTTCTACTGAGCTCTGCTCTTTTTATGAGGAATGCTTAGAAGTCCTCTATTTCATTAAAAATCCAGTTTCTCCCCTCTCAAGTTAAACTTACTTTTGCTAGGTGAGTTATTCTTGGTTGTATGCCTAGATCTTTTCCCTTCTAGAATATCATATTCCAACTTTTCCATTCCTGTACAGTGGTGGCTGCTAAATTACATAAATGGTCTTAAAATATGGTATGGAGATTCTTTTTTTTTATCATGACTTCTAAGGAATCAAATTAAGTTATCTCTCCTTAGTTTTTTTTCCAGGTCAATTGTTTTTACTATAACACATCTTATATTTTCTTCTACTTTTTCCCATTAAAAAAAAATATTTTAGCATTCCTTATTGTCCCAGAGAATTATTAGCTTCTATTTAGTCAATTTTAATTTTAGGAAGCTTTTTCCCCATGGGTAAAGTTTTGTACCTCATGTTCTGAGCTGTTATTTCGCATTCCAAACCTTTTTTTCCATATCTTTTTATTTATTTTCCTTCTTTCCCCCAATACTCTCATTTGGCTTTTAAAAACATTTTTAGCTCCTTTTTTCAAACTTTTGTTTCATTTCTTTCTAGGAATTCTGCTTGTTCTTGTACATGAGCTGCGTTTTTCTTTTTGGGTTTGCTTGTATATATTTTGGTCATTCTCTTTTTTATTTGTGTGTTACAAATCCCTATTACCATAGTAGCTCTTTATGGTGAAATTTTTGTTTGTTTGTTTGCACATTCTTCCAGTCCACTCCTTGATTTTTTGTATGTTAGGGGTAGGCTCTACCCACTTCTGGAGGATAATGTCTGACCTGAATTTTTGTCTTCATAGATCCTTTTGCTCCTCTCTTGGGGGAACTGAGTTTTATATTATTCTCTGATCTAGGAGACAGCCCAATCTGATAACCTACAAGCTTTTGGTGTTTCCAAAGTGTTATAATCTGGAATAAAGTCTAATCACCATTCTCCTATTCTGAGCTCAGCAACCTTTTGTCTGAGCAACAATTCCTTGGCCTTGCCCAGAGTTGGAAGTGCCTACTGATTCAGTCACTATCAGTCAGGTGGGAAGCTCTACATGTTCAGAGCAACAGAACTAGAGACTCTCCTTTGTTCTGGGATTCCTTCCCTAGCTATTTAATTGCCAGCTTCAGATTGGATTGGATTCTAGAGTTTGAGATCCCAGTCCAATCCAAACCAGAACCACATGACTACTCTTCATTTATGAGTTTGTTATTAACTCAGTACATGTAACTACTCCCAACTCTAGAATGCCACTCACAGACACAGGTCTTCCCTTCAAACTGCACTAGATTTATGCCCCAGAACTGAGTGGTAAATGGTAAATTTGAAAGTTGGCAGCTGGTTCTTCATCTGACCCAAGACCTCAGTTCCCTAGTATGGATCCAGGACCTCTTTTTGACCTAGGATATGACCCCTCTCATTTTTCAGTCCCAGGTTCCAGGATGCTTCACATGACTCCTGGGTAGACCCTATCCTTTGTGTACACAGGCATCTCTGACTATCTCTCTCTGCCAACATGGCCTAGAAAAATTGACTCACACTGATTTTTTTTCTTGGATTTCCTGATCAAGACTTGATCTGGAGCATTTCCTAGATATTTTGGAGGGGTATATTGGACATATTAGGCCATACTTCTTCCAACTATGCTTCCATCCTATCTCCACCCATCACTCCATCTTTATTCTATAAATTAAGAGACTGAAACCTAGAGAGATGAAGTAACTTGCCCAAGGTCTTATAAACCCATATGATAGAGGGTGGATTCAAATCCAGGTCTTCCTTATGCCAATCACTTCTAACTAATGAAATTATGGAACAAATGCTAGAAGAAATGCTGCCATGAGCTCAAGGAGAATAAGAGATTGACTTGATGAAAGGTAGGTCACTAGAATTCTTTGGAGAGAGAAACTTTAGCAGTAGTGACAAAGTATGGTTAGCCAGTTTATACTACACTATTGCCTCTCTTAGCAGAGCAAGGGAGGCATTACACAGAGGAAATACCTTGAAAGGATAGCATAGTCAAATAAAGTTTTGAAGAGAATGTGCCTGTAGGCAGAAAGAAATAAGGCAATAAAGATGGAAAGACTGAAGAAAAGAGAGAGAGAAGATAACTAATGAAGAAAAATCCAAAGGAGATGTGTGGGGATGGCATTAAGGGCACACAGGAGAGGTTTCCCTTCACAAAGTAGGTTTATCTCATTACCTGAGTATGAGAGAAATAGGGGCAAAACATGCTTGGCATACAACTGTGTCCAAAATGAGAAATCATCAAACTCTTCATAATACAAGTTCTCTATTTGCCTATTTTTCATAATAGATGTTCATGGAATCATAAACCTGGAACTGAAAGTCTTCAGGGACCTCCTGCTCCCACCTATTCATTTTAAATATAAGGAAACTGAAGTCCATGGGGCTTGGGTGACTTGTTCCAAGATCATAGAGTTAGTAAGCCTAAGAAGTGAAATTTGGGCCCAGGTCCTCTGACTCTACTTCAGTAATCTCTCCACAAAATGATGCTGCTTCCTAAGTTACATTGGCACATAATTTGCAATAATTTTCATAATGGTCTTTTTTCCAAGAGTTATCATGAGTACTGCATTATGAAATGACAGAATGTCTCATGATATGATGTTCTTTGTCACCTTTGTACACATGATAAAATCCATTCTTTCAGATCCTTTATTTTCTATCCAATAAGAACCTTTGAATCAACCTTCAATTTACTTGTTCTTTTTTTCCTCTGATTTAATTTATAGTTATGATGTTATGATTAATACAATTCAGTTCTTCAAATAATATGTTGATTCATTGATCACTGAACGATGTTCTTACAAATAGAATACCAATAACTGAATCAATGTCTATAATGCTCTAAAAACTATGATATATAGACCTTTTTCTCCTTTTTCTATCATTCTGCTACCAAAGCTGTAAAATTGAAATGGGTAAAGGTTCCCATTACCTACATCTTCTAAATTTCTGTATTATTTCAGTTTGGTATTTATTTTTATTTTTTCCAAAGTGAGGGCCTTGAATTTGTCAATAAATAGACAGACAAAACATAGTGAATCTCCTCATAATTAGGTAAGGTGGCCCTTGAAAAATAATCTTGTGCCAGGATCTTGCTTCATGTCTCACAGTGCTAAAGGAAATAAAAAGATAATCCAGATACATGCTCTGCATTCACTGCAGTTATATTCTACAAGCTTTCTCTAATCTCATTAATTGGAAATGCTCTTTTTCCCTTTTGGTCTTCATAACATTTTTCTTTCTTTCTTTTCTTTCTTTCAGTATAATTATATTTTAATATGCCCAAAGTGTCAGGAAGTTCATCGGAATTCATAGTGACATCTGAGCCACATCTCTCATGTTTCTTCGTCATTACAATGAAATAAAGGTAAGTGGTAATCTCTTCAGATTTACACATGTGTAACCTGAAGCAAAGAGAGATAAGAAACTTTTAAAGTGCCACAGTTAATAGTAGAAATTGGACCCTATATAGGAGACGTGAGTAGATCATGCTGCCTTTTATGCTGATCATTCTTCATTTTAAGCTCAAATTATGTTTATCAAATTATTGTCTAGAGGACACTTTTACTTTTATAGCCAATAGATACAACAGACACAAGGTAAATCTACTGACAGCATTAGGACATCCTTGGCTCTTGTATCATTAATAGAACACAAAGCCCCATAGGTATATTTACTTACAGAGAACAGGACAGAGTAACAGGAGCAGTCCACCGCTGGAAAGAGAAAAGGATGGCCACATTATACAAAATGGGGGCAAGTTCACTTGTTCAGTTTTGGAACTGAAACTCTCCCCATCCCACCTTCCTACTATCCTTAGTGAGATCCACAATAGGTTTTCTCTTTTCCTCAGAACATTCCTTTTATTCCTACAAACACTACAGATACAACTTTTTCTCCTTAGATTCCTAAACCAATTGATTCACCTTCCCATTGGTGGTTTTTTCAGGGGTCTGAAGTTCCTAGCTTACATTCATTTACTCAACATTTACTGCGCACTTTCTATGTACACAGCACTGTAGTTAACTGGCTCTATGGGAGACATAATAGTGGAAATTATAATGCTTTCCCCCTACAGTTATCAATAATTTGAACATAGTTGTTTGCATATTGTCCCCCTCATTAGACTTTGAGCTCTTTGACATCAGGTACCATTTTTTTGTTGTTGCTGCTGTGGTTTTATTGCCTTTCTTTGTCAGAAGATAGCACAGTACCTGGTATATATAGTAGGTACTGAATAAATGCTTGTTGACTTGACTTGAAAAATAGAAAGGTAAATTAGGAATACCAAACAATGAGAAAAAAATTATGGATACAATATGAATGTGTATGAGATGATAGGGCAAACAAGAAAAAAAACTTTCTGTTAGGAATGAAATGTGGTTTGGTGGAGAAAGTCAGCTCTGTCTAACTAATAGTCACGTAAGTACCCTTCACCTCTGGAATCATGAAATGAAAGACTGGGACTAAATGGCCTCTAATATGTCTTCTGGATCTAGCATTTCTATGTTTTTGGTTTTTGTTTTGAAAGTTTGATTAAAGTCAGTGAGACATAGTAGACAAATAGTCAGCCTGAGTCAAGAAATCTTGAGTTTGAGATAGACCTCCGACACATACTGGCTGGAGGCAGGGGGGGCACTCTCAGTGCCCCAAAGGTCCAAGATAAACTGCATAGCAGGAACTAATAGGCATTAGTAGAGGGGGGGGTTTCCTCACTGGAGTTTCCTTATGTGAATGACATAACAGGTCGGATTGAAAGATAAAGAAAAAAGTCAGAAGAGAATGGTCTCTTGTGGGAAGGAAACACTTAAAACAGTTAATGTGTACAGCACAGCAATATAGTTTACAAAGCAAACCATTTATTTCTTTTCATCTTCACAAGAAAAATGAAGTAGGTATGAGCATTCTTATCTCTATTTTACAAATGAAGAACCTGAGATTTAGAGAGGCTATGTGACTACTTACCCAAGATCCCAAGATAATAAGGAGGAGAACAGACTTTTGAACCAAAGTTTCTCTAGACTCTACATCCAGGGCTCGCTTCATTATACCATGCTGCCTCCTTAGGGTTCACTAATATCTGAAAAAAAGCAACAGACTAGATATGGTGACTTACTGTATAAAGGACTAGATTTCAAATCAGAGGCCCTAGGTTGGAATCTTGATTTGGGTGACCTTGGGCATTACTTTATATCTTTAAATCTCAGTTTATTTATCTGTAAAATGAGGGAGTTGGATTAGATCATCTTAAAGGACCCAATCATAGGATAGGATTTTCTAGCACAGTCTTTTCATTTTTCATATGAAGAGTTGAGGCCCAGAAATGTTGAATGACTAATTTCAGCTAGGTCTTCACTGTTGCTCAATATTTTTTGTCCTTCATGTTTTGTTAAATTTTCTATGTTACAGGACAGTTCTGAATGACCCAGGATGAAAAATGCCATCCAGCTCCAGAGAGAGAATTGATGAACTCTTAGTGAAAATTTGTAGTGTATTTTTTTCATTTTGTTTTTTCTATAGTGTGTGTGTGTGTGTGAGAGAGAGAGAGAGAGTGTGTATACATGCAAGAGACAGAGAGAGAGAGAGAGAGAAAGAGAGAGAGAGAGAGGTCTAATAAGTTTTGCATGATTTCGTACGTATAATTAACATCACATGCTTGCCTTCTCAATTGGTGGGGGAGGCACTAGAAGGAAGGAGAAAATTTGGAACTCAAAATTTTTTTTAATATTAAAAATAAATACTATTTTTACATAAAGCTCTTAAAAGGACAAAAAAGAAGGTCAATGGGACCAAAACCAAACTGTATGTCTTTTTTCCTAAACCAACTCTTCCTTCTCACTTTCCTATTTCTGTTAAGGTCACAACGCTTTCTATTACTCAGGTGAGACACCTTTGAATCATCCTTTGCTCTCTACTCTCCATTCTTTTTAATCAGTTAGATCTACAGTGCTTCTTGCACCTGTCCCTCTTTCCATTCCCATCCCTGTCATCTTTGATCAGGTTAACTCTTGTGAGATTTTATCTATATGACAACAATATCTTCCCAATGTTTCTACTTCATTTCTATTCCAATCCATCCTATGAACTACTGACAATTTAATTCTCCTGAAGCACAGCTCCAATCATGTCATGTCACATCTAGACTGAAAAATAGAGTCTATAGTATTGTTTTAACTTTTCAGTTGGCATTCAAGGCTCTTGACAGTATACCATTAACTAATCTTTCCAACTTCATCTCACACTATTTTTCTACACATATTTTGCACTCCAACCAAACAGGACTATGAACTATTCCATAAACAACTACATTTTTATTTCCTTTTGTGCCTTTCATTAATTTCTTCACTTGATGTGTTCTCCCAAGCTATCCTTATCTATTAAAGTCCTATGAAGAAAAGAAGGGAGGGAGGGAAGGAAGGAAGGAAAGAAGGAAGAAAAGAAGGGAGGGAAGGAAGGAAGGAGAAAGGTAGAGGTGGAGAGAGAAGGGAAGGATGAAAAAAGAAGGGAGAGAGGAAGGACAGTGTGTATGTGTTCTTCCTTCATTGCCAAAGAAGGCTATGCCATCAGAGAAATAATGACATGACTTGCACTTAAGTAAAAAGGAAGGGAAGGCAGAAGGAGAGGGAACCAAAGCCAAAACTCTTGAAACAAATAGACACAGTTGAGTAAAACAAGTCATGGTGTTGACTGTGTCCAAAAATGTTATCACTCATTCTGTACTTCCAGGCCATCACCTCTTGATGACCACTAGTGCCATGGGATCCTGTTTTGGTCAGTATTCTCAAACCTTTAAAACTATCTTTACCATGTTATTGTTACTGTAAATATTGTTCTCCTGGTCCCTCTTATCAGTTCCTCTCATCCTCTGTATTAGTTCATACAGGTCTCCCCAGATTTCCCTAAATCCATCTCTTTCATCATTTCATATAGTACAATAATATTTTATTTTATTTTATTTTATTTTAAATAAATTTATTTAACTTTGTACATTCATTTTCACAAGATTTTGGGTTCCAAAATTTTCTCCCCATTTG
>CM053771.1:293278403-293312404 GCA_028658325.1 Potorous gilbertii
GTTTTTTTCCCTTTTCTGGGCATTTTCCCAGCCAGTTACTTGACTTATGAGAGTCCTCTCCACCCCAGCCTAGGTCTGCCTGAACTAGTGCTTGGGGTCTGAGATTCAAATGCTGCTCCCCAGCCTCAGGGCTTTTGGCGGCAGGCTTGACTGCTCTTCAATGTGTCTTATCTGCTGGTTCTCAGGTGGGGGCAGGGCTGCCTCTCAGGCTCAGTTCCCTCAGGGGGTTTATACAGAGATCCTTTGTAGTGGAGCTGGGGTGGAGCTCCAGCCTGCTCTGGGAGTCTCTGGCTGAGCTGCCTCTGCCTCTGGCCGAGCTGCCTCAGCTTCTGCCGCGGCGGCGGCCGCTTCCCAGGGGGTCCGAGTCCCGGAGATCCCCCGCTCCCCTCTCAGCCAGTCTTTCTCACTGACCTGTGCGTCTGTTGGTGGAGGGACCTTCGCGGCCGCCCAAAGATTCAGGTCCCTGATGCCTGCTGGGCTGTGCTCACTCCTCTCAGTGCCACGTGGCCGGGGCGGAGGAGGGGAGCGCTCGGCAGGACAGGGCTCCGCTCCCGTCTGGGGTACCTTTGCGGTCGGTTTTTCAGGGCTCTCTGCAGCAGAAATCTCCTTCACTGTGTTGCTGTGCGGCTTCCACTGTTCCAGAATTTGTCAGGAGTTCTTTTTACAGGAAATCTGTGGGCTGTGGGTTCGGACCTAGCATAGGTGAGTCTTTCTACTCCGCCATCTTGGCTCCGCCCCAATATTTTATTTTATTAACATATCACAATTTATTTGGGTATACCTCAATTGTTGGTTACCCCTACTTAGTTTCCAGTTCTTTGTTACAACAAAAACAAAAACAATAAATATACACAAGTACAAAATTGCAGTAGGTATAAAAAGTACTTTTGCGTATATGATTCCTTTTCTTCATTCTTTGATCTCTTTAGGGAAAAGGCTTAGTGCTGCTATCACTGAATCAAAGGGCATTGCAGTTATTTCTTGAGTCTAGTTCTAAACTGTTTCCCAAAATAGCTTGACCACTTGTCAGTTCTATCAGGTTACCTGTTTTCCTACAGACCCTAGGTATGAACTAATAAATTTGATCCTACCAAGTCACCTTGATTGAGGTATATATCCATCCCATGAATGGAAATCTGTAAATTCTGTTTCTATTACCTTATTATTGTCAGGAAATCTTTCAATGAATCAAAGCAATTAAACATCTTACTATAGATAATCAAAATTATACTTAGTCATTTAGCCTTTCTCTTTATCCTCCTACAAACTCATCCCCACGATAAATACTACATTCATGTCCTCTAGTCAGTAAATATTGTGATCCTGATGAAGGAAAATGAAAGTATAAAATTTGGGAATTTGCTAATGAATTTGTCTGGAATTTAGTTTATCTAAAATTCACAGTTCATGACAGCAGGTAATCCATGAATTTTCTGCCGTATTGATATAATCCCCACTTGATTCACTAGGAATTTGAACATGAGTAAGGTGAAACTAGGAATCTTCTATGTCTTCTAACACCTCCTACCACAAAAGAAAGGAAAGAAAGGCTGTCATAAAAACGCACAGTAGGAAAGTAATAAACATCAAAGTAACTGCCAATGCTAGCTTATAATAAATGAACTTCCACCATTATCTCGTCATTACTCCATATATCCCCCATGTATCTAGAGTTAAATTTGGGATTTTAAGAGTCAAAGTACTTCTGGTCCCATCAAAGAATATATAAATAAACAAGTGACCAAGGGGATTTAGTAACTGTCAGGTCAGAATGTTTAATAGCTGCATCCAAAAACACTATGTGAGGGCCAAGAGAGCACTGGTCTCACACAGTCCTATAAAAATTAGAATTCTACAAGTTCCTACATTTCATATGTCTCCCCAATATTTACACAATATAATGCGGCAGTATAATGCATATTTACACAGATTACTAGGTCATTTTCACTTTCAAGCTATTTGACTGGTAATTATTATTCACTCTGTTTTCTAAATGCTAAATGAGTGATATGCAGACTCTGATGAAGGCTGTATGTGCCATCTTAGCACAATGCCAGGAATGGGAGCCGAGACCATAACGATGCCAAGTGGGAAGAATGAAATCTGCACTGACCCAAACCTCAGTCCCCAGCTGCCCTGAAGTCCATCATTTGTTGAGGTCATGGCTGCACAGTACAAGCTGAAGGGAACAGTTTGTGATTTTATGGTTAATTTAGACCATGTAGATAGCCAAAGTGAATGATCCCAGCCAAAAATATTCTGAATTATCTGCACTGATTGCTTATCCAATTAAGCCCAGAAACCATATGATGCCCAACCCTTTCCACTATGCCATGTACCCATAGGTTCCAAGTCTACTTACTTTTTGCATCTGTTCTTGATCCTTTCAAACATTAGTTTTAACTGATGGTACATGTGGCAATATTTTAAGATAGAGTATTTCATACTAATGTGAAGATCTTGAAAACATATGTCCTACTGAACTCCTTTCAGAGGAAGGTTTTGAGAGGTTGCTGAAAGGCACAGTAGACAGAGCACTGGACATAGAGTCAAAAAGACTTGAGTTCAAATTTAGCGTCAGACATTACTAGATATGTGTTCACATAACTTTTATTTAACTCAGTTTTCTTAACTGCAAAACAATGATAACGACAGCATCTACCCCATAGGGTTGTTCTGAGGATCAAATGAGATAGTTTTACAGTACTTAGCACAGTGCCTATAACACAGAAGGCCCCAAATAAGGTTTATTCCCCCATTCTCATGCATGTTATCTATAATTTCCCAAGCATGAGCAAAGAAGGAAAGATAAGAGACTAGTCCCAGTGTAGGCACACCATATAGGGCTGCTCTTATTTTCAGGAGTTTGGAGCAGCAAATTCGACATCCAATGATGGGTATCCAATGATGAATTCAATTCCCATATATTTTCAAGGACCTAAAAGTTAAGGTACAGGTTTCTAAAGCTATATAAGCCAAAGTTGGCAAAAAGCTAAGGCACAGTGATAATGGCAAGTATTTACAATACTTTTCCCCAAAAACAATTCCAAAGAGATGATTTTATAATATCTTTCATCTAGATAGGGCAATGTGCCGAGAGTTAGCAACACTGGACTTTAAATACTGCCTCCGATACTTACTAATTGTATAGGTCAGGATCTTAGTTTCCACATTGACCAATGAGAGTAGTGGTCTCAATGACTTTTCAGGTCCTTTACAGATCTAAATATTTGATCCTAGGATCTAGTGATAAATACTGAATTCATAGACTCCTTAGAACTGGAAGATTTATTTGAGGTCATCTGAGCCTGCTCTTGCTCCTTGACCCCTGATTCTGAAGCATGCCTAGCTGCAGGATGTAACGTTGAGTACTATATACCAGGCAAAGAAGCCAAGGTTGGGGCTGATGGGGAATAGTAGGGCAAGACATCAGTTTGAAATTCTGTAAGCCTATTAGAGGTGCTCTGCAAAATGTATAATTAGACACAGCTCTTGCCCCCATGGGTTTACAATTCAAATTAGACAGATATTGCTGAGAGGTAATTACAGGTATGCCAGCAAAGCCAAAAGGAAGGTTGGGGGTTTCTGATTATGGATGTCACAATGACTTGGTAACATGGAGATTTTATTAATATTGAAAGAGGCCACAGGAAAAATTGGGAGTCAAGAAACAATTATGTTATTGAGAATTTCACAAATAGAAGGTTTTACATTTTATGCCATTCATTTGGATTTGGATAATTTCCATTAAAATGCCTGCCCACAAAATTGACTGTGAGATTATAGTTCTCACGCGTGCTCTCTGTCCTCAAGCCACATCTTTAGATACTACTTCCTCCTAGTCATCTTATTTGGGCCCCAAATTATTTCTTCCCACTGATGCACAAAGTATGCTCATGGCAGCTCAGTGAACAAACAAATGCCTTGCACGTTTTCATAGGAGAAATGTTTTCCTACATGATGAACTGCTCTCTTTCTGTCTCTGACTAGAGAGCAGCTCAATAAATAAGAGCGACACATCCCATGCATATCTCAATCACAGCTTCCTGAACCAGATGCCAGTCAGTGGAACAAACTCAATGTGAAAAAATGTAATCAAGAACCACCTTTACTTGAAGAACAGATAAAGATATCCTGGTAAAAGAAGGTAGAGATGCAAAGGATCGTGCCTGATAAAAAAGATGAAAATATATGTACTCAGGATGGCAAATGTCTCCCCATCATCACTTTACTCTGTATAGTGATGGACAAAGGTAAGGACTCAGAATATTGTGTTATAGAAAAGTTTTAAGAATAGAATGACCTGAAAACCAACTTCTACATTTCTCTCTGGGTCACAAAAATCCTAAAGGGTCAACTAGACTAGGATCAGATAATTCCTGCCCCACAAATCCCCTGGTTCTCTCCATCCCACAACAACAATACAGGAACTCTGCTTAGGATAAGAAAGGAAGCCCTCTACTTCAGGGTGTTGAGGAGATAAGATATAACTACCCTAGACCAATGACCAGGACCTGATCAGGATCATTCATGTAAAAATATCCTTACAACCAACTTACCCAAAACTATGCATTTCAATGAGATTCATGATAGTTAAAGTCACCTTCCTGCCAAAGCAGCTCTTAGCAAAATTAGCTGTGAAATTTGGCTGCAGCCCCATATCAGGATCAGCTATGAGCTGTGTCAGCACCTTGGCCAGTGTCTTGGTCTATGATGTGGCAGTTGACACTATTCTCCCCATTTTCCTCCACCCTTACCCCTAATAACTGTGGGGGTGGGGACATGACTGAGGTTTCCCTTCACAGCCAGGCATTGGATATGAATATTTTACCTTCACCAATATCCAATCCTCCAGTGTTATTATCCATGTCTTTTTCCTACCACCACCACCCTCTGATTATTTTGAAATCCGTTATTAACTAAGGTATGAACATCCCTCTCCTACAAACATGGAAAGCAGAACTCAGTGCTATTAATTGAGAAAAAAAGTGATCCAGTATAAAGAAAACTAGATTTGAAGTCAGAGTGTTTGGATTCAAATCATGGTTGTGTTCACTACTACTTTACTACCCAATAAAATACTCCATCAGTCACTTGCATATTTTCCAAAAATTATTGGCTAAGAAAAGCATTCCTTCCTAGAGCAGTGTTCATAACAGACTGGCAAAGAATAGGAATATCAAATGTTTAAAAACCGGCATAATAATATTAGTGGAAATGATGATTTGAGCTTTCTGGGCAAATGGCCTAGAAAAAAAATAATGTATACAAGACATAGATCAACTTGACTTGCTTTAAATACTTTTAAGATCTTTTGGAGGCTGATAGTCCTCTATTATGTTGGGAAAGATGCCTTAAGCATAGGATTTAGTGCTACAGAGCTGTTAGATGTCATTTGGTCCAACTTCTTTACTTTATAGATCAGGAAACAAATTGGAAGAGGTAAAATGATTTGCTCAAGGTCAAGGAATTAGTAGGGAGATCCTGAATTACAACCAAAGCCCTTTGTCTCCAGATCTAATGCTCTTTACACCACACTATGAGTATGAAATCAGGAAGATCAATCTTTCTGAGCAAATCTGACACAGACCAGCTGTGTGACCCTGGGTAAGTCACTTAACCCTGTTTGCTTCAGTTTCCTCATTTATAAAATGAGCTGCAGAAAGAAATGGCAAACCACTCCAGTGTCTTTGCCAATAAAATACCAAATGAAACTAATGCGTTGTTGGTACAGTCCAACCATTTTGGAGAGCAATTTGGAACTATGCAAAAAAGGCTATAAAAATGTGCGTACTCTCTGACCCAGCAATATCACTTCTGGGACTGTATCCCAAAGAGATCATACAAATAGGAAAAGGCCCCCCTTGTATAAAAATATTTATAGAAGACCTTTTTGTGGTTGCAAAGAATTGGAAATTGAGGGGATACCCGTTGTTTGGGGAATGGTTGAACAAGTTGAGGCATATGAATGTAATGGAATACTATTGTGCTATAAGAAATGATGAGCACGTGGACTTCAGAAAAACCTAGAAAAATTTATGTGAACTGATGCTGAATGAGGGGAACAGAACCAGGAGAACGTTGTACACAGTTACAGCCACATTGTGCAATGACTAACTTTGCTAGACTTGGCTCTTATCAGCAATGCAAGGTTCGAAGACACCTCCAAAAGGTCCATGATGGAAAATACTATCCACATCCACAGAAAGAATTACGGAGTCTGAACGTAGATCGAAGAATACCATTTGTTCTCTTTTTTGTTTTGTTTTGTTTCTTCTTTCACATGACTCATTCCATTGATTAAAAATTAATTAAAAAACAAAATAACTCCCCCCAAAACATACCAAATGAGATCATAAAGAATTGAAAATGACAGAAAAACAATTTAACTAGTCACTAAAATGATTATCTATAACTATAAAAAGCATTGGGAACCCATGCAATAAAGATAGATCTATTACAAAGTTCATATCTGCATCATGCAATGGTGAAAAAGGAAGCAATAAGGGTTTTAATGAGCCTCAAATTTTTTGATACAGTCAGTTGGCAAATTTGCAGTTTTAAAACATTTGGCTATGCCATCAAATATCCAGCTCTTATGGAGACTTGCATATCAGGCATTTAGCACAGAGGAAAATGAAGCCATCAAAAATGAGCTGAACTTGTATTCAAGAGATCAGGGTTTAAATTCTGTCTTCAACATCAACTGGTTGTATGATCTTATGCAGATTACCTATGTTTCCAGTGTCTCAACTTTTGTGTCTATAAAATGGGAATAATGCCTCATATGTCTACTTCCTACAATTTTTATGAAAGCAGTACTTTGTAAAAAAACACTAGATAGAGGTGAACTATTGTTGTCATACGTGACTTGATGCCCTCCATACTCAGTAAGCTCCAAGAGCTCTCTATCACTTCCAGGATTAAATGCAAAATACTCTATTTGGCATTCAAAATCCTTTATAACCTAGCCAATCCAACCACTACTTTTATAGTCTTTCTATACCTTACAAGCCATAAACTCTTCTATGAAATGGCATCCTTCTTATTCTTCTTAGAAGACACTGAGTTTACTCAGGAGGAAAAAGTGAGGCTGGTGACCTTACAAAGCCCTCTTTCACTCAAAACAAAGTCAAGTGCAAGTCATGTCACCATTTCTCTGATGTCATGGTCTTCTTCAAAAACAAAGGATGAGCACAACCTGTGAGCTGACCTACCAGCCTGAGTGGGGACCCAGCTAGTTGGATAACCCAGTTCATCCTCTCCCTCCTGTCACCCTCTCCCTTCCTTTAGGATTTAATGGCTTAACATCCTTCCTCCGTCCCTCCCTTCCTTCTTTCCTTTCTTCCTTCCTTCCTTCCTTCCTTCCTTTCTTTTTGTTCGCAAAACCTTAAACCCAGTGCACTCTGAAGCCCTTATGTTGGACAACAATAGGTCCCTGCCCAAGATCCACTTAATGGCTGGCTTAGAGTGATTATCAATAGTAACAGTTTCTCTTTCCCTCCCAATTTGATTTACTTATTTCTTTTCCTTGACTCATTAAAAGGGCCACTCCCTGATTACTTAGTCATCCTCAAAAACTAAATGAATAGCTGAAAAATGTAATAGAAGAGAGAAACACTCAGAAAGACCTTCAGGGTTCAAAATGAGAAATCTCTTTTGGGATACAAGTGCAAAAAATTCTTTTCCCCCAATGGTGGTCAGAGGAAGATAAAATTGATTTTTATTCATTGAAAAAATAATATTCATCAAATGCAAAAAAGATGTGAAATAGATAACCTTTGTTTTCAGGACCCCCATGACTTTCCCATTCTGTAACCACTCAGCCTCTGAACCCTTAAGTTTTCTCCTTCCTTATCCCTAAAACCTGCTTTCAGGCAAGGATATGAAAATTATTTATACTAAGCAAACACTTTTTGAGTGGTCTACCATGTGACTGACCCTGTAGTAGAACTGTTGAGAATAAAGGTCCCTCTGCTCCAGGAGTCATGTCTGGGAACTGCATAAACTGTTAGCCCTCCCAGGGATATTTGCATTTAAATAGGAATCAGAGCTTTAAACTAAAGAACTGAAGCTCTGTTGGACTATAAATTTCTCCAGGGCAGAGACAACATCATTAATCATTTCTGTCTTCATCGCCAGCCCCTAACACAGTATCTACACATAGTAGGCACAGAATAAACATGGAATGAATTAAGGAACAATGGAAAAGCAGTCCTTCTAGGTAGAAATATATGAGGTGAGTTGTGGGGGACAAAGGAAGCAGGCCTTCCCAGCCCTCTAGGAATCACTCCATTCAAGGAGATCCCTGCTTCACCTAAGCTCAAGGCTGACCCTGGAGAAGTCAACCCTTCTCTCACACTCATGCATTCTCCAACACAGAGGAAAAGGCTGAGCAGAATACTAAAACCTAATGCCCTAGAGGGGTCCTGGTAAGGTTGGCATATAGAGATGTCAGGGAAGAAAGCATAAAACAGATTAAGAAAGAGAGGAAGGAAATTTAAGAGGAATAACTAACAATACGAAGAGAGAATACTTTTTAAAAGAAACAAAAGAGATAGTATTTAAAAGGAAAACTAGTCCAAAGTTTCCTTCAGCTCAGTAAATAATAAAAATAGTAAATAATACCAGCTTTGTTCATAGTGCATTGGATAGTGGGCTAACTTGGAATCAGACACTTAGTAGCTGTGTGACTCTGGGCAAGACATTCAATCCCTGTCTCTCTTAGTTTCCTCATCCCTAAAATAAGGATAATGATAGTATTTACCTCCCAGGGAGATTGTAAGGGCCAAATGAGATAACAAATAACATATACATTAATACCAATTACTGTTAATTATTTATCATTATGTTAGCTGGCATTCAATGACATACCTTGTACCTAATAATAGTAACTAGTCTAATAACAGGTAGCATTTATAAACCACTCGAAGGTTTGCAATATACTTTATAAATATTAGCTCCTTTGATCTTCACAAAAATCCTGGGAAGTTGAAGATGATATTATTCCAATTTTACAGAAGAGGAAATTGAGGAAGATGGAGATAAGTAGCTCACTCAGGGTCACACAACTAGTAAGTATCTGAGGCTATATTTGAATTCAGACCTTCCTGGCTCCATGTTTAGTTCTCTATTCACTATGCCACCTCATTGCCTCATTTGATAAATGCTTATTAGATATATAATTAAAGTTCATAAGTCATAGATAGCACTGTGTGTTCGTCCTTCGTGGCTGAAGAAGGCCAGGCCATCAGAGAAATAATGACATGACTTAACGCTTGACTTTGTTTTGAGTGAGGGAGGGCTGCCCAGGTCACCAGCCTCACTTCTTTTCCAGAGGTTTCTGGGTCCTGTGACCAGATATACATCAGGATGACTGGAGATGACTCAGGATGAGGCAATTGGGGTCACAAGCTAGTCACAAGGTCACACAGCTAGTGTCAAGTATCTGAGGTGAGATTTGAACTCAAGTCCTCCTGACTCCTGCACTGGTATTGTATCTACTTACTATACTACCTAGCTGCCCCTAGTTCTCAATGTAAGAAAATTCTATAATTCTAAAATTCTATAAAGAAGTTTCTTTGATGTAGGAAAAATATATTACTACTATTACTCAACTTTTACTACAAGGTTGGCAGCCCTGGAGACTCCTATGTTTTATGTAGCATGTACTGGCTATATTCATACTTCTATTGTAATTAGAAGTATGATTTTTTTAAAGTTACTGAACCTTTGAATAAATTTCTTCTGATTACATATTATTAACTCATCAAGAACTTATCATTAACAAATTATTTATTAAGTACCTACAATATTCAAGGTATTATCAGGTACTAAGGTTATACATGCAAATGGTCTATCCTCAAAGAGTTAATCTAGTTAATTAGTCTAGTTGGATCATTTCACATATAAGATTCCATTACCAGAGGCAATTATAGAGAAATCTACAGGAAAAGTTAGCCACAGGAAGCATTATGTATTTGTGATTACAAGGGTGTCTTTCCTGTTGCAAAGGTTAGTGTCGAGGATGGAAACTATAAGGCTATCTTCAGGATCTCACTGTCAGGAGGAGTTCATGACCTTCCTGCTAAGCTGCTATTACAATGTTTTTCAGATTCATGGTACTATCTAGGGTCAAGAATATGAGTCCAACACATTCAGCAAAGAAAGCAATCATGAATGAGGTTCAGGTTAACAGGCTGGTCTTGCAAACAGATCAGGATATAGTAAAAAGGAGAAATAGAAGCATAAAATTACAAGAGCCTATTCTCAACAATAGTTACATGGCTTAGATTTATATAGCAATTTACAGAATTGACTGTAGGTCACAGTCAATTTAATATGCTAAAAGTCAGGAATATGAGAGAAAATGGTTAAGTTTGCTAAGCCAAAACCAGTTTTATCAGAAGTCAGTCAGAAAGTATAGAAGAAGAAGTACCTCAATTCAGAATTATAGGCTAAAATGAGGTCAAGACAGGAAGGCATAACACCGGGGGAGATGAGAGTGCCTGAAGGCTTTAAATATCTAACTGAACCTGGCAGATATAGCCTTCTCCACCTGATCCAGGCTAACAGGTTGAATTCTGAATGTCAAGGTGACCTATTCCCTGCAGTGTGCTAACATTCTCCATATTAGAGAGTGACGTCCTTGACAAATGCTGTCTTGTTGCATTTTGGGTAAATACTTTTTTTTTTAAATAGAAAGAGGCCTGGACCTATAATTTCATCCAGGGACCACTTATTTAGAAACTCCCTCCACTGATGCGAATAGACTGCTCAACTATAACTTAATTTCAGATGAATTGCCCACAGTCACAAAGCTAGTATGCACTAAAGGCACAACGTTAACCCAGGTCTTCCAAAATGCAAGACTAGCCATCTTCTATGACCCACTGTCTCCCTTCCTTCTGCATTCTCCTGGCAGATAAGAACAATTTATTTCAAGGACCATAAAGGAGTCTGTGGAACACTTAGGCCCTGGTAAAACACTGAAGACTCCAAGGTCATCCACTGTACCCCAGGCCATTGGCAGTTTTCCTGACTTTTATCTTGCCTCTAGACTTCAATGACTCTGGAAGAGAGAGAGTGAGGCAGGTGACTTCATGCAACTTTGCCTCACTTAAATCCAATTGACTAGAAAATGATGACATCATGATGTCATCGGTCTTTTTTAAAAATGAAGGACACACAACAACAAGGTACTTAATTAAAATTTGTGAAATTAAATTTTTGTCTGCCATCAATTAAGAGAATCTAGGTATTTTAGGAATCTTAGGCATTCTAATGTATATGTATGTCCTTTAAATGTAGTTTAAATATAAGGTAGGAAATCTACAGATATGCACAGACACTTTAGTGCCAACTAATTAGCTAAATTTGGCATGAAGGGTAGACCATACTTCTAATGCTGATTGACAGCTTAGGAATTAGGAAAACTGAATCCTATGCTAAGAATTTGAATAAATTATAGTAATTGACACATAGCCAGTTGCTTGCTGTCATGCTTCCTCACTGCCCACAAAGAGTGGTCACCAGCTGTGAGAACAGCAGTGGCCCTCACTCTTCTGCCTAAAAATGAGTTACAAGGCTAGCTTATGATCAGCCTCCAGCCCTTCCTCTTATTTCTGCTTCCTCACACACGTAAACACATACACACACACACACACACACACACACACACACACACACACAAAACAAAGAGAAAAAATCCATAACCTTGGCAGATTCTCCTCCCCTCCCCACTTTTTTTTTAACTACATCTTCCAATCACACTCATGCTGGAAGCTCAAGGGTCACACAAAGACCCAATTCTAATACTGATCAGTGTAGAGGTTTAATTTGCTCCACTTTTCCAACTTGGGCAGGTTCATCATCCCGCTTTAGGCAACCTGAAAGCCCTCAGCTCTCAGAGGCTCTCCATAGTTGTGCTGGATGTAATGAATATATGATAGACTTTACAAGCGTCTCAGATGTGAAAGCTTGCTGAGCCCTTTTCAGGAATGCTTATCCCCTCTTGGTATCTACCTGGCACTCTGTTCTCACCTGTAGCTCCAAGAAGCTGTAATGTGTATAGCAGCCATACTCCAGTAAACCATCTCAGCAGACAGGCTAAAACAGCTTAAGGGTAACTGACAGACCTCAAACCCATAGATGAATTAGGAGGGTGTCTAAGAGCCCAAAGAAGAAAAAGAGTGTTCCTTACAGCTGGAATCCATTAATTAGGCCATATGCCAGAGAAAACCTTAGTGAGAAAGACAATGAATTTCAGTTCAAAGACTTTCAGTACTTTAGTTATTTCTCTATATGATTATACCATGGAGGCAGTATGGCATACTGGAGAGAGTGCAAGTCTTTGAGTCAAAAAATTTTGGTTCATATCATGGCTCTTCCACATTACTACCTATATAACCTTTGTCGCTCCAGACTTGTCATTTCTTAGGACCTTATCATCTTCATACAAAGGTGTTGAGCCAGATCAGATGATCTTAATCTGCGTTCCCTGGGGTCCTATGGGGTCCTTGGATATATTTCAGTGATGTATTTCCCATCCATGAATTTGGATTGGAAAAAAATACATCTTTATTTTTCCTTTATAATCTGGTGTGTTTATGTATTTAAAATTATTTTTCTGAGAGGAGATCCACAGGCATCACCAGACTGTCAAAGGAGTTCATAACCCAAAAAGGATTAAGAACCTATGGATTAGATGGTCTCTCCCTGGCTCTGACATTTGTGATTTTGTATCTAAGTGTACGTGTAAGTCTAGTGAAAATCAAATGGACTCCCAATATTAGATACTATAAAAAGGAAAAGAGACACTAGATTATCATCCTTCTGTTGAATTAACATCATTCATACCATGTCACAGACTCACTTAAAAATGTTTAAATTTAATTTGTTTTTAAGTGATAATTGCAATAAACTCATATGCTAGCCCTAGAGACCTTCCTTTGTTACAAGATTATTTTGCTATGCAATCTTTGGAAGTCAAAGTCAATCTGAAAAGGGTTCTATTCTCAGACCCCCTGAAGATCCACAATTAGTGCTCTAGGAATCGTGATTCCAGGTCAAGTGCAATTTTAGGTGCAAACTGTTTTGTGGCAGGAATAGGAACAGTCAATATTTGAATCCAGACTGCAATCATTTAATTTTTCCAAATATGATAAATGTCATACTTCTCTTTTGTGTGAACCAGGAGGAAATGTTGCCAAGTGAGACTATGCAGTTGAGGAGAAATTAATCAATTAACCAGGATGCTTTTTACTATCCTTTAATATCACCAATAACAATAGAGGGTGTTACAAGGCTGGAGTAAAATTATTGTTATAGATTTCTACATCCCAGGCAACCAACAGTGTCTGTTCAGGAGCCAACCATTATAGCTCTCCTCCTCAGTGTTCGATTGGACGTCGTCGCAGAAAACATTCTTAAAGGAATAAAGCAATTTAGTCGCACCTTGCATTGACTCCTGCTGCGGGACCTTGTTGGGAACCAATACATTTCTGATAGAGCTGCTAAGTATAGGAAGCTCTCTTGGTCCAGAGGCAAATATAAACATATTTATTGAGCATTTTTTGAGTTAGGAAAGCAAAACATGAGTGATGTATACAGAGCCAATAGCAGGAATTAGATACAAAAGCAGCACAGAGAATTTTTTAAATGTGAAAACTTTAAGAACATATAAATTGTAATAGTGTATATAGGGAGTTCAATTGTCTGTCTTTTTTACTATTCCTTTTGAAGGGATGTAATGAGGAAGGAAGAAAGCAGCTATAATAGATTGGGACCAGGGCAGAATATTAATGCTATACATAAGCATTGAACACTTAAATGACTTCTAAATACCAACAAATTGAGGGCAATAAAAATGTATTCAATCTTTATTCCTACATAGAATAAAGAGTTTCAATATAGATTAATATAAAACATAACAATTGACCTTCAATAAGATAAAAGGTTTATCAAAGCTTTGTTTTCCATATCATGATCCCCCAAACCAATTAGGGGCTTGAGAAATTTTATTTTGATCTAAAATATCCCATACTAATAAACATTAGGTACATGATACTAGTCATAGGATAATAGATTTGAAGCTAGAAAAGAGCTTATATTAGTCAAATAGTCCAACTCCATCATTTTACAGATTGTTATTAGTAGGTTGATGTCTTGACTTACAGATGAATTGGTTTTAAGCGAGGCAGGGCAAGCGAGGCAGTGGTGAAATGAGTATCTGAGGCTAGATTTGAATTCAAGTCATCCTGATTTCAAATCCACCCCCCATGCCACACTAGCTGACTCTACCATGTCTTAGCCTGTGTCCTTTGCCAATATCAGGGGTAGAAAACCTGCAATTTTGAGGTCACATATAGCCCTTTCAGTCCTCAAGTGTGGCCATTTGACTGAATCCAAGCTTCACAGAACAAATCTCCTTAAAAGGTTTGTTGTGTAAAACTTGGACTCGGTCAAAAGGCTGCACCCAAGGACCTAGACGGTCACACATGGTCACTTTGAGGCTACAGATTCCCCACACCTGGCCAATACCATTTATAATAGTTAGCATTTGTATAGTGCTTATAAGTTTGCAAAGCACTTTCCCCTCATTAACTCATTTCATTCTCGAAACAATCTTGGGAAGGAATTGCTCTAGATATTATTAGCCTTATTTTATAGAGAAGGAAACTGAGGCACAGAGAGGATAAAGGTCTGTACTCACATAGTTTATGGGTATCAGAGATGAGATTTGAACCAAAGATTTCCCTTTTGAGTCCAGCCCTCTATCCACTAAACAACACTATTAGGATTCAGAGTGAGGAAAAACAAAAACAAGCAAAAAAAAAAGAAGAAGAAGAAGATTTCTTAGTCTCCAAAAGCTTAAAAATAACATCTGCAAAGATCGTGTGATCCACCGTATATCCCAACAAAGCTGGAAACAGAAATCTCCTTCATATAATAAAGTACACTCAGCAGCACTTTTTGTGGTAGCAAACAACTAGAAACAAAGTAGATGCATATATTTCAGTAATGGCTAAACAAATTATGATATATTAATATAATGGGATATTACTGTGCATAATAAAGGACAAATATTAAAAATTCAGAGAAACACAGAACAAGCTTATGAAATGATACTGAGTAAGGAGAACCAGAAAAACAAAATACTCAAAGACAATAGAAGTATAAACAAAAATAAAATTGAAGGCTATATAATTACAATGACCTATCTTTGCCCCTAAGGAAGAGATGAGGAAATATCTACCTTACTCCTTTTTTAAGAGAGATGGGGGTTGCCTGAGTCTATGGATGTAAAATGTTACGTTATTCTTGGCTCAGTTGGTTTTACTGAAATATTTTTCCTCCTTTGTTTATAAGGAAAGGCTCAGTACTAGCAAAGAAAGAAGAATATACCTTGAAATGACTGTGATGTTGGCACAAAATGCAAAAGAAAGAAAGAAAGGAAGAAGGAAAGAAAGAGGAAAGAAAGAAAGAAAAGAAAGAAGGAAAGAAAGAAAAGAAAGAAGGAAAGAAAAGAAAGAAAGGAAATCATTTTCAAGAAGAAACCATTGGTTCCTTCTATATAATCATCCTAATTCCAAATGCTAATCTTTGAATATATTGACCATCTATCTTCAGTATTATAAAGAAGCCAGTTATGTTAAATAATATTGCTTGAAGCTATCTTTAGCATCAAAGACATCCATGCAGTGGATATGGAATTTTAAGTACCATTATTTTTATGGAAAACATATATTTCTCAATGACCCAGTTTTTTTTAGATACTTTAAAAATTATATGCAATAATTAACAATTTATATTCCACCACCAAGTTGTCATTATTCAATAGATAGTCATTGAAATATTTGGCAATATTAGCAACAAAACCAAATATAAACTAAAATTGTCCTTCAAGGAAAAATAAAAAGGAATTTACCATATCAAACTGCGGGGAATAATTTCACCTTTAATGCAGCTATCAATCAGATAAGTTAGATATTCACCCCTTCCATTCCTGTCACTTCTCAAGAAACTGTATATTCATCTAACAGAAATAATAAGTTGTCCTTTGAACCAAGAAGATGAGTCTTTATGGTACAATCCCTCAATCAAAATGGAAACACCAAATGGAAAACTATCCCCCAGGCAAAAGTGGGATATAGCTCAAGAGATATGGGGGGAAAGCAATTAACATTCTCAAAAAAAAAAAAGAGATTGAAATACACCAGGAAAATAACCTCCAAACAAGCGAATATCAGCAGAAATATTTCATTCAAATGATGAGCTGGTCGATTCAGATATGGAGAAGTCACCACGGGCCGCTTAGCTTAAAAAGAAGGGAGAAAAATTTACTTCCTTGGTTAGGGCAGAGACATTAGGGTGAAAGAGATTTTATTTTCTGCCTGATCATTCAAATCAATGTGAAATATTGACTGATATATTGTACATGTTAGCAGGACCGTAAGAATGAAAAGCGGTGACTCTGAACATTCTCCATTTTTTGCCTTCCCAACGTTTGTCATTACAGTATAACAAGAACAATAATCTCAAAGACAACACCGTACAGCACTCATTAAATGTCTGCTGTGTGTAGAGTCCAGCAGGGAGGACGAAGCAAGGATTAAATTAGACATGATTTCTGCCTTTGAGGAATTTACACTCTAGTAGAAGGTTATGACATCAACACAGAGAGTTAAAACAGTAATATGACATGAACAAATTCCTTAGGATACTATAATACAGGGTACTATGTGAGCTCTGAGGGGCAAGGTCATTACCAATTGAGTAAGAAGAGATGAAATCATAAATAGCATGGCACCCAAATTTGGTTGACATAGCTACTCTTCTAGCTGTAACTCTTGAGAAGAGGTTATCAACCAAGCTTGACTTCTTTCTACAAATTCTCAGGATGTCAAGTGCAGGGAAGCAACTTGATGCAGTGGAACCAGTACTGGTTCTGGTACCAGAGGATATGGGTTAAAATCCTTTCCCTCATGCTTCCTCCTTTTGTGACCTTGTTTCAAGCCACTTAACCTACTTGAACCTCAGTTTCCCAAAAGAGGAGGGTTAGACTAAAATTTTTCTAAGATCCCTTCCAACTCTAGAGATGTGATGAACCCAATCAACTTTTCTGGGAATGTTGGACAAATACCTAAAAAACAAAATGTACAAACCACGTCACAAGCTACTTAAGGCACACACTTAATTGCCTTAGGGATCCTATTCTTTGCCAAATAGCTTAACCATGAAGCTGATGATTATATAGTAGGTAATTCTCAATTAAATGGAGGTCAGCATCAAAGCATGTTTCTATTATGGGAGCAACCCTACCTTCATGACACCTTTTCAGCTGAGGACCTGACCACTGAGAAAATAAAGACTGAATTCCTTCTTCTCCCTTCCTTCTCATCTTAAAACTTCTCACTATTTTTTCCATCACTCCAGTCTCCGATAGAGACATGGTCCTTCTCATCAAGCCCCATCTGTCTACTTGTGTGTTCCACACCATTGTCTCCTATCTTCTCTAGCAGACCCTCAAGCACCCACTTTCATTCCCCCATCCTTTTCTACAACCTTCATTCTCTCTCAGTTTGTCAGCTTCCTTCCCACTGCTCTCAAAAATGTCCATCATTAAAAAAAAATTGCTCATATCATCTAATGCCCTCCAGCAATCATCCTATATATCTCCTCTATTTCTAAATCTCTCCTATCTCTCTTTTTGAGCCCCCTGCAATGTATCTTTGAACATCCTAACTCAACTAAAATTGCTCTCCTCCAAGACACTAATGATTTCTTAATTGCAAAATCTAATAGCCTTTTTTCAATCCATATCCTCCTCGACCTTGCTGCAGCATTTTCCTCTGTTGATGAACCTTTTTTTCTGGATATTCTCTCTTCTCTGGGTTTCTGTGACACATCTCCTGTTTTCCTCCTGTTTCTCTGACAGCTCCTCCATCTCCTTTACTGAGTCATCATCCACGTCACACCCACTACCTGGACATGTATACCAACGCTCTTTCTGGGGACCTCTTTTCTTTTGTCTGTCTACTCCCTCACTTGGCTATGTCATCAGTTCCCAGGCATTTAATTTGTCATTTCTATGCAAATGACTCCTAACTCTATATATTAAACCTTAATCTCTTGAGCTCCAGTCCGGAATGCTAATGTTCTGTTGGATGTGTTAAACTAGATACCTTGTACTCATCTCAAACTCAGCATGTGCAAAATGGAACTCATTATCTTTCCGCTGAAAATCATCCCTTTCCAAGCTTCCCTATTACTGTTGTACATACCATCTTCCTTTGACATCACCTACATTGGCAACATCCATATCAGCCTCAATGCCTCAGCTTCACCCTACATCTCCAATCAGTTGCGAAATCTTGTCATTTCTGTCCCCTCCCCTGCCAGTATCTCATATATATTTCTCATATATATTTTATATATATATATATATATACACACACACACACACCCTATTCCTCCACCAGATGTTAGTGTTTCCCCCTCCAAAGTTTTCTTGAATTTTCTATATATATATATATTGTATTTTATATAATTATATATTATATATATATGTATATATATACATATATATATGTCCCTTCTCTCCACTCACACAACAATCACCTTAGTGCAGGCCCTCCTCACCTCTCACCTGGACTGTTGTCATTGCCTCAAGTCCCTCCATACTCCATCATCCTCATGACCACCAAAATGATTTTCCTAAAGAAAAAGTCACCTCACTATTTAATCAACTTTAATTGCTCCCAGTTATCTCTAAGAACAAACCAAAAATTCTTTGTTTGGCATTTAAAGCTGTTCCTAACTTTATTCCTTCTCATTATTCCTGCCTTCTTACACATTATTCCTCTTCATAATCTGCATAGTGCTCTCATATTTTCCTACCTATTGTTTCTCATAGGTAATACTCTATCTCCCATCTCCATGATTTTTGCTAGGTATACTTTATTTCTGGAAGGTGTGGTATAGTACAATAGACAGCACCTTATATATTGCTACTTATATTTACTACCCATAAAACCCTGAGCAAGTATCTGAACTCTTCTAGGCCTTAGTTTCTTCATCTTTAAAAAGAAGGGTTTGGATGGGATGACCTCTAAGGTCCTTCCAGTTCTTGAGTTATTAACCTATGATCGCTCTATACCACCATCTCCTGGAGTGACAGGAGACTTCAAGACTCAGCTCAAGTGCTACCTTCAGCTGGCGGCCTCTACTGGTTTCCACCCCACCCTGTTCTTGAATTTTATTGTTAGATGTCTTATATTTTGTTGTTGCTCAGTCATTTCAGTTGTATCCAACTGTTCATGACTCCATTTGGGGTTTTCTTGGCAAAGAAACTGAAATGGTTTGTCATTTCCTTCTCTAGCTCATTTTTACAGATAAGGAACAGAGGCAAACAGGGTTAAGTGACTGACTAAGTGACTTGCCCAGGGTCACGCGGCTAGTAAGTGTCTGAGGCTGTATATGAACTCAGGTCTTCCTGACTCCAGGCCTGGCACTCTATCAACTTGTGCCACTTATCTGCCTCTATATGTTTTGTGTATAACTCTATAATTATATGTATATATACATATATATATATGTATATATACATATATATATATAAAATGGCATGCAATATATAGTCACAAATATCACACAGTGGATAGAGTAATGGGCTTGAAATTTAGAAGACTCATCTTTATAAGTTCAAACCCAGCTCCAAACACTTACTAGTTGGGTGACCCTAGAGAGGTTACTTAACCCTGTTTGCCTCTGTTCCTCATTTGTAAGATTGAGCTAGAGAAGAAAATGACATAGCACTCTAGGATCTTTGCCAAAAAAACCTCAAAGTGGGGTCACAAAAAGTCAGAGACAACTGAAATGACCCAAACAACACAGTGTTGATTCATATTGAGCATGTAGTCTAATACCACATCTTTTTCAGATGGATTACTATCTAGTCAAACCTCCCCATCTTGGATCTATGAGGTTGCTTATTTAAAACCAAGTACAAGAACTTTTTGTTATTAGCTATCCCTCTCAGTTTTATTCTGCTTCCAAATTCGATAAACATGCTACCTTTGCTTTTATCCACATCACTGAGAAATATATTAAATAGCATAGGACGAGGAACAAATTCTTTGGGTCCCTCACTAGGCCTTGAGTTGATTATCCACATTTCCATCAAACCATTAATAAGTACTCTGGCTCCAGTAACTTGATGTAGTGGAAAGAGCAGATTTACAGTTAGGAGATATGAGCTCAAACTCCATCTTTGAGACATCAGTTTCATGAAGATGGGAAATTCATGAACTTCTCTGAGCCTTAGTTTACTCATAAGTAAAATCAGGATGAAAATATCTCTAGTGTTATTATATTCTGTATTTTTTGTTGTTGGGTTGTTTTTATCATGTCCAATTTCTCCATGATTCCATTTGGCATTTTCTTGGTAAGGATACTGGAACGGTTTCCTTCTCCATCTCATTTTACAGATGAGGAAACGGAGGCAAACAGGATGAAGTGATTTGACCAGTGTCATACACCTAGTAAGTATCTGAGACTGGATTTTAACTCATGAATATGACTCCTCCTGATTCCAAGCCCAGCACTCTATTCATTGTGCCACCTAGCTGCCTATCTACAATATATTATTATAACATTATAAATGAGATAGTTAAGCAAAGCATTTAGACTGCCATTATACAACCAGTTCCAGATCTACCTAAAAGTACTATCGTCTCACTGAGCTCTCTCTATCTTTTCCACAAGAATTGCCTGAGAGATTATGTCAAATGCTTTGCTGACATCTAGGGAAATTGCGCCCAAGATGTTAACCTCATCTAGCCTTGATTAAAAAAAGAAAAAAGAAATTAAATTAGTCTGGCATTATCATTCTTGCTGAAGTCATGTTGGCTTCTTGGGGAAAAGAGTTGCTTATCTAGATGTTACTAAACATTCCTTTAATAATACTTTCTAGAATTTTGCCAGAAATAAAATTCAATCTCACCAGCCTATGGTTTGATTAACCAATCTTTCATCATTTATTAAGCATCTACTATATGTCAAGTGCTAAGTTGGGTGCTAGAGATACAGAGGCAAAACCTAAACCTGCCCTCAGAAAACACATACATAACAGATACTCGGCATCTTTGGGGAGAGAGAGGCACTAGTAGCTGGGGGCACGGTAGGAAAACCAGAAAAAGGCTCATGCAGAAAGTGGCATTTGATCTGAGTCAGCTAGTCTGGTGATTTGAACTCATTATGGGCAGCTGTATACTCTCTTACTATCAGTCTACTTCCTTAGGGGTGTCAGCTCCATACTACTCTTTTCATTCTGTTACTCAGATATACAGATCTCTCCAAGGCAGAGAAAACTAGAGAAAAATGAGAGCTGAAAAGTTTTCTTCCATGATCATTTAGCAGTGTCCCATCGACTTTGAACAGTGGTCCTACCCTTGTTTGATCTTCTGCTTTTCCCTATTATAAGCATTTTTAAAAATATCTTTCCTCACCAAGCTCAGCTTATAATAAGCTTCAGTATTCTGGACGCTCTTCTCCCAGGACTGTGATGTGCTTAGTATTCATCCTCCATTCCCTGCCCTTCCTTCTGTCTTCTATGAAAATCTTTTGAAAATCTTAATCAATCAGTTCCATGTTCATCCAACATCGACTCTTTGGACAACTACCTCTTTTCTCTTCATCAGAACTATTTCTCTGTGTTTTCAGTATTTCTAAATTAATAGTTTCCTCATCCCTCCTGGGTTTGTTTTCCCAATAGAATGATGTGGGATTTTTTTCCCCCTGAACCCTTTGAAGTCTGCCTTTTGAAAATCTAGAGCTTATGTCAGACTATCCTGACTTTCCTCTTTTCCTCCGATACAAGCTCTGAGGTGGAGCAGTCGGTTTTTCCGCAACCATAATTCCTATCATTTCCACTTCAAAACTAGTTGATCCCTACTGGTGAGAATCATACCTAATGTAGAAGTATCCTTCATGGGTTCTTCCACCTTTTGAGGGATAAAACTATTGTAGTATATATAGGCTCTGGGCTTATTTTCTAAACTCACACAGCCTAGGAGGTCTGAAGCTAGTCACTCTTCTCAGTGTCCAAGGGGTAATTTGTGAGCAGAATAAGGTTATTTCTCAAATATTATAGCTTACAAGCACCCATCCAATATATTCTTCTCAATATCATCACAATAATTACTTCTCCAAAATCAATCTAACCAGTCCATTTCTATTCAGCATTACTTAACCAAATATCAGCTATTAACTTTAGCAAAGACTGAGAAAATACAGCAAGTATAGATTTACAAAAACATTCCCCACCAACCAAAGTACATCTCTCCTCTACAAATCCACTTAGTCTCTGGGAGAAGAGGCTCAAAGTTAAAGTGGTTGCTAACAAGTGTTTCCCTCACAAAATTCACTTTTGGTTGTGATAGAAGAAACAAATAAGTTGCTTCCTTGCTTACAGGACATAGCATCTTGGTTGTCAGGTCAGTTCACTAATAGGCTGGGTCAAGCACATTGCTTCTTAGGGCTAACTTTTCCCCAGTCTCATTTGCTATGACTACCAGCAATTCTGAACTCTAATTCTTGGACCTCTAGTGGCAATTCCAACCCTGCAAAACTCACTATCTGGTTCGTTCATGTGTATCTCTGATACTCATTAACCTAAGATCAGGACAGAAGAAGCACAATAAAGAGAAGAAACAGCCCCTATATGGGATACGTTGAGAAGAATACCCGCTTCTGTCCAGCTAGAAGAAGATGGAGCCATAGAGAAGTTGTTGTCCTTCATTCTCAAAGAGGACCAAAATGACATCACTATGCTAGAGTTAAGTTCCAGTGTAACTAACTGACTGATCAGACCAACAGGAGCTCAGAATGCTCTACCACAGGTTGAACACAAATAGCCCTTATGAACATTTGGAGTGGATTCTCTAACTTTGTACATCTCACATTTCTTCTGAGCTCCTGCAATTCTCCTTTGCTTATAGAACACAGGTCCTTGTCTGATGTGGGCACATCATGCTTAGTTGTCCTGTGGCAGTGTCTCCCATATCACACAATCGATTCCAAAGTTCTTAAGGGAGATCTTGAGAGTATCTTTGTATAGCTACTTCCAACTATAAAGTGAGTGCTTGTCCTGTGTGAGTTCTCCATCAAATAGTATTGGAGTTAGAGTTGGAAGAAACTTCAGACAAATCACTGGATCCATCACACTCCTGTATTAAGGCAGATGAGATGGCATTATTCACATTTTAAAGTCAAACAAGTTTCCCAACTTTACCTGCTCAAGTAGACAGACATTAACAAAGAAACTCTTACCCCAAGCTTTAATTCTTTATCCCTAGAAAAGCAATTCCCATACTTTTCTTTTTAAACTGTGACACCTGTTTTCAAGGCTCCAAAAGCTAACCCACATCAATCCCTCAACGTATCCATGATGTCATCAATATAGGTATCCCTTCAATAGTACAACACATGAGTCATCTGTGCCTCATTGTACTATGTAATTTTTATCCATACTCTACCACAGATGCTTTTTTTAAAAATTTTAGACTTAAATATTAAAAGTTAAAGACATAACAAGAAAAAGAAAAGAAACATTATTAATTTAAATACTAAAAACTTATGTATAAAATAAGAAAAGAAAAAAATGTCATATGCACAGCAGAATGTAACCGAGGATTCAAAATATATAGCAATAAATTTCCATTTCAAGGAAGTCTATATAATAAATACTACACATTATGTTGAGAACTGTCCCTCTTTTCTCTGCTTCCTTTTAAGTCTTTTGTTCTCTACTGTACACTTTCTACTTTGTTCTTTTTCCCCCGCTTCCTCCTTCCTCTTTCCCCCACACCCCCACCAAAAGCTACAATTAAGCATGTATATATTTATGTATATTCTACCACAGATCCTTGACAGAAGTCCTGTCTGTCATGTCTTTCCTCATGTGTGTGTGTGTGTGTGTGTGTGTGTGTATGTGTGTGTGTGTGTTCATTCTTCGTTGCCGAAGAAGACCAAACCATCAGAGAAATAATAACATGACTTGCACTTGACTTTGTTTTGAGGGAGGTCTGTGCAGGTCACCAGCCTCACTTCTCCTCCAGAGCCATCTGAATCCAGTGACCAGATGTTCATCAGGATGACTGGAGATGACCCAGGATGAGGCAATTGGGGTTAAATGACTTGCCCAAGGTCACACAGCTAGTGAGTGTCAAGTGTCTGAGGTGAGATTTGAACTCAGATCCTCTTGACTCCTGCACTGGTGCTCTATCCACTGCACCCAAAAACGGCCTAGTCCACCTGAGTAGGTTTCTACTGAGAGAATTGTAAGAAATATGCATGAGGTAGATTGGGCACCAGCTATGTTACAAAGAATACTGTGATGGCAATCTCCAAGAAGAATAGAGATTGAAATGTTCTAAGAACTCTTTTTAAAAAAACATTTTAATTAATTAATTTGTTTTCAGTTTCCAACAGTCACTTCCGTAAGTTTTAGATTTTCTCCTCCTCCTCCCTTCCCGAGACAGCATGCAATCTTATATGGGTTCTACACATACATTCTTATTAAACACATCTTCACATTAGTCATGTTGCATAGAAGAATTCAAATGAATGGGATAAACCATAAGAAAAACCAAAACAAAATATAACACAAGAGAAAACAGTCTGCTTCATTCTGCATTCCAGTTTCATGGTTCTTTCTCTGGATGTGGATGGAATTTTGCCTCAAGAGTCCTTCAGGAATGTTTTATGTCCTTGCATTGCTGTGAAGGGGTAAGTCTATCAGAAACAGTCCTTGCACACTATGGCTGTTACTGTGTAAGACATGTTCTAAGAATTCTCGAACGTTGGGACCCCTAAAAGTATTGCAAGGGAATTGTTGAAACAAGCATCCATATTCTATACTATGAGGTAACATAACATAATGGATTAAGTTCCTGAAATTAGAGATAAGAAAACCTGGATTCAAATCTTACCACCAAACTAAGTATCTTTGTAATTCTGAGTGAGACACTTGACCACTCTGAACATCAGTGTCCTCATCTGTCAAATGAGGATAACAATGTCTGTAATATCTAACCCACATGATTATTGTGAATATCAAATTAGATAATGTACATTAAAGGTTTCATAAACCTACAAGGGCTATTTAAATGTCATTTATTATTTTTGTTATTTCTCATCACCGAAGACCATGTAATTGTCATGACCATTTGGAATTGAGGTGTGGGGTGACACACATGTCCATTAAGATAGTCCACAGTGGCTTTCAGAAAAAGGAATTAAATGTAAATTTATCCCACATTTCTAAAACTACTTATATCCATTTCAGAAATTTAGAATGACTTCAAAGAATGCTTTAACCTTTTGTATTAGTCTATTTAATATTTTATAATAAGAGCCTGGAGGTTTCTATGTCATTCTATGAGTTATCTGTAGACTACTTTTTCTTTGAACATTTTACTCTTCCATTTTCTCTAAAGTCATTTGTATAGTGGCAATTATATACTACTAGATATCAAATTGACTCAATTCAATAAACATTCATTAGGCGTCTCTTATGTGCCAGGCACTGTACTATGTGCTGTAGATATAAAGACAAATTCAAAATAGCTCCTAACCCTGAGGAGCTCACAGTACACTGAAGGACAGCAGATGAGACACCACAGGTGAGGGCTACACTCCATTCTTAAAGTAATTTACCTTTTTAAGGTACAATCACTTCTTGGTTGAATCAGTCAGAGAGCTGAGTGTATACGGGATCTGTACACATCCTTGAATCAAAGCTATTGGTGAGAGACTTGGTCACCATCAGTAGGGAAATCAATTAGGAAAGTATTGTCATGGTCCAAACCAAAGGTTCCTAAACCTATTTGGTCTACCTCCCCCTTTTCAAAAAAAAAAAAAGGAAATGTACTTTCATTAATCCTTTAACAGATTTTTAATTTGCTTTATTTTAAATATATGTATATATATACATATATATTTAAGTGATGCATCTTAAATTTAATAATTTGTTGTAACTTTGTGGTTTTCACACATTGAAAATTTTGATGATGCAACATTGCACCATGTAACCATACAGTATCATATTGTAAACAATTCATTACATGCACATATTCCTGCCAATGCACACTAGATTTCCTGACAATGTGTGACACACTCATCTGCCAACACTTGCTTGATAAAACCTTTTGGTGGACTTGACCACCAATTGGTTATAACACTTGGTATGTTTATTTGGAAAATAATGTAACCACTATGACTTTAATTCTGTTACATAATAGAGGAAACATGAATAGTTTTTCAAAATTTTCTTCTCTTCTTTCCTTATGCTTCCACTGCCCCCTTATTTTTATTCAACACTCCCCGGTTGGACCCAAGGCTACTATTGCCCCCTGAATTGTTCCAGTGCCCTCCAGGGGGTGGTAACTGTGGTGTAATGCTGGAGAGGTGATGAATATGGCAATTCATTAAATATGGAAGGAGTACAGAGAACAACTGAGAATGAGGAGTTGATGATGACTTGTCAGTTGTTAAGCTAGATGACTAGGAATTAATGATACCTTCAAAAGAAAGCTGAGAGAAAATATAATTGATTCAATTTTGGACACACTAAGTTTGAGATGCTTCTTAAACAACCCGGTAGAGATATTCAAGAGGTAGTTTCAAATATGGTCATCAAACTCAGGATAGCTGAGGGTGGGACATGAAAATTTAGAAGTCATCAGCATAAAGATAATATTTGAATATTTGGGGGTTGATGAAATCATCACCAATCATTTACCAAGAGAAAGAATGCAGAGAGAGAAGAAAGCCCACACAAAGGGGATGAGGCATGGATAGTGGTACTCTAGGCAGTACTAGAACTGTAGGCAGAACTAGAGAAGTTAGGAGAAAGGGTGGGTTTAAGGGAAGAACTGTGATAATAACGAACACACATAGTGCTTTAAAGTTTTCTAAGTAATTTACATCTATTGTCTCATTTAATGTAAGTACCCAGTGGAGTAGGTACTATTACCCCTTCCATTTTACAGATGAGAAACATGAGAATGGGAGAGGTTAAGGATTTTCCCAGTTTCAAAGCTAATAAGTATCTGAGGTAGCAGTGTTCAATTGGGTCTTCCTTGAACACTGCCTGTGTGACCTAGTTGTCTGTAGGGCAAAGGAAAGGAACTCTATTTGGGACTTGTTGAGGTAATCAGAAACATACTATCTCACTTCTATACATAGCAATTTATAACAGGGACACCCTGCACAAGTTAATGACAATACGTTTTGCAGTCTCTTGTACCCACATGCTGTCCATGAGACCTGCCTAGGGAACATAAGAATTAATGGCGCATTTTCCAAAGTGTCAGAAGCAATGGAACACCTATCCCTCAATTCCTTGGATTCCACCTGACATCAGCCCTAAAAGTCCAGTGCTATTGTGTGGTATAACAAAAGCCAGAGAAGGATTTTGGAATGCTTACAAATGTGAGTCATCTCATTTTCCCTCCCGCAAGGCTGCTGAACACTAAACCTGCAATGACGTAAGGCTTCCTCACTGCTTTGATCTATTTCTCCCTCTGCCTTAATAGCACTACTCCAATTATTTTAATGAAATGTTCCAAATAGAAAAGAAACTGGGTACTGAGTGCATTCATCAACACTAAAGTTGCATAGTACCAGATTTCATCGATTATTTGCTCCAAAAATCATCTGATAATGAATTGACATACAAAAATAAGTAAGACTGTCATAACATTGCAGGAGACAGAGACAATGACAGACATAGAGAAAGAAACACACAGAGAAGAAAAGTAACACATATACAAATATACATATATGCTTTTTGGAAATGAAAAGGGCCCAAAGTTGTGATTTCAACAACATGAAGAATTCCCTGAATGAAAACACCACTATAAACTGGCATCTGTTCAGTAATTTAGAGTGTCAGAGATTTGCCTAGAACAATGAGTCTAAATGATTTGCCCATGGCCATACAGCAGCTAGTAGATGTCAGACACAGGATGAGCAGCCAGATGCTCCTGACTCCAAGAGCTGTCTTTTCTCCACTGCATCACTAACACATCCTTAGATGTTCTAGATTATTTATTCGACTAGCATTTATAGAATTTCAATTATACATCCAGCATTACATTTGACCATGAACTATTTAGTCTTCCTAAATCAAATACAGTTCTAGTTTAAAAAACGTATAGCAGTTCCACCAACCCCACATCGAGTCATTTTTGTTCAGTCACTTTTCAATTAAGAGAAATCTGATTAATTTATTGAGTGATATGTGATGGGGAAAACATGGAAAATGAAAAAATTATTCACCTGGAATGGTTATCTAATTTTTCTTTTATAATAAAAGTAATTCCTAACCCTAAGAATTGGGTATTTTAAATTCATCACAATAATGAAATGCTTAAGTTCCATGCTGGTACATATTAAAATAATACAAAGTGTTGAAGAGATGCAAATGATTTAAAAAAAAAGAAACAAACACTGCTTTACTGCATTTAAATAAACCAGTTGAATCCCTCTGTCTTCAAGCCTATGTGTGTCAGTGTGAGATAATCCTTTCTCTTGCTTCCTGCCTCTCTCTCCTTCTCTAGGGAAATGAGTCACACCTGATCACTGCCCTTGATATTATGTCTGATATTCTGAATTCCCATCAGCAACACACAGCTAGTATGATGTCAGCCCAGTTGACTTTGTTATCTCCCTGTGCATCTTACATCAGCTCCCTGCTGCTCAGAATTCAAATGAATGTGGGGGAAAGGACACATCTTCTTAGCCACTGAGAGAAAGCTTTTAGAATCTAGAAAATGACATCTGGCACTTTGCTATGGGGGTTTCTGGGGTTTCTCAGGATTCCAACCAGATGGGAACTCTGTCTCATTGAGACAAAAAGAAATTACACATCATCTTCCCATTAGATGTTTCTGCTTTACAGGATCCCAAATACAACTGTTCATTTCTAAGTGGCAATTTGTTTTTAGAGTTCTCATCCTAATTTTTTCTCCATCTATTCTTTTTCTCTCTCTCTCTCTCTCTGTGTCTCTCTCTGTCTCTCTGTCTCTCTCTCTGTCTCTCTCCCATTAAAAAGAAAATTTTAAGTGCTTCCTGTGTGCCTATGTACCAAGCAATGTGCCAGGTGCTGGTGATATAAACACAAAAAATGAGACAATCCTAACCTTCAAAGTGCCTGAACTTTACTGGAGGGGTAAAACATGTAAATAAACAGATACATAAGTACAAAGTATTGTGTTGAGAGGATAGCCCTAAGATCAGAAAAAAGCTTTGTATAGGAGATGGCAAATGAGTTAAGTATTGAAGTGATCTAGAGATTCCAAGGGGCAGAAATTAGGGAAGACAGCATTACAGGCATGGAAAACAGCATGCATTAAGGGGGAAGTAGACTGTCTTCTATCACTATCCATAAGTAGGTTTGGATGGAGCACATGATTCATGAAGGAGAATCATGATATGAGCCTAGGAAACTATATTGTGAGGGGGTTTTGATACTAAACAAAGAAGTATATGTCTCTTCTTAGAGGCCATATGGAGATATGAAAGCTTCTTGGGCAGGGGAGCTCCATGGTCACACTTGTATTTGAGGCATATGAATTTGATATCTGTGTGGAGAAAAGATCATAGAGGGAAGAGAGTAAAAGCAAGGTAGTAAATTAGAAGACTCTCATGGATCTCACTGAAAAGAACTTAGTGTTCTGTGGTTTGATGCTAGCCATATAACGTCATGAATAATAAGAGCATCTGAAGGACTTTACCACCTATGTTGAATCCCTCTTCTACTTGGCCCTTGAACAAGATATCCACCATGACAATAGCTAATCCCTTTGATGAGCATGTATCTTGATGTTGATAATTTAAAGTCACTGAATGAAGTTGTCTTTATGGTTTAATTTAGTCAAGAATTGTGTATGATCTTAATTTATGGATAAGGGGCTCCCTGTAGGAGAAGAATCTGGTTAGACAGTGAGGATTCCCTCTAAAACTCATCCAACTTGTAATGAGATTTGTGGGTTTAGCCCCTGAGAGGCTCTAGGTTCTAGGTGCTTTAGGGTGGCTGTTCTTGAAATACAGTTTACAAACCCCCGTTGGTACAGTTCTCATTAATAGTTATAGCAGTAGACTCAATGGGATACTAGCAAAGGCATTTATTAAGAAAGTACAGTAAGAATAGTAGCAACAAAATATCCTGCCCATAAACTAGATGTTTTATCATCCCATAGGGTCCACGTATCCTTGGGAAGGATAGACTGAAACGTAAGAGCAACCTGGTAGTAAAACAGATCTGCAAGAAATACATGATACCAAGGCTACTCGTTACTCTTACTATAGGACCTGAAAGTCCTTTCTGTTTTGAGGATACCTCACAAAGGTCTGTCATTGGAACAACATCTCTGCTGGGCAAGTTACTCTGCTGGGATCTCAAGGTCTATTCTGCTCCATAGCTTACCTCTTAATTGTTAGGACTATTCCTCTCTTGAGTACACAGATCTTTTTTCTATTGCCAGAGGTCAAGCTCCTCAAAGCCACTTCCTCCCCTGAGTAATTGACTCTCTGCAAAGGTTAAATAAAAGAGGTAAAAGGGTATTAATGTGTTAACAATGTATTAGCCCCTAATGGTTCCTTATTGGACAACAAATATTGTACATATCTTTGTAAAGCTTTAAACAGCTAAGCTCTTTGAATGAGTTCATTCCAGGAGCTACCTATAGAGAAAACTCCTTCCAGAAGGAATAAAGGCTGATGTAGGGGAGGAGAAACAAAACTGGTTTTCCCCTTTCCTGAAGGGGACTCCTAGAATATCCAGTGTTTGCTATCCAATAAGGTTGCTCCCTACTGACCCATCAAAGAAAGATGCTAAGGGACTATTAGGTGCTAACAAATTGTTCATATGTTACTACTTTATTTCCTTTCTTATCTAAACTTTGTTTTTAAGTCACCTATGAGGAGGGGAACCAGATTCCTTCCCCTACCTGAAACAAAAAAGCAAAATGATTTAGTAGAGGAATAGCCCCCAAAACACTCTAGATTAACAAGGATGGACTTTTGTTCTGGCATTGAATATCTCCCTTTTCAAGGTATAAATATCCCCAACGATACTGCATTTGAGACTTTGTTCTGACAGTGATGGTGATGTTTCCTTTATAGTATGTGAACTCACCTCACCTTGGGTACTTACTGGTCCATTGACACCCACATTAAGGATGATGGATTGATAGCCAGTTTCAGGGCATTTGGACTACACTCTTAGAGGCCTTTAAAAAGACAATGGATGTTCCAGACAAAAACACAGAGGAAAAGGGAGACTACTTGCTGGTGGGGAAGAAACCTTCCTATCCAGGCAGCCCCTATCCATGGAAACTGCACAGTCCCAGAGATAGCTACAGAGGAGTATCAGAGGCAGTAATGAGGTGATTGTTGGAGGAAGAACCATGCAATGGAGGACTTCCTGGAACCAGAGGAGAAGTTGTGACTGCAACTGAAAAGATGCAGACACGGACCATGGAGAGAAAAGGAATCGCTGGAAAAAACCAAGTTCCAGAAACAATAAGGAGAATTTTTGACCAAGCAGGAGCCAGACCCTCAACAATCTACTTCCCTCCTTACCCTCCCATAATCTGCCCCCTCACTCTACCTCAACTAAAGAGAGTATCCATTACTATTCTCCTTTCATGAGCCAGAAATCTAAAGTCTACTCTCAGACTATAGCCCCTTACCCTTCAGACACTTTTAGCCCTGCACTATTCCTCCCACAAGAAATTCTAGGATCATGTGAATCAGGTTTAATCTCTTCTGGACCTTCATCTCCCTCCTTACTGTGTAGATTGGTGACTTCATCGGCTCCTATGGATTTAAATATTATCTCTAGGGGGGAGGAGTCAAGATGGCGGAGTAGAAAGACTCACATATGCTAGCTCTGAACCCACAGTCCATAATTACCTATAAAAAGAACTTCCAACAAATTAAGGAACACTGGAAGCCTCGCAGCAATGGGGTGAAGGAGATTTCCATTCTAGAGAGCCATGAAAAACCCATCCCAAAGGTCCTTTGCGCACCAGATGGGAGCAGAGCCCAGCTCTGCCCTGGCCACGCGGCACTGAGAGTAGCAGATCCAAGCAGGCTTCAGGGATGGAATCTAAAGCAGCTGCAAAGGTCCCTCCACCCACACATGCACAGGTCAGTAAGAGAGACATCTGGACAGGCTGAGAGGGGAGCGGGGTGTCTCCATGACTCAGGGCCTTGGGAGGCAGTGGCAGAGGCAGCAGGCAGCCAGAGGCTCCTGGAGCAGGCAGGAGCTCTGCAGGAGCTCCATTATTGAAGGTCTCTGCATAGAACTGAGCCTGGGAGGCAGCCTTGTCCCCACCTGAGCAACACAACTTAAGCTCCCATTGAAGAGCAGCTGGGCCCACCACCATCCTTGAGGCTGGGGAGCAGCATTTGAATCTCAGTGCTTGGGCACTAGCTGGGTGGATCTAGGCAGGGGTGGAGAGGAATCTCAGAAGTCAAGTAACTGACTGGGAAAATGTCCAGAAAAGGGAAAAAAAAATAAGACCATAGAAGGTTACTTTCTTGGTGACCAGGTATTTTCACCCTTCCTCTCTGATGAGGAAGGACAATGCTTACCATCAGGTGAAGACATAGGAGCCAAGGCCTCTGTATCCCAAACATAGATATCCAATGGGCTCAGGCCATGGAAGAACTCAAAAAGGATTTTGAAAATCAAGTTAGACAGGTGGAGGAAAAACTGGGAAGAGAAATGAGAGAGATGCAAGAAAAGCATGAAAAACGGGTCAATGCCTTGATAAAGGAGACCCCAAAAAATGCTGAAGAAAATAACACCTTGAAAAATAGGCTAACTCAATTGGCAAAAGAGGTTCAAAAAGCCAATGAGGAGGGGGGCAGAGCCAAGATGACGGAGTAGAAAGACTCACATACTAGCTCCGAACCCACAGCCCATGGATTTCCTCTAAAAAGAATTCCCAACAAATTCTGAAACAGTGGAAGCCGTGCAGCAACACAGTGAAGGAGATTTTCGTTCCAGAGAGCCCTGAAAAACTGACCCCAGGGGTCCATCACACACCGGACAGGAGTGGAGCCCTCCCCTGCCCTGCCCCGGCCACGCAGCACTGAGAGGAGCGAGCAAATTGGAGCAGGCTTCAGGAACAGAATCTCCAGTGGCTGCGAAGGTCCCTCCACCCACAGACTCACAGGTCAGTGAGAGAGACAGGCTGAGAGGGGAGCAGGGTGTCTCCGGGACTCAGGCCACCTTGGGAGGCAGCAGCAGAGGCAGCAGGTGGCCAGAGGCTCCCAGAGCAGGCAGAAGCTGGGCAGCAGCTCCGTTACAGAAGGTCTCTGCATAAACCCCCTGAGGGAACTGAGCCTGGGAGGTGGCCCTGCCCCGACCTGAGAACCTGATTTACTCTTACCCTGAATAGCAGCTAGGCCTGCTGCCAAAAGCCCTGAGGCTGGGGAGCAGCATTTGAATCTCAGACCCCCAAGCTCTAGCTGGGCGGATCTAGGCCAGGGGTGGAGAGGACTCTCAGAAGTCAAGCAACTGCCTGGGAAAATGCCCAGAAAAGGGAAAAAAACTAATACCATAGAAGGTTATTTTCTTGGTGAAAAGATATTAGCTCCTTTCTTTTCTGAGGATGAGGAACAATGCTTACCATCAGGAAAAGAGATAGGAGTCAAGGCCTCTGTATCGCAAACATCTGAAATAGGTATCCCATGGGCTTGGGTCATGGAAGAGCTCAAAAAAGATTTTGAAAATCAAGTTAGACAGGTGGAGGAAAAACTGGGAAAAGAAATGAGAGAGATGCAAGAAAAGCATGAAAAATGGGTCAATACCTTAATAAAGGAGACCCAAAAAAATGCTGAAGAAAATAACACCTTGAAAAATAGGCTAACTCAATTGGCAAAAGAGGTTCAAAAAGCCAATGAGGAGAAGAATGCTTTCA
>CM053771.1:293312904-293335595 GCA_028658325.1 Potorous gilbertii
GGGATGATAGAAGAGAGGGCAGATTGGTGATAAGGGAAATTAGAATGCTCAGTGTATTGTGGTGGGGGGAGGGGACAAATGGGGAGAAAATTTGGAACCCAAAATTTTGTGAAAATGAATGTAAAAAGTTAAATAAATATTTATTAAAAAAATAAAAATAGTAAAAATAAATAAATATTATCTCTATTCAAATGATTCTTAAATCTACCTAGGGGGTATATAGGTGATGCAATGGCAAGATGCTGAACTTGTAATCAGGAAGACCTAGGTTCAGAGTCTACCTCAGATACTTACTAACTGTGTGGTCTAGATAAGTCACATACACAATTTCCTCAACTTTAAAATGGAGATCCTAATAGAACTTAACCTTACAAGGTTGCCATAAGAAAGTAATATTTTCAAAGAGCTTTGTAAACCTTAATTTGCTACATAAAACATTATTATTACTTTATTAATATTCATTCAGCCCCAACTTCTCTCATATCTCAACCAACTGTTGAACATATCAAACTCAAAATATCCAGAACAGAATTCATTATTTTTTTCCCCCAGTTTTTCCCTCTTCACACTTTCCTATTACTGTTGAGGATACTGTTCTTCTAGTCCCCCACACTCCCAGTCTAGGTATTATCCTCTACTGCTCTCTCTCTCTCTCTCTCTCTCTCTCTCTCTCTCTCTCTCTCTCTCTCTCTCTCTCTCATTCTCACACACGCACTCACCCCATATCTAATTCTTTGCCAAGGTATGTCAATTTTACTCCATAATATCTCTGGTCTGTCTTCTCTCTTCTGGCAACACTGCCACCCTGATGTATAGACCCTCATCATTGCACACCTGGACTATGGCAATAGTGTGATGGTTGATCTCTCTCCACTCTAGTCCATCCTCCAAAGCGATCTTACTGAAGCCCTGGTCTGACCATGTCACTCATTCACTCTGTTTAATCAACTTCAAGAGCTCCCTGTTGTCTCCAGGACAAAATATAAAATCCATTGTTTGGCTTTTAAAATCCATAGTTATCTGGTCCCTTTCTACCTTTTTAGTCTTCTGAATGACACTCTACACCAGTAATTCTAGAATGCTCTGACACGTCTCCTTGCTGTTTCTTCCATATGATAGCTCATCTCCTGTCTCTATAAATTTCCACTGACTGTCCCCCATACTGGACTTCTCTCTTGCCTCACCTTCTATGTTCTAGCTTCTCTAGATTCCCTCAAGTCTCAACTAAAATCCTGCTTTCTACAAAAAAATCTTTCTTTAATGCTAGTACATTTCCTCTGAGATTACCTTCAATTTACCCTGCATATATCTAGTTTATACATAATTGTTTACATGTGCTCTCCCATTTTAGAATGTAAGTTTCTTGAGGGCAGGGATTATCGTTACCTTTCTTTGTCTCTCCAGTCCTTAGTACACTCCAGTACACTTAGTATACAAGTAGGTGTCTAACAAATACTGGGGAGATCTGACTCCAAAGGAGTCAGATTTTCTGTGATTCATTAATGCCTCTATTCTGGAGCACAATTTAAGGGAAATTTCTTAAAGTAAGCTTTGGTATATCTTTTTTCTAAGGAATTTGGAGGCCCCTACTAAAAATGTGCTCAATGTACAATGTGGATAACGTAGGGCACAGTATTTTTTTAAATTTTTCCTCTAACTCAGAAGATGCAAAAAGGCATGAAGAGATTTAAAATACTCCTGTAGTTCCTTGCACTTTTCATACTCACCCCAGAAAGCCAATGACTTTTGTAGGAATGTCGACATAATACTTCCCATTCTCTACAGACTATCATTGCCTGAGTGACTCACAGTAATTTTCATAGAGACTTGGGAAGGTTCAGATCTCCTGCCTCTCCAAGGCATGACTTCATTATTTCATTTATAGGATGATCCTAATGGTGGTCATCTTATTCTCTGAAAATTATATTGTTAAAAAAACTTTTCTTTCCCATTTCCCCAATTCAAGAAATACTAGGATTAGTCCTATTCATAAGGTCATATAATCTGTCCTTCATTCTTGACATCAGGACGATGAAGCCACGACTTGTGAGTGAACTGAATTTAAGTGAGGGAGGGCTGTGCACAGTCACCAGCCTCACTTTCTCCTCCTCCACCTGCGCCCAGTGGCCACGATCAGGACAAATGGAGATGGCCCAGCACTCAACAGGTAATACCCTATGACTCAAAAAGTCCATTTCTCAGATTTTCTAGCCACTGAGCTATGTTCAGAAAAGGTAAGCCAGAAGAAGGTAGCGAAGATTTGGGAGATTCAGAAATTTTCATCTCAGGCTTGCCTACAAAAGCACAGGTTGTACTCACCATATGAGTCTCTTCCAACTTACCATTTTCTACTGCTGTGTGGAATAATAAAGGAAAACGAGGTAGGGACCTCTCATATTTTGCTACCTCCTGGTTTACAATTCCAAGGGGAAAAAAGTCAAAAAGGTGTGAAGCCATTCCATAGTTTACTCATATATCACCCAGAGGGTGAATCCTTTGACAGGAATATCTTTCTCAGCATCAGTCAAGCAGTCATCATCAGAGGGCATCTCCACTCACTGAGGATGAACGAGAGAAGTTCACTATGTTCTCTTGACAAAGGTCCACGTCACATACTCAGCTCCATGTAATAATACTCTTTCAAATAGAGATCCTACCATTTCAAGTTAATGGGGACATCAAATTGAGTAGAATTCCCCTGGTCACTCCTGCAACACTTCCAATCTCTCCCTCTACCTTACTCCTTCTAAACCCACTTTTTGACTTCATGTGACCTCCAGTTGTTCAGAGGCTTTCCAGTTCAGCACTCCTGCTTGGTCTTATTTTTCCTTTATTTGTGGTCAATATATTATTGATCATATAATCAACCAATCTAACTTTCCAGTATTGTCTATTTTTGAATGCTTTGCCTCTTTTTCTTCTTGCCATGTGTACCATTTCAAAGCCCAGATGCGTATTATGATGATGGTGTTCAGGCTGCTGAAAGTCCCAGAGGTACTTTCAGTCACACAGCTGTACTGACTACAAAATTGTGTCATCTAATCCCAACTGTGCCTTTCCTACTACACTCCTATCCTTTTATCCTTCCTTTGTGGATTTTCTCTCTCTACCATATCTGTTTCATATTTTTTCTTCTTTCTCAAACTACCAGAACCACCCTTCCACCTTCCTCTTAGTAAAAGATGTCATTTCATACATTTCCAAGAAAATAAAGGGCATGAACCATGAGCTCTCTCTTTTCCCAAATTCTATAACCCACATTCTTCTGCCTCATTCTCCATTTTCTCATCCTTCACTCCAGTCTCTGAGGAAAAGATCCTTCTTCTTGCCAGATCCTTGGGCCTCTCCATGCCATCCATTTCCATCTCATCCATAACCCTTTGATTTTTCCTTCTTTCTCTCATCTTCAATATTTTCATCTACTGGATCCTCCCTACAATTATCTGCAAATCTTCCCTATTCTTAAAAAACCTTTCTCTTGACCCTCAAGGTATCACCTTCTATGTTTCATCACTTTCATGTCCAACTTCCAAAAGTGATTGCTTATACATGGGACCACCATCTCCCACTTACTTCCCACCTCTTACAATCTGGATGTCAGTTATAGCAGCTGACTGAAACATGTCTTTCAAAGAGTGCCAGTGAATCTCTTAATTTTACTCACAGTCATGTTTTCTCATCCTTCTTGACCCCTCTAATAATGTTTAGGACCCCCTTCTATGGGATGTCCTCTTCTCCTTGGTTTTGCGTGACAATGTTCTCTCCTGGTCCTCTTTTTTTACCTGTCTATCCTTTCTCAGTTTCCTTTGCTGTATCAGGATAAGAGTCCTATTTCCTATTCAAGGGTGTGTCCCCCAGGTCTCTGCCTTGGATTATCTTCTTTTTTCCTTATATCCTCTCTCAGTAATCTTACCAAATTCTTTGGGTTCACTTATTATCTTTATGCAAATACTTCCCAAATTTACAGATTTCTTCTTAGCTGCAGTCCTTCACCATCAGCTACCTGTTGGATAACTGACTTGGATATCCAAAAGGCATCTCAAATTCTTTATGTTTTCCTTAAGTCCACCTCCTCTCTTACTTTTGTCAAGTATGTTAGCATCCTTCTGTCACCTAAATTCAAAACCTCAGAGTCATCCTCCACTCCTCCTTCTCCCTCATGTACTATATCCAACCAGATATTAGGTTGAAAGAGGACTCAAGAAGGGTTGAACTATCAGTCTGGAGGTACAAGTCACTAGAAAATTGGGACGCTATGAAGGAAGAGTGGTTTAATAATAGTAACAACAGCTAGTATTTATATAGAAATTACAGGTTTGCAAAGCATTTTACAAATAATATTTCATTTTATCCTCCCAATAACCTAAGGAAATAAGAGCTTTTATCCCCGTTTTACAGAACAGGAAACTTAGGCAGATAGAGAACAAGTTGTTTGCTCAGGGTCACATAACTAGTAAGTGCCTGAGGCTAGATTTGAATTCAGGACTCTAGATACAGCACTGTATCCAACAAGCCATCTAGATGTTTCTAGCAAACTAAAGTTGCTAGACAACAATGTGTGGGAAGGGTACTAAACATTAATGGAATCCCTAAGGGAGATGGAAACCCACAAGGGAGGGAAAAAAGTTTTCTTAATGTTTTATGGGCTGTAGTACAAGTCATTTCTGTTTTGCATATTTGTCAAGTTAAATAAATTTTGTCCTGAAATTTGTTTTTCATTTGGATTCATACATAGGAGCTGATGAATTTTTCATTTTCTTTATCTGGAGAGACCAAGCTAAAATGAGCTAAAATCTGATGCTCATAAGAGAAACCCTAGGTAGGAGCAATATGGATCTGGTTCTAAGGTCACAGGGGAAACCCTGGATGGGGGTGCAGATGAAAGGAAGTTATTCATGAGATACTCCAATACTGAACCCCATCCATCTGTGCCTCAGATAATGAGGAAACAGGAAGCACAGCAGGCTCCTATATTCTTTTCACCTTTTAACCAATTGTGTGACTGTCAAGATGTGGTTTGCTATTGGAAATTGTGAAATCCCTGTCCCCTCCTTATATTTTCATCAAAGATACTCTTGCTTTATGTATTGATCATTCTCATAAAGATTTTATAAAGATGAGAATAGTAGACATATGGGTCAGTAGTTATTGATGAGCTCTCAGTCATCTTTTTTGGTTATCAATATCATCCATCATTTTTTTCCCACTCTCTTCTTCCCTGAGATATCTTGCAAAACAGTTCTTTGTTGCTTTCAAGATTGTATTGCCTCCTGTATGAATTTCCCTGATGTGTACTTGGTCTGAGCCAGTGGCTTTTTTCCAAGCTAATTTTCTTAAGTGCCATTTTTACTTCCCCATTTAGCACACTAGGGACTGAGTCCAAATACAAAAATCTCATTGCCACTGATTATAGAAGCTTTGAAAAAAATCTGTTTGGCAGCAATAATCTATGATACCAGAAGTCAAGTAAGCTACATTAGGGAAAGACTGCATTCCTTGAGAAGGAATGGGACAGTCATCTACTGAAAGAAAGAGATTAACAAATGAACAGACAAAGTGATGCACTGGTACCTACAAAATATTTTAAAAAAAGAAACAAAAGATCTCTGTAGAGGATTTATGGGAGAACATGGACAAGAATGAGACAGGTTGGGAAGCTGTAAATGAGTTTTAACAAGCACTAAAACTCTATAGCACTAGCCTAAAAAGGAGAATATATCACCTAAATTCTTCAAGCCTCAACTTTCTTATCTGTAAAATGGATAATTCTAGGACTACTTACCTCATAAGTATGTGTGTTTATATGTGTGATCTTTTATTAATATTGTAGTACATGTTTATCTATACATAATATGTATACATATACATATATACATAGTATATATATTTATGTATGTGTGTGTGTATACACACAAAAACTGAATTGAAAGTAATTTCTTATGGATTTGGAAATTGTGAAGTTCTTTCACTAATCCCAAGCTTTCTCCTTAAATTAAGGTCCATCTGTTTAACACCAATATTCTTCTTATGTTTTTGTATGGCTTTGAATCAAAGAATTCTATGCCCTCAGGAGAAACAAATTTGAGGTTCATTCAAAGTACAATGAAAACCTCATAGTGTATGTGAGTAGGCTACAGTGACACTTAGCACAGTGTCTGGCATTTTTTTCTTTGTGATTATCAGTCACTTCAGTCACATCCAACTCTGTGACCCTGTTTAGGGTTTTCTTAGCAAAGATACTGGAATCATTTGCAGTTTCCTTCTTCAGTTCATTTTACAGAGGTGGAAACTGAGGCAAAGAGAATTAAGTGACTTGCCCAGGATCACACAGCAATTGTGTCTGAGGTCAGATTTGAACTTAGGATGATAAGTCTTCTTGACTTCAGGCTGGTCACTCTATCCACCTCAACCCATATGACTTATAATAGGTGCTTAATAAATAACTAACTGCAATATATTACAAACAAGAAATTTTATAGACAAGGAGAAAAATGTAAAGTATATAGCCAAAGAATTGCAGATATGAAAGAATAGATCATGTGGCAAAGAACAAGAGACAACCGATGGACAACTTGTGTCTTACATTGGTAACTTAGTGATGGTAGAGCAATCAAAGAGGGTCCCAGTATGGTTGGTAGGAAGACATAGTCAAGTTTTGCACTGGCTGGGCAGACATGGAGAGGTTACAGTGTGCCACTGTCTATAGTGAGATCACGGATCCCACTGAGTATATAAAATCATATGCTTTAAGTGCATCAAAAAAATACACCTGTTATGTGAGATGAGTGGAGAGAAAGTTAGTTACCACTGGGCTGGGGAGGCGGGGAGAGGGGGATTAGGAATACTTATGGAGAAAGTGATAGTTCATAGACCCATAGGATTTAAAGCTACAAGGAACTTTCAAGTTCACTTAATCCAGCCCTATCATTTTGCAGATGACAAAATTTAACCCTAGAGACTTAACTTTCTTCGGTCATAAAATGGTATCAGAACCAGCATTTGAACCCATGTCCACTGACTAGGTTCTATTGCAGTTATGAATTGAACTCTAAAGGATGACAAGGTGGTAGATAAAAGAGCATTCCAGGCAAGGGGAACAGAGTGAATAAAGGTACCAAAATGCTACACTTTGATGAACCCATCAACAGTGGTCTGTTTTAGCAAGCTAAAAAAAAAGAGGAAAGCTCAGCTACAGCAAAATTCAAGTAAACCTCACTAGACTCTCTCATCATACAGTTTTCAACATTGGTTTCTCTAAATTGGTATATGTTCTGTGGAAGTAATAGCTTCAAAACCACAAGCCCTGAATAAGCCAAACACCACAATATTATTAGAAAGAAAAGGCATCCCAGGCAGATACCACTATACCACTGTAGTTGTACTTTCCATCCTCTCTGCTCCTCCTCACTTAATTGTCATGCCAAGTAATAATAGCATATACCCCAGTGTCTCCTGCAGTGCCCTAATTCTCTTTACTCAGGTTGGTTTCATATCCACTACTTTTCACCATCCTCCAACAATTTGTCTTTCCTGGTGCCCCTATATGCTCCTTTCTTCATCTATGTCCAGCGGTAATAACAGTGAAAAGAATCTTCCTGTCCCCAAAGCAGTATTTTCTTCTTCTTCTCCCATCTCTGCATAAGCCCAATATTCCAATAGCAACACACGTGTAACAGAATGGGGAATCATCAAGTTTTGTTGGATAGTAGAGTATGAAGAATAGAGAAGTATTAAATTAGTATAGTCAACAGTCAACAAAACACCACTATGTGCCAGGCATTGTGATAAACACTGCAGATAGAAATATGAAAAAATAAAATAGAGCCCTAGCCCGCAAGAAACTTACAACCTAATGGGAGAAGATAACACGTATAAGGAAGCCAAAGAAAGAAGGAAAAAGAATCAGGGGCACATATGGGGAACTCAGTCAGAGAAATCCCAGAGCAGTGAAGCAAGGCTAGAAATGAAGACATCTGGGCTGATCTCTTTCCTTAAATGGAGGATAGGAATTTAATGGCCCTGTTGACGTTTGGGGTGATGTGGGGACACCAAAATACCGGCACACCGGGTCCTACTAGAATGAATTCGACACAAATCTTCTTAAAGACAAAGATGAGAAATTAAGTATTAGATAATATGAGTCACCCAGGCTCCCACCAAGGGTATCACCTCTTGACTTCTCACTCTCTCATGCCTACCTCCCCAGTTTATCCAATGTATTGCCAGGGCCAGTTGATTTTACCTTACCAACATCTTCCATATTATTTTCCTCTGACACTGCCACTTTCCTGGATTAGACCCTCATTTTCTCATACCTGGACTACCGCATGATTGATCTGCCCATCACAAGTCTCTCCCTACTCCAGTCCACCTACCTACCCTTCATCTGTCAAAGCACTCTGGTCCGACCACGTCACCCTCCAATTCAATAAACTCAGTGACTTTCTGTCAACTCCAGGATCTAATATAAAATCCTGTTTGGCTGTCAAAGTTCTTTATAACTTGCCCCACCCCCACTTTTTCTGTCTTCTTACACTTCATTCACCTGCATGAATCTTTGATCCTTGTTGTTCCTCATACAAAACACAGGCATTTTCCCTGAGGTTACCCATTTCCAGTTTATCTTGTATGTAACTTGTTGGTACAGAGTTGTTTGCATGCGGTCTCTCCCATCAGACTCCGAGCTTCTTCAGATCAGGGATGGTCTTTTCCCTTTCTTTGTATCCCCACTGCTTGAGGTCAGGAGGATAAAGTGAGGCTGGTGACAGCACAGTGCGCCCTCACCTAAATCCAATTCACTTTCATGTCATGATGTCACCTCTGATGGTATGGTCCTCTAAGAAGGAAGCCCAAACAACAGCCTCTGTAAGTAGGGAAGGAGCTGCCCGCTTCCTTCCTTTCTTTCATCCTTCTTTCCTTCCTTTCTTCCTTTCTTTCTTTCTTCCTTCCTTCCTCTCTTTCTTTCTTTCTATCTTTCTTTCTCTTTCCTTCTCTCTTCGTTTCTCTCTTCATCTCTCTTTGTTTCTCCCTTTCTTTTTCTTTCTCTTTCTTTTTCTTTTTTCTCTTTTCTTTCTCTTCCTTCCCTCGGTCAACAAAGGGTATTGCATCCTTACTTCTAGGTGCTCTCCCCAAAGGGAATATAAATGTTATTTGAATCTCCAAAATTTTTTTAACCCCAAATTACTCCTGTTCTCATCAATTGACCAACAATAGGTTCCAGGCCAAGCCCTACTTGATCATTGTTGTGCCCGGATTGACTCAGAATGAACGTAAATGGCAATTATTTCTATTTTGGCCAGAAACCCTGAGGGTCTTCCCCTCTCAGATCTTTTTTTTGGGGGGGCAGGGATTAGAGGTCATTCTTTGCCTCATTTCTCAAATCTTAATCACTGAGTGGGCATGGCCTCAGTCTAACTGAGACCTATTAAAGACCTTTGTTTGAAAACGCCAAGGTCTCCCTCTGTATCCAGGACTATTTCCAGTTGTGCTGATCTATATCTGGCCACTGGACCCACGTGGCTCTGGAGGCTTTGCACAGCCCTCCCTCACTTAAATCCAATTCACTTGAGTATCATAGCATCACCTCCCTGAAGTCATGGTCCTCTTGGAGAATGAAGGACAAACAACCATCCCCATTGTTTATTCCAGTACCTGGCACATAAATGCTTATCAACTGATTAACTAAATAAATATGGAAAGATAGAGTAGTGGCAATTAAAAAAAACCTTAAATGACAGGCTAAGGAATCTGAACTTTGTTCAGTATGCAATCATTGGCCATAGCACGATGTAAAGCAAAGAAGTAACCCAGATAGACTTATGCTTAATAATACAAATGCCTGATTGAAGTGTCCAAAATAGATCTTCTCTTTCCCTATTTCTATTGAAGGCACCACCACTCTTTTAGTTTTTCCAGGTTCAAAACCTTGCAGTCATTCTCAAGTTTGTTCTTTTTTTCCCCTTTCCATTTGGCCTCCACAATAACTCTCACATCCTTCTCTCTACTTACATTGGCCATCATTCTAAGTCAGGACTTCCTCACCTCTTACCTAGATTATTGCAATAACCTTCTGTATTTGGTCTCCTAGTTACCAATTTTCTTCTCTGCAATGTATCCTTCACACAGCTGTCAAAATCATCTTTCTAAAACACAGGTGTGGTCAAATCGCTGCCCTGCTCAAAAAATTTTTAGTGGTTGCCTATTTTCTCTAAAAAAGAGAAGTTGTTTACATTGACATTTAAAATACATTTAATGTAGTTAACCCTTTTTTATTTACAACTCTAGGAGATCAACATTGAAAATATTTTCATCCCCCTTTTACCAGTGAGGTGTAAAGGCTAAATAACTTGCCTGTGGTCACATAGATAGTATTGCCTTGATATTTAAAATTCTTCACAATATGACTCCTGCCTACTTTTTTTCAGGCAATCATGGTTAATTGACTTGCCCAGTGTCACGCAGTTAGTAAGAGTCAACTCTCTGAGGATTGATTTGAAGACAAGTCCTCCTGAGCCGAGGATGGCACTCTATCCATTGTGCCACCTAGCTGCCCCTCCCACCTACTTTTTGAGACTTTTCACACAATTTCCCTTCAAATATATTCTGTTCCAGTCAAACTGGTCTACTTGTTATTCTCTGAATGCTGCATTTGATCTCCTGGTTACTATTCAGCACTCCATGCATCTCTGACCTCCACACCTTTGCAATTTGTACCTTCTGCCTATAATGCACTCTTTCCTCTGACATCAAACCTTTAGAATCCTTAGATTCCAAAAAGACTCCACTCAGGTCCCACTTCCTATAGAAACCATTCCTGATTCCCTAATTGGAAAGGGCTTTCTTTCCACTAATACCTTGAAATTACTTATTTGGGTTTACATGTATCCCCTCAAAAGAAGGTAAACTCCTTGAAAGAGAAGGCTGGTTTTTGCTTGTTGTCATCTTTTTGCATCCTGAGTACCTAGAATAGTGTTTTATACATAAGAGGCACTTAACACGTGTGTCTGTGTATTAAGTATTGAACGATTTGAAAGACGAATTGAAGGAGAGCAAGTGTGGAGGTGGAAGATTGTTTATAAGGCTATAATTGATAATATAAACCTGTGCTGGACTAGTGGCAATGCTGGTAAAGAGGAGGGTACAGTCTCAAGAAGTGCTGTAGAGACAGAATTGGCCGAGTTTTATAATTTGCTATATTTGTGAGGCGAGAGGAAAAGAAGAGTCAAAGATAATACTACACTTTTGAACACAGGACACTGGTTAAATGATGGGGCAACTGAGAGCCATAGAGAAGTTGGTGGAGAAACGCAAGGAATATACTTAAGGCACACAAACTTTTATTATTTGTCATCAAGGGATGAATCAATGAACTATACAGATAATCTTAAAATTTAATTTGTCAATGCTTTAATGCTCCCTCTATGACCAAATTTACAATAAGATGAGAATTGACAGATCTGAATTTCACCTTCACTCACTTCAGAAAATCCCCTTCAAGCTGTTCCCCTCACTGGCTTATTGACTGATTCTTCCCTATTTCAACAGCGCCAAGTCCTATGTCTTTTCTGTCAAAATTATGAAAGCAGTCTTAGAATCATATGATCATGCTTTGGGAAGTAACAAGGGCTATAACAGCATACTCTGGAAAGGGCTGTTTTACTGCTGAAATACTGGAGCATTCTGTTCTTTTTGCTGCTATTTCCCCAAGGTCAAGAGAAGTCTGAATGGAGAGATGCTCATAGCCAAATCAATCTTTCAATATCTTGTGCATATTTCTGTTACCTCCCTCTAAATGGACAGCCTATATCAGGAGTTTCCAAGTTGGAATCAACAAATCTTACCAAGAGGTATGAAGGAAATTAATTAATCTCTATTTTATCTTTTTATGAACATGTATGGTAAATTCTAGAATTTATTTCCTTTCATATTGGATAGGAGAGCTAAAGTGTGGTGATACATACATGATACAACCCAGCTACTAGGGCAAACTAAGGCTTGTGGATCTCTTAAACTCAGGAGTTCTGACCTCTAGTAGGGTAAAGTCAATCAGGTATCTGCACTAAGTTAGTACTAGGCTGCATAAGGAGGAATTAGCCAACCCAGATCAGCAACAGAGGAAATCAATAGTTAATATTGAATGGCTGCACAGTCAAGCTTGGTGAAATAAGGACCCCAGTCTCAAATATAAATATATATATGTATGTATATACATATGTGTATATATACACATGTACAATATGAATAATATGGAAAAGTTTACTAAAAGCTAAGGAGGTCTCACAACCAAAAAAGGGTTGAGAATCTCTGATCTGTATGCTCCTTTTTCTATAATTTCATTCAAATTCAGTATTTGCTTGCCATTCAGAAAGTTCTGTTCAGTAATGCCATTCAATTAAGTCAATTAAGTAAATGAGGCAGACCATTGGTTCTGGTATAAGAGAACCTAGGCTCAAATTCTTCCTTGGACACTTTCTAAAACTGTGTGTTCCTGGGCAATTGACTATCTCCCTGAGTCCCATTTTCTAGATCTGTGAAATGAGGAACTTGTACTTAACAACCCTGGAATTCCCTTTTAGCTTTAGATTTGTAATCTGATGATTATAATTCACATAGACCATAACATTCTCAAGTTATTGAATTGTTATAACTACATAATGAAATCATAAAAATGAACTGAGTTGGTTTCCCACAAATGATAGAAACAGATTTCTGATATCCTGTGAAAGGGAAAAGGCTAGAGAATTCTTCATAGCTTCTCTTCCCCGACCCTCCCATATCTCTGACCGCAAATCCTTCTCTTCCCTTTGCATCATCTCCTAACTTCATTCTTCAGCATTAGAGAATGCAAAACAGAGTTTCTGTTTCTTTTTTGAACTTTATCTTTCCTTTCCTCCTTTACTTTGATTTATCATTGTGTTAGAAGCTCTTTAAAAAGCATTGATCAAACCTTTTTTCAAAATAAGTTATTTAGTTTGGTTGGTTCTCCCAGATGTCATAGAAAGTCACTTGTTCTCTCCTTTTCTCATCCAGAGAGATAGCATGTTTGTGTCAATAAGTGTATATTAGGTCCCCATTGTCTACTGAGCAAATGGGTTTCTAACATGTCAACACTGAAGAGATCTGACCTCACTGCAGGATAGAGTTCAAACTTGGCTTCTTTGTCATAAGCACAAATCCAAACACTTTTCCATTCTCTCTCTTCCAGTGCCTTAAATTTTTAATAAAATGTGATTGATTAACATTTAAATGCAAACACAAAAGCCTCTATCGACCTGCACTTACACTGATCAATGTTTCCAAGAAATTCAAAGCTCAAGACCAGTGAAGGCAGAGCACTGATTTTTAGTCTCTCCACACTGGAGTAACTAACACTTTTCTGTTGATGTGTTTATACAACACCCTTCAGAAAACAACATTAACCTAATGACTGATCCTCCTGCTCATTTTACTTCTAGTTTTCCTATTTAAAAACTACAAGAGAATCAATTTCTCACTTCTTTTTTTCTTTTACCATCACTTTACATTTTCATTCAACTTTCAATCCCTAGAACAATGAAACTGAGGGAGGAGGTATATATAAGCTAGTGCTTGGTCAAGAGTGAATTTGGGGAGAAACTAAACATTGGATAAAAAGAAAATTAAGCTATGTTAACCAACACTGTCCTAGAAGTTTATATCAAACTTCCCATTTAAATACCTAGCAAATAGAAACATAGGGGTAGGGCAAGCAGATGAAGGCCCAAGTTACACTGTGAATGGAGCTAACTAGTGTTTCAACGCCTGCTATAGATAATCCTTCCACTGGTGCAAATTGCAACCTAGCTACAGCTTTTCTACATGCATGGTTTTTCTTTTTCCATGTTCTTCCATAAATCCTCCAGAGTTACTCAACTAATGAACATGTTCAATCCTTGTGTTCAAGTCTCTCTTGTAACATAAAGGCTGCAGGTATGCTTGGCAGGATTTCTCTGGCTGGGTGCCCCACTCATAAAATACGAGAAACTCACAATATAACACCATTCAGTATACTATACCAATTCCCTTTGCAAGCACATGGTTGACAGAACTCAAAGATAGAACATTTCATTGATAATTCAAGGAAAATAAAATAGAATTATCTCACAGTGGAATGTATGGAAAAAGAAGATACACATCAATGAATAGGCTGCTCTCAGAACTTTGTAAAAGCCTGGTATGTAGTAAGTACTTAATAAATATTTATTAATTGATTGATAGAGGTCCTCTTGCACTCTTCCTGTAAGTCTTCATAGCTCCCATTGGGTGGTATCAGCATCAGTCCCCCTCATGGTTCTCCTTTCTTGCATCGTAGCTCCTCTAGTATTGTTAGCCATCTTGACCAGAATAAAAGAAAGTCTTTTTGATGTGATCACATCCCATCACTTAGAGAGCAATAGTGAGAGCTTCCCTGTGTTAGAAGGAGATATCTTTCTCCCTTCACCTAGGTTCTAACATTGACAAACAAATAACCTCCACTCTGGAGTTCCTCCTTTGTACTACAATTCTTGTCAATCTCTCACCTCACAGAAATTCCCCCCAGGGATCAAGAACATACTGTTCCTCTTATTTCCAACTGAGTCTCAATTACTAGCAACATTTTTGGACATAGTGATGCAAAAGATTGATGTTTGGGTAGTGTCTTTCTAGGTGACTAGTTCCCATCAATCCAGGAGCATCTAATATCTACCTCAATGATCAACCAAGACAAATTGATAGGTTTATTCAAATGTAATGGGGACTTAGAGATCCAGAGGGCTATGGGAAGTAGGAATGACAGCTAGATGACCCAGTGAATAGAGTGCCAGGCCTACAGTCAGGAAAATCCAAGTTCAAATCCAGCCTCAGATATTTACTATCAGCATGACCCTGGGAAAGTTACCTAACTCTGTTTTCTCATCTGTAAAATGAACTGGAGAAGGAACTAGCAAAACATTCTAGTCTCTTTTCGAAGAAAATCTCAAACATGGTCATGAAGAGTCAGAAATGACTGAAAAATAACAATAGTCATAAAGGAAGGAAGAGAACGAAGAAAGAATAGTCAATAAGGGGAGGAGAAATATGAGTTGTTGGCAAGGATAGTCAGATCAAGAGATGATTTCTTTATGTATGATGGAGAAATGGGTGTGTTTGTAAGTAGCAGGGTAGGAGCCAGTAAACAAGGAGATACAGAGCTTGGGGGCAGGAGGGGTAATATGCTGGAGAAGACAGAATGCTCTAGATCAAAGGGGAATGTAGAAAGGTTAGCCTAGGCAAAGAGAAGAGCCCCCTCCTCATCAGAGACTGGTGTGAAGGAGTGATAATGGAGGACGAAGAAGAGAGGGGAAGAAGAACATCTCTGATAATGGCCTCTATTTTTTTCAGTGAAGTATGAGGTAAGGTCCTCAGCTGAAAAGGTGGGGATAAAGATTATGGGGTGGGACTCAGGAGAATTGAGGAGGAAAAAAGTTTTGGAATAACCACTGTTCCAAAAATGCACAGAAGAGAACAGGAGGTTTATAGGGAAACACAGACAAGTGAGAGTTTTGGCACATGTTGAATTCAGTATATACTTTTAAAAGAAACAGAAAACAATTTTTTTTTCTGTTCTTCGTGTATGGAAATGCTCATGCTTGTCAAATTTGTAATTACAAAAAGAAAAATTTTAATTTATAAAACCCAACAGGACATGTGGTGCAATGTTCTTCCATCTCTGAAAAACTATAAACAAAACAAAAAAAAAAGTCCTGAATTTAAAGTCAGAGGACCCATTCTCATTCTGCCACCGACCACCTGTGCCACTTTGGGTAAGTCACTTAATCTTTCTGAGCCTCAGTTTCCAAATGTGTAAAATGAGGAAATTAGCCTATGTGACTTTTAAGGTTTTCCCTTCAGTTCTAAATCTATGATCCTATTACCAGTGAACTAAGACCAAGCTAGTGAGTCTAGCAATTCTGGAATTTTCTCTATCTGAAGTCGTCCCAAAGGCAAAATGGGAAAGACCCACCTCCCTAACTACTTCTTTCTATATCAGGCCAAACGTGGCACTGAAGCACACAGAATACACACAGTAGTGTGAGGAAAATTTGCATTTAAGGAGAAAAAAGAACTTTACTCTTCAAATATCCATTGAGCACTTGTCACTAATTCAGACAGTATTTATTTTTTTTGCAGGTGAAGGTATTAAAAATCTCAAGACTGGGATCAATACCTCTAACATAAAATGGAGCAGAATTAATGTGTTTACTGTATTTTATTATTACTTGAAGATGAGTTATTTCAACACATTTATTTATGGCACTTGACAGATCAAATATTCCTTTTCCCCCAAAGTTAAAAAAAACATGAATACATACTCATTTTTTATGCCTTTTAATTTGTACCCCATACCTAAATATGCTCAAAGCAATCCCAGACATAATTTTTTAGGGTCTGATCAGATAAACTAATGAACTAGAATTGAGACTCGAAGATGAGACTTAAGATGATTTTCTCTTGTGAACCAAAACATTATTAAAAATAGACCTTAGTCTAGAGGTTTCTCTGAGATATAAATTAACTTCAGTACAAGCTTCAAATAGATATGAGAGAAAAGAAAGAGATGAACAATGAGCTGGCCTGTAACAGAAATACATAGGGGGGCACACCTACATTGACACCCTGCTCCCGGACCTAACTTTGCATGAGGAATATGTTACTCTCTATTTTCTAAACCTATGACATCATGACTGAGGAAGGGGCATCATGAATTCAGTCCATAATTAAGAAACCAATCAAAGCAAAGTAAGGAAAAGGAAGGTCACCATCACCAGGAAAAGATGAAGTTTTGGGGGAGAGGGTTTGCATCAGAAAATTCCTTTCTACTTCTGTCTCAGACCCTTAAATTTTGTTAGATCCATAAAACTCAGGTTCTTTGCCCTGGATTTTGGTCAATTAATTGCATAGAGCAACCTGGGTTGGCCTGTCCCTCTTTCTCCAAGTGAGAATTTTCCTCCCACCCGGTTGACTGTACTAATCATCAGCACATAGCCTGCTATACCAGGTCGAATGATAGTACTGTCCCATGCCCTCTGTATGATCTTGATGTGGCTGATAATGACATTGAGAGCCATTTACAAGACTGAAAACTGTAAAGCAGAAGGTTTCAAACAGCTCAGAGTTACATAGCAAGTGGAACAGACCACTGAGGGGGTAGCTGGCTATGCTGTGAGGCACGTCTGTCATTTACAGGAAAGAAATTAATTGTCCCAGTACCACATGGAATCGGGTACCCCATTCTGTCAATGGCACTATGAACATCCTAGATTCTTGCACTAAGCACGTGAAGACTCTCTTCAAGTGCCTAGACCAGTACAAGTTGTCCATGGTCTTCTTCTCCCTGGACAGAGTCTCTATAGCCTGAGCTCAAGCTGACTTTCATTGTATCTAGCCTTGTGGAGGGTAGTCTTCTATTAGAAAGCATGGAGACTTTCTTCAAGAGCTCAAGAAGTTGTTTAACACCATCTTAGGCATGAGATTGCTAACCAGAAGATTTGCCAATGCTGGCAGGGAGAAAGAACCATGTTTGAATATGCTAGGATCCTAAGTGGACAGATAGGTTGATAGATTGCCCTAGAGTCAGGAGGACCTGAGTTCAAATCTGGCCTGAGACTTTTACTAGTGTATGACATTAATGTGTGACCTTAATTACTTAAGCCTGTTTGCCTCAGTTTCCTCGTTTGTAAAATTATCTAGAGAAAGAAATGGCAAACCACTCCATGATCTCTATCAAGAAAACCCCAAATGTGGTCAGGGAGAGTCAGAACAAAAAACAACAATGGATCTTAAGTCAAGGAATAATATAGGTAGTACAGTACAGTAGATAGAATATTATACTTTGAGTCAGAAAGACATGGGTTCAAATCCTACCCTGATCCTTACAATCTGTATGTTCTCTGTACCTCAGTTTTCTTACCTGTAAAATAAGAATACTAGATTCAATAGCCTCTAAGATCTCTTTCAGACCTAAATCTATTACTATTCTAGGAATATTGCCCTGTTGGTCCAATTTTTAATATATTTTTTGTTTATTTTATTAAATATTACCCAATTACACACAAAAATTTTAACTCATTATGTAAAATTTTGATTTCCAAATTCTCTCCCTCCATCCAGCACCTTGCCCACCCACTGAGAAGGCAAACACTATGATACTGATTTTACATATGAAGTCATATAAAACATTTCCATATTAGCCATTTTACAGAAAAATACACAAAGAAGAATGAGAAAAATCAAGAAAGTAAAAAAGTGTGCTTCATTTTGCACGAGGAGTTCATTAATTACCTCTGTGGAGGTAGATTCCATTTTCCATCTTGGGTCCTTCAGAAGTGTGTTGGATCACTGCATTGGTCTCAGTAGCTAAGTCTTTCATAGTATATCATCCTTGTATTGCTGTTATTATATAAAATATACTGTTCATTTTGTATCAGTTCATATAAGTCATTTCAGATTTTTCTAAAACCACCCTGTTCATCATTTCCTGTAATACAATAATATTCTATTACAATCATATAGCACAACTTGCTCAGTCATTCTCCACCTGATGGGCATCTCCTCAATTTTCAATTCTTTGTCACAACAAAAAGTTACTATGGATATTTTTGTACAAATAAGTCCTTTCCTTTTTGATTTCTTTGGGATATAGAGCTAACAGTGGTATTGCTGGGTCAAAGGGCATGCAAATTTTTATAGCCCTTTGGGCATAATTCCAAATTGTTCTCCAGAATGACAGAATTGTTGATGTAATTTTTGAGTGACTTAGTTATACTAATCCTCAATGAATTACCTCAGGAAGATGCAATTATCAACCCACTAACACTCCACTTTGCATCTACTACTCTACCTGGTTTCTACTCCACAGAACAAGATATTCTTCCCAGGTTAAGCTCTTCATCTCTGTTCTCACCACCATGCTGCTGACTCAACTTTAGTTGATGTAAACTCCCTCAGCCTTCCCTCCAGTCTGACTGTAGGGCTAGAGGGTAGAATACCAAACTCCTACCAATACCTTCCTGTATAGAGGGCAGAAATTGGACTTTAGGTCTCACTCCACTCTGCATTTGTCGTTCTGCCTGGTTTCAACTCCAAGGAACAAGATGCCCATTGGTATCCTGCCCCTACCCCTACCCCTACTCCATTAGATTGTATGCTCCTTGAAGGCAGGAAATGTCTTTTTTATTAATTGTTGCATAGAGCCTGGGACATAGTAGGTGATTAATAAATATTGATCAGACAAGATTAGATTGGTTTATCAAGCAATTTGTACATACCAAATCCAGCATTTGATCAACTTTTTGTTGGCTCCTTAAACTATGACTGCTGTGGCTCATTGCAGTTTCCAGTTTGAGGTTTCCATGGCATTTCTTAAATATGTATAAGAATATGCTTACTTCTTAGAATTTTGCAACTGCAAGTGCCATCTTTCATCTGAAGAATGTAAATAAGTGGATACTGCTTGTTAAAATGTACATATAGCACATGTGCTTAATGAGCCCCTTTGACCTAGCACAGCAGGGAATTGAAGGCAGAGGTGCCACAATAAATAAAATTCTAGGTCTTGAGTCAGGAAGACTCATCTTTCTGATTTCAGATCTTATCTCAGATACTAACTCTATGATCCTGGGCAAATCATTTAATGCTGTTTTTCTTGGTTTCCCAACCTCATGAGCTGGAGAAGGAAATGACAAAATATTCTGGTATCGTTGCCAAGAAAACCTCAAATGGGGTCACACAAAGTTGGACATGACTGAAAATGACTAAACAACAAAAACAAAGAAGAAACTATTTGTAAATGAAAGTTTGAACACATTCTCCCTAGCACACATGCACACACACACACACACACAAACACAATTGTATTGGTAATTAAGGTTTTCATGCTCTTTGTCAGGATATGTATAAAAACACTGGATATTTATTACCTTTGCCCTACGAAATCTGACTTAGCATTCATATGCAGATTCCAAAGAGGAAGAATCCTAAATAATTCCATCAAAGTATCTTTGCTGATTCTTTGAGAGACTGTGTCTTGAGTCATTCTTGGTGAGAATGTCAAGGAAGGGATAAAGATGATATGAAGATAGATTTCAATTAATTTGGAACTAGGATGTGGGAGTTTAAGGAAAAAGGAGGAGACAACATTCCTCTTCGGTTTTGTCACCTTGGAGAGGGCAGTTTCTATAGAGTAGTGTGAACAGAAACCAGAATGCAGAGGCTGGAAGAGGGAAGGGATGGTGGAAAAGTGGAGCATATGGAAAAAGTGAGAAAAGCTATTCAATAATATAGGATTATTTCTACAAGTTTGGCTTAGGAATTCTAGCATGAAACCCCCGAGAGCAGCCCAGGTCCTTGTGAGGAAAGTGTTAAACAGAAATGAGCCTCAGCCTCTTTTAAAGGAAGAGCAAAATTGTGGCTAGGAGGATGAGAAAAGCTTTCATTCTTAGTAAACACTAGCTAGACTGGTGCTTTAAATTACAGAGGACTGTGAGCTTAATGCTTAAATACGCTATAGCTGTCTATTATTTATAACCATTTAAAATTTTAAAGTACTAGAAACATAGCTATTGCCTATCATTTACCTTTTAGAGTACTTTAAATCTTATTGCCTTTGTTTTTCTTTTCTTGATATCCAGAAAAATGAACCATCAAAGTTTCAATGCAAAAGAAAGACTAGAATGTTCTAGAATGGTTCATTTCTTTCTTGTTTCAGACCAGACTCACCTTATTCATTTTTTTCCCAGAAAAATGATCTAAGATTAACATCATCTCATACAAAATTCTTAGCAACAGAAGTAAAGAAACAATCAGATCATTTAAAAAGGAGTCAGGAAAGAGCAATGTTCATTCCTTACCTCACGAGGATTCCTATTTGGTGACCGACCATGGGCAAATCATTTAGTTTTTCTGAGACTTATTTTCTTCATCTTTAAAACAGGTATAATAAAGCCTGTAGCACTTATCTCACAGGGCTGTTATGAGGAAGAAATAAGATGGTGCTCTGCATTATGTGCTTTTTTTTTTTTAAAGAAACTAGGTGGCACAGTGGAAAGAGCACTGAAGCTAGAGTCAGGAAGGCTTGAATTCAAATCCAGCTATAGACACATAGACCTTGCCAAGTCATTTAACTTCTTTCTGCATCAGTTTCTTCATCTGTAAAATAGGAATAATAGCAATCTACCTCTTGATGTTGTTGTGAGGATATTAAGTTAATATTTATTAAGTCACTTTCCAACCTTAAAGTGCCATATAAATGCTATCGGTTTTATAGTAGGTATGTGTGTGTGTGTGTTATGAGTACAGTGCAGTGTTGTTGTCCATGTAGGTTTTGTGTAACCATTTCAGTCTGTCTAGATGTGGCTCATAGGGAGGCAAAAATAAATAGCTATCTCTAGATAAATATCTCCTACCAGTCTCCAAGAGAAACTTTGATTGCAACCAAGAGAAGGAGCAGCATGGTGGAACTAGAGGCTAAACACATACACACACACACACTCCAAAATTATTGGATCAGTTCACAATTCCATCAACGTTGAATTAGTAATTTTTCTACATCCCTTTGAACATTTGTTGCTTTTCCCTTTAATCATTTTTGCCAATCTGATAGGTATAAAATGATGTCTCAAGATTGCTTTAATTTTTATTTCTCAAATCAATAATGACTTAGAGTATTTTTTCATATAATAATAGATTTTGATTTCATCAGAAAACTACCTGTTTATATCCTTTGAAAATCAATTGGGGGGGGAGGAGCCAAGATGGGAGAGTAGAAAGACTCACATAGGCTAGCTCTGAACCCACAGCCCATAATGACCTATAAAAAGAACTCCCAACAAATTCTGGAACAGTGGAAGCGACATAGCAACAAAGCGAAGGAGATTTCCGTTCCAGAGAGCCCTGAAAAACTGATCCCAAAGGTCCATCGCTCACCGGAAGGGAGCAGAGCCCAGCCCTGCCCTGGCTGAGTGGAACTAAGAGGAGCGAGCAGATCCAAGCAGGCTTCAGGGATGGAATCTACAGTGGCCGCGAAGGTCCCTCCACCGACAGATGCACAGATCAGTGAGAGAGACGTCTGGACGGGGCTGAGAGGGTAGCAGGGTGTCTCCATGACTCAGGCCCCTTCGGGAGGCAGCAGCAGAGGCAGTGGATGGCCAGAGGCTCCTGGAGCAGGCAGGAGCTCCATGACAGAAGGTCTCTGCATAAACCCCCTGAGGGAACTGAACCTGGGAGGCAGCCCTGCCCCAACCTGAGCACCAGAAATTAAGCTCCCATTGAATAGCAGCCAGGCCTGCCCCTGAAAGCCCTGAGACTGGGGAGTAGCATTTGAATCTCAGACCCCAAGCACTACCTGGGCAGATCAAGGTGGGGGTGGAAAGGAATCTCAGAAGTTAAGTAACTGACTGAGAAAATGCCCAGAAAAGGGGAAAAAAAATAAGACCATAGAAGGTTACTTTCTTGGTGAACAGATATTTCCACCCTTCCACTCTGATGGGGAAGAACAATGCTTACCATCAGGTAAAGACATAGGAATCAAGGCCTCTGTATCCCAAACATCTGAAATAGATATCCAATGGACTCAGGCCTTGGAAGAGCTCAAAAAGGATTTTGAAAATCAAGTTAGACAGGTGGAGGAAAAACTGGGAAGAAAAATGAGAGGGATG
>CM053771.1:293336095-293368320 GCA_028658325.1 Potorous gilbertii
TATATTATGTTATATGTAATAGTTACTAATAAATTCAGTAAATTGGCTTCTCTTCTCATCTTATGTATTATATTTCATATTTATATTTTATATAATATTTATATATTACATTTTTTGCATTTAAATACATGGTTCTAAGAAGGAGGTCTGTTCTGGGCTGGACTTGCCTCAGACCGGTTCTCTGGTCATTTATTTAGGCTGACACTTATAGGTCATTCAGCAATGGTCAAAAGTAGGTTTATTTAGGATTAGTATGAGAATATTTAACAAGGACAGGCACTAAGGACCCCCTCAAGTTGATTAAAGTGAGTGAAGCTCCCTTTGTTCTTTGTGACCCACCAATAAATCATCAAAGAAGTCAGCAACAAGGAAATGATGCCAATAGCTTGAGCCTTTAGTTCTCTGAACCAATCAAGTCTCAAAGACAGTCTCAATACCTTTTAGTGAAAAAGTATTGAGAAATATCTCTATAATTCTCTGAGCTTAATAGGCAGAAAAGAACTGGTCACCATGGTATAAATTATTTCCCAATCAGGTATCTGTGCACTTAGACTATTATTTAGAACAAAGGACAAAATCAATACCAATTTTGAAGAAAGGATAAAGATGAGATGATGATAATGCCTAAAAGTACAGACTAACCCATTTAAACAAACTGTTTTCTTTGGGGAAAAAGTGGAAAATGGATAAAAGACATTGGTTCTATTTACATAATTTCTTAGAGATAATTTAATGGATATAAAACAGTTGACAACAAGGAAGCAGACAAGCCCAGAAACCAACTCCTCCATCAAACATTTGATCTCTATGTGAACCTGAGAGAAATGGTTGCCATGAGCTGGGTCCTAAATTGAATAGAAAAAGGAGAATAAATTGAATTACATTTGAAAAATTGTATAGCACTCTCAATGACCTCAAGGTACTCTCTAACCTAAAATGATCTTTTAAATTTCTTTTTTTGCAATGAGATACTCTTGATGACATCATATAATTGTGAATTATGAAACAATTTTATCCCAGGTGAAACAAAATTGTAGGCGACCCAGAGATCAATCAAGGAGCAAAATATTGTATTCTGTTCCTAGAGACTTTCTTCAGTTGATTATGTCCAATTTTTCCTGAATATATTTTGTTAGTAGATAATTGTTTTCATGTTGTCTCCCTCGTTAGACTGTGGACTCCTGAGAGCAGAGGATTATCTTTTACCTTTTTTTTGTAACCACAGCACTTAGCATAGTGACTGGTAGAAAGTAGGAACTTAAATATTTGCTGACTGACTGCAGCATATTACCAATGCTGGTTTGCATGACCTGAAAGAAGCAATATAAAAGACATCATTAATGACATTTCATTGAAAAACAGGGAAGAATAGTAATGCAGCCATGGCAAAGGATAATAGGTGGTCAGGTCAAATACTGCACCGGGACCCATGCATGTTAAAAGACCAAAGGGTAAAGCTTCTAGGTCACTGATAGGTTCTGCGTGAAACATTTATGGGAAAATTTTGACAAGAATCATCTAAGTCAAAAAGGGTGTGGATAAGTTACAACATGTGCAAATGGAAGAAGTATTTATGTAGATGAGATGATGTATCTATCAACATATCTCATGTTAGGTACTACTCCCTTTCTCAGTTCCTTTTTTTCTCTTCACCTTTATCAATTGCCCTTCTACAACTTGTAATAATAATGGCTAACGTTTATTTAGTACTTACTATGTGCCAGACACTGTGCAAAGTATTTTATAATTGTTACCTCATTTAATCCTTACAAGAACCTTGTTAGGTAGGTATAATCCTTATCCTCATTTTGCAGGTGAGGATATGGAGACAAACAGAGGTTAAGTGATATACCCAGGGTCAGACAGCTAGGAAGATCTGAGGTCATATTTGAATTCAGGTCTTCCAGGCTTGGCACTCCCTCTACTGCACCACATAGGTGCTATAATGAGGAGACAATTTTCTCTATCATTAATATCTGATTCTTAAAGCATAGTACACATAAGTGTAGATGTTTTCCATCTCTAATGCTCTCTCATTTCTTCCAGCTCTGGAAAGTGAAGCTATTGGTCTTCTGGGATTCTAAATAGGAAGGGAGAAGGGAAAGGAAAGAAATAAGCATTTATTAGGTACCAACTATGTACCAGACACTGTGCTAAGTACTTTACAAATATCATCAAATATCATTTGATTCTCACAAAAACCCTGTGAGTTAGGTGCTATTATCCCTCCCATTTTGCAGCTAAGGAACAGTGATAGAGATTAATCAAGTTAGCTAATAAGTGTCTGAGGTTAGATTGGAACTCCAGGCTTCTTGACTTTGGATCTAGCACTCTATCCACTATATCTCTTAGCTGCCTTCGTAATAGACATCTTAATTTTCTTTTTACTGATATAATTAGGTTCCTTGAGATAAATCAATAAACACTTATAAATGTGTTAATCTTTGGGAATACAAAGGCAAAAGTGAAACAATCCCTGCCCTGAAGAAGATTATATTCTAATAAGGGAGACAATATGAATATGTACATATGTATGTATACATATATTATATACAGGGGGAATGAAGAAGAGAGGGAAGGAGAGAAAGAAAGAGAGGGAGGGAGAGAAAGGAAGAGAGAGAGGGAAAGAGAAAGAAAGGGGAAGGGAGGAGAGAGAGGGAGAGACAGAGAAAACAGAAATATATAAAGTGAATATAAGGTAATTTTGGGAGAGAGGGCACTGGCAACTGCGGGAAGAAAGAAAGACTTCATATAGTAGGTAACAACTGAGTTGAGTCTGAGTTGAGATTTCAAGAGTTACAAGTAACTATGTCATTCATTTCAAGAAAAAGGACAACCATTGCAAAGGCATAGAAATAGAAGATGGAATGTCATATGTTCAGAAAAGTAAATCACCACTAGTATGACTGGACCATAGAGCATGCAAAAGTGAAATACATAAGAAAAAAGGCCAGGAAAATAGGAAGGGGACAGTTTTAAATGTAAATCAGAGGAGTTTATTATCTAGAAATAAGAGGGAGCCACTAGAGTTTATTGAGTAAGGAGAATGGGAGTGATATAGTCAAAGGTGAACTCTCCCTTGAAGCCTCAGTGAAGGACTGAATTGGAATGGGGAGAGGCTTAAGACAGGGAACCCAAGAAAGCTATTAAAATAGTTATGGCAAGATCTCTAGTTTCTAGCACAGTTATCTGTCACTTAGTAGATCATTAGGGGCAGCTAGGTGGTGCAGTGGATAGAGTGCCAGACCTTCAACTCATTTTCCTGAGTTCAAATCTGGTCTCAGACAGCTGTGTGACCCCGGGCAAGTTATTTAACCCTCTTTGCCTCAGTTTCTTCATCTGTAAAATGAGCTGGAGAAGGAAATGGCAAATTACTCCAATATTTTTGCTAAGAAAATCCCACATGAGGTTATGAAGAGTCAGAGATGATTGAAATGAACAAACAACTATTAGATGATTAATGGATTTTGCTCATTGATTGACTGATTGTTCCTTATTCTTCAATCTAATGTATCTGAAGAAAGAATCACTAACCTAGGAGCTAGTGATCTCTTCAAAGTTTCCTAGAGTTTTCCATTTGGGTAGAAAATTGTCAGAGTATTCCTGAGAGGTCAGTAGCCCTTTGACAAGAAGAATGCTTTGTCAACCTGGAGTTTGATTAACAGAGGCAAACAGGCTAGGCAATATGTTATTCCATACAGTTTATTCCCTTTAAGCTAGTCTAAACTAGCAAATTTGTACAAGGAGCCAAAACATAAGTTCTGACTGTCTGATACAAGAATGACCAGGCTTGAATCTGTTTTAGGACCATCCTAGCATGTCTGTGTCTCTATATATGGTCTCTATGTTTATACCATGAGAAAGGAATTATCTTAACTGAATAAGTTGTAAATACAATAAGAGAGTTGACAAAGTGTCAATTGAAATTATGACCCAGGATATCTGTTTTCTTTACCATTAACATGCTATAACATAATATATGTCCATAAAATAGTAAGATATGGAAAAAGTCCCATTATTCGAGATGTGTCTTGGATTAAGGGTCACATCCTTAAAAAGATGAAAAATACTCTTAATCAGCCCCATCTGGTCTTGTTGACTTAGTAAAAAGTATTCCTCTGAGTTTACTCAGAGGCTGTTAGGTCCAGGTTCTTCTTCTGATTGATTAATTCAGGCTTTGACCCTTATTAAAGTCCAAAAATGATATTAAATGATTATCATCTTAAATATGGTTTTGGTTCTGCACCACCCTCATCCATATCCTTAAACAGGGTAATATGGTTACACTCTTATCCAATGTCTTGATATTTTTGTGCATAAACACAAAAAGGGAGAAAGTATCTTCCTGACCCTTCTACCAGTCAATTCAGATTTCTAACTCTATCCTCCTTTTAATTGGAAGACTTTTTTATGATCTATTTGAATTGTTTCTTTCAAGAAAATTTCACTTCCCCCATAGCAGGTTGTTGCTAAACTTTTTCTCTTGGGAATATTTCTATTTCCCTAAATCTGTTGTAATGTGCTTTCTCAAAATTTTTTCCCATTATTTTTCTGGATTCCTTTCCATTTTCTTTTAAAACATAAATTGTTTATAAACATATTCCCCAAAGTTGGCTTTAGCCTTTAAAACTTCAATTTATTTCTTCCTATTGCAAATCTCAAAGCCTAAAAAGCTATACTTTAGTTAATGCCACTGTCTTTTGAACCCAAAAGAAGTTATCCCCCAAATGATCTAACAATTTGTTTAGTAGAGCGCAATCTGCTCTATTTTCTTCCATACATAATCTGGTTGTAAATTCCCTTTACCCCTAAGACATGTACAGCAGCCTAACATTGATATGTATTAGGTTTTGCCTTTTATGACTTTGAAGTGCTTCTGAAGGCAAAGATAAGGAATCCACATGAATAAAAAACAATAAAAGTAGGTGGAATTTACAAATCTAGACCTGAAAGTTATCTGATTCTCCTGGAGTGCTTTAATACCATTAATTTTTGATGTTTTTGAAATTTCTAAACAATGATTTTGCTCCTAAGAGGTTACTATAATCTGACTGTTTAGGTATATAAGATTTGGTTGGATTACTTCTCTATAGATTACTACGTTAAATCTGTAAGCATTGAAAATTTTTAAACCCTATTTCCATTTCTTTTTTTAAATTACACTAGTTTGTCGTCAGCAAAACACTGTGAAGTTTCCTGAGGAGACGAGCTTCTCTACATGTGAAATGTCTCAAAAAGAAATGTTTTTAATTACACTGGCATTTTAGAGCCTATGCTGGGGGTAGGAGATGACAGCATCTGTAATCCTTATTACAAGGTTGTTATCTTTTGCTTAAACTTTGAAATGTTTTCCTACTCTAGAAATAATTCTGTGCTCCATTTTCTCATTTCCATTCTATTTTAGGTTATTGTCACATGGCATCTTTCAAGCTAAAGCAATCTGTGATTAATATGTGTGGGGTGTTTGTTTTATTGACACCACCTGTAGACATGAGAAGAAAAAGTGCTAGGAGCATGCATGCTGTGCCCTACCTAATAAATTGTCACTATCAATTTTAAATCTCAGGCCCTCTATTTACTCATCAAATTGTTGTTTCCTCACTAGCCAACTAATCCATAATTTGGTTGTTTTAGATGTGCTTGTGTGGGCTCTTAATACTTTACCAAGTTTCACCAAATTGCCTTTCTAGGTTTAAGGGGGATGTGGCTTGTCTGTGAAGACAAGAAGGCCATCAGAAGATCCAATGCTACCTGTCTCTACATCACCCCCACGGTGCCATTCAACATGCTTCTTTGAATGCTATAACAAATGATGAAAGGGATGCTTTCAAAGAAACCTGAGAAGACTTTTAAGAACTCATGCAGAGTGAAATGAGCAGAACTAGGAGAATTTATATAATAACAACATTGTAAAGACAAACCACCTTGATACAATTAAAAATTCTCATCAACACAATAATCAGTCACAATTCCAGGGAGTCAATAATGAAGCATGCTACCTATCCACCTCCTGAAAGAGAGAAGATTGATTCAGCATATAGAATACGACTTTTTTGGGGGGATATGGTCAGTGAAGGAATTTGTTTTGCTCATTATACATATTTGTTACAAAAGTGAGGTTTTTTGTGGGAGGAGGTGGGAAAGAGAGAAAATAGGTTTTTATTCATTGATAAAAGTAAATTATACATGGCTGCACATGAAAAGAAGAAAGGAAGGAAGGAAAGCATTTATTAAGCACATTATTTGCTAGGCATTCAGTTACTCTGAGGGAGTATCATTGTCCCATTATATGAAAAGAAACACAGACTTAGGGAGAATAAGTGAATTGCCAACAATCACAACAGTATTGAGTATGGAAACTGAGGCCCCCAAATTTAGTATCCTCCATAAAACCATGCTGCCTCACAAATTCCAATTTGTGAGGAGCGAAAGTCTTGGATATTTTCCCAGTGGAAAGGAGGTAGATCAGGCAATCCCTGATCAAATCGAATTTTCCTAGACAACCCAATAACAGAGTAGAAGGAGTTTCCTAAATAACCTGATAACACAATTGGGAATTAACCATTGTGCAAAAGCAAACAATGAAACACAGGAAACTTCTAGTTATTGACTAGATGAAGATAAGGAGATGACCTTTACAAAGCAAGCTGATCCTACTCTCAGATCTGGAAGAAAAACCTAGCCCTTGAGGACAAGTCCTTGGTTCTTGAGGATTTAGTCTTCACCTTTTCCCTTGTGCCTCATCCAGAGTATAGCAAGGGGGAGGGATGGGATGGATTTTTGCATCCCTCCCCCAGTCAGAAGCAATAATGGTGACTTGTAGTAAAAGCATTCAACCACAAAATTGCTTGCATTCAGGATAAGGGGGAATTCAGGACATTGCTTTTGGAGTCCCAATCTTCTAGGTAGAGCAAGAGCAATTATGAATTTCCTACACAACATGATCCTGGATAAGGAAAACTCTCTGGGGCAGCACCACTTTTGAACGTAGCCTCAAATTAATTCCAAGTTGAAATTATCTCTAAATTCAGGTAAATTCTAAGCACTGGATTTTCTACCTAGAGAAATATTTCCTGATGCCTCCTGCTCCTTGCACAAGAAAGATGGAAGTCCACATGGTTCCTACAAAACATCCTACTTGAAATATAAAGCAACTGGGAGTTTCAGGTGAACCAGAAGCTGAAAGCAGCAGAGATTACAAATAATAATTTCCAGAAATGACCGCTGGAAGAGTCTCTAGGGAAGACTCAAACATCAGGTTCAAAGGGGAATAGTAAGAGGGCATCAGTGGTCCTGTGGCCTTACAGTATCAGATGCATATGTTGTCCCTTCCCACGTGCTCCCTGGTCACGGGTACTCCCTGCATAAGTAACTGCATGTGACTCTGCACTAATGTTGAGAATATTTTCAGGATAGTGTTTTATAGGTGTATGGGAAGATAGGGGTTTTTTTTTACTACCTTTCTTATTAAAATATTTCAGTAGATATTTTGAGATACGTTCTCTGGGCGAGTATTGAAAGGCAAACATTGATGAGGGTTCATGAGCAATAGTTTTCTAGGCATAACCCAATAAAATCTAAACCATCATGGATCAGCAGTCCTCCAGGAGATCCATCCTGTGAATGGAAGGGTACCCACTGGACCCTACACCAGTAAGTGAATAAGCAAAAGATATACAATCCAACTATCTTCTTTATTCTTCCAATTTGGAAAGAAAGCGTTAGGCCAATGGTGAGTGATGATAATTGGACAACCAGAGTTCAAACCAAGAAGATCAATAGGAGTCTGAGCAAGTAAGCTAGCAGTTAATTCAAAGCAAGAAAAATTTCTTCTTCCACAGGATGAGACAGCATTGAGGAAATCTACCATCAGATAAGCAGCTGGGTGGTGCAGTGGATAGAATGCCCAATCTGAAGTCAGGAAGACCTTAGTTCAAATTTGCCTCAAGCAAGTGTTTGACTAGCTGTGTGACCCTGAGCAAGTTATTTAACCCGGTTTGCCTCAGTTTCCCCATCTTTAAAACAAACTAAAGAAGGAAATGGCAAATCACTCCAGTATATTTGCAAGAAAACCCCAAATGGGGTCATGAAGAGTTGGACATGACTGAAACAAATGCCATATTGGATAACTATCATTTTCTAAGTCTTCTCTTTTCCAGGCTTAATAATCTTAGTTCCTTAAATGGCATTATTTGAAACCCCTAGCTACCTTGTTCATTCTTTCCACCTTGTCAGTATCCCTCTTTAAATCTGGTGACTGTAATTAACGACAACTCTTTGATTTCATCAACATGGAGCATAGCAGCACTACCATTGTCCCTTAACATGGATGCTTTTTCTATCAATTCAGCTTAAAGTTATTGCATAGGTTTTTAAACAGCAAACACATATGCTTATGGGACAATATTTTTTTTCCCATATGAGCTGTTATCAGACCATGTCTTATCTCATACTAATGAAGTTAATTCTTAGGATATTAATACATCAGTTCCCTGTTTTGGTTGTTATGCATTAGCATAGGAAACCCACAGAGAAGAAACTTCCTCTGCCAATGTAAATCAATAACTTGACTATAATTTATAGAAACAGCTCTTAAAGTGAGATTTGTAGACCTTTGAGGGTCCTCAAGGCCCATACTATTTTTATAATAATACAAAAATATTATTTGCCTATTAAAATAGGACTCCATTTTTCCACTACATGTCTGTGAGAGATTAGATTTTCTTCATGTGTTTCAACCAAAACAACATATCACAATAGATTGAATGCAAAAGTAGATATGAAAATATAGCTGTAATCTATTATATTATAATAGCCAGCATTTATATAATGCTTTAAAATTTACAAAGTATTTTACATATATTAATTCATTTGTTAATGTTATGAATAATTACTAGTAATGTTAACTCATATATTAAGATTAAAGAGATTTGCAAAAATATGTAAAACAATGTCATACTTCTCACTAATTTTTTTCTGTTTTGGAAAATGTAGTTTTTCATAAAATATGTTATTTATGTTAGCATTTTGTTGTTGTTCAGTCACTTCAGTCATGTCTGACTCTTCATGCCCCCATTTGAGGTTTTCTTGGCAAAAATACTGGAGGGGTTCGCCATTTCCTTCTCCAGCTCATTTTACAGATGAGTGAGGCAAGAAAGGTTCAGAGACTTGCCCAAGGTCACACAACTAGTAAGTGTCTGAGACCAGATTTGAACACAGGAAGATGAGTCTTCCTGATTCCAGACCTGGCACTCTATCCACTAGATACCTTTTATGTTAACATACTATAATAAATGAATAAACATTTTAAAATTTATCAGCTTAAATTTCTAATATAGTAAATATCAATAGTTATAACTCATATAAACAAAAGCTCTTTGGAATTGAGGTCCTCAATAATTTTTGAGATTGTAAAGGGGCCCTGATACCAAAAAGTGTGTACAGATAAGAAAACGGAGCTACAGAGAAGCTGCCCAGGGGTCACATAGCAAGTAGTTATCTGAGGCAGGGTTTGAATTCAAGTTTCCCTAACTCCAAGTCCAGCATTCTAATCACTCTGTGATCTAGCTACCTGTTCATATGGACTTTAGTATCTGCTCCATCTGGACATTATGGTTAGAAAAACTATGATAAGCTCAGGAATCAGAAATGCCTCCCTGGCTGAGGATGTTAGTGGAGCTGCCACAGTCACCAGCTTCTGTGAAGTAGTCCTGTTATGCTATAAGGCAAGCTATTTCTTATAGATCCTGCAAGTACTCACACAACCTTAAATGATTATTTATCATCATCATCATCACCAACAACAATAAATTGAAATAGTGAACTGATTTTAAGGTTTGCAAAGTCTTTTGCAAAATTATCTTATTTTATCATTCCCACAACCCTGTAAGATAGATGCTATTGTCCCTATTTTATAGATGAGGAAACTAAAGCAAACAGGGTTTAAGTAATTTGTCCTGGGCCATACGGCAAATAAGTATCTGAGACCAGATTTGAATTCAAGTCTTCCTGACTTTCAGCACTCTATCTATTGTGCCATCTAACTCTACGACTAAGTGGCACATAAGGATTACCTAAACAAAAATATGAGAATAATATCATACCTTGTTTTTATTTAGCAGAAGTACACAGTCACTGATATCTAGGGTCTAGCCTCTAGATGTTCCCTGAAACAGGCATGCTCCAGAAAATAAGAATTGATTCAGAATATGTCAAGGATACAACTCTTCCTTATTATCAAGTCTATACTTCCGCAATTTGCCCACAAGGATATCAAGAGAGATTTCATCAAATGGCTCCTGAAATCCAAAAGCAGTATTTCTACCCCATTTCTATTCTCTGATATTGTAGTCATTTTATCAAAAAAGGAAATGAGATTAGTTAACAACTTTCTCAAAAAGATCAATGACATAATTTAGTATTTTGCTAGAGATCAACTTAATGGTCTGCAGTTTCAGAATGTGCATTTTACCCCTTTTGGAAAACTGGGGCAACATTTGCCTTTCCTTAGTCTTCTTTCTAAGTCTCCATGATTGCTTATAGATTGCCACCAGTAAACACATCTGCCAGTTCTTTCAGTGTCCTATATGGACAGCCTGTTTATTGGAAATCTATCCCGGTCAGAAGTGAAGATGAGAATTCTAGAATTGACCACAGGGGTCAGACTCTAGATCAATTTTACCTAAATAAGAATCACCAGTATCACGTAGCCAGAAAGTAAGTGGTCACACAATCTTTGTTTGAATACCTCAGTCCAGGAGGAACCCACTTTATCTTGAGAAAGCTTCATTCCATTTGGGGGCATTTCTATTGGGAAGTGTAATGGTAATGTAAATGGGAAAAAACTTTCCCATTCATTAATAAGGACCTGCTTAAACCACATGAAAGCCTAAGTCACATGCAGTAAGAGGAGCTTGCTGAACAGGTAGAATAGGAAGGGTGAGGCAGAGCTGGGAGGAAGTTGGTCAGTCTAGTCAGAGATAGAAAGGACACAGGCAAGCAGACACAGTTAGGCTGATGAGAGTTTGTTTGCTTGTGTAAAGGTCCTAGCAGGGGTGGGGGGTGAGGTTGGAGGGGAGAGGCTTGGGAATGGCTTTGCCCCATGCAGTACTATTGTGTATTAACTTCTTGGTCACTATGACAGATTTGGCTTTATGGTGCTGAGATTTGAGTTTATGGTGTCTGAATAAATGTTTTTTTTCTACTTTCTATATGGAGATTCTGTTATACTTTGTGATTGAGAACTACACTGGCACATCCATAGACAATACCAGTTCTGTGAATATTGCCTTGATGATACAGGAAGTTTTTTCCTTCTGTTGAACCTAAATATCTCTTTTTTGCCACTTTTATCCATTTGCTCCCAGTTATTCTCTCTGAGGTAAGTAGAGGAAATTGAATCCCATGACAATCCATTAAACATTTAAAGATAACTATCATCTCCACTCTAAGTCTTGTCTCTTCCAGGGTAAATATCTGTATTTGTTTTTTTCAGCTGATCTGCATATGGCATGAAGTTCAGACTTTTCACCCTTCTGATTGGCTTCCCCTGAATGCTCCACCTTTATAACATCTATCACCTTATCTTTGCTCATACATGTATCTCCTTGCTCTTGGACTATTGCAATAACCTTCTGGTTGACCACCCTACTTCAAGTTTCTCCCCATTGATGATCTCAAAAAAATGAAGGGGTAAGAAAGAAGGATGCATTATGATAAGGGATAGGAAGAGAAAGAACGGGGAAACAAGAAGATTTCACAAAGAAAAACTTGTACAGCAGAGAGGAAACTGGAGGACTCAATCTGATTCTCATCTAAATTTGTTCAAAGAGCCAAGAATATATAGACACACTCACTGGGATCAATAGGAGAGTAGAATGAGAAGGGGTTAAGAAAAAGAAGGGGGATAAAATGAAGGGGTGGATTAAGAGGTCAGAAGTAAAACAGACTTTTGGGAATGGAAAGAGTAAAAAGAGAAAGAGAAGAATAACAGAAGAAAATAGAATGGAGGGAAATACACAGTGAGCAATCATAAATACGAATGCGAACGAGACAAACACCCATAAAATGAAAGCAATTAGAAACCAGAAATCAAAAATATGTTGTTTATAAGAGACACACTTGGAACAGAAAGACACACAGAGAGAATTGAAATAAAGGACTAAGCAGAATGTATCATGCTTAGTCAAAGTAAAAAGAAAAAAAGAAAAAAATGGCAGGGTAGCAACCATGATTTCAGACAAAGCAAAAACAAAAATAGACATAATTAAAAGAAATAATCACATTATGCTACAAGTACCATAGATAATAAAGTAATATCAAAATATTTTACAGAAAGTTTCTCTAATAAAGGTATCATTTCTCAAATATCTGGGGAACTGAATATAACTTATTAAAATAAAAGCCATTTCCCAATTAAAAAATGGTCAAAAGATATAAACAAGCAGTTTTCAGAAGAATTTAAAGCTTTCTAGTCATATGAAAATGCTCTATCACTACTGACTAGAGAAAGACAAATTAAAATTACTCTGAGGTACTACCTCATATCTATCATAAATGATAATTGCCAGAGAGAGTATGGAAAAATAAGTGCACTAATGAACTGTTGGTGCAGTGATGAACTGGTTTAGCCATTCTGGAGCAAAATTTGGAACTATGCCCAAAGGGCTATAAAAGTATACTTACCCTTTGATCCAGCAATATCACTGCTAGGTATGTATCCCAAAGAGATCAAAGGAAAGGGAAAAAGGAAAAAAATATATATATCCAAAAATATTTATAGTAAAGAATTGGAAATAGAAGGAATGCTCATCAATTGGGGAATGGCTAAACAGGTTATGGAATATGATTGTGATAAAATACTATCATTCTACAAGAAATTATAAGCAGGATGGCTTCAGAAAAACCTATATAGAAAAATCTATATGAAATGATAAAAAGTGAAAAGAGCAGAACCTGAAAATCATTATCCATAGCAACAGTAACATTGTGAAGATGATCATTCATAAAAGATATAGTTACTCTGACCAATGCAATGATCAAAGACAATTCCATAGGATTCTTGATGAAAAATGCTATTTACCTCCAAAGAAAGAACTGATGGAGTCTGACTGCAGATCAAAGAATAATATTTTTCACTTTTTTTCTTGCTTTTTGTGACATGACTAATATAGAAATATTTTGCATGATTTCATATGTATAATTGATATCCTATTACCTTCTTTCTCAATGGGTATGGGAAGGACTTGAAAGAGGGGGAGAATTTAGAACTCAAATCTTTTTTAAAAAACAATTTTATATTAATTAAGTTAATATTGAAAAAAATTTAAATTCTCCCTATTGAAATTCATCCTACCCTCAGCTGACAAAATGATTAAGACTAACCATATCACACTCCACTCTTCTATCCCTCATTCCAAGTCAAACTTCAATGATTCCTAATTGCCTCCAGGATCAAATATAAAATTTTTTGTTTGGCTTTTAAAGCATTTTCAGCATTCCCCCTTCCTATTTTTCCAGTTTTCTTATACTTTACCCCTCCCCTCTTATTGCCTTTCAACCTCAGTACTATATGACTCACCAAAACTGGCCTTCTTGTTCCTCAAATAGGACACTATCTTGTCCAAATTATTGTTTTTCTTTGGTTGTTTTCCAGGCTTGGCATGCTCATCCTCTTTATCTCAGCTTCCCAGCTTCCCTAGTTTCCTTCAAGGATCAATTCAACTTCCATCTTCAATAGTGCCCTTTCTTGGTCTCCCTTTGCAAATTCTACCACCCTCAACCAACCTCACCCACCTACTTGTACAGACCTGGTGCTACTACTGCTAGTATGTTCCCCGAGAATACCTTCCATTCACATTATGTATAACTTTTGTGTACTTTTTTGATTGTTTTCGCCACCATGAGAATGAAAGCTCCTTCACAGTCAAAACATATATTTGTCCTTTGTATACACAATGCTTAGCCTAGTGCTTCCCTTATAGTAAGCATTTAATAAATGCTTTTCAATTGTACGATTGACTCTCTAACTTACTAGTGTCCCTCCTAAAATGGTGGTACCCATACCTGAGGGGCAGCTAGGTGGTATAGTGGATAGAGCACCAGTGCAGGAGTCAGGAGGATCTGAGTTCAAATCTCACCTCAGACACTAGACACTCACTAGCTGTGTGACTTTGGGCAAGTCACTTTAAACACAATTGCCTCATCCTGGGTCATTTTCAGTCATCCTGATGAATATCTAGTCACTGGATTCAGATGGCTCTGGAGGAGAAGTGAGACTGGTACAGCCCTCCCTCCCTCCAAACAAAGTCAAGGGCAAGTCATGTCATTATTTCTCTGATGGCACGGTTTTCTTTGGCAATGAAGGACAAACACACACATCCATACCTGAACATAATACACTGGTTGTGGTTAATTTCCCTAATCCTAGACACTCTGTTCATGTAGCCCAACACTGAGTTAACTTTTTCATTGTCATTCCATCCTTTCAACTCAGATTGCACTGGGGGTCCACCAAAACTCATAGAGTATTTTTTTTTCAAACAAATTTTTCAGACAAATTGAACTAATTCAAACTTTTGACAATGCTGAAAGAAGACATCAGGATGAGGATACTTGATTCTGCCTGGTTTGGGAAAACAGCTCTTGATGGAAAATAAAGCAGCTTACTCTGGTTTCTTGTCCTTTGAGGTGGAAAGCATATTTCAAAACCTCAGCTCCTTGAACTAATTGGGAAAAAATCTAAAATGTAAACAGAAAATAAAATTTCATCTCCAAAGTCACTCCATAAACCTGGAGTAAACTGAAGAAAACAAAAAGGAAGTAAAAACATTTGTTACTTAATTGAAATCCATCAACTTTAGTGGTACCATTCCTGGATATCTTTGTTTACTAGACCAATCTGTCTTGGGGCCAGAGAAGAATGGGAATTACTTCCCATCTTTTCCCTGGTGTAACAGAAAAGATGGCAGAAAGATTTGTTAACCTCTGAGCCAGAGGCAGAATTTGGGAAGAAGAATGAGACCTTTTGTGTGCCAACAAAGTGATCTTTGCCAGGCCAAGAGTTAGTGAGAGTGAAAGAAGAGGGCAGAAAGATAAGAGTTGGAGGAGGATTGCAATCTTTAAGTATCTAAAGAATATAGAGTAGACTCATCCTATTTGACTTCAGAAGGAAAAAAAGAACAATGTGTGGAATTTACAAGGATATAGACTTTGATTCAACCTAACAACTTTCAAAATATTAGAACTGTGCAAAAATGGAATGAGTTTCTTAAAGTCACAGTGAATTTTTTTTTCAAGCCAAGGCTAGAAGAGCATTTGCTAGGAATTTTGCCCATAGGATTTATGATTTGAGTAGGGGGTCTTCCCAGTCAATTCAATTCAACAAGCTTTTATTACTGCACACTGTGCAAAGCACTGAAGACACAAAGACAAAAATAAAAACACTGGCACTTTTTCATAAATGCTTGATGATTGTTGATTCTGCTAAGGGAGAAAAAAATACAAAAAGTACAAAATATACAGATGCACAAAAATGTATAAAATAAAAAATTTGAGAGGAGAAGTGTTAACAACTGAGAAGATTAGAAAAGGAGTCTTGTAGGTATCATTTGAGCCTTGAATGCAGGTAAGCATTACAAGAGATTTAGGTAAGAAGGTATAACATGTGATACCCTCAGCTGCCACTATGACATACATGCATATTTCCAGGGTAAATTCACAAAATATAAGCTCTCTTCCTCAAAGATGATATCAAAATATTTATTCAAACACCAGAAAACCAAATGCATCACAGTAACAAAGAAATCTATACACATTATCAATGCAGGGAACACAGCCATCCCCAATCCTTCCTTCCATCAGGTCTCCCCACAAACAAGCTCCCTTAGGCAAAATCACTCTCTCACTCATACTAGCTGCACTGCTCTTCTTTGCTGTGTTCTACTCTGCTTCAGCTCTACCTCCTCTCTCTTCCTGCTGCATCCTTCCTACTCTACCCATTCAGCAAGATCCTCCCACCACTGGCACAATGTGACTCAGGCTGTGGGCTGGGCCAGAGCTCAAAGCATGGTCACATGGGCCTCTTAAAGGACAGGGAAGATCTTCAAATTCCCTTACTATTACAGAAAGAAAAGTCTTCTTGGTATGGGGGATACCAAGTCTGTGCAAAGGAACAAAGCAAGGTGATTGAATACCCTGTACCACAAAGAACATCTTCTTTGATAAGTTGAAGTATAGGAAGCGTAAGGAAAAACTAGGTGGAACAATGGATAAAGCACTGGACCTGGAGTCAAGAAGACTCATCTATTTGAGTTCAAATCCAGCCTCAGATGCTTCCTAGCTATGTGACCCTGGGAAAGTTACTTAACCATATTTGCCTCAGTTTCCTTATCTGTAAAGTGAACTGGAGAGGGAAATGGCAAACCACTCTAGTTTCACCACCAAGAAAACCCCAAATGGGGTCATAAAGAGTCAGACACAATTGAAAAAATGAACAACAGCAAAGGAAACGTGAAGGAAAACAATGTGAAATAAACTTAGATGACAGGGTAGTCAAACTGTGGTTTTAAATAGCAAAAAAAAATTAAAATTTACATTTTGTTGTACAGACTATAAGGAACTATGTCTACTTTTCTTGCCCTTTCAATTTGAAAGTTATGTAGGTTAAAAATTAGAGATGGGGAAATGAGGAGCAGGGAAACCAACTAGGGGTATACCAGTGTAGTCTAGGCAGTAGGTGATGAAGCTTTGGCAGTGGAAATCAAGGGATGAATGACAGAAATGTGTAGATAGAATAAACAACACTTAGCAACTAATTAGATAAGACAGAGAGTCAAGAATGACAATGAAATTGAAACTTAGTTGACTGAAAGGATGATGCTGTTTTAGACAAAAATAAAAAAGTTAGAAAGAGGGATGGGTTTGGGAAGAAGATCATTCCATTTTGAATATGTTAATTTTGAGATACCTCTAAGACATCTAAGTGGGGATTCTAGTAGGCATTTGGCAATATGGTGAAGTGAAAGGGGTGTGGATTGGATTGGGAAATTATCTGCAAAGAGATTATAATGAAACTACAAGTCCTAATGAAATCTCATAAATGGAATGCACAGAGTCAAGGGAAGAGGTCACAGGTCAGAGCCCAGGGTCTCCACAATCATAAAGGGTTAGTCAGTTAGGTAGTTAGTTAGGTAAGAAGGTATGACATGTGATACCTTCAGCAGCCACTATGATACACATGCATATTTCCAGGGTAAATTCACAAAATATAAGCTCTCTTCCTCAAAGATGATATCAAGACAACAAAGGAAATGGGAAAGAAATATTGAGACTATCAAATATTGAGAATGTCACAAGAAATTAGTGTCTTGAAAACTTAGGCAGAAGAGTGGGTCCAAGAAGATGATGCAGTCAACAACACCAAATTCTACATAGCAATCAAAAAGTATAAGGACTAAGAAAAAAGTCATTCAATTTATCCCTTTTGGGGCATTTTCCCAGCCAGTTACATGACTTTTGAGTCCTTTGTCAAGAGGAGGGTATACTCAAAGGACCTGTAAGTTCTCAGTTCCTTTAAGGTGGCACAGTCAAGGGAGAGGAGTTTACTGGTCTGGGAGCTACTACAAGCTTTTCTACCCAGGATCTGCAAGTAGAATTCCCTGTCCAGAGCCTCTACCAGCTCCATATCAGTACTCTTCCTCACCCCAGGACCACCACTCAGGGTTGAGATCCATATCAGTGTCTCAATTCCCCCAGGGTCTTTAGGCTGAGGACTCCAAAAATAGATGGTGCCACTGCAGTGGCTGCTGCCAGCAGGGCCAGACTGAGCTCCCTTCTCACCCAAGTAATAGATCTTTCTCACTGACCTTTGAAGTTGTCTTTGGTGTTTGTGGGTTGAGCAATCTGGGAACTGCAGCTGCTGCCATGGATTCTGCCCCCGGAGGCCTGCTCCAGTCCTGTCCCTGAAGCCAGGGAGGCCAAGGCTGACCTGCACTCCACTCCATGCCCAGTGTGGTAGACCTTTCCTGTTGTCCTTCTAGGCTGTCTTGGGCTAGAAATCTCTTTCACTCTATTGTTTTGTGGTTTCTACTACTCTAGAATTTGTTTAGAGTTATTTTTTAGAGGGATTTTATGGGCTATGGGGGAGAGCTTTTACAGGTTCATCCTTCTACTCCACCATCTTGGCTCCACCCAAGCCATTCAATTTAACAAAAGATCTTTGTAACCGTGGAAAGAGCAGTTTCATTTGAATGGTGGGGTTGAAAGACAGATTGTAAGAAATTAAGAAGTCAATGTGAAATGTCAATGAATGAAAGCAATGAGGCTAGACAACCCTTTCTAGAATTTTGACTGTGAAAGGGAGGATGTAGAATGATGGCCAGAGATGATGGCTAATGAAAGGATTTTTAAGAAGGGAGATCTGGGTATTTTTACAGGGAGGAAAGGGGCCAATGGGCAAAGCTATATTATTAGTAGGTGAAAGCAATGAGGGTAGATGGCCCTCTCTAGATTAAAAATTAGAAAGGGAAAATTTATGATAAAAGAGTCAAGTTTTTGGACAAGGTAAGATTAGATGGATTGAGATCAAGAGCACAAGTAGAATGATTGGTATCGCCAAAGAGAAAAACCACTTCTTCCTCAAAAATTAGAACAAAGAAGGGGAACATGGTGATGATATTAAGGGAACATCAGGTAGAAAACAGGAAAAGAGGAAGACCACTACAGTGGGATTCAGGTAAATGATAAGAAAAGAAATTTGGAATAGATCCTGAGGGGTTCCATTCCCCCCTCCCCCCAGTCAATCAGGGACAGATAAAAGAATTGTCATGCAAGGATGTAGGCCCCTTGACATTGGATAAGAAATTCTTAACAGGCACGAACAGGAATATGGTTGTATGACTTCCTCCAGTGTTTATCCACACAAGATTAGAAACAGAGAAGGCAGATTGTGGGGATAATTCACAGTTAGGTTTAAAAAGTGATGATAGGACAAGGAGTCAAGGAGCTGAAGAGTAAAAGACTAACCAGAGATAAACTGATTCATTGGAGGGTCTAGATTTTAAGTGGAGAAAAGCACTATCCAAGTAGAAGTGATGGACTGGAAAAGCAGACGTCAGGTGAGTAGGAAGTAGAGGTTTAAGAGAGGTGAGGCACAGAAAGAGATGGTGGGATAGGAGGCTAGGTATGATTGGACAGGAGAATTTCAGAGTTCTGGATCATAGTGGCAGAAAATCTGTAGCAATGGTAAGACGAAAGGTGTGGAGTGTCCTTACGTGTGCCTGAGTTGGAATGAAGTTATAAGATACGAGGAGTATGAAAAACTGAAAAACTAGGATATTTGAGGGGGGTAGAAATATGAGTACTGAAATAAATAAGGATAAAGGGAACTTCAGCTCTGAAATGTGATGACTACATGAAGTGCATTCCATATCAGGACTCCTCTCCGGATCTGATCAACTTAGCCTGTCAATGTCCCTCCTACAACATCCCACGCAAAACTGACCACTCTACTTGGAATATGATCCTCATCAGACTTTTTTTTATGATCATAGACTTAAAGCTAGAGAGGACCTTACACGTCATAAAATCTAACTCCATTTTGACAGATAAGGAAATTGACATTCAGAGATACGAAGAGACTTATCCAAGGTCACACAGAGAAGCAGCAGAGTCAGACCTCAAGTCAAGTCAAGAGACATTTATTAAGTGCCTATTATTTGCCAAACACTGTGCTAAGCACTAGGTATACAAAAAAAACAAAAAAGGAAATATAGTCACTGACCACAGAGTTCATAATCTAACAGGAGAAACAATATGCAAATATCTATATATAAACAAGATATATAGATATCAATATGTGTATGTGTGTGTATCTGTGTGTGTGTGTATGTGTGTATACACACAGAGAGAGTAAATTGAAAGTAATCTCAGAAAGAAGACGTTGGGAACCAGAAAAGGCATCTTGAAGGAAGTGGGATGTTAAGACTCTGTCAAAGCCAGGAAAGCTGAGTTGTAGAAAAGGAAGGAAAGTGTCTAGGCATGGAGAACAACCACAGAAAATGCAGAGAGATTTGAAATGGAGAATCTTGTTGGAGCAACAGCAAGGAGGCCAGTGTCACTAGATGGTAGAGTCAATCAATGGCAGGATGTAAGGCATGGGAATTCTGGAAAGGTAGGAAGGAGTCAGGTCCCCATTTCTAGATCCAATGTTCTCTCCATAATACCATGCTGCCTTTCATTGATTTAATTTATTGGCCATACAATAGTCATTTGAACACTTAATGATCATTCCCATCAATGAAGCTAACAGAGCAATAGATCTGACAATTAATGTCTAGGACTATAAATTTTTGTAAATGTTATAAGAAATTATCAGTGTTATTTGATATTTAAATGCTAATTTAAATTCCCTTTAGATCTTGGAAGAAATTTCCAAGTACTTTCTTCACTGCAGTCTCTTAACTCCTAAAATGAAATTAATTATACAGATGCAAATTCCTTAATTTCTACACAAAGGGAAAGAAAGAAATTAGATGACTCTTGCTCTGACCTTTGCCTTGGCAATAGTTAATTATTGGATGGGCCAATTGTCCTTTATTATCAGGCTAAGTTTGGTTAGGACTAAGGTTTTGGGGGAAGGTGATGTGGTTCCATGACTTCAGTTTAGATTCATGGTTATGGTTTCAGTGCTGAAAGGACCAGGGAGACCGTCTATTCCAAACCCCTCACTTTAAAGATGAGGAAACTGAGGTCCAGGGAATTTAAAAGATTTGTTCAAGGTCACATGGGTCATAAGCATGAAAGGTTTTAAACCCAGTTCTTTGACTCTAAAGTCAGTGTTTTTTCCAAGTTCTGTCTATCTAGGCATAAAACTAAATCAGATTTGGTAAAAATCCATTCAAATCAGTGGCCTGATAGGAAGGGGTCATAGAGATACATCTGGACAGACAGTGTTAAACGTTCCTGATGTTCTTACATCCCCTGCCCTGCCACACCAACACCGCACTCTCCCTACTGTGAAAACTCTGTCAGCAACGAGAGACACACTAATGGATATATTACTAAATTTTGAGGGTCACTATGCTAATGAGAATCTATCCCACGCATAGTGAGCACAACTTGCTCTCCATTCATCCCTACAATGTAGACATTTGTGGATAGAATTGTTCTCTCCTTAAGTCACATTTTTTAAAATAACGATAAAAAGTAAGATAGTAAAAAAAGAAAAGAAAAGAAAAAAGCCAAAATTCAGGGGGAGAAAAGAGTATCTGCAATTGCAACCAAAGAAATGGAAAGGTAAAACAATTCCTTTTTTTCCCATCTTCCTCCAGTGGTGCTTTTTCTCTGAGCAATAGATTGGTCTGATTCCTATTGTTCAGCCTAGCCACCGCCCAGTAGCAATCTTATTCTGAGAAAAGACTGCCACGCCCAGTGGTTGGGACAAAGACCAGGGATAAGGGGAAATCTGAGGGTGCAGAGAGACCTGGGCTTTACTTTATTTATAGTTCTATGATAAATTGGGCCCCATGACTAGGAAGTGTAAATCAATTGCTATCTCTATAAACAGACATATAAAAAGGGGGCCTAAAATGTATGTCTGTTCTAAATACCATCTGATAAAAAGAGTTCTTTTTCCTAGAAAGAAAGGGTTGTGGCCAAAGGTCTCTCATTTTCAGAAAAGGGAGAATGTCGCCCCCTTTCGTCCAAGAATAAGAGTTGCATGCATTGCCAAGAAACTACATTTGAATTTAAACAATTACGTTCTTTAAAAAAAAAAATGAATACATTCCTCTAATAAGAAGTTGACTAGGAAGATAGAATTATAGAATCTGAGGATTGGAAGGGACCTAGAAGTCATGTATTCCAACCTCTCACTCAATGCAAGAAACCCTTCTACTACATATGAAGCAGGTGGTTACCTAGTCTCGGTTGAACAAGTCCTGGAACAGAGATCTCACTACCTCACAAGAAACATCCCAATGTTGGGTAGATCTAATTGTCCTCTAATTTTAGATTTTGCATCTAATAGTGTTTGCTCTCCTTTCTGAAGCTACTTAGAATAAGTTACCTCATTCTTCACTATTTGAATTTCAAGTTGCAGTCAAGAGCTTTCCCAGCTGGTGACATCTTTGCCCTCTTGGCTTATTGGGGAGTCCTTGGCCTGGACCACAATGTCTTGAGCACTCCTCACTTTTCTGACTTTCTAAGGGTAGTTAAGTAGCACGGTGAATAGAGCTCTGCAGCTGGAGTCAGGAAGAACTGCGTTTAAATCTGACCTCCAACACCTACCAACTGCATGATCCTGGACAAATCATTTAACGTCTTCCTGCTTCAGTTTGTTTTTCTCAGCTGTAAAATGGGGATAACAGCACCTAGCCTCTCAGGGTTTGTAAAGCACTTGGCCTGTGGCCTTGCACAAAGCTGGTTGGTCTTTGTCCTTCATCTTCGGAAAGGACCAAAATGACATCACCTTGATAAACTGAAGAACTTTCGGTGTGTCCGACTGGGACTAATCAGACCAATATGAGCTCAGAAGACTCTACCACAGGTTGGGCACAGAAGGTCCATGTGAATATTTGGGGTGAATATCTCAAATTTGCGCATCTTGCATTTACTTTGTGCTTTGCTTTGCTCCAAGAGCACAGCACCCTTTCTGATGTGGGTATGCCATGTTGAGCAGTGCTGTTCCAGTGTCTCCCATGTTGCACGGTCAAATCCAAAGTTCTTGAGAGAGACCTTGAGACTGTCCTTGTATCGTTTCTTCTGACCACCATGTGATTGCCTGCCCCATGCAAGATCTCCATAGAATTGTCTTTTGGCAAGCATACATTTGGCATTCGAACAACTTGGCCAGCCCATCAGAGCTGTGCTCTCCGAAGCATAGTTTGAATACTTGACAGTTCAGCTCAAGCAAGGACTTCAGTGTCTGCCAGGTGATCCTCAGAATCTTCCTAAGACAGTTCAAATGGAAGTAATTCTCTCTGCCTGTGCTAATTTTGGCCTAATAATTAACAACAAAAAAACACAAGTGCTCCATCAGCCACCACCACACTATCCATACATGGAACCATTGGTTACAACGAATGGAGAAGTTTTGAATGCTGTGGATAAGTTCACTTACCTTGGTAGTGTACTTTCCAGGGATGTACACATTGCCAATGAGGTTGAAGCATGCATTGTCAGAGCTAGCTCAGTGTTTGGGAGGCTCCATAGAAAGGTTTGAGAGAAAAGAGATATTAAATTGTCTACCAGACTGAAGGTCTACAGAGCTCATTGTTACATGCTTGTGAAACACGCTATGACAGGAAACTGAATCGCTTCCATTTGAACTGTCTTGCACAAAGTAGATACTTGTTATAGAAATGCTTGTTTTCTTCTTGGGTCATTTCATTATCCTCCCTCCATATGCCCACATCTTTCCAGTTCCTCTTTATGTGTTATCTTCCCAAAATAGAATGTAAAGTCCTTGATAGTCGAGAATAGGTTGATTTTTTTTTGCTTTGTTGGTTAAATGTATTCCCAACACTTAGTACAGCTCCTGGCGCAGAGTAAACTTAATAAATGTATTAGCTATCTATCCCATTTTCACATTCATTCAAAATACAACAAATATTTATTAAATATCCACCAGGTAAAAAGCCCTCACTAGTGTCTCAATTCAAATGTCTAATTATGGAACGGAAATGACTCTGCAGTCTAATAGGTTTTGCCAGCAGCTCACAAATTCTTGGAGGTCTTATCAGACTGGCAAGTCTTCAAATACGGATCTGATGAAGGGCTGTCTATTTCTTATCCACAGAGCAACCTAGCTGAGATCACTAGCCAGAGAAGCTCATGAAAACCATCTACTGATCTGTGAAGGAGCTGTGCTCAGCTTTGAAGGAAAGAAGTCACAATGATGAAATCCAAGCTCTTTTGAAGCATTAAATCTTGAAGCATTCACTCTGCTAGGAAAGGGGTCAAAAAAGAGGAGCACTTCTCAGGACCAAGCTGAAGTAAACATGGTTATATAGCTAAGATGTATTCTGTGCTTTTAAAGTATCTATATGACAGTCCTTCGTATGTTTCTCCCCACCCTAAGTGCACATGGGTACATATGGTTGTACATATACCCACATACATACACATACACACACATTTCTTTTCTAGGTTAAACATTCCCAGTTTCTTCAATCATTCTTCAAATGGCATGATTTCCAGAATCTTCCACATCCCAGTCACCTTCCTTCAGACACACTCCAGCTTGTCAACATCTCCTTTAAAATGTAATGTCCAGCACCTCCTCTGCTCCTTCACAAAGGATGGGGGACCAAAGGTATGGAACGCTAAATACAATACCAGAGTTTCTGGATATGGTTGTTGATCTTTCTGACCTGTTTTTTTGTTACTTTTTTACTCTTTGCTATGGTGGGGATGGGGATGAGATGGGTAGGATAACAACGTAGACCTTCCTCACCACCCACTCACAAAAATGTTGGTCTTTCAACATACAATAGCACTGTCTCTGGAGTTAGAGGACCTGGATTTGAATTCCATCTGAGATGTTCTTACCTATATAGCCTTGAGCAAATCACTTACCATTCCTGGACCTCAGTTTCCTTACCTGAGAAATGAGGGGTATTGGACTCAATGGCATTCATTATAAATTGGACATATGATTTGGATTATTTCCAGGAGTGGTATTGGGTAGCTGCTAAGCAAATCACTTTTATTCTCTTACCTGTCTTCGAGAGAAGCTCTAAACAAAATTATAAAATTAGTGGCATTTTGGTTTTTTCTATCTTTCCATTTCAAAGCACCTACTATCACAGATATTCAGCCAGGTGGTGTCCATTCCCATCTGGCTAAGGGTATGAATATAATCTTTCAACTGAAAAATACTACAGCTCAGGAAATCAGGAGCTGGGTGAAGAACATCCAGCAGTGTCCTAGAGGACGCTAGGAAGAATTTCTATTCTCTGGGCAAGGAATCAATAAAGTTTGAGCTTTCAAGTGGCTCTGTAAGGCTTGGTGGTGAGATAACTGGTGGAAAACATGGCACAACCTGGTGAGAGGGTCAAAGAAACTAGTTGCATCAGAATAGACTTTTGTTTTTACATATATACTTTAGAGCTCTTCAGTCAATCATGCTTTGGAAAAAATATTTTCATTAGCTCTTTTCTTGTCTTATACCCTATGTACAATTAATGAATTTCTTTGTAAATAAATATCCTTATGAAACACATTACACACCTCAAAGTGGGGAACTATAGTTTCAAACAGTTTAATACTGTCAGATTTTATGTCTGTAACTTTTGCTTAACTGATTCTCTTTGTGACAAAGGCGGGTTCTCTGAGAGAGGGTTTTTTTTCAGGAAATAATTGTGCTACAAAAACTAAAGGCACGATAAAACTTTAAGAAGAAATTCATAAATGCTCAACTAAAACATAAGAGAAGTTGGATCTGCTAAGAGGAAGGAGAAGGTGGATGCTAGATTAAGGCCTGTGGAGGGCGGCAGCAGCAAGGGGAAAGGAGAAAGTCAAGTTATTAACATTAACACGATAAAACAAACGTCAGGCAAGACTAAACCCGTGAGTCATGAGGTGGAATAGAGAGGCATCGTGCTCTGGAAGCCCTCCCCAATCACGATATAGTGGAAGGAGTACTATTCTATCTGACAAAAAATTTTAAAGCATTTTTAAGGCTTATGATATGGCAGATGCAAAAAAAAAATTTTAAAAAGAGAGAATTTGCCCTCAAGGGGCTCACAAACAAATAAGGGAAGACAAGATCTATAAGGCAAAGGAGACTAGAGAAGTGAGTTTTGCTCTAGGGAAGTCCCCCAGGTTTACAACCTAGGAGTCCTTCTGGAATTCTCACTGTCTCTCATCCTCGCATGCAGGTTGTTGCCAAGGCTGGTGGATTTCACCTTCAATATCTCTTGAATATACTCCCTTCTCTCCTTTGACACTACCATTGCTCCAGTGCAGCTCTCATCACTTCACACTTGGACAATTATGATAGCCTGCTAGAGGGTCTGCCTGCCTCCAGTTTCTCCCCATTCCAATCTGTCTTCCATTCAACCACTGAGGTGATTTTAGCAGCTATTTAGTGATTAGCACAGGTCTGATCACATTACCACCCCTACTTGATAAACTCCAGTAGCTCCCTATTACTTCTAGGATCAAATACTAAATGCTCTATTTGGCATTCAAAACCCTTCATTAATCCAGGTGCTTCTACCCTTTTAGTCTTTTTATACTTTACTCCTTCCTATGTAGTCTCTGATCTAGTGACACTAGCCTCCTCACAAGGAGGCATGAGGCACTCCATTTCTCAGTTCTGGGGATTTTCACTGGCTGTCCATTATCCCTGGAATGCTCTACCTCCTGCACACTAATTACTGAACTACCTGGCTTCCTTGAAGTCCCAACTTAAATCCCACCTCTCACAGAACCAGTTCTTCTTAACTGCAGTGCCATCCCTCTGCCAATTATTTGCTATTTATCCTATGGAGATGTTAAGTAACCTGTCCAAAATCACACATCAAGTTAATGGCAAAATGTTGGCTAGAATCTAGGCCTCCTGACCTCAGTCTTTTATTCTTTCCATCACATTTTGCTTCCTTCCTAGGGACAATAGGTACTACCTTGGTCATCTCCCTAGGGCATTTCCTCCCACCCATGAACACCATCACTATGTGTAACAGCAGGTACCCTGGCACGCCCAGGATGACCTGCTACCACAAGTTCTTGGATCTGCTTTTCTTAAAGGACAGCAATTTTTAAGGGGTCAACAATCTTCTTTAATTTGATTAAAATTACATTTGCTAGTTCAGGGGAAAAGTCAGTAACCTAACTTCAGAGAAAACACAAGCAGAGAAATTAGCATAAAGACCAACAGACAGGGCTCTTACCTGCCTGAACCAAAGCAACATTGCCATACACTTTCCATACACCACTGCATCGAGAGAGTCTTTACATCTGAGCAGTTGGGGAGGTCTGAATATATGGCTGCTCAAGAGTCTCAACCAGGAAATCCCAAAGCAAGCTACCAACTCAGATTACATATACACTTCTCAGAGCCAGAAGGCATCACAACCCTCATGACTCGGTGCCTAAATAATTTAGTACCAAAAGGTAATGGAAGCCTTCCTGCAAGCAAGCTCCTCCTTAGGCAAGTCCCTCCCCTAATGGGCTCCACTTGAGTACTCTAAATTGGCAGGAAGATCTTAGCATCCCATTAACATTACACCATGCTACCTCTCCTCACTTCCTATCCTGTAACTCAGTTGAAATTATAGTGGTCTTAGAATAAGAGGACCTGAATTTGAATTCTATCTTTCCTGTTTACTGTACGATATTGGATGGGTCACTGAAGGTCTCTGGGACTCAATTTTCTTATCTACAAAATGAGAGAACTGGACTGGAGAACTTTTAATTTCCAACTTTAAATCTATGCTCCTCAGCAGGGATCATTTGCCAAAAAAAATTTTAAATCTATTTCAGAAAAGCCTAGGACCCCTGATTTAAAGGAATTTATAACAGTATAATTTCAGTCACCATAACAAAAGGTGGGGAGACAAAGTTTAAGGATGGGAACAGTATCACTGTATTTATCAGATAGCACTACATAGCCAAAAATCACCTCTTTGATATATAAATTAACCTATAGACATAATATTCCCCTCCAAAAAACCCCCATCTCTAATAGGTAATTGACATTATGATACTTTACTATTAACCAGATGGCTTTTAACATCCCTAGTTGCTTTCTTTGCTTTTGGTTTTTTAATGTTTTTGGAAAACTTTAGCAATGTGATTTTCTATTTGTTCTCTCCCCTCTTTAATTTGTTGGGCTATATTTATAAGATCATAGGCTCGTAGACGGAAAGCTAGAAAAGATCTTGATCTGAGTAGGCAGTAGAATGGATAGGATGCTAGACTTGGAGCCAGGAAAACCTGGGTTCAAATCCTGTCTCAGACATGTTAGAATGTGACTGTAATCAAGTCTCTTAACCTCTCTTAGGCTCACTGTTCCTATGTATAAAATGAGGGTGACAGTAGTCCAAATGAGATAACACATGCAAAAACAAGTGTCATACATCAAACCTTTATTATATATTATATATGAAATGACATTATATAGACATATATTATTTGTTATTGTTAGCTATTATTTGTTATTGCTCTGTCATTTTTTCAGTAGTGTCCAACTCCTGGTTACCCCATTTAGGGTTTTCTTGACAGAGATTGTGGAGTGGTTTTTCCATTTCCTTCTCCAGTTAATTTTACAGATGAGGAAATTGAGGAAAACAGGTTTAAGGGACTTGCCCAAGTTTACATAACTAGTAATTGTCTGAGACCTGATTTGAACCCAGAAAGATGAGTCTTTTGGATTCCAAGACCACCACTCTATTCACTGCATCACCTAGCTGCCCTTAGCTATTCTTCTTCTTATTTTCTATTCCAATATCATTTTAGAGATGAAGAAATTGAAACCTAAAAGGGTAAGTTGCCTGAGGTCATGTAATAAGGTATCAGGCAATAAAATACTTATTAACATAGGTAATAAGCATCAGCCTTGGGAATCAAACTCTGATGTGCTTTGCTCTTATGTTATCCTATGCTGTAAGTCTAAGACACCAAGTAATTTTGAGACCCTTTGGATTGATCGATTAGTTAACGCCACTGGCTGGTCATATGTCCAGATATCAATTGATAGGAAGACAAGAGAAGAAGACTGTCTGGCCTATGCAGAAAAATGCATCAGGGCAAAAGGAACACATTAGAAAGGGAGAATGGCAAGCAGTTATCTAAGTAGAAGATGTTGCTATGTAGAGATGATCTATGAGACATTTTAAGCAAAAAAAGGTCAGCTGACAACCCAGCAGTCTGGGATCATAAGAATAAGCAAGAAAAGGCAATTATGAGCTGGATTTTGGAAGACAATTGGTTCGTCCAGACAGGAAAAGCAAGACACAGTCAGAATTATTTGGACCATGCTCCAGAAATTACATAAATGCACAAGCCTAAATAGCAAATTATATTTGTTGTGTAAACTGCACAAAAGGAGATTGAAAAGGGGAAGAAAGATCCACAAGCCAGTGGACTCTGTGCCCCATGCTACAGAACAGCTGCTTGAGATCAGGGAAGAAGCTGAGAACAATCCTATAATTACAGGACTTTTGGGCGGTTTTCAGTCATGTAACATCCTCATTAATTTTCTCCTAGACAAGACCAGAGTCAGAGATAACGTGGAAGGGTGGGTGATAGGAATAGTGTAAAATAAGCTTGAGAAGGAGGGGAAAGCTGATCTCAAAGCCAACAAGGATAGGAGAAACCAGGATCTGATGCAATAGTGAAATGCAGGATCTCTGCAAAGGGCTAGGTCATTCTGTGAATGGCTGAGGAGTGGAAAGATGTGTCAGGAATGTAGAAAGAGAAGGCAAAGGTTTTGATAGCTGATAGGGTAGGAAAACATTGGAATAATTGCTCCAGGGAGGCAGTAAGCTCTCGATTGAAAACCAGAAGACACAGCAGAGAGTACAGTGTCTGGTACATAATAAGCTCTTCAAAAATTGTATTGACTGAGAACCAAATTCAAATTTAGGATATGCCATTTAATATTTGAGTGATGCCAAATGACTCCTTTCATCTCAAGGGTCTCAGTTTCATCATCTGCAAAATAAGAGGCTTGGAATAAATACTAGGTTTTTCTACTGTCGTTGTTTATGTGTGGTCTTTGAGTGATCTTGTATTTCTAAGTTCCTAAGCCACATATATCTGTATAGGATATAATAATAATAGCAATAGAGCACTTTATATTTTTCAAAACATATATATGAGAAAATTAGACATTTTTCTCATCAAATGAGAAATACGTATATATATATATATATATATATATATATATATATATATATTTAAAATGTATAAATACACACACACACACACACACACATATATATATATTCTGATTTGGTCCTTACAGCAACCCTGTGCATTAGATGCTACTATTATCCCCTTTTTACAGTTGAAGAAACAGATTGAGAGAGGTTAAAGTGACTTGCCTAGGGTCACACAGCCACTAAGGGTCTAAGGCAAAATTCAAACTCAGCTCTTTCTTACTCATAAGTCCATCTCTCTCGTCACCATGCTACCTATCAGCCTAAATCAGGCAAGGAGTGAAAGCCCATCTGAAAGATCACATTTCAGATTGGTTAGAGGCATTGTAAATACACTGCAATGCTATTTAGATACTGCAATGCATCCAAAGCATTCCAGCCATTCTTGATGAAATGTGAACTCTTCTGGGTCAGTGAGTGATCATCTGTCTCCATGACAATTTGCTGTATTCTCAGGACCCAAGCTGCAACGTCTGGCTAGTGCTGGCCTGCCTCCAGCAGTACAAGTTATATATCTACCTAGAAAAATGCACATTTGAAGTCACTAAAGACAAAACCTGGCACATCTGTTCTCCCTTTAGGGCATCTGACTTTGATCTCCAGAAAGATGAAGCTTCCCAGTTGTCAATGGCTAGCTCTCCTCAGCCCCTAAGGACCTTTAGTGGGCCTGCCACTTATCATTTTTGAGGAGTTCTCAGCAGTTCACTTCCTCTTCATCACCATAACTGCAGCACTCACCAACCTATTGTGAAAGGCCATTTGTTGTTGTTCAGTCATTTTAGTTCCATCATGGCCCCATTTAGAGTTTTCTTGACAAAGATACGAGAGCAGTTTGCCATTTCCTTTTTCAGCTTGTTTTACAGATGAGAAAACTAAGACAAGCAGAGTTAAGTGACTTGTTCAGGGTCATGCAGCTAGTAAGTGTCAGAGGCTGGATTTGAACTCAGGAAGATGAGTCATTTTGACTCCAGGCCCAGTGCTAGACCTACTGAGCCACCTAGCAGAAAGACAATACCCTCTACGGACTGCTCTGTTTTCAAAGTGTTTATGATATTAATAACAACTAACATTTATATAGTACATCACTGAACTTATGTCTTTTGATCCTCACAATAGCCCTGGGAGGTAGGTGCTATTGTCATCCCCACTTACAAATGAGGAAACTGAGGGAGATGGGTTAAGTAACTTCTCAAGGTTCATATAGCTAGTTTGAGGCAGCATTCAAACTCAGTTTTTTCTGACTCTTCAGTCTAGCTTTCTAGTCACCATGCTACTACCTATTTGCATCTGCAAATAAATCTGGCAAAGGGTAGAAGACCAAATTCTAAATCATGATTTGATTTCTTAAATTCAAGTCTAGCAATTAATTGATTACCTATGTTACTTAGGTGCCTCTCACAACCTAATAGTGAAAATAAGGCATGTATGAAAATCAGTATGATAAAAGGTAGAGTATAAAAAGGGCAAAGAAAAGATCACAAAAATGCTATCATAAATAAGAAACAAGAAATATCAACAGGAAGAGATCACTTTCCATAGTTCCTGAGTTAGTCTTCTTCTTAAAAAGCTCAACAAATAAAGATGTGGAGGGAGTATAATCCAGCCTTGGCAGATAGTTTTTGTAAATATATAAGAGAAAGGGAGAGAAAGACAATTTCCAGAAACACCTGTTCATCGAGTTTGGCTGGAATATAGAGCATGTAAAAGAAAATAAAATGAATTAAAGTCAGAAATTGAGGCTGAAGCCAAATCAATGAAGGCTTTAAATGACATACTGAAGAGTTTGAACTTTATCCTAGCAGCCATGAGGAGTTAAGGCTGGTAATGAATACAGCTGACTCCTTGAAGAATCTCAGTCTGCATGCTCACTTTGACCTAGAAAAATTTTATGCATTTATACATATATATGTATACATACACACACATCTATAGACATAAATACATACACACATATGTAGGAATTATATAATCTGAAAGTTTTTGGTCACATGACCCCAAGTCTTTGATTTCTCACCAACAGAGTCAAGCGCATAGTATGAATGACCCTCATTTTACTTGTAATTGTAGATGCCAACCTTCTCCAACTGTAACTTAACCAAAGAATAACTTACTACAAAACATATACGAATTATGAAAAGAGCCCAAGGCAAATATCCAGGAAGAGTTGTCCAACAGGCCACTGATTATGCAAGACTAGAATCTAGGAGAGAGATCAGAATTAGATCTATAGATTTGGGGGATATCATTAAATTCTTTTTTTTTTTATTATTAAATAAATTTATTTAACTTTTTACATTCATTTTCACAAGATTTTGGGTTCCAAAATTTTCTCCCCCTTTG